>CAWUFW010002995.1:1200000-1800000 GCA_963921515.1 Calotriton arnoldi | reverse complement strand
CTAAAAGGTCTCACAAAAGCAGTCTGGGACAGTGCCAATTGTCTCCAATCAAATGCTGTGCAGCTGCCAAAATGCTCTTTGTCCCATGCAACAGAAGTTAAGCTTCTCTGGCACCAGCCTAGTTTTTCACTATTTCATCAGTGCATTGACATGAAAATATACTTATATATTTTGAGAAAGTATTAATCATTTTTGTCTCAACAAAAACCTAGCTTTATCTTTATTTTAATTATGTTAACTGTATCATGCTCAATTTCAAGCTGAAGGCAAAGTTTATTTCAGACTACTTGATCCCTACTTGATCTTACTTGCATCATAATAAAAATTGGAAACTCATTAAAACATATCAAGTAAACAAAAATCATAAAATATAAATATATAAAAATTGCGTAACAATGTATATAAAATCATGCTTAAATAAAGATATATTCTTGTAAGACATTTCCTATACAAGCTAACCATGTATATAATCAAATCCCAGTGATAAAGAACATTAGGAAAATTCTGTGAAACAATTCCCCTGTGTAGTTGTTTGAGATTTCGAAATCAAACTGATTGTGATAAAGTAATTAATCATGTAGAACCCAGTATAAATAAGCACATTCCCGAGGACTTGAACATGTATAAACAAACTGAAAACAAACAACCCACAAATCTCTCCATGTCTTGCAAGTAAACATAATTTATACATAAAGAGACTTATTATCTCCATGTTACCAAAAATCAGATATTCATGTGGCTAATTCAATGTGCTCTGGCTGGTCCGTACCGAACATAAAAAAATCTCGGCAGGCCAAGATTACTGATTCTGGGCTCTTCAATTTACAAATTGTAAGTGCGAAATGCTAATTCTTAATACCCAAATTTCTCAACTTTTACTGCAGCCAAGTCCTATGTGGGTATAGGTACATGGGCAAAAAGTATAAAACGTGCGCCTCAGACTCTTCAATGTTCCACCAATGTAACAACGTTTTGATTGAGAGGAAGAAGAGCACAGTAAGTATGTAAATGTGTTAAAAGTAAAGTTAGCGCGCCAATCCAAAATCTACTATATAAAACCTTGGCCAAATGGGGATTAATAGCATCAAAATAATGATCAAATTCGGGCACATATTTAAATAGAATTTTTCAAATGCTTGCTTTTCTTAAAGGATTAATTTCCTCCCAATTCCTGTAAGCCAACTTGATGTTGAGGGTTGGGCCTCTATTAACCCATTCTTTGGAAGACCAGTAATGAATGAAATGTTTGGTGACCAAAGATTCAATGAAAGTCAGCTTTTGGAATTACCACTCCCCATAGAAAGCATGGTTCACTTTTGTGTGTTATGCATTTAGATATAACAGGCTTCAAATCACTTTTCACATTTATAGGTGACCTATCTGATGTCAAAAGGAGACATTTAAACATGTCAACAATGTTTCCCTTTGACATGCTTGCTGCATCTTCACTTCAAGGAGCCCAGTGATGCACCGACAGACTTGAATTTAAGCCGTAAAACCACTCATGTGGTTGTTGAAGATCTCCACTGCAGTGATATTTAAATTTTCTGCCACATGTGCATTTCTCACAAAATATTACTGCAGCTTTCTTAAAAGTTAAACATTCCAATTGGGGGTCACACAATCTTTCACCATGTTTATAGCTCCGAATACAAATGTTTAGCAGTATCCCAATGCACCGATTCAAAATATACCAATAAAGCCAGTTTCATAAAAGTGAAAAATCTTTGGAGACCATGCAAAAGGTGAGTTTACCTACAACAGCTAGTGAAATAGTTACCACAACTCAGAATAGCACAATTTTCTACAACACAGCAATGACCTCTTATTATCTCTGCTAATGTGCAAAACTATTTTGAAGGGCTTGGGGAAGACTGATGATAAGCTTAAGAAATTAATCTTTGGTGTTTTCAAACCTGCATCAATGCATTTCAGCTCATTAGTAGATGATGATATGGTAGGTGTTTTTCAAATACAAAATGTTAGGAAAAATAATTATGAAATATTCATTGTTATATGGTTGTTGTTTTTAAAGAAAATGTATCTGATGTTGATCAAACTGATGTACTAACATGTAGAGTGCAACTCATTGTACAAATGGACAGAAGTGCAAATTAACCTCGAATTGGCGAATTGGCAGTGACACTTGGAAGAAATGCTTTACCTAAACGAACACAGAGTAAGAACAAGAAGAAAAAAAAATGAAAAAGAAGAAAATATCTATTGTCAATGAAGCAACATTTCAGTTTCTTGTATACTCAAATGGTAATAAAGAAGAGAGAATTCTTCCCTGTTAGAATTGGGGGTCTCTAGTTGGCAGAGGCATGCACCTTTGTCCAAATAGGGACCTTTCCTACTAGTCAGGATGAGTAAAGTACACACCTAAGTTTGCATGTGCTCACCCTCTGGTAGCCTGGTACAGAGCAGTCAGGCTAAACTACAGAGGCAATGTATAAAGCATTTGTATGTGACCAACAGTAATACAGTGATAACACCACACATGGACACCACACCAGTTTAGAAGAATAATGTATCTTTATCTAAACCAAACAATACCCGAATGACAAAAATCCAACATACAGAGATCGAAATATGACTTTTAGAAGGTAAAAATAGCTCTGTCCATTGGAAACTATGGATGCGACACTTTCAGCACAAAGTACCTGGGATGCGTCAAAATCACAAGCAAAAAGCAGCAACCGGGAAGGTGATGCATCGGTTCCTTACGCACAGGAAAGGTGATGCGTTGGTTACTTGCTCCAAGAGAGGTGATGCGTCGGTTCCATACTGCCATGCAGGGGAGGTGACGAGTCGGTTCCTTACTGGAGAGGAGGTGATGCGTTGGTTTCTTACTGTGTGGAGAGGTGATGCGTCGGTTTCATACTGCGGCCCCAGCATTGTTGTAGATTTGGCACTCAGGTGCGATGCGTTGAAAATCCGGATGCGCTGGAGGCGATGTGCAATCAGCGAACAAGGTGCTGCGTCGATTTCCCCATCCGTTGACCAGCAATGCGTCGATTCTTCTTGCAGCTCAGCAGGGCCTTCATCGGAGTCAGTGTGGTGATCTTCAGCGTCGGAGATTGGTGCATAGGACTCGGCGTATGTCAGTTTCTTGGACTACGGGCAGGTGCTGCTTCAATATTTCCACCGCACGGATCTGTGTGTCGGGAATTTCTCCTGCACGGCTGAGCTGCATCAGAAAATTCAGCCGCAAGGATAGAGAAGCGTTGATATCCTTCAGAACTTTAGTTTTTGGTAGCTTCCTGTAGCAGGAACAATCTCCTGGCAGGTCAGAACTCCCGGCAGTGGAGTTCAAGGAAGCTGTGGGTGAAGTCTTTGTCTCCCTGATGCTTCAGAACAGGAGGCAAGCACACACAAGCCCATGGAGATTCTTCTCAAGCAGGTTCACAGCAAAGTCCAGTCTTTGTCCTCTCCTTGGCAGAAGCAGCAACTGCAGGCCAACCTAGCAAAGCAACACACAGCAAAGGGGCAGTCTCCTCCTCACAGCTCTTCAGCTCTTCTCCTTGGCAGAGGTTCCTCTTGAGTCCAGAAGTGATCTAATTCACTGTAGTTTAAGATCCAATACTTATACCCCATTTTCTTTTTGTTCTCTTTGTGACAAGGGTCTGTGAGCCCAGTCCAAACCACTTCTGCCCTCTCTGGTCCAGCTTCACTAAAGGAGGTGGAGACAGCATTATGCAGTTGAGACACTACCTATTCAGATGCTAGTGAAATCTCCTCCCACCACTCTAAATGCAGCCCAGGTCTAGTCAGCCTAGCTATGAGTCACCCAGGCAAGGCAGGACACACCTCAACCCCCCTTGTGACTGTATAGAGTGAATGCACCCCAGCTCCTGTCACTCCAAAACCAGAGGGTGAACACACAAACAGGCAGAGGCACACAGAATGGCAAAGCAAGAAAATTCCCACTTTCTAAAAGTGGCATTTTCAAACACAATTTAAAAACCACCTTTTCTAAAAAGGTGTGTTGTTAAATTCTGAGTTCAGAGAGCCTAAGCTCCATTTCTCAATCTTGTCCCAATTGAAAGTTACACATGTAAAATGTTACAGTGCAGCTCCAATGATAACCTATGGGACAGACAGCCTTTCAACAGTGAAAAACGAAATACACAATATTTCACCATCAGGACAAGTAAAACACACCAGCACATGTCCTACCTTTCACATACACTGCACCCTGCTGATGGGGTACCTTGGGTATAACTTAGGGGTGCCTTACATGTAAGAAAAGGGAAGGTTAGGGCCTGGCAAGTGGGTGTATTTGTCAGGTCGACATGGCAGTTAACAACTACGTGCGCAGACACTATAGTGGCAGGTCTGAGACACATTTACAGGGCTACTTATGTGGGTGGCACAACCAGTGCTTCAAGCCCACTCGTAGCATTTGATTTACAGGCCCTGGCACACACAGTGCACTTTACTAGGGACTAGGGACTTACCGGTAAATCAGATATGCCAAACATGGATAACCAATCATAATCACAATTTACACAGAGAGCATATGCACTTTAGCAATGATCAGCAGTGGTAAAGTGCCCAGAATCCTATAGCCAACAAAAACAGGGTAAAAAAAATAGGAGGCAAAAGGCAAAATGTTTGGGTATAAACTTGCAAAAATGGTCATGTCTAACATTCCCACTATTGTAGAATAAAGTTTCTAGAAAGATGGTGG
Source organism: Calotriton arnoldi (assembly GCA_963921515.1). NCBI lineage: Eukaryota > Metazoa > Chordata > Amphibia > Caudata > Salamandridae > Calotriton > Calotriton arnoldi. The sequence continues at coordinate 1,795,307 of CAWUFW010002995.1, read as the reverse complement.
ATAACACAAAGCATTTTGACTATCTAACAAGATTAAATGATCTAAATACCCAACCACAGGGAAATGAAGAAAGTAATAGCATGCCCAGTGACTTGCATGCACTGGTTTTTGTATTCCAAAAACATAAGTGACTCCTTGTTGCCTGCTAACCAAATATTGGTGATAAGTAGGATTGACCGGAAGAAACTAGCATATCTAATAGGCATGAGCTTATTTAAAGGATTTTAATGCAGCTTTTATACTGAGTAAAAGAATATAGCACCACTAGAGTGACAAAATATATATGAAAGCCAAAAGCAGTCAGATTATTTAAAAGTTCTCCAAAAAAAGTTCTCCAAATGCTTTCCCTTTAAAATCTGTGGTGTCATTTTTATCTTAATATACTTCATCCTTATTATGCGATGTCTTGAACATTTAATTGTCAATGGCAATTGATTTGACATTTACTCTGTTTGTAACAGTACCCTTGAAAAAAAGAATGGTTTCGTAAAGGAGAGCGTAAGGACAAGCTGTATTGGGTTTTCCGATCTAAATAAGGTAAAATTGAGGGCAGCCCAGATGTTTTGCTTGACTGGGTTCAGTTAGCATGTGTATTAAAATAAATGGAGGCCAAAGTTTATACCTGGTCCAAGTTCCATTAAAACATGTTCTTGCTATATTGTAATGTGGGTAGTTACAGTCGTACTCGAGCCAAAACGTTGTTTTTGAAGTTCAACAATACTGTTGACCTGGTCTGTACTATAAAGATCTGGCAGATCAAGTTTGTTCAACTATTCAGTTTTACTAAGTTTGAATTTATTTTTCGTTTGGTGATTTTCTTTCTTTCTTTCAGGTCATTATTATTACAAAAAAATTATTTGATGGTGAAAGGTGAGTGTCATATTTTCAGGTGACTGTTTTCTTTATCCATTTTTTTTAGTTTTATGAAATTGCTTTAGTATCACATGATTATTCTAGACAGATTTTATTATGATAAAAGGTCATTGTTATATTTGTATCAGATTCTGTGATGCCTACGAGAATCCTCATGCAGCAGAACATTGCCACACTGATGCCATTGCACAACTGTCACCATGTCCCTCTGAGGTTTTGAGCTGTAGACCATTTCTAACATGTGCCTGGAATTATCGGCTGTACATAGTTTGCACTACAGCCACCCCAGTACATTGCACAACTGTACCACAATGTAAAGGACTGTACACTGTGAAGGTGCTATACTTCCTTCTGAATTGCCCCAGGGAAGTACAGCTCCTCTTAGTAGTAGCCAGGGTGCCACCCAGCACTTTAAAATACATACAAAGAGGGTTCCCATTAGGAGGAAAAATCCACATAGGGCTAAATACTTCCTTGCAAACAAAGAGTACTTGATTGAAGATGAAAATTGTGCATAAGTAGATACACAAGGCACCAGACTCTCCCTGATATCAGGGAAGAGGAAAGTGCTAACCAAAGACTTCTAGCAAGAGATCCACGGAGAAATTGAGCCTGCTAGAGAAAACATCACCGTCAAAATAAGTAGCAGGTGCACAATGAAGTCAATGAAAAAAGGGAAGAGATGTAATGCATTGCATTCATCACTCGTTAACTCCTCCATTACATATGATTCAAAAAGCAAGAGGCATTACAAGAAAAGAATAAACTTTATCTTGGATTGAGAAGCTCAGGTAGAACTCTCTGCACAGACCACCATATTAGAAATGGAAATTCAGAAGGTGTGACCATGCCTCTCTTGTCTATCAAATTGGGTTAATAAAGCATCCATGATAGAAATGGGGTTTCTGGTTGGCTTGGATATGCACCTAAGTCAGGCAGAACCCACCACTCTAGTCAGGGCAAGTAAGTTACACAGCAAAGATAACCTGTCCCCAGGTATGTCCCAATGGAGGTTCGGGGGCTGCTCACATGGTAAGATACGGCTGGGGGACCTCTCAGGGTCTCCAGCGTATATGGAAATCTAAGGCAGTGACCCACAAGCATGCAGTGCCACTGCCAACCACACCAGACAACTTAATCACCCACTTGGTCACACGACGCAGGGCTGGGTGAGCCGCTAGGAGTCAGGGAAGGGTAGGGACTGCGGCAGTGTCCCCCTCCTTCTGCCACGTAGGTCCACAGCACTCCGCAGATTCTGACAGCCAGCGGGTTCCGGGAGCAGGACCCACGTTTGAAAGCTTCATGCAGCTCACGTTCCACACCAGGTGGGGGGGGCCCCCCTGTGATCGCTGTAATCCTTGTGGTCCAGGCAACGCGCCCTAAACAGAAGGCAGCCCTTTGACTTGTGCGCCCTGCTTATGCGGCACAAGTCAACAAGAAGAAATACAGGCCGGTCCCAAGCAACTCTACCTCATGCAGGGCCAACTTTTTAGCACAGGATGCACAGTGATGTAGACAGATCAAAGCGCTCAGCTCATGCTGCTCTTTCAGAAGCACGCACACGTGCTGGCCCCGACATGAAAGGCTCCATACGCTGATGCAGAATAAAGGGTGGCAAAAGAAAAATAGCGCTCACCCCGCACTGAGTTCTTAATTACTACTCCTCACAAAAGCACACTGAGCTGTAGGGCACAGGGCAAACCACAAGCCCTGGGAAAACACTGGGGCACGAAGAGGGGGGCAGGCAGCAGGCCAGCACATAAGTCAGATGCAAAGTAGCAGTCCCTCCTGCAGCTCAGCAGTCAGCAGGCCAACACAACAAAGCAGGCAGTACAAATGGCAGTTCCTCCTGGTGGCACAGCAGTCCTCTGGCAATGTGCAGTCTGTATAGCCAGCAGCATCTGGTTACGCATTGTCTCAAAACATGGGGTCAGAGCCCGTGTACTTATACTCATAAATGTCTTTGATGTAGTGGGTGACTTCACAAGAAACTTTAGAAGTGCACAACAATCCCTTTCAACCCAGCCCTGGCTCCAGACATCAGTAGGGGGTAAATCAGCCCTTTGCGTGAGGGCAGGAAGCAATCTATACAAATGTAAAGTGTGAACACCCTCTCCTTCTCCCAGCCCAGGAAGATCATCAGTATGCAGATAAATGCAGATGTAAACCCTGTCACCCCAGCCCTTCCTGTGTTGTGGCTGTCTGGAAAGTATGCACCAAGTGTAGCTGTCACCCAGGTCAGATGTGGATTGGAGTTAGGCTGCAAAGCACAAAGAGTCATATGCACAGAGAAATGCCAACTTTTCTAAAAGTGGCATTTCTAAATAAATAATGTAAAATACAACTACACTAGTAAGTAGGGATTCTCACTACCATTCTAAACATACCAAACATGGCATCACCACTCCTTTCAGATCAGAAATTACCATTTAAAATATATAGGGGAGTGGATGTAGCCTAACGGCTAGGGCGGTCGATCTCTAATCTGGGGAACCGGGTTCGAGTCTCTGCAATGACGCTCAACATCCTGTGATTCTGGGCAAATCACTTAATTTCCCCGTGCCTATGTGTCCTTGTGTAACACAACTGGTGCTCATGTAAAGTGCTCTGATACCTTCAGTTCAAGTTCGCACTATAATAAAACTATGAAAAAAAGAATAATAAAAAAAAATATATATATATATATATAAGGAAATTCCTAATGCTAGCCTATGAGACGAGTAGGCCCCACAGCAGTGAGAAACAAAATAGGCTGTTTGCCACTACTAGGACATGCCTACATAAAGGCATTTGTCCTACCTTTTTCTTACACAGCGCCCTGCCCATAGGGCTACCTAGGGCCTACCTTAGGGGTGACCTATGTGTAATAAAAGGGGAGCTTAAGGCTTGGCAAGTAGTTTTACATGACAAGTTAAAGTGGCAGTAAACTGGGCAGGCAGGTCCTGCAGTGGCAGGCCTGAGACAGGTTTGAAAGGCTACATCTGTGGGTGGCACAAGCAGTGCTGCAGGCCCACTAGTGTTGAGGTAACAAATGATGGACGGAATGCTGACTGAATCAAACATTCACCCCCAGTCAAGAGATCTTGGTTAAATCCATTGTTCTTTTACGCACTACGTCACCCCAGTTTGGACCCAGCCATATGCAAATCAGTCTTGACCCTGTTCCTCATGGGAACAGTCCAGCTTCAACTACCCAACCGGGTCCTCCCTGGACCGGAAACAAACATCCTGGGACTGGTATCGGGGTAACACCCCTCATCAGCCAGGCAAGCTTAAATCCAGGGGCACAGCGAGCAAGGGGCCCACGTCTGGGCATTCACATCCCACTTAGGGTGAAAAGTGTTGCTGCAACAAATGATGGATGGAATACTGAATGAATCAAACATTCACCCCTACTCATGAGATCTGGGTTAAATCCATCGTTCTTTTGCGCACTACGCCACCCCAGTTTGGACCCAGCCATATGTAAATCAGTCTTGACACTGTTACTCATGGGAACAGTCCAGCTCGAGCTACCAAGCCGGGTCCTCCCTGGACATGAAACAAGCATCCTGGGACTGGTTTCGGGGTAACACCCCTCATCAGCCAGGCAAGCTTGAATCCAGGGGCACAGCGAGCAAGGGACCCACGTCTGGGCATTTGCATCCCACTTAGGGCAAAAAGTGTTGCAGCAACAATTGATGGACGGAATACTGAATGAATCAAACATTCACCCCTAGTCAAGAGATCTGGGTTAAATCCATTGTTCTTTTGCGCACTACGCCACCCCAGTTTGGACCCACTAGTAGCATCTCATTTACAGTCCCTGGGTATATGGGATACTACTTTACAAGGGACGTGCATGTAAATGAAATATGCCAAACAGGTGTAAACCAATCATTCCATGTTTAGAGGAGAGAGCACATGCACTTTAACACTGATTAGCAGTGGTAAAGTGCCCAGAGTCCTAAAGCGGGTAAGAAAAATAGGAGGAGGAAGGCAAAAAGTTTGGGGATAACCCTGCAAAGAAAGGGCCAGGTCCAACAATCCAACATAGAAGCTCAGGTTTAACATTTTTCATCCAATACAGAGGTCAACAAGTCCACCACTGTTAGACCTATCAGCCTTAGGGTGGTCTTAACCCCAACTTTTTGCCTTCCTCATCCATTTTTCTGATCTTGTTTTTGCTTGCCTTAGGACTCTGCACATTTTACCACTGCTAACTAGTGCTAAAGTGCGTGTGCTCTCCCCTCTAAACATGGAAATATTGGCTTATCCCCAATTGGCATATTTAATTTACTTACAAGTGCCTAGTAAGGTGGTACTACATGTACTCAGGGCCCGTAAATTAAATGCTACTGGCGGGCCAGCAGCACTGATTGTGTCACCCACACCGGTAGCCCTTTAAACATGCCTCAGGCCTGCCATTGCAAAGCCTGTGGTGCTGTATTAAACTGTCCTTTTGTCCTGGAAAAATAAACCTTTTGCCAGGCCCAAACCTTCCTTTTTAATACATATAAGTCACCCCTAAGGTGGGTCCTCGACAGCCCAAAGGTGAGGGTGCAATGTATCTAAAAACGAGGACATGTGCTTTAAAGTTTTATATGTCCTGGTAGTGAAAAACTCTAAAATTCGTTTTTCACTACTGCAAGGCCTATATCTCTTGTAGGATAACATTGGAGTTGCCTTATTACATGTCAGAAGTGCAATTTCAAAATGGCTAGAGATAACCAGTTCATGCTTGGTATCTCTGAAATTACAATTTAAAATCCGAACTTATGGTGAAGCTGGATTTTAAATTGTAATTTTGAAAATGCACTTTTAGAAAGTTGGCCTTTTAGTGCCTTATCCATTTAGTGCCTGTACCCTGTCTCTGGTCACATGACTGGGTGTAGCTGACATTTAGGCTTTGTGTATTCCTCCTAGACAGTCTGGATGGGCCATCACTTGCAGGACAGGAGGGAGGAGCTTGGCACAGCCCCACTTACACCTGAATAGGCTGTGTCCTGCTTCCACACAAAGGGCTGCATACCTCGTATAGTTAGTCTGGTGCTAGGGCAGTGAAAACAGGATGCCTGTGGACTTCAAAGGGAAATGTCCAGAGGCTTCTCCTCTACTTCAAAGGCACAACTGGATATAAATACTGGACCTCAGACACCACCACTTCAGTACACTTCTGGACCTGTGGCTACTCTTCCAGGAAGGACTGTTGTAGTGCTGAAGGACTGCCACTCTGCTGGATTGCACTCTGCTGGACTTCTGCTTTGCTGACCTACTGCCTTCTACCCTCCTGCCTGGGTGAGACCTGCATCTCTTGAACTCAGAACCCAGAGTGACTCCAAGGGCTAGTTGGCTGGCCTCCTGAGCTGAAGAATCAGGGACATAACTGGCTTCCAACAACCTTGCATCTGTACCTGGACTCTGCCATCTGTGAGTCTACCCTGCCAAAAGGTGCCGTCCCAGTCCTGGACACTTTGAAGTGGCCTTAAGATGCTTTGCCAGCCTTTGTGGATCAAGCGGAACAGACGCATCTCCTCTGCTGCGCAGTGCAACCCCGAGCAAAACTGGTGCGTGGATTGTACTTGTTGCAAAGGCTCGCATAGCCTGTGTGGCCCGCATCCCCTTCGGAAAGCCACTATGCTTAGCATACTCGGTGCAGGCACTCGCATCTCTCATCAATGGCAGCCTCGATGATGACACTGGACTCCGCATCGCAGCCTCACAGCTCTTCAGAACCGATGCATCGCTGTCACGGGCAACTCACCTGAACTCCAGGAGGTTCTGATGGGGTGATGTTTTACCTCCAGACCTTCTGAGGACTTACCTCGGTAGCAGCCGATGGACACTGCACCAGCGATAGTCCCAAAAGGGAAGGGGGGTTGGGAGGGAGAGAAGAGAGAGAAACGGGGAACGTTCTGTGAACTGGATAAGTCTCCTGGCCATAGGAGTTTAGGAAGATTGATGTCTACTGGGTTACAATGCTCACAACAGCGGGATGTATATCTGCGAATGACACACAATTACAACTTATAACATACACTACATCACATTATATTCATTGAGCTCTTTTCTGTGACCATCACCCAATACACATACCATGTATTTATCTTGAATCAGCTTTACATTGGCTGCACATTGACACTCACCACAGCTCAGATTTGGCATAAACATTCTCTCACTTCAGGGTTAACATAGGGTTCATTGTCATCTCACTTCAGAGTCAATGTGGGATTAAATGTTAGTATTCAAGCACAGTACACACAGTATACCATCTTGCAGAGACTATACACAGATATCAGAGCTAACCATACATATTGCAACATATGTTTAAAAGTCTGTCATAACTTGTGGCTGGATAATAAAGTTCCAATGTCTTTATAAGGTGATGTTTAACAATAATGTTCAATGTTTATCAAGTGCACAGCGCACCAATAACAATAGTGACCTAAGCGCACCAGTGTGAATTCTAAGTGTGCACCAGCGTGAGAGAGTACCTAATATAAACAAATGTGTCTTGCATTTACTCAAAGAGAGTTGAAAATGGGCATCTTTACCTTTAGTTTGTTGATCATTTTCTTTCAGATGCAGCTACAGCGATCCGTTGCCTGATAAGTATTTTGTTCTTTCTTTTTCCTCTAGATGAAGAACATTGGATGCAGATGTGCAACGGAAGTGGAAAAGGCCACATGATACAAGGATGCAGTGATTCCAGAGGCCGGGAGCACAGGTAAGCTGTCTGATGCTGAAGAGGCTAAGCGAGTACCTCAGCGAGAGTGCAGTTCAAAAAGCTGCACCCTCCAACATGGCCGCTGGCACACATGGAGAGCTGCGGGCTGTATACTCTGCGTGCCGATGCACGTGCCTCAATGTCGGTGGTGTCGGAGCTATCTCTCGGACTGCATTTCAAGGCAAGTTAGCGCGTGCAATGTTTTGAGAGCTTACCACTGCCACCAGGGATCAGAGCAATGTTCAAAATGTAATAGAACATACATGCGCCATACCAGATGATATCAATACAATATGCATCTAAGCAGTGAGCACCTAAATAGGACTTCAGCCTGAGGGCCCACCACTACCACCAGGGACTCAGTGGAGTGAAAAACACTACATACTCACACATAAACTGGGTAGGGGGGCCACCAATATAATATGTCGTGAACCAGTATGTCCAGCGTCGATGAGCGCACCTTAGCGCAAGCACTGGCAAGAACCATGACAATCACCCTTACTGTGCATCGCATCCCTGACGCAAGACTTTGCATTGCAAACTCTGTCGATGGGATCCTCGACGTCGCCGCAACAGGACCTCGCACTACAGCCTTGCCGCATCATGAAACTGAAGCATTGCTTTGGCTGTGTGACGCATCTTCGTCGCTGATCCACGCAACGCTCCTCAAACCAGTATTGAAGGTACTCTGTTCAGTGGGCCTAACTGGGTCCCTGTAGCCAGCCAGCGCGCTATCACTTTTGGCCTAAACATGTGACTTTGTCCCGGTCTGGTGTGATCAGATAGCCACAGTTGGCCCTTTATGCCATTCGGGTGCTAATTTCTCAAAACATTCTACGAATTGGATTTTTGTAGTTTTGGTCTTATTTTATTTATTAAAAATCACTCGATTTTCCTAATACTGTTGTGGGCTCCTTTTGTGGTGTGTTTTCACTCTGTTACTGTTTGAAGTGCTGCACAGATGCTTTACATATGGCCTTTAAGTTAAGCCTGACTGCTCTGTGCAAAGCTTCCAGGGGGTTGAGCCCAGGTTAATTTGTGGTTTGTTTTTGGCTTACCCTGAGAAGGAATGTGGTTGCTGCTTGACAAGGGCTAACACCCCAATCTCCCAACAACCCAATTTCTTACAGTGGTGTTCAGTGCTGAGGATTTGACTTATATTTGTGCAGTGCCATACAGTAATTTTGTGTTACACTACCACTGCACATAAATAATCTAGTACCAATTTGAGTTAAAGTCTCCCTAATTTACTTTTTTGATTTTTCAAAACATTTCCCTCTATCTGTTGTGCCTGAATCCCCCTCGTCAAGCATGGAGTTTGAGCTGGCAAAAAGGGAGTCCTACCATGTGGCCCAGCTCAAAGAGTTCTGTAAAGAAAGGAAGGTGGAGATGCAAAAGGTGCTGAGTGCCTGGGCAGATGTCCACCAGTCAATTGCTATAGCAACTGAAGGAGATGAGATAGACACCAAGGAGAGAACTTGGATCTCAGTCCTGAGGGACAATAACTTGCTGAAGGGGATGACTTGACCCCTAACGTGGAGGTCCATCCCAGAGTAGGGAGCAGTGTATCTTCCCGCAGCCTGTCTCCAGAGGAGCTGCCTGAAGGGAGGAAGGAGAGAGAGTTCAGGGTGGAGATGGCCAGGCTCAGGATGGAAAGAATCTGGCCATGGAGGAAAAACTAGCTTTGGAGCCTTTGGCTCATGAAAGGAGTCTTAAGGAGTTCGAACTGAAAGCAAGGCAGACAGATTCCAGCAGCATTGGTGGCAGCATACCTGCAGTGTCTGAAGGAGACAAAAATCCGCATTCCCAAGGATTTGGTGCCCAGTTATGTGGGAGGAGATGACATAACAAGTGGTTTTCTGCCTACGAGGTAGCCCTGAGGGTTCAATAGATCCCAGCAGAGCACTAGGGGAGTGGGTTGTGGAAACACATGACTACAGTGGGGCGGGACACCCTGCATACTTTTGAGGTTGGGGACCAAACCAGGTACATCCCAATGAAAGCCATCTTGATTGCTAAGTTTAGGCCGACCCCTAAAACGTACCTCTAAAGGTTCAGGGAAAGCCAGAAGCCCCCAAACAGTCCTGGGTGGATATTGTAGACTACCCTAACAAGGCACTGATTGGCTGGGCAAGGTTAATGATTACAATGGGTTGTGCAATCTAATCTTGAGAGAGCACGTGCTCAGTATTTGTTTTCTAGAGCTCCACCAGCACCTAGTTGACAGCAAACTGAATGACCCCAGGAAGCTTGCTAAGGAGATGGATGCTCTGGGCCAGCACCAGAGTTTCCAAAAAGGTATCTGGGTGAGACTCCCACAAGGGTGGTTAGGGGTCCCACCAGAAAAAAGAGAGGGGGGGACTTAAAAACAAGGAGTTCTCAAAAGGCCCCCAAAATAATTTCCAAAGGGGGAGTGGTAACCAGTCCCAGTCTAAGCCTAAGAAGAAGGGGTTCTTTGACAAGCAGACAGGGAGGTTTGTACCCCAATTCACAGAGTGCTACAAATATGGACACTCTAAGGGCCACTTCAAATGTCCCAGAAGGTCCCAGCCCTCCACCAGTGTGCAGACATCTGGGTTGGTTTGTGTAGCACTCAGGGAGGAGGTGATCCCAGCTACCTTTGGGGAGCATACTCCCTATCCCCCTAGTTTCCCTGGGAGATAGGGAGATGGTGCCAAAAGTCCATAAGCCTGCCAGAACTTCTAAGTACAGGCAGTGGCTCACAATCAATGGGCAATGGGTGGAGGCTCTGAGGGACACAGGAGCCAGCATGACTACTGTGAAATGTAAACTGGTGTCCTCAGAGCAGGTCCTTCCTAACACATTCCACCAAGTCATAGTAGCCGACAATCGTGAGAGTCATCTACTGGTGGCTCTGTTTCCCTTTGAGTATGGTGAGGTTTCAGTTTCTCTAAAAGTATCTGTGAGCCCTTCCATGCCTGTAGATTGTCTGTTGGACAATGACTTGGAGCAAACTTTCTGGAGGGAGCTAGAGCTCAGGTCACACTTGGAGATGTTGGGATTAACTGAATGGGTCTGTATGACCACAAGGCCCATGGCTGCCTGGGAAGGGAATCAATGGCGTCTGGAGCCTGGAACATTAGCCCAGACAGCTGCCAAGAAGGAGAGGGGTAAGAGGCATGGGAAACCAGCCCCTGAAGTTCCCATGGTCTAGGTTGAAGCGGTACCTGAGGAGGAGGTCCCCAAGCCAACTCGGGAGGACATTGCCACCGTGGGTGACCTGCCTGAGCTTGCTGGTTATCAAGTTGAAGGTGGGTCCACAAGGGAGGAATTCTGCAAGGCACAAAAAGAGTGCCCCACTCTAGAGGGCTTGAGGTGGCAATCTGAGGCCCAGGCAGCAAGTGACACCTCTGGAGATCACCTAATCTACTGGGAGATAGTCCTCCTATATAAATAAGCTTAAGGCTCCTGGATCTGGAGCAGCCTGTGTGCTGGTGGTCACCCAGTGTTCCAGGATTTTCCTACTGGGTCTTGCTCATGACATATACCCCTGGCAGGACATCTGGGGCAAGACAAGACCTTCGCCAGGCTTGTTGTCTACTTCTATTGGCGCAGGATAAAGACAGACTCAGATGCGTTCTGTAGGTCCTGTCACACAAAATGGGAAGTCAGGGAAAAAGCTCAAGACTCCTCTGACCCCATTGCCTGTTCTTTGCACTCCCTTTGAGAGGGAAGGCATCAACATTATTGGACCCTTGAAATCCAAGACAGCTTTAAGCAACAGGTTCATCCTGGTCTTGGTGGGCAACGCCACTCACCACCCAGATGCCATCCCTCTGCGGTTGGTGACTGCACCTGCGGTGGCCTAAGCCCTGATGGGGATTCTTAACAGTGTGCAGTTCCCCAAAGAGGTAGTGTCTGACAGAGGCATTAAATTCATGTCAGCATACATGAAGTCCATGTGGAATGAGTGTTGGGTGAATTATAAGTTCTCCACACCCTATCACCCCCAAACCAACAATCCTGTGGAGAGATTAAAAAAAGACCTTGAAGGGCATGATAATGTGCCAACCTGAGCCAATGAGGCGTTAGTGGGACGTCCTCTTTCCATGCCCTCTCTATGCCTACAGGGATGGGCCACAGAAGGGAATGGGGTTTAGCTCCTTTGAACTCCTCTATGGCCGCTCTTTTCGGGGACCACTTAGCCTTGTGAGATAGAGGCGGGAGCAAGCTCCCAGGAAACCTTCTCAGGATGAGGTTAGTTACATGCTAGTCCTCCGCAACCAGATGCATCTCTTCTGGAAAAAGGCAAAAAACAATCTTGAGGCTAGTTAGGAGGTTATGAAGCTCTGGTATTACCAGACGGCCACTCTGGTAGAGTTTCAACCTATCCAAAAGGTGTGAGTTATCGAGCCTGTGGAGCCCAGAGCTCTCCAGGATCACTTGACAGGCCCATATGACAGGAAGGAGCAGAAGGGGGAGTCCACCTACTTGGTGGATCTCAACACCCCTGGAAACCCCAGGGAAACCTCTAGAAGCTTCTATCCACTTCAAAGGCACAACTGAGTATAAATATTGGACCTCAGACACCAACTCTTCAGTACACTTCTGGACCTGCGGATACTCTGCTAGGAAGAAGGGCTGCTGTGCTGCTCTAAGGACTGACACTCTCTTGGACTGCTGCTCTGTAGGACTGCTGCCCTGCTGTGCTGACCTGCTGCCCTCTTGCCTGGGTGAGAAGGACTGGACCTGTATCTGTTGAACCAAACACCAGAGAGTGACTTCAAGGGCCAGTTGGCTGACCTCCTGACTTGAGCCTCAGGGACAGAAGGCTCCGACAAACTCAACCCCTGCACCTGTACTCTGTGATCTCTGAGTCTACCCTGCCAAGGGGTGCCACCCCAGTCCTGGACCCTTGACCCCTATGATCTAAAGTGCTCTGCCAGACTCTGTGGATGCCTCTGTACCCACACATCTTGTATGCTGTGTGGTGCTACACGGAGCAGAACTGCTGCATTGCTGCCGCTGTCTGGATCACCCAGTCACAAAAACCTGCATCACATTGCAGTTTGCAGTCTTATTGAACCGCCACTGCATGACACTTCCTCAGCGCAGGCCCTTGCATCCCTCGTCAATGGCAACCTAAAGGACGAGGCCAGACTCCGCATCGCAGCCTAGCAGCTCCTCGCAACTGATGCATTGGCCTGACTGAACAACACATCCTCGACGTCGGACTTCACTTCACGAGCCCTGTCAATGGGATCCGTGGCAATTATGCAGTCCCTCAAATCGCAGCCTCCCCACAAATTGGAACCAATGCATTACTTAGGCTGCGCAACGAATCTTCGACAAAAACCCTCGCAACTCTCCTTCCGTAAACCAGGGTTTAAGATACTCTGTTGAGCGGGCCTAACTGGGTCCCTGCAGTCAGCCCTCGCTCCATCGAGGTCATTATGAACTTGTGACTTTGCCCTGGTCCGGCGCGACCAGATATCCATAGTTGGCGCTTTGTGCTTTCTGGTGCTATTTTCACTGAAATCTCTAGAATTGCATATGTCCGGTTCTACTGACTGGATTTTTTTGTTTTGGTCTTGTTCTATTTATTAAAAATGAATCTATATTTTTAACCTGGTGGGGGATTTTTTTTGTTTGGTGTTTTTCACTTTATTACTCTTTGTAGGGTTGCACAAATACTTAAGACATTGCATCTGTGCCAAGCTACCAGGGGGTTGAGCACATGTTAATTCAGGGTTACCTTGTGCCTCACACTGACAAGTATTGTGGTTGCTGCTTGACCAGGGCTCACACCCCAGTCAACCATTAACCCATTTTCTCACGTATAATATTTGCCTCCTCACTGTGCATGGAAGGGTTGTTCCATACACAGGGCATGATTTACAAAGGCAAACCTACACTTTTGTGTAAGTTTACAACATTTAGTTATTCACAATATACATGGGTTGTTTTACGACTCCACACTCCCTCTACTTATGTGTGCAGCGTTCCTTGCTCCTGGAGACTCTGTAATCGGAGTGGAGAATTCCACACACATAAGTATAGGAGTGCCGAGTCATAAAACTCAGCATGTTGTTTGTCAGTACCTAAAAGTGGTAGTGTAAGTTTACTTTTGTGCATCAAGCCCACAATGTTTGACTTTCCTACAGCATCTGTTTGTGGACATTTTGTTGGGCTCTGCATTTGACCCTTTACAGTATCTATTTGCTTGTGAAGGGAGAAATGGTGTTGGAGTCAGGTATATTAATGTAGCCAAGCAGGAGATTGACACTAGTCCCTGGCTTATATCTATTGCCCTTGAACTCTCGCATTGTGGCAGTAACCACTGTTCTAAGTGGCTACTCTTTGTCAGTGTACAGAGTCGTCTACACCACTAACACAGAGCTCATACACAAACCAAGTTGCCTTACAATTCTCCACTGACTCACCTTCCACCCCCCCACCCCACCACCTAACCCCACTTACAGGCTTACACCCAACCCCCTGCATAGAAACACAGGTTAACTTACCCATCAATTAGTAAACACGGGCTTATACAACCCAAGCCAATTGGCTTTGTCAATGCTTTTCCTCACTAGATTCTAATATTGAGTTGGAGGAAAGTTTTTGGTTTCCCTTTTCTTTACAGCACTGAAAATGAATCGTTGAATGTAAAGTAGAGGCAATGTGTTCACGATAAATGACTGCCGCGTGTACCAGAGTGAAAGAATGCTCCCCCATCACCAATTAATAACTGATATTTTTGTTTTATTGCGATGGTCCTCCTCTCAGACGGTTCCATCCTGCAGCTGCAGCTCTCCATGCTGATGCCATGAGTCACATCTTCAGCAGGTGGGCTGAAGCGGGCGAGCCTTGCTGTGAGCAACATAACAGGAGATTTCATACAAGAGCAGTTTAATCCAAAGTGGAACAATTTGCAGGAACGTGTGAATGATAATTGACCGTGGAAAGAACAAATTACACTCTATGACATTTTCACATCTGTCGGCTAGAAAGCCGAAGCCTTTTCTGCCATCCATGAACATAATGCATCAGATGATGAATCAGTACAAAAAGTATTTCTGAATCTAGAATTTGAAGCGTTCAGAAGCTGAGAATCTCACGCTAATAATGATAATAACAAATGGTTAGATAACAGAGGTTAACGCATCCGACATTTTGTGTGTGCAATAGAAATTTAAATTATTACATGAGGGCGCAATAACGACAGAATTGTAACCTGGTGCACCATGGATGTAACACCATGTTTTCCTTGGGGGAGTGTTGAACACTGCTGTTAAATTGCAGAGAGGGAGTGCTTAACTCCATGTGTTCGACTTGCGATTGACTTGTTTGTTTAGGAAGAAAAGTAAACACGTGGTGTAGCTGCCAGGGACAGACACGTAGCTGCATTTCGTTCAAGACGTTTCTGGATTGCTTACCTTATTTCAATATCAGTCATGTTAACGTTTACAATTTACTTCAAATAATTCCTTTATTAGGTGTTATAGATAATGAAGTCCAGAGAAACTCTGGGATATACAATGACTTTTCATCAGACTAGGATGCAGAAAACGAATTGGCTGTTTTGAGTACCAAGGCACGTGGAAGACAGTCAGTCGACCGGATAGAACATAGCTTCTCTGTGAGTGCCAAGGGCTGCATTCCAAGCCATTGACTTTAGCTCTGTGCCATTACAGATACAGACCAACCATATGCAAACCAGTCATAGCTTTGTCCCACAAAGGACAGTCTACATCGAACTGCCAGGTCTGATCCCCAGAAACAGGGGCAAATAGAATCCGAGCCTGGTTTCTGCCTTGTTGGGCCTCATCAGGGAGGTACAGAGTGACTGATTCAAAAAGGTAAACGTACACTTTTGTGTAAGCTTACATTTGTTTTGGAATTCACAAAACCGCATTTTAATAGTAGGTTTACAAGTACGAAGGCTGGGCAGTCGGGGCGGAAGCCTCCGCACATTAAAAGATAGGAATGTTGTATATTTTTATGTGCGGAGTTCTTCCCCTGCCCCCAACCTCGACTGTGGAGTCTCCGCAATCGTAAAAGTACTATTAAAATGCAGTTTTGTAAATTCCAAAACAAATGTAAACTTACACAAAAGTGTAAGTTTACCTTTGTGAATCAGGCCCTATGACTCCCTCTTGCTTAAGGAGGTACTCACCTAAGCACAAATACTGATGGGTGGGATACTTGAATTACTGTCAGCCACTGGTAATCTGGGTAACATTCCAGCTCATAATTGTTTGCTACTTGTGGCAATTTGAAGGCAAAGGTCAAGGACTATGATATACTGCTTAGCTGAGGATGTGCTTCATGTGAGAACAATATAGAAACAATTGTATAGCTAACAACATACCTAGGCCGATGTACAAGTAAAATTGCATGATGGACAATAGTCATCATGTTGACTCTAGGAAACAATGTAAATGGGCCTTACAACATTTTAGAACCCACATGTCTGGTAACACAAGTCAAATGGTAGAAGAGTGGAGTTCAACTGGAGTTTGTTTATCTCACAAGATGTTTGGATATTTCAGGATTTTGTGTTCAAGGACAAGGGTGCATCCAGAACCCCCCTAAAAAATCAACCCAAGCCGACAAATGGAAATCAAAGTGCCATGTGTGACAGGGCCTTTGTATGAGGGCAATGCATGCTACTTGCAAGACAGTCCTGTTTGCACATAAACTAGACATCATTTCATATTAGAGAATGTTTTTTTTTTACACTTGACATCCTTGGTGTGGAATTCCCCCAGAATGTTTGCCTTCACTCCCCTGTTTTGCTGAACGTGTTCTCATTCGCATTACGACTCTGTGCACATTACCCCTGCAAACCAAATGTAAAGTGCTTGTGCTCTCTTCCTAAAACATGACAAAATTGGCCTACACCTAATTGGCACAATTTATTTACTTACAAATACCAAGTAAATGGTACTTCATGTACCCAGGGCCTGTAAATTAAATGCTTTTTGTGGGCTGCAGCACTCATTGGGCCACCCACTACAGTAGCCTTTTTAAAATATGTCTAAGGCCTGCCACTGCAGCCTATAGGGCAGTTCTAAACTGCCATTTTGACCTGGCAAGGTAAACCTTTTGCCATGCCTACACCTTCATTTTAAATACTTATAAGTCACCCCTAAGGTAGGCCCTAAAGGCTCATAGGGCAGAGTGCATGGTATTTGAAAAGTAGAATATGTGTGTCCTGGCAGGGAAAAACTCCTAAAGTAGTTTTTCACTGCTGTAATGCTGTATCCCCCATAAACTAACACTGGTTTACCTTGCTACACTTAATAAGTGCTAACTTAATTTTGGGACCATATAGAGAAATGCTGTTTATACTCAAATGAATTGCAATTAGAAATCCTCCTTAATGGTAAAGTCGGATTTTAAGCTAATATTCTGAAAATGCCACTTTTTGAAAGTAAGAAATGCAAAAGAGACCCCTCACACCATGGATGCATCAACTATTTTTAAAAGGCTATGTAATTGTTCCATACCTCTCTATGCCAACGCTTGTTGGAGATTTTTCTCAACTTTTAATTTTATATATAGATATCCTAACACTATTATACCACAGTTGCTGACATATAAATATCAAAATTCCAAATGGCATTGAATGTTCAAATTGGAAGGAAAATGAAGAGGAGACAAGAAAACAGTACACTCTGGAACACAGACAAACTTTATCCTGTGTACTTGTCTCACCCCAAAATTTTATTTATACACAAGTACAAGACAACAAATTACATAAATGGTAACTTAAGACCACAAAATTAAACATAAAGTCTCACATAAATGACAACTTGTCTGTGCATACATTAACCCTTTCGGTGCTCATGACGGAATGGTTCCGATCATGAGCACCAGTAGCTTCTGTGCTCATGACGGAACCATTCCGTCATGAGACAGAGCATGAATCTCTCTGCTGTAAACAGCAGAGGGATTTCCATTTTTGGGCCTCGGGAGGTGGGAAGAGCTTCCCAACCTCCCGAGGCCCTTCCCTGGTTTTCAATCCAATGACGATCGCGCGCAAACCAGGGATTGTTTTTTTTTATTGACGTTGGGGTGGGGGCTGCCCAAAAAGGGCATAGCAATGCCCCCACCCCCCCAGAGAAATGTTAGTCTTTCTGCCCCCCAGGGGGCAGACGGGGGCAGTAGTCCCCCAATCTGCCCTCGGGGGCAGAAAGCCCACTAGAAACCAGGGATTTTTTTATTGATGTTGGGGTGGGGCTGCCCAAATGGGCATGACAATGCCCCCACCCCCAGTGAAATTCCAGTCTTTCTGCCCTCGGGGCATATGGGGGCAGTAGCTCTCAATCTGCTCCCCGGGGGCAGAAAGCCCATTAGAAACCAGTTTTTTTTTTATTGATGTAGGGGTGGGGGC
Source organism: Calotriton arnoldi (assembly GCA_963921515.1). Taxonomy (NCBI): domain Eukaryota; kingdom Metazoa; phylum Chordata; class Amphibia; order Caudata; family Salamandridae; genus Calotriton; species Calotriton arnoldi. Next base: position 1,777,368 of record CAWUFW010002995.1, on the reverse strand, counting down.
ATTGCCCCCAAAAAATGCAAGTCTTTCTGCCCCCCCCATGGGCAGATGGGGGCAATAGCCCCTGATCTGCCCACGGGGGGGCAGAAAGACCACTAGGCACCAGGGATTTTTTTTTATTTTCTATAATGTAGGGGTGGGGCTGCCCAGAATGGGCATGATAATGCCCCCACCCCAAAAACAATTACCACAGTCTTTCTGCCCCTCCCCGGAGGCATATTGGGGCAACAGCCCCTTATCTGCCCCCCCGGGGGGAACAGAAATCCCACTAGGCCTCAGGATTTTTTTTTTTTAATTCAGGGTTGAGGTCAGCCCAGAATGGGCATGCCAATGCCCACACCTCCCCAAAAAAATGCCACAGTCTTTCTGCCCCCCCGAGGAGCGGATGGGGGCAGTGGCCCCTGATCTGCCCCCGGGGGGCAGAAAGCCCACTAGGTGCCAGCGATTACGCTGGCTTTTTTTATGCCTGGGGGTGGGGGCTGCCCAGAATGGGCATACCAATGGGGGGCTGCCCAGAATGGGCATACCAATGCCCCCACCCCCAAAAACATAGCCACAGTCTTTCTGCCCCCCTTGGGGGCATATCGGGGCAACCCCCCCCCCCAGGGCGGCAGAAAGCCCACTAGGCACAGACTTGTTTTTAGCAATGTGCCTACCTGTGGATTTTGGGCCCTAGCGCAGCCGGCACATAGGGAAACATAGCAAACCTGTACATTTTTTAAAACTAGACACCAAGGGGAATCCAGGATGGGGTGACTTGTGTGCCTCTTACCAGGTTCTGTTACCCAGAATCCCTTGCAAACCTCAAACTTAGTTTAAAAAAACACATTTTCCTCACATTTCTGTGATGGAAAGTTCTGGGATCTGCGTGCATCCACAAAATTCCACCCACCCCGCATTCCCTGAAGTCTTCCGAGAAAAATGGTACCTCACTTGTGTGGGTAGGCCTAGTGCCCGCAACAGGAAACGGCCCAAAACGCAACGTGGACACACCACACCTTACAGTGAAAACTGACACTATTTTGCAAAGTGCCTAGCTGTAGATTTTAAACCCTAGCTCTGCCGGCACCTAGGGAAACCTAGCAAACCTATACATTTTTGAAAACTAGACACCCAGGGGAATCCAGGATGGGGTGAATTGTCTGGCTCTCACCAGGTTCTGTTACCCAGAATCCCTTGCAAACCTCAAAATTTGTCAAAAAAACAAATTTTCCTCACATTTCTGTGGTGGAAAGTTCTGGAATCTGCGTGGATCCACAAAATTCTACCCACCCCGCATTTCCCATAGTCTTCCGAGAAAAATGGTACCTCACTTGTGTGGGTAGGCCTAGTGCCCGCGACAGGAAACGGCCCAAAACGCAACGTGGACACACCACATTTTCACAGTGAAAACAGACCCTTTTTTTGCAAAGTGCCTAGCTGTAGATATTGAACCCTAGCTCTGCCGGCACCTAGGGAAACCTAGCAAACCTATACATTTTTGAAACACTAGACACTCAGGGTAATCCAGGATGGGGTGACTTCATTGGCTCTCACCAGGTTCTGTTACCCAGAATCCCTTGCAAACCTCAAAATTTGTCATAAAAACCACATTTTCCTCACATTTCTGTGGTGGAAAGTTATGGAATCTGTGTGGATCCACAAAATTCCACCCACCCTGCATTCCCCAAAGTCTTCCAAGAAAAATGGTACCTCACTTGTGTGGGTGGGTCAAGTACCCGAGACAGGCAAGGGCCCAAAACCTATTGAGGCGACATCAAAATTACCTATCACAAAACAACCTGGTTTTGCAAGGGGGGTCCCATGAGTGTTTGGCCCCGGGCTCGGCGGCATCTAGGGCAACCTACCAAACCCACACATTTCTGAAAACTAGACACCCGGGGAAGACCAGAAAGGTATGGCTTGCGTGGGTCCCCCAACACTTCCCTACCCAGAATCCCCTGCAAACCTCAAATTTAGCTGAAAAAAATCACTTTTTCCTCAATTTTCTGTGTGGGAAAGTTCTGGAATCTGCGTGGATCCACAAATTTCCTACCACCCAGCGTTCCCACAGGTCTCCCAATAAAAATGGTACCTCACTCGTGTGGGTAGGTCAAGTACCCGAGACAAGCAAGGGCCCAAAACCTATTGAGGCGACATCAAAATTACCTATCACAAAACAACCTGGTTTTGCCAGGGGGGTCTCATGAGTTTTTGGCCCCGGGCTCGGCGGCCATCTAGGGAAACCTACCAAACCCACACATTTCTGAAAACTAGACAGCCGGGGGTCCAGCAAGCGTATGGCTTGCGTGATCCCCCAACATTTCCCTACCCAGAATCCCCTGCAAACCTCAAATTTTGTTGAAAAATCAATTTTTTCTCACATTTCTGTGTGGGAAAGTTGTAGGATCACCGGGCTGACACAAATTTCCTACCACCCAGTGTTCCCCAGGTCTCCCGATAAAAATGGTACCTCACTTGTGTGGGTAGGCATAGTGGCTGCAACAGGAAATGGCCCAAATCGTACTGTGGAGACTTCAAATTACCTATAACAAAACTACCTGGTTTTGGGGGCACCTGGGTTTTGGCCCTGGCTCGCCGCCATCTTGGGAAACCTACCAAACCCACACATTTCTGAAAACTAGACACCCTGGGGAGTCCAATGAGGTATGGCTTGCGTGGATCCCCCAACGTTTCCCTACCCAGAATCCCCTGCAAACCTCAAATTTAGCTGAAAAGAAAACACATTTTCCACATATTTGTGTGTGGAATCACCATGGCGGCACAAATGTCTTACCCCACAGCGATCTCCTTGATGTCCCGAGTAAAATGATACCTCACTTGTGTGGGTGTCCAATGCAGAATTGGCTAAAAACGTATTTTTTTTAAAATGTAGCTTAGAATTCTCTGTGCTATACCCTTATTCCCTATGTTTTGGGCTCTTCCCAGTCACAGGCCCTTGCCCCACCCACACAAGTAAGGTATCATTTTACTCGGGAGACTGAGGGGAAGGCTGTGGGGTAGGACATTTGTGCCGGCACGGTGATTCCACCCAAAAATATGTGGAAAATGTGTTTTTTTCAGCTAAATTTGAGGTTTGCAGGGCACTCTGGGTAGGAAAACGTTGGGGGATCCATGCAAGCCATACCTCGCTGGACTCCCCCGGGTGTCTACTTTTCAGAAATGTGTAGGTTTGGTAGTTTCCCAAGATGGCCGCCGAGCCCGGGGCCAAAAACACAGGTGACCCCCCTTGCAAAACCAGGTTGTTTTGTGATAGGTAATTTTGATGTCTCCTCAATACGTTTTGGGCCCTTGCCTGTCGCGGGTACATGACCCACCCACGTGAGTGAGGTATCATTTTTATCGGGAGACCTGGAGAAATGCTGGGTGATAGGAAATTTGTGGATCCACATAGATTCCAGAACTTTCCCACACAGTAATTTGAGAAAAAAGTGATTTTTTCAGCTAAATTTGAGGTTTGCAGGGCATTTTGGTAGGAAAACTTTGGGGGATCCACGCAAGCCATACCTCGCTGGACTTCCCCGGGTGTCTACTTTTCAGAAATGTGTGGGTTTGGTAGTTTCCCAAGATGGCCGCCGAGCCCAGGACCAAAAACTCAGATGCCTCCTATGTATCCTATCAAAATGACCTATCACAAAACAACCTGGTTTTGCAAGGGGAGTCACCTGGGTTTTTGGCCCCGGGCTCGGCGGCCATTTTGGGAAACCTACAAAACCCACACATTTCTGAAAACTAGACACCCGGGGGAGTACAGGAAGGTATGGCTTGCATGGGTCCCCCAAAGTTTTCCTAGCCAGAATGCCCTGCAAACCTCAAATTTAGCTGAAAAACAAATTTTCCACATATTTTGGGTGGAATCACCGTGCCGGCACAAATGTCCCACCCCACAGCGTTCCCTCAGTCTCCCGAGTAAAATGGTACCTCACTTGTGTGGGTGGGGCAAGGGCCTGTGACTGGGAAGAGCCCAAAACATAGGGAATAAGGGTATAGCACAGAGTCTAAGCGCTACATTTTAAAAAAAATACGTTTTTAGCCAATTCTGCATTGGACAACCACACAAGTGAGGTATCGTTTTACTCGGGACACTAAGGAGAACGCTGTGGGGTAGGACATTTGTGCCGCCATGGTGATTCCACGCAAAATATGTGGAAAATGTGGTTTTTTCAGCTACATTTGAGGTTTGCAGGGGATTCTGGGTAGGGAAACGTTGGGGGATCCACGCAAGCCATACCTCATTGGACTCCCCAGGGTGTCTAGTTTTCAGAAATTTGCAGGTTTGGTAGGTTTCCCTAGATGGCGGCGAGCCCGGGGCCAAAACCCCAGGTGCCCCCCCGAAACCAGGTAGTTTTGTTATAGGTATTTTTGAAGTCTCCACAGTACGATTTGGGCCATTTCCTGTTGCAGCCACTATGCCTACCCACACAAGTGAGGTACCATTTTTATCGGAAGACCTGGGGGAACGCTGGGTGGTAGAAAATTTGTGTCAGCCCAGTGATCCTACAACTTTCCCACACAGAAATGTGTGAAAAAATTGATTTTTTCAACAGAATTTGAGGTTTGCAGGAGATTCTGGGTAGGGAAATGTTGGGGGACCCATGCAAGCCATACCTTGCTGGACTCCCCGGGTGTCTAGTTTTCAGAAATGTGTGGGTTTGGTAGGTTTCCCTAGATGGCCGCCGAGCCCGGGCCAAAACTCATGGGACCCCCTTGCAAAACCAGGTTGTTTTGTGATAGGTAATTTTGATGTCGCCTCAATAGGTTTTGGGCCCTTGCCTGTCGCGGGTACTTGACCTACCCACGCGAGTGAGGTACCATTTTTATCGGGAGACCTGGGGAAACGCTGGGTGGTAGGAAATTTGTGGATCCACACAGATTCCAGAACTTTCCCACACAGAAATTTGAGGAAAAAGTGATTTTTTCAGCTAAATTTGAGGTTTGCAGGGGATTCTGGGTAGGGAAATGTTGGGGGACCCACGCAAGCCATACCTTGCTGGTCTCCCCCAGGTGTCTACTTTTAAGAAATGTGTGGGTTTGGTAGGTTTCCCTAGATGGCCGCCGATCCCGGGGCCAAAAACTCATGGGACCCCCCCTTGCAAAACAAGGTTGTTTTGTGATAGGTAATTTTGATGTCGCCTCAATAGGTTTTGGGCCCTTGCCTGTCTCGGGTACTTGACCCACCCACACAAGTGAGGTACCATTTTTCTCGGAAGACTTTGGAGAATGCGGGGTGGGTGGAATTTTGTGGATCCACACAGATTCCAGAACTTTCCACCACAGAAATGTGAGGAAAATTAGTTTTTTTGACAAATTTTGAGGTGTGCAAGGGATTCTGGGTAACAGAACCTGGTGAGAGCCAGACAAGTCACCCCATCCTGGATTCCTCTGGGTGTCTAGTTTTCACAAATGTATAGGTTTGCTAGGTTTCCCTAGGTGCTGGCAGAGTTAGGGTTCAAAATCTACAGCTAGGCACTTTGCAAAAAAAGGGTCCGTTTTCACTGTGAAAATGTGGTGTGTCCACGTTGTGTTTTGGGCCGTTTCCTGTCGCGGGCACTAGGCCTACCCACACAAGTGAGGTACCATTTTTCTCGGAAGTCTTTGGGGAACGCGGGGTGGGTGGTATTTTGTGGATCCACGCAGATTCCAGAACTTTCCACCACAGAAATGTGAGGAAAATGTGTTTTTTTTGTCAAATTTTTAGGTTTGCAAGGGATTCTGGGTAACAGAACCTGGTGAGAGCCAGTCAAGTCATCCCATCCTGGATTCCCCTGGGTGTCTAGTTTTCAAAAAGGTATAGGTTTGCCAGGTTTCACTAGGTGCTGGCAGAGTTAGGGTTCAAAATCTACAGCTAGGCACTTTGCAAAAAAAGGGTCCGTTTTCACTGTGAAAATGTGGTGTGTCCACGTTGTGTTTTGGGCCGTTTCCTGTCACGGGCACTAGGCCTACCCACACAAGTGAGGTACCATTTTTCTCGGAAGACTTTGGGGAACGCGGGGTGGGTGGAATTCTGTGGATTCACGCAGATTCCAGAACTTTCCACCACAGAAATGTGAGGAAAATGTGTTTTTTTGGACAAATTTTGAGGTTTGCAAGGGATTCTGGGTAACAGAACCTGGTGAGAGCCAGTCACGTCACCCAATCCTGGATTCCCCTGGGTGTCTAGTTTTCAAAAATGTATAGGTTTGCTAGGTTTCCCTAGGTGCCGGCAGAGCTCGGGTTCAAAATCTACAGCTAGGCACTTTGCAAAAAAAGGGTCCGTTTTCACTGTGAAAATGTGGGGTGTCCACGTTGCGTTTTGAGCCATTTCCTGTCACGGGCACTAGGCCTACCCACACAAGTGAGGTACCATTTTTCTCAGAAGACTTTGGGGAACGCGGGGTGGGTGGAATTTTGTGGATCCACGCAGATTCCAGAACTTTCCACCACAGAAATGTGAGGAAAATGTGGGATTTTGTACAAATTGTTAGGTTTGCAAGAGATTCTGGGTAATAGAACCTGGTGAAAGCCAGTCAAGTCACCCCATCCTGGATTCCCCTGTGTGTCTAGTTTTCAAAAATGTATAGGCTTGCTAGGTTTCCTTAGGTGCCGGCAGAGCTAGGGATCAAAATCTACAGCTAGGCACTTTGCAAAAAAAGGGTCAGTTTTCACTGTAGAAATAAAGTGTGTCCACGTTGCGTTTTGAGCCGTTTCCTGTCGCGGGCACTAGGCCTACCCACACAAGTGAGGTACCATTTTTATCGGGAGACTTAGGGTAACACAGAATTGTAGAGCAACTGTTATTACCTATTGACTTTCGATGCATTTCTGCCTTCCAAATGAAAGACAATGTGTAAAAAAGAAGTCATTTTGAAAAATGACCTATAATTCTCATGCTAGTATGGGTACTCACAATTTCGGAAATGTGCAAATATCTACTGTTTCTAAACTCTATATTTTGTTCCAATTTCAGAAATACATAGGTGTCTTTCATACCGATTTCTCCATGTATTTATTTTCCCAAATTAATTGCTATATACCCGGTACATAATAAAAAACCATTGCAAGACACTGCTCAGTTATTGGCTCTGGGTTCGTCGGGTTCTTGGTGAACCTACAAGTCCTATATATCCCCACAACCAGAAAGGTCCAGCGGATGTAACGGTATATTGCTTTCAAACAGCTGTCATAATTAGAAGAAGTTACAGGTGAAAACGTTGACACAAATGGCTGTTTTTTTCAACTAATTTTCAATTTTTCCTATATTCAACTGTTAGTTTCTATACAAAAACCTTGAAGGATCTACAGAAATGACCCCTTGCTGAATTCAGAATTTTGTATACTTTTCTAAAATGTATAGCTTTTCAGGATCCATTATTGCTTTCATACCCATTTCTACCATTTACTGGAAGGAGGTTGAAAGCACAAAAAATAGCAAAAATAGGCTATGTCCCAGAAAAATGCCAAAACTGTGTAAAATATTTTGGTTTTCTGACAAAAGTCTGCTTGTCCCGGAAAGCTGGGAAGATGGTGATTTCATCACCACAACCCCTTTGTTGATACCATTTGCAGGGAAAAAACCAGACGCTTTCATCTGTAGCCCTTTTTTCCCATTTTTCCCAAAAACCCCAAAATGTGGCTGTATTTTGGCTAATTTCTGGGTCCCCTCCAGGGGAATCCACAAACCCTGGGTACCTTTAGAATCCCCTTGATGTTGGAAGAAAAGGACGCAAATTTGGCGTGGATACCTTATGTGGTCAAAAAGTTACAGCGGTCTAAGCCGAACTACCCCAAATAGCCAAAAAAAGGCTTAGCACAGGGGGGGAAAAGGCCTAGCAGCGAAGGGGATAATACTTATTTTTAAGTTATTCAACAAAAACAACATGCATAAGTGTCCAACATATAAAGTGCCTGTTTCTTAACAACCGAACAAGAAACATATAGTTAGGGTATACCATATATATTGGAATTTACTGTCACACTAATAATTTTATATCCCAGGAGGTATATATTATCACCCTCTGCTGTATAGTCCTTCAGGTACCAAGTGGCCCTGAGGGATCGGGGCACAAAAAATTATTTAAATGACCATAAGGTGAAGAGATTAATATTCTCATTGTTTCTGTGGTTTTTATTCACATTATATTGATAGTGAATGCCCTCAGATCTTTTATTACATCGACGCGTTTCGACCTTCTGGATGGGCCTGTCACTTCAATTAAGGTCTTCCTCAGGGCTTGATGTTGGAGGGGTACAGTTTTTGATCAATGGATGCCACCTCATGAGTGCTCACAAATATAGTTGGTGCTGTCATAAATGTGGAGTACTCTGAGATGTGGTGTGATGTGTGTGCCACATGGGAAATGTAGGATGAGTCTAGTTGTGGTGTAGGTGGAGGAGGAGACTGGAGCTTTGGCAGTGAGTGCGTTGCCATAGTCTAGTCTACTAGTGACTAGAGCTTGAGTGACGGTATGCTGGGTGCTTGTAGGGATCCATTTCAAGGTTTTCCTGAGGATGCATAATATGACTAAGCAGGAGGAGCTGACTGCGTTCACCTGTGAGGCCATGTTGAATTTGTCACCTAGGATGATTACCAGGCTTCTTGCGTGGTTAGAGGGTATAGGTGTTGGACCAAACTCCGATGACAACCAGGTGGAGGCCCAGTTGGAGTTCTTGTTCTTGAAAATCAGCACTTCCATCTTGTTCGAGTTTAGTTTCAGGCAGTTGGTTTTCATCCATTCTACTATGCAGATCATGCATTTGGCGAAGTTGCATCTGGTCATGTAGGACTTGTCGGACATTGAGAGGATGAACTGGGTATCATCAGCATAGGACATGATGGAGATGCCGTGAGATCTCATGGTGCTGGCAAGTGGTGCCATGTAAATGTTGAATAGAGTGGGGCTGAGAGATGATCCTTGTGGGACTCCACAGACCACGTCCTTGGGCTTTGATGTGTAAGGTGGGAACCTGACTCTCTGTGTCCCCCCTGTGAGGAAGGAGCATCCATTTTAGGGCTGGACTTTGGATGCCTGTTGCATAAAGTTTTTTGATGAGGCAGGATTGTGATATTTGTCAAAAGTAGCGGAGAGGTACAGCAGTACGAGGATGGCTGTTTCTCCTCAGTTCAGAAAGGTGCAGATCTCATCTCACTAAGTTCAGGCACAGTGCCTGACGAATGGAAGTTAGCATTGGTAAAACCTCTACAAAAGAAGCAAAACATTGACCCTTCGGTGCTCTCAAACCTCCGGCCTATATCTTTACTCCCATTATTGGGTAAAATTACAGAAAAGTTAGTTCATAAAGAACTTACTAAATTTATTGAGGCCGCTAACATTCTTCACCCCCAACAATCTGGTTTTCACCCAAAGCATTCCACGGAATCTGCACTCCTAGAATTAACAGACACGTTAAAAATGTTAGCTGACAAAGGAAAAAAGGCGGTCCTGATCTTACTCGATCTTTCGGCCGCCTTCGATACCATCTCACACTCCATCCTTATGCAAAGGCTGGAATCTTGTGGTATCTCAGGCACCGTGATTCAATGGATAAAGTCTTTTCTCACCAATCGTAGACAAGTAGTGACCCTGGGATCTTTTCTTTCTGTTGAACGCCACATCACAACAGGAGTACCACAGGGCTCGTCGCTGAGCCCGTTATTGTTCAACATTTATATGACCCCACTCATCTCTTTGGTATCATCTTTTGGGATCAAAGTCACTTTACGCAGATGATACCCAAATGATTCTTTCGCTGGACAATAATTCCACAAACGCCGAACTCAATTTTAAACATTGTCTATCCGAGGTCATCCAGTGGATGAAGGATAATCACCTTAGATGTAATACTGACAAAACGGAGATTTTGCCAGTAGGAAAAGATGTCCTATTCCAGCCACATGAGTGGTGGCCAGAGGGGACGACACCGCCACCTGACATGGTGAAGGTAGGTAAAAATTTAGGAGTGCATTTTGATACTGCTCTATCCTTTCATCCACATGTAACGGCAGTAGCAGGGACCTGCTTCAGCCTTATTAAATCTCTGAAAAAATTCTTTGATTTGATACCACTCTCGGCCAGGAAATCAGTGACAGTGGCCTTAATCCTCTCACGCTTGGATTATTGCAACAGCCTCCTAGCAGGAACAAAAAATCAACCTTGAAAAGACTACAAATAGTCCAACATGCGGCAGCGCTTAGTGCTAAAGCTGCCTCGCAGGTCCTCGGCATCGGCAGCTCTGAAAGCTCTTCATTGGCTCCCACTCCACAAAAGAATACTCTTTAAAATCCTCTTAATTACTTTCAGAGCCTCGCTCAGAATAGGACCCAAGTATCTCTCGGAGAGATGCACTCCCTATATTACATCAAGAACCCTCAGGTCCTCGTCAGCTAACCTCCTCAAACCACCTATATTTAGGTGCAAAACCAAAGGGGGAAAGACAGTGGCCGTTCTGGGAACCAAAGCATGGAACAAGTTGCCAACCTATCTGAGACTGCAAAAAAATGAAATTCAATTCAGGAAATTGTTGAAAACATGGATATTCAGCTCCACAGACGAACTATGCCTTTCCCTCATCTAGTCTCTATGGGAATCACCTCTCACCTCTAACCAGCGCCAGGATGCTCCTTTCGGAGTGGCAGCTAGCGCTTTATAAATAATTCCATTACATTACATTACATTACATGAGTGCTGTCTCCATACTATGGTTGCTTCGAAAGCTAGATTGGGTGTGATCACAAAGATTGTGAAGTTCCAGGTGGTTGGTGAGTTGATGGTTAACTGCCTTATCTATAACTGCGGCAGGATACAGTAGTAGGGAGATGGGGCAGAAATTGCTCATCTCTTTGGGGTCTGCCCATCGTTTCTTGAGGAGGGCCGAGACCGCAGCATGCTTCCAGGGAAGGCTGCAGAAAAGATGGAGGAGTTAATGATGTGAGTGAGGAATTTGCTGATCAGAGGTCCTCCTAGGTTGCAGATATAATGTGGACAGGGTGCTGTGGGGACATGGAGTACACATTTTCATGATTGAAGTTGTATCTTCCTTGGTGAGTGTCTCTAGTTGGTTATGTGCTGGTTAGGTCCATTAAGAAGGTGGGCAGGTTGCTGATGATGTCCTTGGGGTTCGGTTGTTTGTCAAAGTTATTGTAGATCTTTTTGATTTTGCTGTGGAAAAAGTTAGAGAGGTTGTCGCAGAATTCCTGGGAGGGGTGAAGGGAGGTGGCTGAGTCTTCTGGGGTAGAGGACTCCTTGATGATGGCAAAGATCTCTTTGCTGTTGTTGGAGCTGACTTTGTTCAAGTCAATTAGGGATCTTCTCTTGGTGTCTCTCAAAAGGAGGTGGTAGTGCCTGGGAGCTGCTGTGTAGGTTGATCAGGTGTCGGCATTTTGGTTGGTTCTCCATTTCCTTTCCCACTATTTGCAGTACTTTTGGAGTCCTGGAGTTCTTCTGTGTACCAGAAGGCCTGTTTGGTGGCTCTGTGTTGTTTGTGAGTCTTGATGGATGCAAAAGCATCAGCACAGATGGAAATCCACTGGATAAAGTTGGTGATGTCCTCGACTAGGCAGTTGGTGTTGGGTTGGTCTGTTTCAATCGCTCTACACAAGTTAGTTTCCATTATTCTGTTCTATTTCCAGCTGGTGCCAATGGAGGTTTTGGCTAGTGGTGTGGAGATTTTGAAATGGATGATGAAGTGATTGTTCCATATGAGTGGTAGCTGATGCTGTTGCCGGAGGAGAAGATTGCGTCTAGAGTGTGTCCTGGGCTGGGTGCGGGGTCCCTGATGAGCTAAGAAAGTCCTGTGTTGTGCAGGCTCTTTGAGGAGTTTAGTGGAGCAGTGTTTGGAGGGGTCTTCCACGTGGAACTCAAAATTGCCAAGAAGTAGGAAGTCCTTGGAGTTGATGGTGAAGGGGGCGATGAAGTCAGCGATGAGGTTGCTGAAGCTGCTTTGTGGTCCAGGTGGTCTGTATGCTAGGATGTCGCTGTCCACCCTTAAGGGTCATTCTTAGACATTGGAAGTCCTCTATAATTCCAACCTACACAGAATGGACTGAAGTCATGTTACAAATGGCTCTCCATTAACATCTGATATACAAATTACACAAACAGATGTCAGTCTTTGAAGACATAAATGGGGTTTATTCCTTTAAATATAATACTGAATAACAGTCAATCCTTACTTAGACAGATAAAATTAAAAGTGCATAATTAAAAGGATATTTTTGAAATATCTAGAATGTCACACTCATGCCGACTATGCCAAAAGTTTCATTGTTTGCATGTTCTGTAATTTCCTTTGCTTTAACAAATGCAGTAGCCGGAATAAACTTGAACCTAATTTTTATAATGTTATTCATTATAATGCAACGTTCTTACTGAAAGCTCTTGAAGTTATGATGTGATGGAACAGTATGCTTGAGATCAAAAGGGATCCTGCCCTATGTATATACAGAACCATTTGACTTTATTTCATTACATTTCATTTCTTATTAGTTAACACTTCTGTAAAGTACTGTAAAATCTAATAAAAATAATTTTAGCATACAATACTTAACACTGGACAACATAACATAATCACTATAAGAATGTGCTCTACATAATGCATCATAATATAAAACAGTATATTATAGCATTAAAGATCGTGGTAGAGCATGAAAATGTGTAGCACAAAATAGCACATATAGAAAAAAATATAACACAGGAAATTGCAACATAAGAACAGAACAAAGGATAACACTGCATAATTTGGCATATTATATAACAATTTAATATAGCACTTGCAGCAAAAACTCAATTTGCAACACACAATTGTGACTGCATAATCTTTTAATATAGGGCTACAGTGTGAAGTGCACTCCTAAAAAATGGCTCAATATTGCTTTAATTCTATGTGTACATAGCAGATGTACATAAGTTCGGCCCACTGATGCTGACAAGATCAGAAATAACAGCAATGTAGTCTGAAAACTTCAGAATGACACACACAAGCTCGCCCCTGGTCATTAGCTATCATTGGCATATTGTGCTGTGAATTTTCTATAATATTAGAAAATATTTTGAGAATTAAGCCCCTCCTTGTAAAGCATAATAAAGTGAAGGTCAACAATGGACGACATGAACAGAGAGCGGGCGCAAAATAGTAGAAAATGGAAGGATTCATTTATAGTTTAATTTTATAATCCCTAAGGTGTGAGCATGGTCATACCACTTTATCTTCTATTCGTTTAGATGCATGGTGCAGGAACCCAAGCTGTTGCAGAGGACCCCCATCTGCATCCACACATGAGCAAACATCCAGGCTTCTAGGAAAAGAAAACTCAAAAAGCACCCCATTTCATGATCGCACCACCGTTTCTTCAAAAAGCAGGCATCTAGATGCTAATCAGTTTATGATGCAGGGATGTGCAAGTCTACTCATCCATTCATTCATTTCTTTGTTTATTCGTTTATTCATTCATGTAATGATTATTTTATTCGTGAATGTTCTCAGTCAGTCTTTCAATGTATTCATGCAGACAGTTCCCCATGCGGAGCTAACTACATATACTTTGACATCTGCCAGAGGAACGGATGTGATTTACATAGATTAAAGGATGGTCCCCCACCAGAAGCAGTCCAACCATGTGCAGGTTGAATGAGCAGACTTCAGTTTGCCCCATAAGGAGGACACTGGCGAAAGCAAAGCATCCCTATGGAATCATTCTATGGGTTTTATATGTGACATAATTATTTTTGTAATAACTTCTATAGTATAGTTGTATGCTAATTTTGTTTCGGAAAAAAATGTAAATGATAAATGGAAGGTCGATTAAGGACCTATTAGTAGCTGTAGCACACCCAGTGCATTTTATTGTCCTAGTAGGCCATTCTATTTCCCTATAGGTACCTAAATAATCCTACAAGACTCTCTTATAACATTTTCAATAAAGGATTTTCTGACAGGTCACGTAGGCAATTAATATTTCCCCTGTTAAAAACTAATAGGAGTACACTAGGAGGATGCATCTCAGGTAAAAATATTGTAAAATGCACATTTGTAATATGTTTTAGTTTGAATTTGAACTTTAACTCTTATAAATATATACATGTATTTTCTCCATGAATGAAATCAGTCGCCAGCTGAAAGCATGTTTAAACAGCCATGTGTTCAGACACCCTCTGTTTTTGCTATCCCATTTATTTAACAAAACTGTTCTCAAATATCTTCACACTGGAGCAGGCATATCTTACTGAATGAGATCCATTGTGTACATTCTTTCCAATAACTCCACACTTCCCTTCAGAAATGAGGTCTAATTGATTCTTATTTGAAACACCAAATGCATTACAGCTTCCTAAGGGAAATTAACACTGCACTCTGCTCTGTTTGCCTTTGGTTTTACCTTTCTTTTCATTTCAGTGTTTTGCAGTAAGTGCTCGTTTGATAGCTGAAAATAGATTGTTTGAAAGTAAACTCAGGAGATTGACACGTAGGAAAATATTAGTCTACAAAATAATGTAGTTCAAACCTTCCAGCTTTGCTGCAGAGAATATGATAAGCACATTGATAAGCACATTCGCTTGTGCACTTGTTAGAAAGAGTGTGTTTAGTGGCTATCCTAGTGTTTGGAAATGTTTTCTGATGGGGCAGCTTTGATTTGTTTGGAATATAAATGCTATCTTCGTCCTCAATGAGGTACAGCAAATTTCATTGGCAGCGTCTACAGTTGAAATAAATCTCCCCTACAGTTGTGTAGTGACCTTACAGCAGCTAAGAGGTAATCACAGAGCAACTGTTTCATTGTTAATGCCACTTATAATATGGTGAGAGAGATATCTGCCATCTTTGTGACGGAGTACCCTGTCCACCAAACTCTAATTAAGGGCCTGATTACGATGGCGGTGAACCCGCCACCGGCAGGCTGCCGGTGGTGGGTTCACCGCCATCGTAAGGCCTTTTTCCGCCCACCAGATCAGGATGGCGGGCGGTGTGCTAGGCGGATGGAAAGCCCGTCCGCCACGGGTCCGACAGAGGCAATCGTTACGATTGCCTGTCAGACCCGCCCGCATCCACAGAATGGTGGCGCCAGATTTGGATGCTGGATCCCCGCCAGCCTTTCCATGGCAGTTCCCCTGCCATGGAAAGGCTGTCGGGGTTTGACTTCGGGGGCCCATTGCGGGACCCCCCTGTGCAGGGGCACTTTCTTTTTGCACTTGGGGGGCCCCCTAAATTTCCCTGCACCATGTGGCAGGCACCGCATGGTGCCTGCCACGTAGTTCAGGGAAATGCAAAACCTGCCTTTTTTCCATTGCGGCGGGTGCTGCAGCCAGCAGCACCCGCCGCAATGGAAAAAATGCCTGTTGCGGCCGCCGTGGTGGCAGCTGCATTGTAAGTTGGTATGTGGGACCGCCGCCTTATAGGCGGGCGGTCCCCATCACCAGGACGATGGCGGACGGACTTCAGTACGTCCGCCATCGTAATGACCCCCATTGGGCCTGATTAGGATGGCGGGCGGACGTGAGTCCGCCCGCCACCCTAACCGAGATGGGGACCACCTGACATAGTGTCGGGGGTCCCTAATGCCCAATTACAATGCGACCGCCACTGTGGCGGTCGCATTCTACATGTTTTCCCTTGCAGCGGGTGCTGCTGGCTGCAGCACCCGCTACAATGGAAAAAACACAGGTTTTGCATTTCCCTGCACTACGTGGCAGGCACCTTGCGGTGCCTGCCGTATGGTGCAGGGAAATGTAGTGGGGCACCATATGTGCCCCCCAAGTGCAATACCAAAGTGCTCCTGGTCAAGGGGGGCCCACAACTGGCCCCCAAAGTCCATACCCGCCAGCCTTTCCATGGCGAATGAACCGCCATGGAAAGGCTGGCGGGGATCCAGCATCTTAATCTGGTGGACGGTGCCTGCTAGACTCCGCCACCATATTGAGGATGCGGGCGGGTCCGACAGGCAATCGTAACGATTGCCTCCGTCGGACCCGTGGCGGATGGGCTTTCCACCCGCCAGGCACACCGACCGCCATCCTAATCTGGCAGGCGGTAATTGGCCGCACGATGGCGGTGAACCCACCACCGGCAGCCTGCTGGTGGCGGGTTCACCACCATCGTAATCAGGCCCTAAGTTCCTAAATCTTTGGACATTCTTTGAGTTATTTTCAATTATTGAAAATAATTGTGAGCCAATAGAAAAGATCAAATCCCCTTCTGAGACTGAGGTAAGATCTAGAAACCTGGTGAAGCTGGGGAGGGAAGGAGTGGATGATCAAACCTATGAGGAATAGATTTCTGACTTTAAAAAAATCTTCTGTTAATTCTCTTCACATGCGCAAAATGAAGTAGAACCTGAATCCCATGTTGGACACATGAAGAATGAAGTGAAACCTGAATCCCTAGTAGGTCTGTGTACACTGGAGGAGTCTGTGCTCGACAAATCCAGTGAAATCATTGAATCTCTTAGTATCTCAAAGTGCACTGGTTAGCTAACAGACCTGTTCATGGACTCTGCCTGTGATGAAACTAGAAGCACACTATTACTTACAATGAAGGGCTTGCATCTTATTTCAAATGTTTGATAGACTATCGCCCTTCCAAGATAGCTGCAAGTAATTGCTCCAATTCCTACATGCTCAAGGGACTAACTCTGTCAGTCACCTGCCCATATCAGTAAATGTAAGCAATAGCACCCTGATTACATACTGATACTCCATTTCTCTTAGTCCTATCCATACGTGTACCAGTCATTCCTTATGAGTAAAACCACCTTGAGACAATAAAACTGCTGCAAAATGTTGTGAATGCAAGTCTCATCTTCAGCTGAGCCCCACATATTGGTTGGGATTCGTAGCATCCTTCAGATGTACCAAATTCAAGATGAAGGCCTCACAGTCAAGGGAAAACAAGATGGGTGGCTTGTAATGACCAGTACAAGAATGAATAGGACTGAGAGTCATTCATCCTTGTCACAGTCAATACGTTTGAGCAATATCCAAGCAAAACTGGACTTCTGTTTATGAAAATGAAGAATAATTATTGAGTACTAAGCTGCCATGCATTGCTCAATTAGTTTAATGAATTTCCAAATTACGACGGGCATGATAGAACTTAGCTCTCTCACATTAAATTTTCATCCACCTCTGTCCATCCCTTTCAGTCTGTAATGGTTGACAAAGGTTGAAGGAGAGGCCTGACTCCATAAACTTAATTTAATGGTATGGGAATGTTGGGAAGGTAATTCAACTTGAGTCAAAGAATCACATTATACTACATGACAAAGAAATTATTTTTACATAAGAAGCTCCTTATACCCCAATTCTATGAAGTGAAGTGGTAGTCACTAAAAAGGTATTTTGTTATTAGAAATTTAACATAAACAGATCCCATTGACTCAAAAAATATTTCTGCAGAGCATTCAAAACTATAGGCAAATTCCAAGGAAGTAATAAAGTCCAAATAACAAGAGTTGTTAAAGAAAAACGTTTTTGAATACAGGTTGTAAGAATCTCTTAAATTGTGTCATGGTTACCTGAAAGCCCAAATAGCTGGTCAGTGAGCTCCAATGGTTGTCATAAAACGATTCAAAGAAAAACCATCCCAGTGAAAGTGCAGAGTTTTGGAGACTCACAATTTAAAGCAGAAATGGAATGTGACCCTCACCAATTTTGAAATGCCCCCAACAATGAGCACAACATTTTACCATTGAAGGTCTACAGGATTTTTTAGTGATCTTCGCTCAGTAGGAGGGGAGACCTTTATTTTGCAACCCTGTCTTCACAATTTGCAAACCAACAGGGGCAGTCTTCTTCAAAGTGGAGAGGACATGAGGTTCAGTGGAGGATCAAGAGGTAGATACAGCACAGGGAATCACCATGGACTGTGAGATTGGAAACCGTGACCTCCAAGGTCAAAAGAGAACCATCACAAGCACATCTCAGTCCTCTTCCCTGTTCTGAGTTAGTAGCTTGTGAATCAAAGAAAAGGGAAGAAAAACATGAAAGAGTTTTTCAAGCTACTTAACCGTTAGACTGTTCTCCCCTTAACACTCCTCTGTCAGAAAGCAAAAACAGAGAACCTGTGCACTGTTCTGTGATGTAACTGGGTCCAGGAATAGAGACTCGAATGTCCGGCAATGATTTAAAAAAATTTATTAGGACATGGTTGATGGAAATACTGTCCTAAAGGTAACATTATCTACCCCCTTGATATGTGTAAACTTCAACAACAGAAAGTAATGTTCCATATACTCAAGTTAACTGCTACCCAGCCCAAAAATCTGGTTCTGGACCCTCCTTGCCGATAGACATAGGCTACAGTCATGATGTTGTCTGTTTTTACAGGAACATGTTTCCTTCTAATACAAAACTAGAAATGTTTCAGTGCCTTGAACACTGCAATAAGTTCCCTCCAGTTGAAAATTCTACTTTCTAACACGAACAAGTGTTCCTGATTTGATGATTCCTCCATCGTAGATTTTCCAACCAAAAGATGCTTGGATTTATTGTTTCTATGACCGGATTCCTTGGGAGAAGAGGAACATTTTGACCACATTTGCTAGATTCAACCACCTCCAATTGCTTCCCCTGACATGATACTGGAATCCTTGCCTCTCAATCCTGGGAGGCTAGAATCTACTGCATATGAGATGGAGTAGGGGAGAATGGGCCCCACAATGATCCCTTGGTGCCATGAAAATAAAGGATGCCATTGAACCCTGAATCCTCAACAACAGATGGGCCACAGAGATAATTGTATCTTGGATGAAACCAGTTGGCAAATATTCACAGCTCGAGGTTTGGGATAGAAAACTATGTCCAGATCTGTCTTGAACCTGGATCCTATGCACACTAAATCTTGAGATAGAAAAAGTTGAAATTTGCTCCTGTTGAGTATAAAAATGTGTTGGTTTAGACATGATTAAAATGCATTCAGGCCTTCCGATGTTTGGGATTCTGTAGGAGAAGTCAATCATTCAGATATGGATTGTCATACCAGTCCTGTAGATGAATTAGAGAAACTAACATGGCCAACAAGGACTGACTCAAGGATGAATGGTAAGACCTGGAACTGAAAGTGAAAATCCTGGGCCCAATATCTCAGAAATTTATATTGTAATGTAGTCAGAATAGCATGAAAGTACACATCGAGGAGATCTACTGTCACCATGAATCTCTCTGAGAAAAGCAGAGAATGTGTCCTGTGAAGTGTCTTTTGAACAAGATTGGTTCCACCCATTCATTCATAGCTTTCAGATCTATGACCATTTTATAGCCTCTTGATGCCAAGGCTACTAGGAAGAGTGAATGCTGTCCATTTTCACAGGACAAAGTGGTACTGGAGTCCCTTGGAGAGATGAGACTGGTTGGAGAAAAGAGAACTCAGGGCCTGATTATGTTGGCGGTGGGACCTCCACCGTCAGCCCGTCGGTGGCGGTCTTACTGCCATCGGACCGTGGAGGTCTGCCCCCCTTCCCCCCTGGCCCTCTGACATGGGCCCTGGGGGGCACCTGTGGTGCCCCCTACATATCCCTGCACCATGTGTCTGGCACCGCATGGTGCCTGCCACATAGTGCAGAGATATGCAAAATGTGTATTTTTTGTACTGCGGCATGTGCTTGCAGCCTGCACCACATGCCGCAATACAAAAGATACACGTTGCGACAGCCTCGTATGCGGTTGCATCGTCATCCCTATGGCGGGACCGTCGATAGCTAGTCGAGCCTTCCCATCCCCGATAAGTCCGACCGCCATCATAATCAGGCCCTCAATTTTATACCCCTCATGAACCAACTGACAAAACCAAGGGACCGATTCACAGAACTAATCTGAGACGAAATCCTAAACTTACTACTTTTGGTATTCACAGAAGGCATTTAGTAGTAGTAAAGTTAGGATTTTGTCTTAAGTCTGTCTTAAGTTTGTCTTAAGACTGTCTTAAGTTTGTCTTAAGTCTGTCTTACGTCTGTCTTAAGTCTGTCTTAAGTTTGTCTTAAGTCTGTCTTAAGTCTGTCTTAAGTCAAACTTAAGACAAAATCCTAACTTTATTACTACTAAATGCCTTCTGTGAACACCAAAAGTAGTAAGTTTAGGATTTTGTCTCAGATTAGTTCTGTGAATCGGGCCCCCAGAGTCTGAAGATGATGTTTCTCAATCTTTTAAGAAATGCTGAATTTACATTTCTAGCACCAAACCTTGGACATGTTTGGCATAGTCAGGATTGTGGACGTTTTTCTGGACAAATCAGCTTTTGGTTCTGTGAGTTGCAACTGGAAAATACTTTTCCATTCTGTTTACTGGATTGAGATCATTTTTGTTGTTTCTTGAAGGGGAGCTGAAAAGAATATATGCCCCCTCCACATGAGAAAAAGTTTATTGCTGATGTTGCTGCTTTAAAGAGGAGGAGTTTTTCTGTTCTTCAGAAAGATGAGGCATCCTTTCCTTCAGTCCTGACCCAAAGAGATGTACTCCTTTAAATGGCCTATCTAAAGCATCTGTTTTTGTGAGGCATTTGTATGCCAGTCTTTTTTTTTTTTATAAACAAACTTTTTTGAATTTATTGTAATTCTACAGGAAGTACAGTCATCGACATATCCAGTATATGCTGTGCACGGAATAACACATTAAAAACCTATCATCGCTTCGGCAGGCGGCATCAGTTACTTTATATTGATAAACCATAGAATGAACACCATTTCCCCCCAAACCTTTTCACGTTTGTGGGGGCATCCCCACACAGCATAAACAGGGTTCTCTAGTTACGCACAATCAACATGCCTGCACAAAATTGAGGGTGGCACTGGCTGCTTCCATACGTGTGCCACATCTCTTTTAGCCACCAGAAAGGCTACCCCAAGGACAGTTCGCTCGGCCCGAGGGCCCCCAACTCCTCCACCAATGCCAGAAGGGCAGAGCGCTGGGCAAATTCAAGTGGGTGCCCAAGGACCACCGAGAGCTCCTGACCCACCCTGTCTCAGAAGGGGCGCAGTGCCGGGCAGTCCCACACCATGTGAAAGAAGTGTACAGCGAGGAGTGATCTTCGCAGACAGGCAGCCTGGGCATTAGGTGATATATGGTGTAGGTGGCGAGGGGAGAGATAGGTTGTATAAAGATAATTGATTTGTATCATGCAATTTTGTGAGAAGATTGCCAGTTCATGTGGTGCAAGGCAGGCCTCCCTCCAGTCATCCTCATCGAGATCACCCACCCAATTTACCCATTTCTGTTGGAGTAGATCGAAGCCATCAGGGGCGTGAATGACCAGAGATTGGTAGTTCGTAGAGATGGCTCCCTTCCCCAGGCGTCCTATGAAAATCTTAGCCTCAAGCGGGCTATATTCAGGAAGCGGTATGTTTGGCGGAATGTTTGACCATAAGGCGTGCCGCAGTTGAAGAAAGTGAAAGAACTGTGAGTTTTCTAGTGCGTATAAATTCTTCAAGTCCTGGAAGGACATTAAGTTTTCACCTTTATATACATCTCTGAAATATCAGATGCCAATTTGATCACATTAAGCAAAGTCCTCTAGGGCAGATGGATGCTGGAGCCAGGTTCCCCGCCACGGAGGAGTCATCCCAGTCATGTGATGGTCCCATCGGATAAGGCGTAAAGCCGCCTTTCAGCAGAGAAGTGACACTTGCGTGCATGACGGTAGTGTTGAGGGTAACCGTGCTCCATAGAGGAGACCGAGAAGACCGTCAAAACCCAGAAGGCGCAGTTTGAGATAATAAGCCGCTTCATCCCAGCCCCCCCAGTGAACCAATAATTGATTGGTACCCCACCAAGTAGTATAGTGTGCCAGTCTTCTATCAGTAGATAGCGGCAAACTGCTACTGATGCCTTCCTTCAAGTGCTGATGGTCAAACAACATCAAAAGAAACATCGGCTAAACAATTAAGCTGGTTTCTTCATTCCTTGCAGGTTGAAGAATATTCAGTGCCTTCTTCTGTTCTCTTGAATAATAGTTTAAAATTCAAATTCAAAGGTGAAGCTCATAAGTATCATATATTTTTTGCACTTTGTTCAAAAGGAAATCAGGATATCTACATTTTTCATTGAGGAATTCAGTTTTTGTCAATTGAATCTTTCAAACTAGCATCCTCCTACGTATGCCTATCCACACTGCCACCAGTGAGTCAACAGAATTAAGGGCCTGATTACGAGTGCGGCGGTCATAAGACTGCCGCACTCGCTCTGGTGGTGGTCCGTCTGCCGCATTACAACTTCGCTTCGGCGGAGGACCACCGGCTGCGCCAGGGAACAATTGTTCCCTGGAGGTGGCAGAGCTGCACCACAATGTAACATGCTCAGCAGGACTGGCACAGTACCGCTGAGCACATTACGAGTTCCTGCACCGCCAGCCATTTCATGGCAGGATCCCCACCATGAAAAGGCTGGTGGTGCCAGAATAAAGGGGGCCCTACATGGGCCCCATCACCAGCGCCATGGGGATACGTTCAGGGGGGCACAACATGTGCCCACCTGTCTGTATTCCCCCAAAGTTTCAGACGGCATTGATGTCACCGTCCATGCCGTGCTGGAACTTTTTGGCCATTCCCATGGTGGTGCCTGTTTTCCAGGTACCGCCATGGGAAAGGCAAAGGACCGTCTGCCTTACTTGAGTCCAACTCGTAATAAGGCAGGCGGTCCTTGCGCGGCTTTGACGGTGCTCTATCGGCAGGGAGCCGGTCAGCACCACCAAACTCGTAATCGCCCCCTAAGTGCCCACTTCCTCCAAAGGATAGTGTCCACCCTCTCCATACAATAGTGTTTGGCCATGAGTCTAGGCAGATTAATCTTATCTTGTGCTTTGCAAATTATGCAATGAAGTTATAGAAGCGGTATAAGTAACCTAAAGCAATAGATATGCCATATTGTCTCTGATGTTAGAGAAAATCCTAGAAAACATTTCTCTTTCAAAGTATTTTCATCTTTTTCTCCTGGAGTACCTTGGAGCACTTGGGAAAGGTGCCGCTGCCTGTGACAAGCTGCTAAATACACTGCTGTGCGATATTTTTTAAATCTGGTATGGAAATGTTTTTGAATTTGGACTGAACTGAGCACTAAGGATATAGCTGCATTTTTAATTGTGTGACAATTGACTCGCCGCGCTAAAAAGCGTTAACAATTCTGTAACTCTGGCCCGACTCACTTCCTGGTAGACACGCCATCGCAGAGCGCCAATCAGAGAAGAGGGGGGAGGAGCCAAGGCTGACTACGGCTACTAATGCCGGTAGCAGCGCGGGAGCGATCACTTGGGAAAGGTGCCGCTGCCTGTGACAAGCTGCTAAATACGCTGCTGTGCGATATTTTTTAAATCTGGTATGGAAATGTTTTTGAATTTGGACTGAACTGAGCACTAAGGATATAGCTGCATTTTTAATTGTGTGACAATTGACTCGCCGCGCTAAAAAGCGTTAACAATTCTGTAACTCTGGCCCGACTCACTTCCTGGTAGACACGCCATCGCAGAGCGCCAATTAGAGAAGAGGGGGAGGAGCCAAGGCTGACTACGGCTACTAATGCCGGTAGCAGCGCGGGAGCGATCACTTGGGAAAGGTGCCGCTGCCTGTGACAAGCTGCTAAATACGCTGCTGTGCGATATTTTTAAATCTGGTATGGAAATGTTTTTGAATTTGGACTGAACTGAGCACTAAGGATATAGCTGCATTTTTAATTGTGTGACAATTGACTCGCCGCGCTAAAAGCGTTAACAATTCTGTAACTCTGGCCCGACTCACTTCCTGGTAGACACGCCATCGCAGAGCGCCAATCAGAGAAGAGGGGGAGGAGCCAAGGCTGACTACGGCTACTAATGCCGGTAGCAGCGCGGGAGCGATCACTTGGGAAAGGTGCCGCTGCCTGTGACAAGCTGCTAAATACGCTGCTGTGCGATATTTTTTAAATCTGGTACGGAAATGTTTTTGAATTTGGACTGAACTGAGCACTAAGGATATAGCTGCATTTTTAATTGTGTGACAATTGACTCGCCGCGCTAAAAAGCGTTAACAATTCTGTAACTCTGGCCCGACTCACTTCCTGGTAGACACGCCATCGCAGAGCGCCAATCAGAGAAGAGGGGAGGAGCCAAGGCTGACTACGGCTACTAATGCCGGTAGCAGCGCGGGAGCGATCACTTGGGAAAGGTGCCGCTGCCTGTGACAAGCTGCTAAATACGCTGCTGTGCGATATTTTTAAATCTGGTATGGAAATGTTTTTGAATTTGGACTGAACTGAGCACTAAGGATATAGCTGCATTTTTAATTGTGTGACAATTGACTCGCCGCGCTAAAAGCGTTAACAATTCTGTAACTCTGGCCCGACTCACTTCCTGGTAGACACGCCATCGCAGAGCGCCAATCAGAGAAGAGGGGGAGGAGCCAAGGCTGACTACGGCTACTAATGCCGGTAGCAGCGCGGGAGCGATCACTTGGGAAAGGTGCCGCTGCCTGTGACAAGCTGCTAAATACGCTGCTGTGCGATATTTTTTAAATCTGGTATGGAAATGTTTTTGAATTTGGACTGAACTGAGCACTAAGGATATAGCTGCATTTTTAATTGTGTGACAATTGACTCGCCGCGCTAAAAGCGTTAACAATTCTGTAACTCTGGCCCGACTCACTTCCTGGTAGACACGCCATCGCAGAGCGCCAATCAGAGAAGAGGGGAGGAGCCAAGGCTGACTACGGCTACTAATGCCGGTAGCAGCGCGGGAGCGATCACTTGGGAAAGGTGCCGCTGCCTGTGACAAGCTGCTAAATACGCTGCTGTGCGATATTTTTAAATCTGGTATGGAAATGTTTTTGAATTTGGACTGAACTGAGCACTAAGGATATAGCTGCATTTTTAATTGTGTGACAATTGACTCGCCGTGCTAAAAGCGTTAACAATTCTGTAACTCTGGCCCGACTCACTTCCTGGTAGACACGCCATCGCAGAGCGCCAATCAGAGAAGAGGGGGGAGGAGCCAAGGCTGACTACGGCTACTAATGCCGGTAGCAACGCGGGAGCGATCACTTGGGAAAGGTGCCGCTGCCTGTGACAAGCTGCTAAATACGCTGCTGTGCGATATTTTTTAAATCTGGTATGGAAATGTTTTTGAATTTGGACTGAACTGAGCACTAAGGATATAGCTGCATTTTTAATTGTGTGACAATTGACTCGCCGCGCTAAAAAGCGTTAACAATTCTGTAACTTTGGCCCGACTCACTTCCTGGTAGACACGCCATCGCAGAGCGCCAATCAGAGAAGAGGGGGGAGGAGCCAAGGCTGACTACGGCTACTAATGCCGGTAGCAGCGCGGGAGCGATCACTTGGGAAAGGTGCCGCTGCCTGTGACAAGCTGCTAAATACGCTGCTGTGCGATATTTTTTAAATCTGGTATGGAAATGTTTTTGAATTTGGACTGAACTGAGCACTAAGGATATAGCTGCATTTTTAATTGTGTAACAATTGACTCGCCGCGCTAAAAAGCGTTAACAATTCTGTAACTCTGGCCCGACTCACTTCCTGGTAGACACGCCATCGCAGAGCGCCAATCAGAGAAGAGGGGGGAGGAGCCAAGGCTGACTACGGCTACTAATGCCGGTAGCAGCGCGGGAGCGATCACTTGGGAAAGGTGCCGCTGCCTGTGACAAGCTGCTAAATACGCTGCTGTGCGATATTTTTAAATCTGGTATGGAAATGTTTTGAATTTGGACTGAACTGAGCACTAAGGATATAGCTGCATTTTTAATTGTGTGACAATTGACTCGCCGCGCTAAAAGCGTTAACAATTCTGTAACTCTGGCCCGACTCACTTCCTGGTAGACACGCCATCGCAGAGCGCCAATCAGAGAAGAGGGGGAGGAGCCAAGGCTGACTACGGCTACTAATGCCGGTAGCAGCGCGGGAGCGATCACTTGGGAAAGGTGCCGCTGCCTGTGACAAGCTGCTAAATACGCTGCTGTGCGATATTTTTTAAATCTGGTATGGAAATGTTTTTGAATTTGGACTGAACTGAGCACTAAGGATATAGCTGCATTTTTAATTGTGTGACAATTGACTCGCCGCGCTAAAAGCGTTAACAATTCTGTAACTCTGGCCAGACTCACTTCCTGGTAGACACGCCATCGCAGAGCGCCAATCAGAGAAGAGGGGGGAGGAGCCAAGGCTGACTACGGCTACTAATGCCGGTAGCAGCGCGGGAGCGATCACTTGGGAAAGGTGCCGCTGCCTGTGACAAGCTGCTAAATACGCTGCTGTGCGATATTTTTAAATCTGGTATGGAAATGTTTTTGAATTTGGACTGAACTGAGCACTAAGGATATAGCTGCATTTTTAATTGTGTGACAATTGACTCGCCGTGCTAAAAGCGTTAACAATTCTGTAACTCTGGCCCGACTCACTTCCTGGTAGACACGCCATCGCAGAGCGCCAATCAGAGAAGAGGGGGAGGAGCCAAGGCTGACTACGGCTACTAATGCCGGTAGCAGCGCGGGAGCGATCACTTGGGAAAGGTGCCGCTGCCTGTGACAAGCTGCTAAATACGCTGCTGTGCGATATTTTTAAATCTGGTATGGAAATGTTTTTGAATTTGGACTGAACTGAGCACTAAGGATATAGCTGCATTTTTAATTGTGTGACAATTGACTCGCCGCGCTAAAAGCGTTAACAATTCTGTAACTCTGGCCCGACTCACTTCCTGGTAGACACGCCATCGCAGAGCGCCAATCAGAGAAGAGGGGAGGAGCCAAGGCTGACTACGGCTACTAATGCCAGTAGCAGCGCGGGAGCGATCACTTGGGAAAGGTGCCGCTGCCTGTGACAAGCTGCTAAATACGCTGCTGTGCGATATTTTTTAAATCTGGTATGGAATGTTTTTGAATTTGGACTGAACTGAGCACTAAGGATATAGCTGCATTTTTAATTGTGTGACAATTGACTCGCCGCGCTAAAAAGCGTTAACAATTCTGTAACTCTGGCCCAACTCACTTCCTGGTAGACACGCCATCGCAGAGCGCCAATCAGAGAAGAGGGGGGAGGAGCCAAGGCTGACTACGGCTACTAATGCCGGTAGCAGCGCGGGAGCGATCACTTGGGAAAGGTGCCGCTGCCTGTGACAAGCTGCTAAATACGCTGCTGTGCGATATTTTTTAAATCTGGTATGGAAATGTTTTTGAATTTGGACTGAACTGAGCACTAAGGATATAGCTGCATTTTTAATTGTGTGACAATTGACTCGCCGCGCTAAAAAGCGTTAACAATTCTGTAACTCTGGCCCGACTCACTTCCTGGTAGACACGCCATCGCAGAGCGCCAATCAGAGAAGAGGGGGGAGGAGCCAAGGCTGACTACGGCTACTAATGCCGGTAGCAGCGCAGGAGCGCAGCGGACGCGCGCAGCGGGCGGGCCGACGGCGCGCAGCGGGCGCGCCAAAGGCAAGCCCGTCTGCGCCCGTCCGCGGACGGCAGGGGCAAGGGGCAAGTCATTATGCCCAAATCACCACTTATTCATCGGCGGAATTGAAAAAGCTTCACTCTAATGAGTTTGTAGTCAACTACCTCACGCACACTAGATTAAGCAGGAATGGGATAAAGGAAATAAGATCTTCTTTCCCCGAATTCAACCACCCCATAAATGCTATGAAACAAACTGATCCTCAGGACATGAATGAGGTAAAGCTCTTTCAATCATCTACTTAAACACCCGCTCCCTGACCAAACATCAACTAGATATACACAACTTGTTGATGTCAGAGAAACCTGATATATTATTGTTAACCGAAACCTGGCTAACACAGGACTCCGCCCCTGACATACTAGTAGCACTACCCAACGAGTTCTATATTCTTCAAGCCAACCGCCCACATGGAAAAAAGGGAGGGGAGTAGCAGCTATAGTGCACCAAAATCTTAAATTTACGGCACTTACCCCTAGACATTCCTCAAGTAGACAATCTAGTGCTTAAATTAGAATCTGATTCCACTCCTTTGGTCTGTGTGCTACTCTATAGACCACCACAGAATATGCCACAGTTCCCTAAATCCCTGAGTGAACAAATGTCTCATCTTGTAATAAATCATGCTAAAGTACTGATGGCCGGCGATTTTAACTACTGGGCCAATGACTCAGCAGAGGGACCTCACTCTGTCGAATTGACGGACCTACTTGTAGGACTCAATCTCAATCAGTGTATCTCCACTGCTACACATATCAAAGGGCATACTCTAGATCAGGTATGGTCCAGTAATTTGTCTTTAACCAATCTAGAAGTTACCCCTTGTGTTTGGTCCGACCATTATTTGATTAAATTTATTATAAGTATCCCTTTCCGTTCAAAAATAATATCAAATAATCTTGGATTACGCAGGAGTTGGAATACTATTGACAAAGGACAATTTCTGGAATTACTGACCAATACTATTCCCCCTGGCCAACCATCTATTGATCAAACCGAGAAAGAGCTCTCGGACTGGCTGATGACAGCCAGCAATAAACACGCCCTCTCAAAAATCTTATCGAGCACGACGCCACGAAGCCCATAGATGGTTCTCCCTGAATTAAAGAAATTAAAACTTGATCTACACCATGCAGAAAGGAACTGGAGGAAGAAATATTTACCTGATGACAAAAGCGCTTACTTAGAAGTACGCGGATCTTATATAAAGGCTATAGTGGCTACCAAGGCCAAATACTTTTCATCTAAAATCATCAACTCTACAAACCGTTCTAAAGATATTTTTTCAATCATCAATGAACTATGCAATCCGGATAGAGTAACAATAAAAACCGCTCCCTCTCAATCCCTATGCGATTCCTTAAATAATTTTTTCATTGAAAAAATAAAAAACATTAAAACAAGTATCCCCAGCTGCCCGAGCCCTGTATGTCCTATAAAAGCTAAGAACTCATACAGGCTGGAACAATTCCCAATAATAAATCAAGAAATATTTACAGCTTTACTGGCAAAAGTTAAATCTGGATCTCCAAAGGACTGCTGCCCCCCCTGGATCCTGAAGGAAGCATTCACTGCTTACCCAAGCCCAGCTGTGACACTTTTAAACGAGTCATTGCTCCAGGGTCAGGTACCGGACTCCTTTAAGGAGGCCATTATTATTCCCCTTCTAAAAAGCCAGGAGCTGATCCAAAAATCCTAGCCAACTATCGACCAATTTCACTGCTCCCTTTTCTAGCCAAATTGCTCGAAGCACATGTAGCCAAAAGCCTTTCAGCCTTTCTAGAGCAATCTGAATATTTGGATGCACATCAAGCAGGTTTCCGCCCAGCCCACTCCACAGAATCAGTGATACTATCAGTATTGGACACTCTGAGGGAGGGGCGGATACAGGTCTCCCTCAAGCCCTGGTGTTATTGGATCTCTCCGCTGCCTTTGACACGGTCGACCATAACATCTTGATCGACCGTGTCAGGGATGCGGGTATCGAAGGAATAGCCCTGGAATGGACTAGATCCTTCCTAATAAATCGATCTCAGGCGGTTCAGCTTGGCGGTTTTACTACCCCCATGATTAAAACTACTTGTGGAGTCCCTCAGGGATCTTCACTTTCCCCTCACTTATTCAACTTATATCTACTTCCCTTGATTCATGCATTAAAAAGAAAGGAATATCCAAACCTTTAACTATGCTGATGATTTTCAATTGGTATTTCCCATCAATGATTCCCGGCCTCCATCCACGAATTCCAGTCAACAATGCTGTTCATCCGTGACTGGATGAACAGCAACCAATTAAAATTGAATCCAGATAAGACAGAACTGATCCTCACGGGAGGCTCACTAAACCCCTGGAGCTCCCAGTTCTGGTCTAAAGAACTGGGACAACCCCCGACCCCATCTAATCATGCTAAAACTCTGGGAGTCATGATCAATAGTGACCTCACCATGAAAACCCAAATAGGATCTGTAATTTCTGCCTGCTTCTTCCAATTAAGGAAAATAAAGAAAATAAGTAGATTCCTTACTCAGGAAGCAAAACTGCAGGCAGTCCTTGCCATGGTGATCTCGCATATTGACTATGCTAACTCCCTATATTTTGGAATCCCGGCCTATCTCATTCATCGTCTCCAACTGATACAGAACCAGGCGGCCAGACTGATTCTACAGGAAAACAAACGTCAACACATCTCTCCCCTTCTGAAGAAACTACATTGGCTCCCTATAGCACAGAGATGCGCATTCAAGACGGGATGCATTATCTTTAAATCCTTGAATGGCAGAAACCCCAAATTTATCAATAGCCTGATTAACAGATACAATCCAACTCGTAATCTGAGATCCGCCCACATGCACCTCCTGGCAACCCCCCCCCTTTAAACAGAAACGATTTGGTGGATCCAGGTTTTCTACACTGGGTCCAAGATACTGGAACTCTATGCCCCTAGAGATCAGATCCTGTACTGATTTCATAACATTTCGTAAACTTCAAAAAACATGGCTCTTTAAACAGGCTTTCGCGTAATTCGTGGAATTCGTATTTCATCTGAACAAACCTGCATCCATCACCTTCCTGAGGAGCGCCAAGAAACCAATCTGGTGTACGAGCGCTATACAAATTAGGTATAACATAACATAACATAACATAATTCATCCCCAGAACTAGTTCTGTTCCAGACTGTCTTTCAGGGCATCACATGGTATTTATAATATGCCTCATGCTATGGCTTGTCAATTAAAGCAGCAATAGTTTCAAGCATAATCTGTCTCAGCGTATCTTCCGCTCTTTCATTCTTCTTTTTTCTTATAGGTATAGGGGACCCCATCTTGGGTTTTAGGAGTAAGGTGGACTGTGCAAAAGGGCAAAGAGGAACTGCTGAAAATGTGAGTAGGGTAATCCCTGGGAACTTTTACACCATTGATTAGTGAGGAGCCAGGAGTCAAAACAATAAATGTGACACCTCATGTAACACTCCTAAGAACACTGGATAACTGAAAGTTCAAAAGAATAGAAAACCCTGCTTGCTGCAACCTGAGAGGAGCTCTAAAAAATGTACCTGCTTCCTCTTGTAACCAGGGCAAAGAATAGGACTCCAAGTGTAAGTAGAAGTACCTTCTGCGTGTCTACAGGGACACAACAAGCTTAAAAAACACTTTTTCCTGTGTGACCAGGTGCCCAGTCACAAGTAGATCTGCACGGGGCCCTTTACAAGCCCGTTGCTGAACCAAGCCTTGAGGTTCTAAGGGCCAACTGAAGCCTGAGAGTCTCAGGTGAAGAGCTGAGGAGAAACGGACTTACCACTGCAAGTTTTTGGGCTTAGAAACATTCTGACTTCCAGCCACCAGAGCTGATCCAGCAAAGGCTCTACTCTGCTGTGTTGAAGAAACAAGTTCATCCTGCTTAGAGCTTCTCTGCAGCACCAAATCTGTTGAGAAGGTATCCGACCCCTGAGCAGCCATCTTTTGATAATGCTTGCCATCTTGTCCCGCTGAAGAAATCTGGGCTCCATTTCGGAGAATAAGAGCCTTATTATGACTTTAGCAGTGTGGTAGTGGGCCGCCACAGCAGCACCCTGCTGCCACACCGCCAAAGCTGTAAAGAGACCCCACGCCAGATTCCGACTGGAATCCAGGTCAGGCAGTCCTGCGGCAGCTGGTCCACGGCGGTACAATGCTAACACCATTGCACGTTCCTGCAGGGCATGAATTGTCAAGTCCTGCCCTGCAGGAACTGGGGGTGCATGTGGACTGGGGATGCATGCATACAGGGCAGTGAAGACAGGCTGTCACACAGCCATGAAAACTGTGGCGGTGAGGAAACTACTCACACTGCTGCAAGACTGCCAGGGATCACAGATCCCTAGTGGTAGCAGTGGTCCTATGGCGGTCCAACCGCCATAGTCGAAATATGGCTGGTGGACCACCAGTCTGGAGGTCCAAGGACCAGCCACCACGAAGGCCCTAACTCCAAGTTAGAAATCTTGGCGAGGCAAAGGTACAAAAAGCATCAGACTGCCAGACGAGAGCCCATAGCATGAAATGTTGCTTTTTCCATTCAGAGCTTTTCCTGCCAAAATCAATGGCTTCAGCAGGACCTCTCTCAACACCTTTCAGATTTCATCGACATCTTCCTGGATGCATCCTGATGCCTTTACCCGCTGAGAAGTTCTGACTTCCATTTTGTAGACTAAGTCCAAAGGTAAAATCTTTGGCTGGGCTATCCAGTTGGTGTATCCAACCTCGGCATAAATCGCTGTCGCCTTCAAAGTGAGCCTTGTTCCCGGTCTACTGCAACCATATACCATCATTGGCACATAGCGTTTCTGGTGCCTTTTTCCCTTAAAATTTTAAAAACTCATAACTCTAGTTCCCCTTATTAATTTGTTGTCATTTTTTGTCATTTTGTTAATTAAACTTCACTCTATTTTTCTAATTCAGTTTGGGATTTTTATTGTTTGCTTTTCTGGTTTTATTAATGTTTAGGTACTGCATAAATATATTGCCCTAAGTTAACAAAGTTAAACCTGTCTTCTTTGTGCGATAGCTTCAAGTGGGTTGAGCTCAGGTTAATTTAGAGACTTTTGGGATTCACACTGATATTATAGTTTTAGTATTCCTTGAGGTGGGCAACCACATTTCCCAAATATTAATTCATTTTCTTATTTTCCCCATCTCTCCAGATTGTCAGGAATATAAAGCATGTCTACACATGTACTGGTAAAAGAGGTAAATGTATTCACATTCCTAACTCACACATTTCTCTAACGCAAAAGAAAATAACAGAAGTAAAGTTATATACAATCCAGAGTATTTAATTAAAATAAACTTTGTGCCATTTGGCTAGTATTTCATATTGCAATCTTATAGCGATATTCCCTTAATGAGTTCAAAGGTGTATGTCTTCTAACTTCACTATCAGGGCGCTACATGGAGGATCAAGAAAAACTGACATAAAGCCCCCATATGAGCCTCTTGTATGGGCAATAGACAGAAGCCCCCTGGCTTCACACATATATTTCTTATGGGGGGGTTCTTATCTCATAGGATCACCAGCAAGCAAGTCAAAGGAAACAAATAACTAACTCTCGCAAATTTTTTGTTGACACCAATATGTGTGAACCAAAACTCTGTTGTGCGACAATTGTCGACTGTGATGCCGGAATTTTGTATGTCTGCTTTTTATTGAAATTATATAAATCAAAAATGTGTTTGGCCCGAGTACATCTCTCATGTCATCCAATCAAGGGCTTTGACACTTTTATTCACCTGTATGTGATGGAATATTTAAATTCTAGGCTGATCCTGAATATCAAATTTAGACTATCAAGGGTACTTTATATCTATGTCATAAGATTATGGTTAGCAAAATATTGAGGATGAGAATATTGAGGGAGAGTATTTATCTTTTTAGATTAATATCAAAGTTTTCACTATTGTTTGCTTAAATATTGTGGTATTTTTTTATTTACATAAATATTGTGCTTTTTATGATTTTTTTTAAAGTTTATAATAGTTATATGAAAGACTTGCAAAAATGTATTTTCATGTTTTTATTTTGTACAGGGTATTGGGAGGGTATTGTTATAAAAATATTTTTTTTACTATTTTTGCATATTGACATTTATAACGTTATAAAATATACTTCTATTTTTAAATATTGTATTCAATAATTATTGTTTGAATTTTTCAGAGTTGGTTGTTTTATAGGTGTCTCTGGTTAGTAAGATTTTGAGAATATATGGCTTTTGATATTTTTTTAATAATAATATTTTTTTATATTAATATGTGTTTTTAAAGTTTACAATTATTTAATTTTAATTTAAATGATTGATTTTTTTAATGTATTTGTCAGTTTGGTGGACTAGTAGGATAGGTAGCATTTTAAAATAAATAAACTTAGGGGCCCATTACGATGTCGGGCGGAAGCACTACCGCCGTGCTGTCGGAGGCAAAAACCGCTAGTTACCGTCCGCCAGCAACGGCCCACACGCCCACCAAATTAGGATGTGAAAAGTCAGCCAAACACCGCCCGTAATCCTGCGACGCCACCCGCCATCAAAGTGCGCCCGTCTACGTAGCGGCGCGAGCCAATGGAGACACACCGTCCGACGAAATGACGTACCGCCCGGCGTCCAAATTACGATGCCACAACCAAACAGCCTCACCGGCAAAGAGACACCGCACGAGATACCAAGGCGGAAACCCGACTGTTGAGTACGGAGACCAAAAAGGCGGCCCACCCCGAAATGAATCCTGCTCTCCAGGCCATCCCCATGCTGTACCTGATGCACCACCTAGGAGTGAACGCGCCACGACGACGCAGGTAGGCAGACACACAACAAGGGCACGCAAACACTGCACACAATGCAAGGGCGGAAAAACTGTACATGGCCCCCCAGACACCCCTGTGTGGACAGGACACATCCACCACTGTACCCACACATGTCCCACCTGTTAAAATAAAACAACTCGCAACATCCTGGGCACCCACTACCCGGGACCAGGAAGTGACGTCCCCGTCACGGCACCGCAGCGCAGCGGCGATGACGCAGGTACACATGCGCACAACGCAGAGGCCAACGACAGCGCCACGCATGGGCTGCACACAAACACCACAGGGTCACAACTACACACCCCACACACCAGCCCCACCCTGAAGGCACATGTCACGTGGCCTTCCTGCATCAATCATGTCCCCAACCGACAACTCACAGTTGTCAACTGGATGTCACACAAGTGTCCCGAACAGGGGAGTAATGTGATGGCAAAATAGGACACACCCTTGTGTGCAAAACATGGAGAAGCACACGGCGGCTGCTACATAACAGCGCAGAATATGGACATTGTCCGCAAAAGGCACGCCAGTCTCATCCAAAAATACCTATTCCATCCTGCTCGCAATATCAAGCCATGCAATGTACAAAATAGAAAAACCCTGCTGCCTGAGAACAGGTGTTCCCAATTACTACACCCACACAGAAGCCTCAATGTACAGCGGCAACGGAGTGTCCCGCCCACACACGGGAGAGCAGATAGCACTGAATGGCCTTCCATTCCTACTCTGAAATCACATTGCAACAAATTCTGCAGGAGAATGGAGCCATTGTACCAACAAGAAGCCAAACATAGCCATGCAGAGTAAACCTTCCACTGGCAGATAGCGCCTAACATGAAAGAAAGATAATACTACAAAATACAATTATACCACTCCTCCTTGTGGGTCAAATGCAAGTAATCTGGAAAGAGTCAGACACCACTGGCCTTGACCATTCATTGAAGCATGTGGGATGAGGGCCTGTGTCCTCCGCCCAAGCTATACCCCAAGTCCTGCCGCCGTACATCCATTCCAGAATTCCCAGCATCGTCGGAGGTTGCACTCTGCTGACTGCTCAGGCAGCCGGAGCACGCCATCACATCACCCTGTAGCAAAATGGCTGTTGCACCAGTGCTTCTCAACTACGCCGGACAGATGCAGCTGTACAGTGACAGCTTGCTACAGATAGTGGGCTGTGCAAATCTGGCTATGCTGAATGTAAGTTACCGAGTAACTTACCGCATTGCAATGTTCAGCTGCGTCATCCCCGTTTTCTACTGTCGGAGGTGTCCGTTCCACTGGCCTGTGGATTTATGTCTCTCCAACCCGGCATGTCCAAAGGCGGACTTGGTACACTTGTTTGCACCCCTGGACGCCCACGACAGGATCTGTTCAGTGTATGTGGGCATGGCGTTTGTGGCTGCAATCGGACACACACTGCAATGGGACCAGTGTGCCTCCACACAACGTATTCTGGATCACAGTTTCATCGAATGTCATCCAACATGTCCCATCAGGCTTCTACAAGGGACAACTTACGATGAACACGTTGCTACCCACCATCCGCTTCATTGGATGTCATCCATGTTTACCACCAATGCGAGGGATGCTCTGCTGGAAGGTATCGCATACCTGACAACTTGTCAATTCATGGGTCCCCGACTCAATACCCCCAATTGAACATTGATGTTCAACACCGTACCTATGCTTGGCTTTCGCACGGAGTGGGCAGTTAGCTGTACAACAACTATACCATACAATCTGCAACAAACACCTTACCATCAACTCCACTGCCATGACATTTGACATTTTCGGGACATGCACTATGTTCCTCACCATATCCCGTGTCTCTGCATGAACTGGGGGAGGCAGAGGTATGGGACTTGTGTACAGTAACCACATGGCCAATACTGCACGAACAACTATGCTATAATATGTATTCTGCGCACCTGAACACATGCACCTGTCAGTGCACACTTATCTGTCTGCTGTATTACGTGAGAACTGTCACCTCACCTTTGTCTATACTTCCGTGCCAGGACTTTTGCATGGACAACAAATGCAACCCCCTACAACATGGCCCTAGTTATTGTGTCATGTTCAGTAGCCACCACATTGCAACAACTTGTGAGACGCTGCTGCATGCATGTAGGCTCATGCTCTGATGTCACCTCTGACGCAGGTGTGTCGGAGTCACTATTGTAGTAATCCTGTACCATGGAACTGAGATGTACTGTGCCTATGATGTCAAGCTGTCTGGTAGGCAAAATGAATACTGTCTGTGTCAAAGTCTAGAGCTC
The DNA here is from genome assembly GCA_963921515.1 of Calotriton arnoldi. Lineage (NCBI taxonomy): Eukaryota > Metazoa > Chordata > Amphibia > Caudata > Salamandridae > Calotriton > Calotriton arnoldi. Next base: position 1,740,878 of record CAWUFW010002995.1, on the reverse strand, counting down.
TTCAGTAATGAGCAAATGTACTTTAGCATAGCAAGGGCAAGGCAGTTGTAACTCTGAAGCCTTTATTCCACAATCAACAACTAATCACATCTACCTGTACCCCCTTTTGTATGTGTAATCATGCTAAGTATATCCTCCACATGCATTTCGCGGCCAGTAGTGTCCACTATACTGCATCACAGAGGAAGTAAGTTCAAATACATGCCTTGAAGCAAATATGTGACTCTGTAGAATTATTTATCGAAAACAAGTACGAATGAGAGAGGATGAGAGTGTGTGAAGTACACGAGAGTTGTGAGATGACCACAGGGCCGGACTGGCTACCGGGCGTTTTGTTGTGCTGCCGAGCTGGGGGCTGATTTCACTGCAGTGGGGGCTGATTTCGTTGATGGGGACCTGCGTGAGCTTCGAAATAAACAAAGCAAAATGAATGTTTTTAAGCACACGCAGGTCCCCATCAACGAAATCAGCCCCCAGCTCGGCAGCACAACAAAACGCCCGGTAGCCAGTCCGGCCCTGGATGACCATGTAGTCTAGTGTCATTGGATGTCAATGCATATGAGTTGCCGCCACAGTGGACCTAGTGAAATACCAGAGGTCGTGGGCCTTGGCTTGTCAGACTCTGACGTGGCCCAACAGATCATCACATTAACACTGACGGCCTGGTCACTACAAAGCACAGTCCTACATATGTGTACAATTACCTTCACAGTCTGACATCACACTCATCAAGCAAAATTAGGACCCACGCAAGAAGCATGCTACAGCAATGCATGACAAAACACACACACGATATCAGTGTGGGTGGGCAGGTCTGCACAGTGAGTACGGACTGCAGAAATTCACATACATGCTTAATTAAACAAGCCACAATCTTGACAGTCACACACCCTGCAGACCCACAATGGCCAAAACATATCAAGTAGGAGTCATCCTGAACTGCAAGGACACACCCACACACTGCACACTGTGCAACATACAATACACACATGTGCTCACATTCACAGACCTGAACACGGATACAAACACCCACCATGCCCCTGGGTAACACATGTGTGTAGTTGACATTGCCAGAGCGCACACACACACACCAACACTACCCCAAAGTCACACCCTTCACACCACACACACCTACACCTCCCAAATGCACACATTGAAAGTAAGCCATGTGCCCAGGCTCAATGTTCATCACAAGATGAACACTCACCTACACTGCTGGCAACCCAGAAAGTAAGCTCACACATACCCGCACACTCTGCACATGCTACCTGTCATCCTGTGGCTAGACTCACACCCTGTGCTTTGCTTGCACGCAAACATGACACGTATACATTTTCCCAGAAATACCACCAAATACATGCAGACAATCCGTGTCACAAAAATACTTCTTCATCACACACACAAGTAGCAGAGTCTGAAAGAAGTGAAGTCCCAGCCACGTGTAAAACACATTGGAATGTGAGACCAGACATTGCAATTGTTGAGGTACCATACACGGCATGTGCCTCACTTAACTATGCACACACAGTAACAACTGCAATCAGCAACTACACAGACACAACCGACTACAGGAACAACAGCATCCAGTCACAGATTACATAGACAGGCGGCAATATTGTTCAACACCAGGGACAGTGGCCAGTCCGATGTGCAGAGTAGTGATACGAAAAGCTGCGTATGCATTGTGTGTGAGTGTACCCTGCCATGGCCAGCAACACTGCCATGGCCGTCACAATAGCCATTACAGCCACCACTGTGTCACAGGTAGTTGTGTGAGGGTGCCTACCATTCAAACAGGATGCCAGTCCGACTCGGTGCTGTCTGTGTGCTACGGGACAGTTGGAGGTCCGCCCCTGAGAGAGAAGCACAACTGTGGAAGACACACATGTGGCATGTGAAGCGGGAGGGCTGCTTGGCCCAGGTGGGTGGGTGGCACGGGTAGGTGCACTCATGCAGTGTTGAAACAGACTGTGTGGGGAGGATCCCGGAGGGGTAGATTTCCACTGTGTTGGGTATTTGGAAAGCCTACCTGTCTGGGGATGAATGTGAACTCGTGTGGGCACAACAGGCGGGCACACGATCAATGCTGCATCAGGTGTAGATGTTAGCCCTCCCTCTGGGGACATGCTGGATACTGCTGTGCGTCTGCCAGGCCCTTGCCAAGGCACTTACATCCCCTGTCCTCCAGGTGTACCCCTACATTGTCCACCTGCACAGGCTACCCAGGGCACGGGATGGCAGTGGAGCTTGGTGGGTGGGAGGTCATGGCGCCCTTCTCCTGGTCACATCTCGCAGGCAACACATTCTCAGTGTGCAGCAGGGCACAAGTCCTAAATAAGAAGTGGGGGACGCTGACGTCACGACAGGAAGTGACGTCACGAAAGGTGGCTTGCACCATCAGACTCATTGCCGCCCCTCGCTCACCCCTTAGATGCGATTGCATCAGAGAAGCCAGCGTGTGAGCAGCAGCTCCAATCTCGCCCCAGAGAGGCCAAAGAGTGAATGTGTGGCTCCATTTGCTCCAGTTATCGAGCTCACGGTAAAATAAGTGGGGGACGCCGTCCACCCGCGTGGTACCCCGACTCGAGCCCTGGTGTGCAGGCAAAGTGTCCTATTGGCTTTGCGATATGTGTGAGTTGCATGACACTCGTTGGCGGGGGATGGCTCGGAGGCCCGTCACCCTGAGGCCCATATCTCACTCTATGGGTCCCTTGTCAATGGCAGCGGATGTAATGACTATGCGCGCCGGGGTGGGTCTACCTTTCGTCTGGGATGGTGTTTGCGGCCTGGCCCGCTAGGGCAGCTACAGCTTCTGTGTGTTGCATGTGGTGTATCCGGACTCCGGAGACTGTCATGCATTGTCACTGTTGTCCAGGGCTCGAGTCGGGGTACCACGTGGGTGGACGGCGTCCCCCCACTTATTTTACCGCAAGCTCGATAACTGGAGCAAATGGAGCCACACATTCACTCTTTGGCCTCTATGGGGTGAGATCGGATCTGCTGGTGCACGCGCTGGCTTCTCTGATGCAATCGCATATAAGGGGTGAGCGAGGGGAGGCAATGAGTCTGACGGTGCAAGCCACCTTTCGTGATGTCACTTCCTGTCGTGACGTCAGCGTCCCCCCACTTCTTTTTTTAGGACTCGTGCCCTGCTGTTGTCAGATGTGCCACTTTCCAGTGGGGTGGAGAAAGGGTCAGGAATGTCAGCCTGAGATTGGCCCAGTTGAAGGCCCACCTTGACTGGGGAGGACAACCATTGGACAGTCTGGTGTAGCCCACCCACGCGTACATGTAGGCCCTCCATGAACTATGTCACCTGCGGCAAGGTGATGTCATAGGCAATGAAGTTATTGAGGAGAGCTGTCTGCCCCACGCAGAGATGCCGCCTAAGCTCAACAGACCCAGCACTGAGGGCAGCAGGGGGTCACATGTGCAGGGGCAGCTGTGCCTGGTGTGAAGGACACTCTATCCTTCATCCTTGTGCCGACACGTGTTGCACCAGTGGAAGTAGATGGGAGGGCGGGTATTGGCCTCCACGTGGCTGAAGAGGAGACAGAGTCCACGTCCCCTGTGCTAGCAAACATGGATGCATCACCTCTGTCCTCAGATGACGCAGAAATTGCCGTCTCGGCCTGTGATTCATCCAGCACACGTCTGGCCCCTCCGAGGCGCTGGTCACATCTGTCTCACTCAGCTCCTGTGCAGCTGCTTCATCCGATGCCTCACCACTGTTGACCGTCCCCTGTCCCTCAGCACCCACGGGAGATGCTACATGAGAGAGAGCGAGGTGGCCTCACTCATTTGGCATCAATTAAACAGACATGTGCAAGGGAAGCAGCACAGAACATTCCCAAATCCACATGTTGCACGATACCTGTGCAATTGTATACAGCCACCACAATCAACAAGTAATGGCTGGCGTACAGAAAATGAAGCCGCTAATAAGTGGCACATGTGGCACGGTGTCTCGGTCGTCAGAGCGGGCGGATTTGGGTTGTCGGGCGGGATTGCGTCCGTGGCGGACGGATAATCTTCTACTCTGACATGGACGGGCAGAATTTTGTGTGTTTTTACCGCCGCGGGCGGAGGTTGCTTCGCGACATCATAATTGCTCGGTCGGTATTCCCATGGTGCAGGCGGGCGGTTTTTTTCAGGCTATAGTAGATGGCAGATTTTTTACCGCCGGTTATCGTAATGGGCCCCTTAGTACTTTAGTTTGGTGAACTTAATATTTTTGTCAAAATATGTTTATGTTTTAAATATTTGTTGTAATATATTTTTTTAATATTTTACCATAATGAATATTATAATAACTGTATTATTATGTATTGTTTTATTATTTTTATTGAAATTATTTTTACTTTATATATTTTTTTAATTTCTGTTTTTCATGTAGTAAAAGAATTTACAAAAATATGTTTCCTAAAAAATATTCATGTTTGGTATGCGTCATGTGTTAATTTGTGATTTTACAAAATACATAATCTAATTTATGGATTATGTTGCCCTTGCATCCCCTTGTGTGACGCAAGGGCAACGCAATCCTTTGATAAATCTGGTTTCCTTTTTCACAGTGAAAAGTTAGTGGCTTTATTCATTGGTGTGGACTCACATCCACCCAAATTAATAACCCACTTTCTTACATATTATATTTAATTTTGTTAAATATTTGCTTTCATTTATCAGTTTGTGTCATGCTGTGTATTTTTTTCAATCTTTTTTCAGAGATTTAAGGGTAATTTCAACTTTATAGATGGAATTTTGTTTCGGATGGAATGGTGTTTTGGAAATATTTGAAATTTTGCATTTTTGTGACGTTTTACCTTTGTGAAATAATGGCGGTGGAAAAGGAATTTTGAAGGCTCTCTACTGCAACTAAACATGCATGTACATTTTTAACCATTAATTATTTTTGCGAGGGAGTTTTTTGTGATTCAGTTAGGTAACAAATTTTATGTTGTTTGCATTTTCATTTATTTGTGATTGAGCTATTACTTTGATGTTTAATATTTACATTTATCTGTTTTGTCGTTTGGAGAGGAGGGGTCTTTCATTTATTTAATCCCTTCGCTGCTACGGCTATTTGGGGTAATTCACGCTCAGGCCACCATAACGTTTTGCCTACATAAGGTATCCATGCCAAATTTGCGTCCTTTTTTCCCTACATCCTGAGGATTCTTAAGGTACCCAGGGTTTATGGAGTCCCCTGGAGGGACCCGAGAAATTTGACAAAATACTGATAAATTCGTTTTTTTGCAGAAGAAAGTGTCTGGTTTTTCCTCTGCAAATGGTATCAACATAGGGTTTGCCGTGCTAAAATCACCTTCTTCCCAGCTTTCAGGAACAGGCAGACATTTGTCAGAAAACCAAACCTTTCTACTCAGTTTTGCCATTTTACTGGGACATAGCCTATTGTTCCTGTTTTTTGTGCTTTCAACCTCCTTCCAGTTAATGGTAGAAATGGGTCTGAAACCAATAATAGATCCCAGAAAGCTATACATTTCTGAAAAGTAGCCAACATTCTGAATTTAGCAAGTGGACATTTGTGTAGATCCTTCAAGGTTTTCCTATAGAAAGTAACAGTTGAAATTAAAAAAAATGAAATTGCGTTGAAAAAAAGCAGCCATTTGTTTCTACATTTTCACCTGTAACTTCTTCTAAGTATGGCAGATTCTTGAAAGCTATATAATGTTACATCCACTGGACCCTTCTGTTTGCAGGGATATACAGGTTCACCAAGAACCCGAGGCAACCAGAGCCAATAATTGAGCTTCACCTTGCAATGGTTTTTCATTGTGTACCGGTTATACAGCAATTCATTTGGTTCACCAAGAACCCGAGGCAACCAGAGCCAATAATTGAGCTTCACCTTGCAATGGTTTTTCATTGTTGTTATACAGCAATTCATTTGGTAAAAATTAAAGAGTGAAAAATAGATATCAAGGAAACCTAAGCATTTCCGAAATGGGAACAAGATATGTAGTTTAGAAGCAGTGGTCATTTCCACCTTTGTGGTTACCTATACACCTACATACCTATATGAATTAGAGGGCATTTTTTGAAATGACTTCTTTTTTACACACTGTCTTACATTTGGAAGGCAGAAATGCATGGAAAGACAATTGGTACCTCAAATGTGATTTTATTTTAGCAAAATTTGAGGTTTACAGGGGATTCTGGGTAAGAAAACATTGGGGGATCCATGCAAGCCACACCTTCCTGGACTTGCCCGTGTGTCTAGTTTTCAGAAATGTCTAGGTTTGGTAGGTTCCCCTAGATGGCTACTGAGCCCGGGACAAAAAACGCAGATGACCCCCGTGCAAAACCTGGTTGTTTTGTGATTGATAATTTTGATGCCTCCACAATATGCTTTGGGCCCTTCCCTGTCGCGGGGACTTGGCTCACCCACACAAGTGAGGTAGTATATTTATCATGGGACCTTGGGGAATGCTGGGTGGTAGGCAATGTGTGCCAGCCCGGTGATCCCATAGCTTTCTCACACAGAAATGTGAAGAAAATGTGATGTTTTTAGCTAAATTTGAGGCTTGCAGGGGATTCTAGGTAAGAAACAGTTGGGGTATCCATGCAAGCCAGTCCTCCAGGTATCTAGTTTTCAGAATTGTCTGGGTTTGGTAGGTTTCCCAAGATGGCCACCCAGCCCGTGACCAAAGCACAGCAGCCCTCGTTGCAGAAACAGGTTGTTTTGTGAAAGATAGGGGGACACCTGGGTTTTTGTTCTCGGGTTTGGCGGCCATCTAGGGAAACCTACTAAACCTAGACATTTCTGAAAACTAGACACCCTAGGGAGTCCAGGGAGGTGTGGTTTGCATGGTTCCCCCAACGTTTTCTTACCCAGAATCCCCTGCAAACCTCAAATTTAGCTAAAGAAATCAAATGTTTCTCGCATTTCTATGTGGGATCAGAGTACCAGCACAAATTTCCAACCACCCAGCGTTCCCCTTGGTCTCCCAATAAAACTGATACCTCACTTGTGTGGGTGTGCCAAGTGCCTGCAACAGAGAAGGGCCAAAAATGTGTAGAGATTGAAGGGGCACCAAAATATGTCCATAAGGGCAGTTGTTTTTTTTATACGTTTTTAGGGTCACTCTGCCTTGGGCACTCACACAAGTAAGGTATCATTTTTATCAGGAGATCAAAGAGAAGGCTAGGTGGTAGAAGATTTGTGCCAGCATGGGGATCCGTGAACTTTCCCACACAGACCTGAGGAAAATGTGACTTTTAAGCTAAATTTGAGGTTTGCAGAGGATTCTGGGTAAGAAAACACAGATGATCCTTGCAAGCCACACTGCCAGCCTAGCGACAATCCATACACATTGCCAGCCAAGTGCCAGTCCATGCACAATGCCAGCCAAGCACCATCCACGCACACGGCCAGCCAAGCACCATCCAATGCAAAACACCAGCCAAGCGCTATCCATGCACACCAAGCGCCAGTCTACACACACCGCCAAGAGCTAGTCCACACACACCGCCAGCCAAGAGCAATTCCACACACACCGCCAGCAAAATGCCAGTGCACACACAGCCAGCCAAATGCCAGTACCTGCAGACCATCATCCGAACTTCAGTCCACACACAACACAGAAACTTTCTCTGGTATCTAGTGGCTTTCTGACCCCACCCCCCCCCCTTGGGGGCAGATGAACCTAAAAATATCACGGATCTGCCCGAAAGGGGGCATAAACGGCTAAAATGTATGCCTAAAAAAGGGGAGCTACCCTTGACTATGGGGCTGCCCATAAACATATCCTTGGTCCCTAATGGGCTTTCTGCCCCCCACCCAGGAGAGGTAGATCGGGTGTATTAACCACCATCTGAAAGACTGTGACTAATTTTTTTCTGGGGTGGTGGCATGGGCATGCCCATTCTGGGCAACCCCCACCCCTACACAAAGTAAAATAGTCCCACATGTCTAGTGGGCTTTCTGCCCCCCAGTGGGGCAGATCAGGGGCTGTTGCCCATATCTGCCCCCCAGGGGAGCAGAAAGACTGTGCCCATATTTTTGATGGGGGGGCCATGGGGGAATCGGCTTGCCCCTTCAGGGTAACCCCCACCCCTGCACAAAGAAAAAAATAGTCTCTGCTGCCTAGTGGGCTTTCTACCCCACTGGGGGGCAGATTGGGGGCTATTGCCCCGATATGCCTGCCAGGGGCAGAAAGACTGTGTTCATTTTTCTGGGCAGGTGGGGGCATTGGCATGCCCATTCTGGGCAGCCCCCACCCCTACACTAAGAAAAAAAAATCCCGGATACCTAGTAGGCTTTCTAACCCGCTGTGAGGGCAGATCAGTGGCTATTGCCTCACCTGCTCCCTGTTGTCTAGTGGGCTTTCGCCCCCCCGGGGGCAGATCAGGGGTAATAAGCCCCATAGGCCCCCAGGGGGGCAGAAAGACTGTCACATTTGTGTTTGGGGGAAGGGGGCATAGACATACCCATTTTGGGCAGCCCCCCTACATATTCAAAAAAATAATCCTTGGTGCTTAGTAGGCTTTCTGCCCCCCCCCCCCGGTGTGGCAGATCAGGGGCTGTTGCCCCATCTGCCCCCAGGAGGGGCAAAAAGACTTTAGTTTCAAATTATTTTGGGTGAGGGCGTGGTCTTGCCCATTGTGGGCAGCCCCCACACCTCTTTTATATAAAATAAATTCCTGGTGTCTAGAGGGCTTTCTACCCCCCTTGGGGGGGAAGATCGAGGTAATAACCCCATCTGCCCCCCAGGGAGGGCACAAAGACTTTCTCTTTTGTGTTTGGTGGGGTAGGGGCATTGGCATGCCCATTTTGGGTAGCCCCCACCTCTACATATTCAAATAAAAATAATCCCTGGTGCCTAATGTGCTTTCTGCCCCCCCCCCCCGGAGGGGCAGATCGGGGGCTGGAGCCCCATCTTCCCTCAGGGGGGGCAGAAAGACTTTAGTTTCAAATTATTTTTGGTGGAGGCATAGTCTTGCTCATTGTGGCCAGCCCCCACACCCCTCTTTTATATTAAAAACCAAAACTTGGTGTCTAGTGGGCTTTCTACCCTGTGGGAGGGAGTTTGAGGTAATAACCCCATCTGCCCACCAGGGGGGCAGGAAGACTTTCTCTTTTGTGTTTGGTGGGGTGGGGGAATTGGCTATTGCCCCCATCTGCCCCCCAGGGGCGCAGAAAGGCTGAATATGCCCAAAAATATTTGGGGGAGCAAAGGCCTTTGCCCAAGCAGGGATCCACTAGGGAAGGGTACCATTGGAAAGGGGGATTCTCCCCTTTCCAATGATGCCTCTCCTGTATGCCTAGGGGCTCAGGACACTGAGATAGCCCCTCAAGCACATATGCAGTGAAAGTGAAATGAGCTGTTCGGTTCATTTCACTTTCATTTGCAATGTAATAATTTCAGCGTGCCATGCGCGCCGACCGTCATTACACTGAAAAAAAAACGCCTCGGGTGGCTGGGGAAGCTCTTCCCCAGCTCCTGAGGCTGAAAATTAAAAAGAAATCCCTCTGCTTTACCCAGCAGAGGGATTTCCTGGTCATATCCACAGGACAGAACAGGTCCGTCCTCAGCACATGACTACTGTGGCTAAGGACGGAACCGTTCCGTCCTCAGCTTGGAACGGGTTAATACAGTAAAATATTTATGTTCTGTAAGTAAGTATTAAAAACTAAATTGTTTGGCTTGGTAGATGGTACGTTTTGGAATGTTTTGGATACTGTTATTTTAGAGCAGGATTTTAAGTTTTTAAGTAGAGTGTAAACTATTGAGTCCAAATAGTCTACAGCTTCTAGTTATTCATATAGTCATAATTTATTTTTCACTTAATACATTGTGCATGCATTTAAATGATTTGGATAGTTTGGGTTTTAGCATTTGCACTAAGAATTGCTTAATATTTAGATCTGTGTTCCTTTTGTAGTGTTTCATTCAATGGGTAGAGTATAGGGTGTTGAGTATAAGATGTTGTCTTACTATGCTTCTTTATTTAAGGCACTGTTGTAAAGATTCCATGATTCTATGTGGAACCTGGCTTGACGGTTGTGTACTAAAAGTGTTTCCTGAGGGTAGGAGTGCAGGAATAGTCAATAAGTGGGGTTAGTTAATCCTCATTGTCGATGTTAGTAGTTCAGTAGTTTGTTTTGCTTTATTGTGTTGAGGAGTTCACTTTAAGTAATGTTCTGTTTATTTGGTAGTTGTGTGAAAATAAGGGGTCTGTTGTTGTCTTGGTATTGTCCATGGATGGTATATAATTGAAAAAATTGTGTAAGGCAGGTTTTTAAAGTTTCATCCATGAGTTAGATGGCTGATTGAGTTGAAGGTAGGTTTTGTGCTAATGCAAGTATGGTTATTCTCTTCTCAACTAAAGTAAGAGAAGAGAACAACCAAGTTGACAACTAAAATGAAATCCTCTTTTGAATGGGTTGGTTTTAGGTGTTGAAGGATGTCTATTTCCTCAAACGTGTATTATTTTCTTGCAGAATGTGCTTTTAAGGTTAGGTACACAGGGTAGTTGGGCTATAACTTGGATTGACACTCTATATGGACAGACTTTTTAGTATAGCGCCACTTGGAGGCCTCTTTCAAGTCTTGCATTACGCTGTGGAATTCAGTCTCTGTCATATTTGGTGGGTGACTGTTCTCAGTTATATTTTCAATTTGATTGTTTACAGTGATGACCCTTCAATACCAACCATTAAAGTAGTATTTAGTATGCTTCCAAAGGCTACTTTATTTGCTACTGTGCTTTTTGATGTAGGTGTATCATAGGTAAGTTAGGAGATTTTCCCTTTTTGAGATTCAATGAATGTGGCTTCAATTGACAGTTGGAATTTGTGTTTGGTGTACAAATATTACAATAATTTTAGTGTAATATGTTGTTTCTTATTTTAATTAATTAACTTCAATGGTTAAATACATTGTTTTTATTTTTTACTTACATTTTTCTGTAGATTTCTTTTGCCCATTTGGAGATATGCAGGTTATAGCTCTGTTTCCTTTAGTCTCTGTCTTTCTTTGATGAATGTTTTCTTATTTTTTTTGTTGAGAGATAAGAAAAAGATTAGAGGAAATGGGCCCAGGGCCGGACTGGTAACCGAAACCGGCCCTGGCAAACTGCTCGGCCGGACCCCCTGGTGGGGCTGAGGGGGTGCGGCCGAGTTGTTTGCAATGCCCGGTTTCCGCTGATTTTGTTACCGGTGGCTGATATTGCAGGCTCAAGGTAACAAAAATGGCCCCCCAGGGGCCCAAAACCGGCCCCTCCCTGGCGGCCCACCTGGTAAACGCCCGGTGCCCGCTACGGCCAGTCCGGCCCTGAATGGGCACGATTCACAAAGGCAGTCTGAGACAAAAGTCTAACTTTATGACTTTTGGTATTTACAGAGGTCACTTATAAATCGCATCTTTACGTCCACAGTCGGGCTGGAATTTCCGGCTTGGGCCGTACTCTTTGCACCCGGGCCGTACTCTCCGGCTCGGACGGTACTCTCTTAGGAATGTGTGATAAATGGTAGAGGAGGTAATGAAAATCAGTTTGCTCATATCCCAGAAAAGTTTGCTCCTTTGCATCATGGTAGATGCAGTCCACAATTTGCGCTCCTCTCAGTGTAGTGTCAAGCCGTATGACAACTGAATAGTTTATTTGTTCTCTTTGGCATTTTCTTTATGTGGAAAACACTGATTTAGGTCTAGCCATTATTTTTTTATTGTATTTTTGAATGTTGTTCATAATATTTTATAAAGATTAATTTAATGAAATATACATAAATGTAATATTTTATCGATATTTTAGTTCTTGATATTTTACATTTCAATATTTTTGTGTGTTTATGTAATGCTGACAGTAGGTTTGATGGAGCAAGGACTCGTAAGAAAGAGACTTGCTCGGAAGTAATCCTCTCGTTTAACTCATTAACAAGTTACTAACTATGTTTTGTGAATAATTAATACGCACCACATAAACACGAGGGTTAGCGAAGCTTGCTTATGTGTGTACTAATGCGGATAACAATAAAGACGAACTAATACCGCTTTAAACGAGGAAAACTGTTGTGCGCATGCGTCAACTGCATCTACGCAGTATGACGAGGTAATGCTTGGAGGGAAAGTCTAGCGCATGAGCAGAAGATACTAAAATGGAGTCTTGAAGACTTGCATGCATGGCATCTGCTTAGCTGAAATGAAAACAAGCTATTTTACTAATGCTAATGCGTGGAAAGTATTAATAAGAAAAGGGAAACAGAGTAGAGGTGGGAGGTATACAGTGTGACCATTTATTTGTGAAATTAATATTTGTCTTTCTGACTTTATTATTAGTGCGCATTTGGGCCTCTCACGTATAGCCGAATTGAGCTGAGTAATTCAAAGTCTGCGCATGTCCACTGAAAGTTAACCCGGAAGGATGACACGAATGTTGAATGAAAGCCAAGGTCGAAAATGATGTGCCCTGAGAACGGAGGGTGAAGAGTTCAGCGAAGAGGACTCTTATTCACGAATTTATAAAACGTTGCAAAATAAAGTTTGGATATGGATGGGAATAAAGTTTTGAATAAAAATTAAGGGGATGGGTTTTGCGAACAATGGTTTAACAGAATAAAGGGACATGTAAGCATGGTGTGATGATCATCCCCCCTTGCCTGACCAATTAGATTTCATAAATTTACGATATTGAAACTTTAGTGAGTGGTACATGAAGAACGAAGGTATAATTGAGGTAGCTTTAGTTAGTTAATTAGCAGAGTTCGGGAGAGAGAGCAGAGCTCGGGATGCTGTCTGGGAGTCGGGGATGCTGTTGCTGGAGAGATGCTGTGAGATGCTGATGAAGAACCGAATGCAGAATCTGAAGCAGAACTTATTATCCTAACCTAATTGGGTTAGATCAGAAGATCGCGGAAGAATCTCGAGGAGGAAGAGAGTGTCAGAGAGGGGTGCGGCGAAAGCGTCGGTATTCTAGAGAGGTCAACTATCCTGTCCTGAATCCTGTCCTGAAGTCTTTGTTTCCTGACCTATCCTGGGGGACCCTCACCAGCCCTTTGGCCAAGGGGTTGGTCTTTCACACCATTCTTGGTAATTATAATTTCATGTATTTTGTAGATATTCTTTTCTCTCAGTCCTCTCCTTTTCTGAGCATTAATCATTGTATGAGTCCGAAGTATATGCTTGATGTTTAATTAATTGAATTTTCTCTCCTAAGAATGATGGTGACTGCACTGTATTTTGAGATGGTTCACATGCATTTAATTTAGATAAAGATTTTAAAACTTCCCGAGTCTGTGATCATTTATTTTAAATAAAGAATAGTTAAGGGTTATGTTAATTATCACCATCAATTAGTTCAACTAATGGTCCATCGACCAGAGGAAAGAACTTTTTGATCAGTGAAAAGATTAGTTAGGAATGAGAAAGAACTAATTCTGAAATATGAAATTTTAACTAAACCCAGCGGTCTACTCAGTTGTGTGTTTATGGGCCCAGGTGAGTATATGGTAGCAGAGTATCTGTTGTTGGTATACCGCTGGATCATGTTGATATTGTGTAAATCAATATTGCTTACTTCAATAGTTTGTTACAATTAATACTTAGAATGCCAAAATTAGTGTTGCTGATATTTTTGCATTCTGGTATATTTGTTGTCGCTATTCAGTAATACAATGGCAAATCAATATAGTCTATAAGCATTTATATACTTCACATGGCAACAATATCTAAGAAATTCATAGGACATTAAACATTAAGGGCCTGATTGCGAATTCGGTGGTCCGATTGCCGTACCGCCGCGGCCCGAAGAAGACCGCTGCGGCAGCGGTCTCCCGCCTGCCGTATTATGATGTTTCCGACGGGCTGGAAGCGGTCTTTCTGATGGTGGTGAATGTTTTTCTATATTTGTCGATGCATGTATGTATATTTTCACTGCACAGGTTTTGAATGTACACATATGCATGACACATTTGAAAGAAAACCTACTACCCATTGCTGGAGTCTGGACCATATGTGCCCTGTCCAGTCAATGGGTAAATGGTACAAAACAGACTTACCTGGATTTCGGTGCCAAAGGGTCATTTTCTTTGGGGTCAAGATGCGGTTGTGAAAGGGGGACCTGGAGAAAGGGATCCACATCGGAGACTGAAAGGAAGAAAAGGAAATGGGAGAGTATGCACCCCAAATCCTTAGTTTCTGGCAACTCGAAGCAGGCGGTCCCACCACCATGGTCGGCCACCCTATGACAGCTGCTTTCCCCCGACCGATGCTGCCGCGGTCTATGAATGGGTGTCGGTGGGTCTCCGGTGGTCTTTCAAGTAGCAATCTGACAACATCAGAATACGGCGAGCAGACTGCCTAGTCAATGGCCATGAATCCGATGCCGACGTGATGGCGGAGGTATGACCGATATTAGGCCCTATATTTCGTCTGTGAAAATGTCATCAACTCGGGCATCTCAAAAATGCAGTCTACTTGCAAGTCATTTCAAGAGTAGATATTAAGAATGTTCTGCTGGATGGAGTTCCCACCACCCAGCATCCATTTTGGTCCTATGAATGCGGTCCTTCACTCAGGAGCCAGACCTTTTCACTCAGTAAAACAACCTTGACCCTATTACTACCATTCTACTGGATGTCAATTGGCTCTCAAGTACAATTCAAATTATGCTGCTTGCCCCACAAGGTTATTTATGACAAAAACCCACTCTACCTTGTGCAGCTTCTCAAAAAGTCTGAGAAGTAAAGCCTCATTACTACTAGTAGTTCCAAATTTCACCATATCCTCCACCTACACACACTCCTTCCAAGGAGCTGCTACATCTACTTGGAACTCTCTACCACCTGAACTGAAGAAACTAATTCCATTCACCAAATTCAGAGATCATCTGGAGGCACATACTCTCTGCAGGCAAGGTGAGAATAAAGGTGGATCACACCAAATACTGAAAGATTGTGGTGGACATCTTGGATTAGAAAGAAGTGTCTATTCTGATCACCATGGCCATCAAAAGATTGGGATGATAATGTATGTCCATTAATTGTCCATTATGTTTAAGTTTAATGTACCAAAAGGTGGAAGGTAGATTATTTTTTAAGTGCTACCATATGAAAAGTTGTTTCACTGTATGTTGCTGAAAACATTTTAGAGAAGAAGCATACATTTCTTAGATCTCTTTTCTAGTGCTCTGGAGAATAGATATTATTCTATCCATTTGAAAATAAAAGAAAAATAGTGGGGTTCTAAAGATTTGCTGCGCCCTTGCAGTTTTGCATGCTGACAGTTGGAACAAAACATGATGAAAAGCACCCTGGAAGACATTTTACACAAAGTGAATCCCAAGAAGGAAGGTGGGGCTCTGAGACTGAAATATGCATCTAACAACTCCTCCTTCTCTGAAATAGCAGTGTTATTAGTAGTGATGATATTATCAGTGGAACTGAGTAAAGTTGCATCAGTTGCAGTACTTTGTGAGAGTGATACGGAATAATAATATTAATTTTAAAAGATGCTAATTGTTGTATCTTAGCAACCTTGCATGCTAATGTGTTCTTAAGCCTAGTGATGGTTGCTAGTCTTCCTGTGTTCTGGAAGCTTGGCTTCACTTGCTGGGATGGTTGCTGTTGATGAGGAGGTGCTCAGGGGTTGCTTCCTGAATACTCAATAAACCTTCCTACACATATTTGCGTGTCTGCACTCTTTAATAATGGCGATGAGGATGGGATCACAGGAGGCAGCCTAGACTCATGTGATGTGGCAGTGACTACTTATTGGAACTAGCAACCCCTGGACTTCAAACTGTAAGTGGAATCGTGAAATCCTATGTGGTAGCCCGTGATCAGCCTATCTGGAAAGTTGAGCCCAGTCGGAGCGTGTTTTACCTAAGAGCTAAGGAACAAGAAGCACCGGAGTGAATTCATTCAAGAGTTGAGGAACGTGAAGTGCCGGAGTGGTGTCACGGGTATACTGGCAAGGAGTGGTACACGAGAGTAGTGATACTATTGGGCCGGCAGCAATAGGTGTGGCCTTGAAGAGGAGTACTGTAAGTGTGCTAAGAATGCACTGGCCCGCTGAGTTTAATGTTTTGGGAAAGCAGCGGTGAGTAACTGTGTGAGTGTTATTGTTCAAACGTACTCACTGGCAATCCATTGTCCAACGTCTCCTTGTCCGGTGTCTTCGCGTGGCATCTGTGGGTGCCAAGACCCTGGAGCGTAACATCCCATTGTGCGGTGGAGCGCGATATCGGCATTGTGGCGTCTTTGCGAAGTGGATGCAGGAAGCGGCGTCACGGCAATGTTGCGCATGTTGTGACATAATTACGCTGAGGATGACAATGCGGAAGAGTTGAGGCGTGGCAGGGAAAAGCATCGCTAGCAACACGCTGCTAGCAACACGCCACATAATGTTGTCGGCACTGCTCAAGAAACAGAAGTATTTTGTCTGCATTGTTCTAGGTGGGAACGGAAGGCATATGCTACCACAGGAATGGTGATGTGATCGTGTGCACAACCAGACATAACAGTAGAACATGAGTCTGGACAGTGTTTTCACAGCAACAGCAACTTATGACTACGGTGACTACTTCGTTTATTTTAACTTATTATTTTGGAAATTACTATATAGTATTATGTAATGTAATTACTTGTTATCAAAATAATGATAAGAGTTGGAGGTGAACCGGTAGGTTGTGTTGGACACATAGTCAAGAGTATCACACAAAGGCAGTTCCTGTGCGTGTGTGTGTTTTTTTTTCTTATCTAGAGATGGATTTATCAACCATTTTGGCTCCACCTAAATTTTTACAAAATCCAGGCGAACCTACAATGCCTTGGGAACATTGGTTGGAGTCATTTGAGACTTATCTAGAGGTAATAGGTGGAGAAGCTTTTGTAGCTTCCCGTAAGGTAGCCTTGCTGAAACACAGTCTAGGGCAGAGGTCTGTCAAAAATATTTAAGCGTAAGGACCCCCTCCTGACAAAAATTTCTAGAACTTGGTCCTCCTCATCATTGCCAACTATCGACAACCATAAACACCCCCAATTCCCACAGCAAATCATTTTTACATTGGGGAAATAAATTGAACAGTGTTTAGCAAAACAAGGTCAGTGAGCGTGGGCGCGTGGTCAAAGGTGTGGCTAAAACAAAGACTCTCATTTATGAGGCATTGGCGTAGGGAAGTGCCGCAAGTCTTCTTGCTGCGCTGCCCTACGCCAATGTGAAAGGGCAGGAATGCACCTTATTTGTGAAATATGGTGCATTCCTGACCCTTCCCCCTGCGTTGGCGCACAAATTGCTGCCTAACGCCAACATAGGAAGGATTGTTTTTGTGCAGGAAGGGGCACCTTCCTGCAAAAAAAGAATCCTGAGAGGGGTTTTCCTCTTTCTATGTGTGCTGCAGAATGCAGCACACATAGAATGAGGAACACACATAGAAAGAAGAAAAACAAGGAGAAATGAAAATATTTCTCCTCGTTACGCCTGCTGTGGGGAGGCATAAGGTTTTGGCGCTGCCCCAGGTTTACATGGTTTTACAAATCTGGGGCAGCCTCAAAATCCATGGGTGTTGCGTGGGAACACCCACTGCAATGCCGATGGAACGCCTACTTGACATAGTGTAAGGCAACGCAGCGACTTGCGCTGCTTTGTCTTACTTCATATCTATGAGGCCATGTAAAGCCACGCAGGGTGACTTTGCGTCGCTTCATAGATATGATTGAGACGCTTGTGCTGCCAAAGCTTCAAAAAAAGTGATGCTCCGGCAGCACAAGCCTCTCATAAATCAGCCCCAAAATTGTTTGTTAGTTTTTTAGGTCTTTCACCATCAGGTAGCTACATATAAAATAATGCACAGCTTAAATGAAAAATACATTTACTGAATGGGAAATGCACTGTAGTACATTATGAAACCTCTATCATTTAATGCGCTGCAGAGGTCTGTATGTAACCAAATAGACACAGAATTAAATTTGGTTGGCGCAGTGGAGAATAGTGACTTGTGTATTTTTAGTGCTATGAGGTATGTGTAAGTCGTTATTTTATACTTGCACTATACACATTATAATATAGACTGCTACAAACTGTGCAAATAGTTTTAGGATAAAATGGAGCTTCCAAAATGTAGATTTGATTAATATAAGACCATAAGCAATGCTTTTTTTTTGCATACCTGTCCCTTCAACACCTCCCCAGGGGTACTAAGCACGGTGGAAATACAGTTATGGTTAAAAGCATGCACTTCACAGCCCAGTTGTTAACTCTTTGCACCACCATGCAAAAATAAACACATCTTTGCCATCACAATACTTGGAGTGATTCAAGCAATTAAAGCTAGATCCACTCCCAAGCACCCTTTACATTTGCAGATTAACTCCTAGCTGCAAGCAGGCACCCTGGCATGAAGACTTACTTTTAGGATGGTTTTACCAGGCCTCTTCGTTTTACAGCACGATACTCAATTAACTTCAGCTAAAGCATTTAACGTTCAGAATGAATGGTCCTGGCCGTTGTCTTTGTCCAAAAGGAAAAGCACATTTTGTATTTCAGGCAGAAGTTAGGCCTGGAAATGTGTGACCCCTTCCCAGGACTCCACGGCCCCCCTGGGGGTCGCGCCCCACAGATTGAAGACCACTGAACTAGGGATTGAGGGCAGGAAAGTGCTAAAAACGTTACCCATACAGACCAGAATAATCCCTATCAATCACGAGGGTGGAGAAGGTGATACAGTGGAGGATACACATGAGGACAATTCGGATGAATATTTAGAGGTGGTAAAAGCTTTGGGAAAATTTTGGTAAGAAGGTTAGTATAGTAGTGGAGAGACACAAATTTTTCTCTAGAGCACAACAACCTGGCGAATCTGTTGAACAATAAATTTCGGTACTTAGAACATTTGCATCAACATGTAGGTTTAAAGGCTTACGCGAGGAAATAATAAGGGACCAGTTTATCAACAGAACAAGCAGCGTTAAAATTCAAGAAAGGTTGTTAGATTTAAAAGATCCATTATTACAAAAAACTATAGAAATAGCTAGGCGCATAGAAAACACATCTAAATATGTTAAAGAATTAAAATCGGACCAAGTTAAGGATAAAGGTGTTAAGGGCCAGTCCACCAAGGTTTGTGTGTTGGAAAAAAACATTATTAAGAAAAGTGACAAGAATGTTAAGAATCACCATCCTAAACACAATCGTATTTGTTATAGATGTGGTAGCACAAGACATACTGCTGATTCTGACAAATGTGTAACAACCAAGGAGAAATGTTATAAATGCAAAAAGGTGGGTCATTTTGCACGTATGTGTAAAGCTGGTTCGTCAAACAATTGGAAATTGTCAGTACATGCAATAACTGAACACAGCGAAGAGGGTTCATCTGATGAAGTTGAGGTATTAGTCGTGGGTGTGGATACCATTAATGAAATTCAGGAAGGGTACAAACCACCAAGATGTACACTAGGTATTAATGGTATTAAGATTTTGGTCTGGGCAGATTCGTGCTCCCCATATACCATCATTGATAAAGATATGTGGTAGAAAGTTGGCAAATGCAAGTTAGATCCACCTGACATTGAACCCATGGGGTATTGCGGTGTTAAGCTGCCCTTGTTAGGATTCTTTAATTGCAAAGTATCACATAAGGACAAAGAAGTAATAAGCAAGGTGTATGTAGTGGAGAAGGGCAGATCCTTGTTGGGGTGGTGTGAACAAAAAATGTTAGGCATCGTGTTAGACCCCAATCATCCCCAACAAGTGCTAGTAACTGAAGATGCTGAGAAAGCCAAATGGAGTGTCAAATATCCTAAATCGTTTAGAAAAGAGCTTGGATGCTTGACCAAATTTGAGCATCGTATTGTTCTGAAGGCCAACAATGTTCCATGTGTACACAAAGCAAGGAATGATCCATTTGCACTTAGAGAGCAATTAAGGAAGGAGCTGCAGAGGTTAAGCGAGGCACAAGTCATTGAACCGATTGAGTCATCGGAATGGCTTAGCCCCATCGTTTTGGCGCGCAAATCCGATGGGAATTTGCGCATGTGCATTGATTTGAGAGATCTTAATCGCAATATATTGGTTGACCGTTACCCCCTTCCACATATCAATGAAATGGTGTTATCCGTCACCAAAGCAGCATACTTTTCCTTGATCGATCTTTCAAGTGCATACCATCAATCCAGTTACACCCAACATCAAGACACCTTACTTCATTCATAACACCAGAGGTGCATTCCGATTTGTACGAATGCCTTTCAGATTAGCATCCGCCACTGCTGTTTTCCAGAGGGTGATGTGTAAGATATTGAGGAATATGCCTAAAGTCTTGGTGTTTCAAGACGATGTACTGGTGTGGGGTTCAAACCGGGAAGAACATGATATGTTCTTAGATGAAACATTGAGTAAATTGCAACACGCAGGTCTAACTGTGGGAGTCCACAAATGCAAATTTGGTGTGGAACAAATAGACTATCTGGAACACACGTTGTCAAAGGCAGGTGTTAAACCTAAAAAGAAATTGTTGGACGCTATTGCTGATGCACCATCACCCAGAGATAAGGAGCAATTGCGATCATTCCTGGGCTCGGCTGAATTTTATTCCAAATTTGTCCAACATTTTTCTGACAAAGTGCACATTTTAAGAGTTTTAATGAAGAATGGAAGCAAATTCGTTTGGTCAGATGAGTGCCAGATAGCTTTTGAGGCCATCAAAGAGCAAATTGTGAAAGCAGTTGCACTAAGACCCTTCAACCCATGTGACCAAAGTATAGTGGTAGTGGATGCAAGTGCATACGGGTTGGGGGCTGTTTTAATGCAGAAACATCTTGGTCAAGAACTGCATGGTGGCATTGGCGTCTCGCACATTAAAAGGTGCTGAATCTATATATTCTGTTATTGAGAAGGAGGCCCTAGGATGCTAGTGGGGTGTTGACCATTTTAAGACCTATGTCCGGGGTACTCATTTTGAGGTCAGATCAGATCATAGACCCCTCATAGATTTATTCACCACTAAGGGAGCTGGGAAAGCAACACCCAGGATTGCTAAGTGGTTGTACAGGTTACAAGGATATGACTTTACTTTGAATTATGTGACAGGTATTCGCAACATAAATGCTGATTGTTTATCGCGGTTGCCATTACAGTGTGTAGATGATGAGGATGAAATCAACGATGATTGTGTAGTGGCCAGTGTGTCCGAGTCGTGCAAGTGTGCTATCATGGTGGACAAGTGGAAGTCAGCGGTAAGGGACGATACCATCATGAAGGACTTATTGAACGAATTATCCAGCCCATCCCAACCCAATGTGATTTTGAAAAGGAAATTTGGTGAATTCTGGACTGTGTGGACAGAGCTGTCTATCGAGGATGGGGTGGTGGGCAGGGATGGCAGACTAGTGGAGCCTGAAGGTTTACGGCCCAGGTTGCTCAAGTTATTGCATGAAGGACATAGTGGGATGTCAGGGATGAAGTCGAAGAGCAGGGGTGACCTTTTGGTGGCCTGGAATGGACAAGGAAGTGGAGGAGTGTGTACGAGGTTGCATAGATTGTATGTGTAGTGACAAGTCCCATCGGGTTGAAGAATCTACTATTGCCCCCACCGAGTTTCCCAGTAAACCATGGGAAAGAGTGGCCATGGATATTTGCGGACCTTTTTCTGCTAAAGGTATATCCAATAAATTTGCCCTTGTGATGATTGATTATTATTCTAAGTGGCCTGAAGTGGCGTTTTCTGGTGAAGTAAAGGCAGCCAATGTCATTGAGTTTTGTGATCAAATCTTTCGCAGGGAGGGGTGTCCTGATACGCTTGTAACCGACAATGGGCCCCAATTCATGGCGGGAGATTTTAAAACATATTTATCCAAGATGGGTGTGGTGCACCGTGCCACAGCAGTTTATAATACCAGGGAAAATGGCCTCGTTGAGAGGTTCAACCGGGTTTTGAAGGAGTGTGTTCAATTGAGTGAGAGCAGTGGCGGTGATTGCAAGGAGGCTGTAAAGGAAATGTTATGGAGTTACCGCACTACACCGCACTCTGTCACCAAAGAAACTCCATTCAGGCTTTTGAAGAGAAGGCAGCTGGGAACAAGAGTCTCTCCTGCATGGATGCTCAAGGGACGCACACATCAGTTTGACAAGGAGAAATTGGTGGACAGGGTTCAAAAACATCAAGCCAAATATGTAAGGAGGCACAATGAAAATTGAAAAGGGGAAGGAGAGCATCTGCGGTGGGTGATTGGGTAAGGACCAATAATTTACTCAGTACTCAGAAGATGTCAAAATGGTCGGTGCCAAAGTGTATAACAAAAGTAGCAGGCAACAATGTGTGGCTGTCCGATGGTAAAAGGTAGAAAGTCCGCAGGGTCACATTATGCAATGCACTTGAACGTGACATGTGGATAAAGAAATCGAGTGATAGTTTGAGGGAAGAGGTGGTTGGTGGAAAGTCCGATGCGAAAGAGTTGGAATCTCGGGTCAGGAGGAGGCCCATGTGGCAAAATGACTATGTGTGCCATTAATTATTGTATAGTTAGATTCTTCTGAATTCATTCAGTTGTTCCTTATTACATGTCAGTTCCATTATCTTCATATCGTATATTGTTTTATTGTTTGTTTTATCTTTGTATTTGTTTTTACCTTGTGTTCATTTTGCTTGCTGTTATCCATATTGTTTTGTTATTGGGAATGGGAGATGTGTTGTATCTTAGCAACCTTGCATGCTAATGTGTTCTGTAGCCTAGTGATGGTTGCTAGTCTTCATGTGTTCTGGAAGCTTGGCTTCACTTGCTGGGACGGTTGCTGTTGATGAGGAGGTGCTCAGGGGTTGCTTCCTGAATACTCAATAAACCTTCCTACATATATTTGCCTGTCTGCACTCTTTAATACTAATGGCCGTTGCTAAGGCATGAGCACCACTACAACTTAATTATCCTATATGATATGACATCCTTTAACAATATTTACCCTTTAAAAATTGTGCCTTTGATCTTTTGTTGTACAGTACTCTGGGGTGTAGGAATTATTCAGCACGATGCCACAAACCTCCCGCACCAAACCCCTACAGTGCATATTTCATTCCAATCTTCCTCTAATGGAGGTCATCCTTAACAACGCTATAGTGTATATGATTTAAAAATAAAAAGATTTCGTCCTTAAATTTCTGTTCTCTAATCCAGTCTATTTCATTTTAATTCGAACCTTTATAAACTCCAAAACTCCGAGCTTTGTCAGAGAGCCGTAGCATGCCGTGCACTCCTGATAGCACACATGGGGGAGTTCTGATTGATTTTTTCAATTTGAGAAAAATCTAAATGAAATTAAATAAATTGTTGGGCGTACTACCCCTGCATACAGCCAACAAGAGAGTTCTCCAGTGTGTCGTGGCAAATTCTACGTTATGAATGCCCCCACGTAATTCTTTTGTCTCTCTGAATCGTCAGCAAGGAATCTGAATACAAGAGTGAGTAAAGGAGACAGGCACTTAGCATATTATGTACTGACTGGCTGATTCCTTGAAACAGAGAGCAGCAACGATGAAGCATAATAGGAACTTAGGGGCTGAATTAGAGTTTGATGGAGAACGTACTCCATTAGAAAGGTGACAGAGCACCCTGTCCACCAAACTCTTGGTCAGTCTGCCAGATGTAGGGCTGAGTGGACAAACAGTATGTTGACAATGGAGCCTACTATGTTTCTGTCATTGATATACTCCTCTGACAGCACAAAGAGTACAGGCTATTGGAAATAAGCCATCCGGCGATCCACTCAATTTAGAGTGGGCAGTCGAATGGCTTTTTTTTGCTGTCCTTCACCACAGGAGCAGTGAGGGACAGAAAAAGTCAACAAAATGACACCCACATCAAAGCTCCCATAGTGTGGGGCCATACATGTTTCAAAAGCAAATTCACACTGTAGCTTATTTATGAAAAATGTAAAACTTTGGAAAGTTTGACGTCTTTTGTCCGTGTTTGATGGAGCAATCCATCAAACCTTTCCTGCATTGACAGGAACCACCATGAGGGCAGCTCTGTCAATGTTTAGCGATGTTCGTGGTGCAGGTGAACATCTTTCAGCTTGATGGATAGAGTAAAGGCAGTGTAGCGGATGTAACATCCTCCGTCAACCTGTCTGCCTTTTTCTCCATCTGCCAAACCCTAAATCAGGCCCTTAATCTGCCACCTGTGCTATGCTGCTCTGGTGACTCACTGGTTGAGAGGAGTAAATATTAGAGGATGCAAGAAAGGCTCAGTGGAAGTAGTGTCTCCTATTTACGTAAATGAGACAGCAATGAAATGTCATTCCACTATTGTTACAGAGCACAACAGTGCACAGCTTCTTTCATTGTGCAATGGTGTGAGGTGACAGTGTTACACAATTACTTTTACATTGCATAGTAGCTTTCTTCATTTATAGAGCATCCCATAAATATTAATAATGTGATGTCTCTGAATGTCTGCATCCGAGGATTTCTATTCTTTATAATAATACAAGACACTCACTGATTGAGCTTATCACATACCTATTGTTTCACACAGGGCTTTACGTGGGGCAGGTCTGTTCATGTCTCAGAGCCGACTGTAACTAAAAACTGACATTGAAATGGGTCCCTCAGTGGTGACTGGGGAACTTTGAAGAGAGTGGGGCATAAAACTAAACACTAAATTTGCTTCCATGAGGGAGCACAGCTGCCCCATGCATGAATAGCTTATTGAGGCCAGATATTTGCTTAGCATTCTGGGACTTTTAGTCCCAATTTTATAATGAGCTAACTTATAAGACTACAAGTTCAAGAATGCAAATAAAAAAACCTGAACTGTATGAGCTGCTCAGGCATGAGCCTTGAAAAATTGAGAGTTCTGCATTCGGTCACGTCCTTATGGCTGCTTGCAGATGTAACTGGGGAGAGTGTACCACATGCAGCACCATAAAGACGTAAGGTCTTGCTCTTGGGTAGGACTGCAGCACCTTTTTTCTTATGCACATTGTATATCTCTCCTCCCCAACCCTCACTTCAGTGTTGCGTCACTCTCAGCCTCAGAGGGGCAATAGAAACGCAGTCCTGCAGCCCTCACTAAGACTGCAGTGTGGTACACAGTCATGGGACAGTGTATTGTGCATACCCCTAAACTGCATCAGGGAGGGAAATGTGGGATGAAATGTCAACCTCTACTACCTATTCCAGCTGAGCAACAAACTGAACACTGCAAGGGCATGTGGTGACAACACCATGTTCACCAATGCCGGCTTTAGCACCGGTGGTGCCCGATGTGACAATCTTTTTTGGCTCTCCCTCTGCTGTGACCTTCTACTGCATGGATTTGCCTCACTATCACCCTCCAACAGTTGCTTCCTCGATTCATAGGCTCTCTCTCATATGCATTTCATTTGTTTTATAGCGCTCCTCATACCAGTTTAAGGTGTCAGAGTACTTTACATCAAACACATTATATAGAGACAATGAACCATACGGCTGTAAATCAGTCTATGGAAAATGTTACATAAAACAATGATGACTCCAAGGTGTAGGAGTCATATGACATCCATACTAGTAGGCAGTATATTTGAAGAGTGTTTGGTATGGAGAACCACAAATCCAGGATTTAAAACATATCACAGTATCGGGGTTGGCTTTACTAATAAGGATGTATTTCTACCCAAACTAACCCCTTTTTTGCAGCATTAGTATAATGAAAGACTGGGGGAAAACGTAACGTTCTAACCTATACCATGAAGTTTGCATGCAGCTTTTTGATGACAATTTATGAGTCCCTGTGCTATATTAGGATTGTAACCTATGCAATGCAAGTGAGAAAAGGATTTCTGTGACACAAGCAGTAATCCACTGAGCTATCAACATAAAATACAGTTCTTTCATCTTCATGGTACAGGTTGTTTGCAGCAGGCACATTAACCCTCTGTGCTACTTTGATGAGTCAAAACTGCCACTAGACAAAACTCTATCTCCCTCCAGCAGGATCATTATTCACCAGTTTTATCATGACATTTTTATTGTTGCTTGAAAATGGCTGGTCATGTAAGGAACTCTGCAATGGGTGCTTTTAAACCCATAAGTTAGTTCTAAGCACAGCACCAGAGCTCAACGCCATTTGCGGTAAAGCCAGCCCTGATGTACACTCACCATAAAGTTCAATAATTTAAAAAATGGTTTACAGACATGAACACAGAACATTTGTCCAATGTGATCATTTCTATGTAACATTTTCAAAACCGTTTAACTTTATGGTGAGTGAACATGGCACAGCAATGCATCCAAGAGGAGCAGAAATCACACAACACAAGAATGCTCCCAACTCCGCAAGTCTCCCACTGGGGCCCGTTAGGGACCCGTTTCAAGGCCCACTTGTTTTCGTTTGTCTTAAACATTAACTTAAACACCAACTTGCAGCAGCTGTGGGTGCCAGTCTCCTTCATCCACGGCCTGGTGTGCACCTCACACATTTCCCAACTTCTCCCAGGACAAGGAGGGGCCACGGAGGCTTGTTCCCACCCCAGTTCGGACGAGTTCGGAAATGGGTGGGGTTGCACTGGTACATAGTGCAGTCGCGCTGATTGGCAAACAGCCTGGGGAAACCCAGAGCTTAAGCTTAAAGAGTCCAGGCTGTTTTCAGTAAGCGAGGCTGCACTGCGTCATGGGAGACAGTGGCCTTGCAGGGCACAAAGAACCAGGGCTGAAATGTGGTAAGCCCTATAAATCCTGCAACTGCAGGCACATGCATACTAGAACATGTGCCTTTCTAAAGAGCAGGCTTTTGCCTGACCTCACACAGAGCGAGGGTTAGAAGCTCCAAACAATTCAATACTGTTGCACTTTTTAAAATAAATAAGAGGTAAGAACTGAGGCAGGTGAGTGAGGAGCAGCCCTTTTGCCCTAATATAGCAGCCACCCCTAGGGTCCCTATTGGGCCCTATATTCATGTCCTGCAACTTTTGAGGCAAAGAAACTCTATGATTTCTGAATTACAAATGTGGAAAAGTTAATGTGTTTCTTATCAGCAATTTAATTCCTGCTTATGCATCACATGTTCTTATTAATGTTGACCTTAATCTTGCACTCCATAAGAGTGTTTGCTATTTCAGGGATGATGTGTTTCTGTATTATTTTTTGTATTATTCTTGTATAGAGAATTCTATGAACTGAGCCACCTTCAGGTGTTTACAATGTGCCATGAATGAGAGCTCTGGAGTTGAGACTGAAGGCAGTGTGAGTTTTACACAGTGCCTGTCAGTGGGTCAGAAAGATGTTCAGGATAGATGGCCATGCAGTCCTTGGCCTCTCTGCAGAGTGCACCTCACAATGTTCACCTACTCCAGTTGCAATTTTGATTTTGTGCAAATGTGTGGGAAGGAGGTACACATATGTTAAAATTCACAGTCTCATATTTTAAAAATATTCAACATTAATTATTTACAACAAAATTATTGACAAAGCCAATAGTCCTGGCTAGTTTTTGGTGTATGACAGTTGTTGTGTATCTGAATACAATAACTGAGAGCTTAGAGAGGAACCAAAATACTATTTGTGTGGTGCACTATGGAAATCACAGAAATTTAGTTTACGTGTTTACGCCACGCCCTTAATGGTATAGGCAACGCCCGTTTAGAGACCCCCCACTTTTTTCACCCCACTTAAAGCTGTGGTTTCGCAATATATTTAAGAGAAATGGTGTAGGTCCAGAATATCGAGTAGGGAATATTGTTGTAGCTTAATATTGCAGCTGTAATAGCGAGGAAAAAAATCAACAGGTAAGAATGTATATATTTTCTACACCTAACATCACAGATATGTATCTTGATGATAAATATTTATCTTCAAGCTACGTAGATGTGGAGTTAAGAATAGTAAATCTAACCTTGTCTATATGCAATTGCTTTTCAATATTTTTGTAGAAATTATGACTACCATGTTATCTAACGTATAACAACATTCCCTACTCTATGTTCCAGACTACAACTGAGAGAAATATATTCAAACATTTACAATTCTTTTTAAGCTAATTTCGTGCGATTGATTTCTACTTATTTGTGATTTGTTCTTTTATTGACATTTTAAGCAATCAATGGACTCACAAATGAAACCCTTGTTTCATTGCCATGTATTGGACAGGCAGGAAAATAGTGGTTAGCGATTGGCAACGGTAATTTGAAAGGTATAAAGGTGAAGGTAAATTAACCAGGGCAAAAGCAAGCGGAATGAGATCATCCTGGAGTTTCATACCTCTTTTTTAAAAAAAGCACTGCATTGAAAATCATCTTGATAAGATACGACTGAACAGCGCATTTTTAACAATGATGTGCCTTATGTTTGGTGCACACTGAAATAATTTTCACTGTAAAATACTTTTCTCCACCTTAGTTCATTTTGAAATTCCGAATTCTATGTGTGATGATAACTCTCGTGTTCAAATCTCAAAAATTTGAATTTATACAACATCACCATATTTATTCCTCTTGCTTCTATGTATAATGCACTCGGTTGATTGGACAAGTTGCATTATACTGCCATTAAATTATGGGTTTTGAAAGATTGAGTTAGTTAACATAAATGATTGGGGCAATTTACCCAATCTATGTAATAGTTCACAGCTGTATGTTAATAGCTCGCCATTTAGCAAACGCGATGATTCAGGGTAGTGCCTTAGCAGTATTTATTTAATGTTTGTAATTCTCTGCCACCTGGAGCCGTTTGAGGTACCTGGTGTAATTTTATGATTCTTTAGACTGAAGGGAAGTAAAGCTCTCTAAGAGAAGTAGAACAAACATATACAATTGATGCATTTTAAGTGATCTCCGATGTTTAGTCTGACAGGTCCTCAGGGAATACTTGCATATTTTAAACTATTTAACATTTTTTATGGAAATCGCTCATTCATTATCAAGTGAAACTGATAACCCTCTAATTAGCTAAGTTGAACCTGAATTCCTGTTTAAAGATATATGGTGAAGACATTATGTTAGGTGGTTTGAGAACATATATTTTTTAAATTGGTGAATGTTTTCAAATTTAAAAAAGTTTGCTCTTTGGAAAATAACTAGCAGAAAACAAAATACATTTTAATACATGCATGTTTGAATGATGCTTTAAATATGTTGGCAGGATCAGTTTTCGTTTTTTTGGTTTGCTGAGAAATTACTTCAGAATCAGCTTTTTGATACCCATTCACAAAGATTTGTGTAGGAGAGACTTACTCTCGTAGTACTCCTAGCACGCTCATGAATTTCAGGAGTAAGACAAAACTACTCCCGGCTTGCTCCTGGAATTCAGGAGTACAAGAATAAGTCACAGCAAAATCTTTGTGATTTAGAGCCACATTAAGATGGCGATCGGACGAGCATCATTGTTTCGACTGTTCGTCAAGGAGTCGGCAGTCCCGACAGCCCAATTACAATACGACCGCCATGACTTTTTCTATTGCAGGCCGCAGCACAAGCTGCAATAGAAAAAGGGATGTTTTCAAACATCCATGCACTGTGTGCCAGGAATCACATGGTGCCCTGCTAGGGGCCCTCAAATTCCCTTTCCGTCTGCCTTTATATGGCGGTCGGACAGCCATGTAAAGTCAGAGCAAAAGGGACATCCTAATCCCTAAGGCAGTGCCTCTGCAGGCACACCCCCCATTGTAGGGATTAGGGTCCAACCGATGCCCCGACGGGCTCCTTGAGCTTTTTGGAGGTGGCGGCCTTTTCCCCAGCCCAAATCGCTCCGACAGCCGGTATTGTAATCCGGCCGTCGGACTGATACTCTGGATGTTGGACAGACCACCACCGACGGCCTGTTGGTGGCGATCCACCTGAGATCCTAATCGGACCCTTATCGTTTGGAAGAGCTGGAGCTCCGTCATAGATTGACAGAGCTCCTGCCCAATCAAATCCGCTGTTGCATCTCCTCATTTAGAGTTGGAGGAACTGCTGGATTTCCAATGGCAGCGTCTCAAGATCTTTGCTGCCAGGAGCCTTTGACCTACTCTTCTGTTACCTATCTTTAATGCCTGGGAATGCAATGCAAAGCATGTTGGTCCTGAGCAGGGAAAACAAGCTATGGTCCTGACATTCATGGATAACACTCCTTGTATTTGAGGTCCATTGTTTTTTGATTTACTGAAGCAAAATTCTGTGTTGAGAGTTAAGTAAGTTTGATGAAGACTTTGCATTTGGCATACTTAGGGTCATTACAAGTAGTAAGGAGAATCCTGATACACATAGAAACAGAAACTTGCAGACTGGTTGGCAATCTGAGTGTACATTAAACAATGATTAGCAAACGATTTCCGCCAGACACATTTCAGCAGGAAAAACTTCACGAAGTTAAACTGAGGAAAAATATTCAGAAAGAGGAAAACTACGCACAAATTGTGTAAAACATAGATTCTGCATGGTGTGTTATATTCAACTAAGGCAACTTGGAATAGGCGTAAATTATCCTCCAAGAAATACCACAGACCATGTTATTTATATTTACCGTGGGCAGTGATTTGTTTTCAGAAGGTAATTTCAGAAGGAGAAACTCTATACTGAAAGAATACATGTAAAATAAAAATAGGTGATAATAATTTATATATTCTACTTAACACTGATAGTATGGAACACCTGAAATTACAACTGCTGTGAGAAGCACTGGAGTAAAGAAAAAGGCAGGAGAATATAAGTAGATGAAAAATATTGATAAAAATAATGCAGAAGGATGCTTAATCTCCTTAATCAATGCTCTGACTATAGGGTGATATGTGTTTCTAGGTGTAGTCTGATCATAGTGCACAGGAAAACGCTGCTATTAAAATATGTATGCAGCGCCCCCTGCACTGGAATCTAAATATATACTTTTGTATAGTCTTAAACGCTTTTAAGAAAGTCTCACTGTTGTCATGATGTGGGAGACTTTATGGTTGGTTCGTTTTCCAACGCCGATAAGGAGTTAACTAGAAACTTTGGGTTTTAATGGGCTGATGCAATTAATATTGATGATTGGTGATTCTTGGCTGGAAATTAAGGACGTCAAAAGAGTCTATAGTAGGTCTACATCTTTAGTAAATATTTTGATTCTGAAAAAGTGTGAGACAGGCATTACTCCTCTATTGAAGATCTGGCTTCACCTGCCACAGGCCACTCTGGTGTTCTTTACGTTACCATTTACATGGGATTCAAAATAGATTGTTTCTATTAAAACAGAGGCAGGACTATATTGCATGATGGCTGCCCCTATTTCTATTGGCACAGTGAGCAAAAACAATGGCAGGAAGGTGGCTCAGAAAGATTATTGTGTTTGTGATTAATTCTGCCTGCAACCTTGTTGATTTTCTCTGAGAGGCACCTTAAGCATGACAGGTGTGCTAAGTTGTGTGCACCGAGCTCACTGTGCCATAGGACTCAAGTTACATCTCACCGATGAGGCCTAAGAAGGACAAAACTGTTCTGGGGGTTGTTTTCTGTTCTCATTCAGAGGGGGCGTGGCCTGGTAGTTCAGGCTGGACTGTTACTTTGAGAGCTGGGCGAAGACTGATTTCCAGCCGTAGTCCAGTGAGTACAAAATGATGGACTAGAATGTAGTCCAGGGTAATTATCAGTGACTGAAAATAATTCAGACATTCCATTGATCACTTTCTTGTTTTCCCCTATCAATTACGTAGCACAAAAGTCTGAAATTATTGTTCTACAGACATGATTTCATGAAACCTTACGGACTTGTGATTACTTTCTGTCTTTCCAAATTAAACTTGCCAACCAGTATTTCAGTGTTTATTTTACCATCGAGATTTAGACAGGAGATGGGATGATAACTTGAAGAGGCTACAGGGTTCATGTTGGATTTATTAGTGCCACTATTGTAGCTTCTGACAGAGTACCCCAAATCGAACCTGCTTTCTCAAGCTCTGAAATATGTCTGGCTTGTGGGATTTGCCTGGAAACTACACAGAATGGCTTTCACCATCCAGGACAATACCCATTTCGACTTACTTGTTTGGTGGGTGCATTCAATGATATGAAACAACATTTTTTAATTACTTTTCGATTTCAGGACAATATTCTAGGCCAAGCCTGCTGGATTCATTTTAGATTTACGAGAGTCACTATTGTAGCTCGTTCTCTGTATCCTCAACTGTACCAGTCTGCTCAGATTTCTGATGTGATTTAAGGAGTAGAACAAGACAGGGAGGAAAAGGTTCAAAGGACAGAGCGAACAACCAACTAGGCTGAGAGCTTTAGTTTTGCAGTTGACATGTATGACCCCATCATTGTAAAGTGGCCTTTCTAACACTTCTCTCTCTCTTTCCCCTCCAAGGTCGTGACGTTCAAGTTAATCATATATTTCAACATGTTAGCATTCAATTCTGAGTAGAGGTTTGCACTTCTGTAATATCTTTTGTTTCTGTTGACAGTGGCACCTTTTTAGGATTTCATTGTAGCAAAGGTTGAGCTTGATGTATTATCTTAGAGGTAGTTTGCCAGAATCCCTTTACTTTTTTTTAGCTTTCCACTATGTATGTGTAGCTCGCCAGCCCATGTCTTTCTTTTTTCCTAAAAGTTTATTATATTTGTATTCCATGGTTTTGATCTTAATTGCTAGAGATAATATCAAGACAATATTCTGATTCAATTGCTTAAATCGCCTTTTCTTGGGTGATGATATGTTCCCATTTCTGCATGTTGCTGCATGCCTTATTTCCAAAGGAGTTGTTTTAACCCAAGCTTGCTTTGAGTATCATTTTCCTTCCATTTCTAATCTTGATTCAGGCACAAACTTCCATTTGTGCCCAAATCGAGATTATGACTGAGGTGTTAATTGCACATTCTTCTGTGTTTGCCTGCATAGCTTGTGCCTATGAAACCTGGTAGAAATCATGCAAGGAAATAGAAAAAATTATTTATTGTAGATTTGATTAATTGAAATAATTACAAAATTTAACCATATATAAAAAAATAACAAGAGTTAAAATGACTGCACATACAGTTTTCTTCTTATCACCTCCTGGCCCTTGCCACATACACATTAAAGAAAAAGTGAATTTATGCCTGCCACTCGTATTTACTTGGGAAGCAATCCAGTCCATTGTTTTTTGCCCACCATGCCACTTCTGACAGGAACCAGCTATATGCACCTCAGCGATAGTCCTTCCCCAATAGGAACATTCCAGCCTAAAGCCATGTACCCTGTAATGAGGAATGCAAGTATCAACAGACCAGTTTTAGCCTTGCTAGGCCTCATCAGTGAAGTTCACATTGAGTCCCTAGTACAGATAAGAGAAATATACAGGTGAGAACATTTTACAAAAAACAGTGAATCATTTTCAGCTACTGGTAATAACTGGTGCTGCATTCCAATCCATAGTTTTTTGCCCACCATGCCATCTCAGACTGAAGTCAGAAACACGCAAATCAGGCTTGGTCCTCTCCTAAAGGAACAGGCCAGTCTGAACTTCCAGGTCATGTTCCTCTGAATGGGAACACAAGCAAACCCGGACTAGTTTCAGTCTAGTTAGGCCTATCAATGAGGTATTGCTTGAGTCCTGTGTCTCAGTAAACATGGGACCCATGATTGGATAGAATAGAACCCATGACAAGTAGAATGATTTCATTAATCTTACTTATTGGTAAATGCGTATTGCGTTCCTGTCCATTGCTTTTTGCCCACCGTGCCATCTCAGACAGGAACCAGCCATGTACAAACCAGCCTTGGTCCTGCTCCATTAGAAACAGTTCCGCACAAACTACCAGGCCTTGTCTCCTCTTTATACATTTTCATAAAAATCTTTAAAAATCACATATAGAAATCTATTTTTTCATAAAATTAGTATACACTATATTATAATCTTTTAGTACATATGCTGTCAGCATACAAGGAGTATTGACTTTGTGGCCTTGATAATTATTGCTAAGGCTACATTCAAGCTGGGGAGCAAAACCTGTTTATTATTCAAGAACCCTGTCTCCTTTGTTTAAATTACGGATGTTCATTTATAATTTTATAGTAAATTGACCAGCTGCCTATCCAGTTTTGTTAACTAAAACATAAATATGTTATGTCTTTGGACTATTAGCATGTAGAAATACAGTCACTGTTCAGTTGGACGACAAATTACTCCACTTCATTCACACATTGCCAAAATACCAAAAAGTGTTTGGCTTTAATGATTTCAAAGATTTTGGTCCATTTTTTATGCTTATTTTGTTACTTTCCATTCCAAACTTTTCGTACTGCCACTTCATAACAAGTAATTAAGTAATTCAGCTGAAGTCACCTGGATTTCACATATCACAATTGTCCTGTTCGGGTGTTGAATGGCTATTTTGGTGTCTAAGCACCATCGTATACCACCCTTCCTGTTGCCCAGTCTTTTTTTTTTCTTACCTCTTTTCTCATTTTTTGGACCCTCTACCAACAGAAGGGGTGTGGGCGAATTCTACTAAATGTTCCTAACTGCCTGCTTGTCTTATCACAAGTTCAAAGTATTCTTTAAGTCCAAAGAAACCTCGTTAAGCAGTTTCTAAAATGTGACCTTTGTTTTTGCTTACAACATCAAATTTTATTGCCATGACACCTTTCTAGCTCCCCAAACTTGGGTGTAAACTGTGCACAGTTCAAGTTTTTGAGCTCAGAGCAGGAACACGAGGAAGGGAGATCTAATGGGCCATGGAATTTAGCAGTCACAGACATTTTCTATGTGTAGGTGTCTCCAAAAGGACATGATTGCTTGTGGGATTTTGGGGAACTACAGTTGTGAATAGACTGCCGACCAAAAAGACGAATGCCTCCAAGAGTTATGTAGAGTGGAATAGTGTAAATAGTTTTTACTAAACCTTTCTGAAATCTGGACATTCATAATTGGGCTCATAAACATTTACAATAAAACTGTTCTTGTAATGTCTTCTTTTTAACCATGTAAATTTTTATTGGTTTTCCAAAAGAATTAACAAAGCCAGTACAGGCACAATCATCATTTAAAAACACATTCTTATGTGGTAATAGCTCAAAAGAGTACATTGGCACCTTAAAAAATCAATGCAATGTATAGCCTTATCTTTGGTTAATCTGTGTGTGAGTTACAAACAATATAAACAATAATAAACTTCACACGTATTACCCTCCCATCCTTCCCCTACATTATTTCAGTTCACCATGCCATATAGTGGATGTCCTGCCCCTAACTGATAATGTTCAATCTTAGCTTAATGGGGATGGATCTTCCATCCACGAGGACCTAAATCAAGAGAAATAATATTTGTAACAGTTTCATTTAGACACTTCTCCAATATACTAGAGATAGGTGCACTATATTCAAAGGTCTCATAGGATCAGTCAGCAAATTAAGACTTTTCAGTCTTGGCAGTGAAAAGGCAGCTGTGATGTCCCCTGACCAGTAAGCTATCATCAGTTCCACACCGCATCAAAATTAACTTTTCTTTCTGACATATCTATTGACAATTTCTCCATTTGCATGAGTTTCTACAAATGTGCATACCATAAGGACATCCGGAGGGGAGATTGTTTCCAAAGGAAGGCCACTGTTGCTCCATAGATTCATTTTTATAGCCCTGGATTGAAACTTCAAAGCTTGGGGTCTTACTCCTAAAAGAATAATGTTCATCTCAAAAGGGATGGGGTAACACAGGATTTCTTTTAGTAGACCTATGACCTTGAGCCAGAATTGAGGGTCCTGCGAGCAGTCCCACAATTTGTGTTTTACCTTAAGCTTCATAGCTTCTCCAACATTTGGGCCTTATCTGAGGATAGAACTTGTGTAGGGTTATAGGATAGCGATACCAGTCAAGCAGTAATTTGTGGTGGTTCTCCTTTCCCAAAACTCTGAATATACTCTGGTGTAGATCACTCCATAATTTTTGGCATTGCCCATCAGAGACCACCATTCCAGTTTTTCTTTCCCACTTACGGAGTTGGTAGACCCCGCCTTCAATCAATCAATCAATCACGGCATTTATAGAGCGCGCTACTCACCCGGGAGGGTCTCAAGGCGCTGGGGGAGGGGGTAAGTTACTGCTCGAACAGCCAGGTCTTGAGCTGCTTCCTGAAGGAGAGATGGTCCTGGGTTCGCCGAAGGTGAGTGGGGAGGGAGTTCCAGGTCTTGGCTGCCAGGTAGGAGAAGGATCTTCCTCCGGCGGTGGCTCTGCGGATGCGTGGTACGGTGGCGAGGGCGTGGCTGGTTGATCGTAGCTGGCGGGTGGGCGTGTAGAAGGTCATGCGGTCGTTGAGGTACTTGGGGCCCAGGTCGTGGAGGGCCTTGTGTGCGTGGGTGAGGAGTCTGAACGTGATTCTCTTGCTGACGGGGAGCCAGTGCAGGTCTTTCAGGTGTCCGGTGATGTGGCTGTGTCGGGGGATGTCCAGGATGAGTCGTGCGGAGGCGTTCTGGATGCGCTGGAGTCTTTTTTGAAGTTTGGCTGTGGTTCCGGCGTAGAGGGTGTTCCCATAGTCCAGTCGGCTGGTGACGAGTGCCTGGGTGACGGTCTTCCTGGTTTCAGTGGGGATCCATCTGAAGATCTTGCGGAGCATGCGCAGGGTGTTGAAGCACGAAGATGAGACAGCGTTGACTTGTCTGGTCATCGACAGGGAGGAGTCCAGGATGAAGCCCAGGTTGCGTGCGTGGTCCGTTGGCTTGGGCGCGGTGCCCAGGGCCGGGGGCCACCAAGAGTCGTCCCAGGCGGAGGGTGATGAGCCCAGGATGAGGACTTCCGTCTTGTCTGAGTTCAGTTTAAGGTGGCTGTTCCTCATCCAGTCGGCGACGTCTCTCATCCCGTCGTGTAGGTTGGCTCTGGCGGTGGTGGGGTCGTTGGTGAGGGAGAGGATCAGCTGGGTGTCGTCGGCGTAGGAGATGATGTTGAGGTTGTGTTGGCGTGCGATGGCTGCAAGGGGGCTCATGTAGACGTTGAAGAGGGTTGGACTGAGTGAAGATCCTTGTGGAACGCCGCAGATGACTTCGGTGGCCTCGGATCTGAACGGGGGAGGCGGACTCTCTGGGTTCTTCCGGCGAGGAACGAGATGATCCATTCCAGTGCTTTCTCTCGGATTCCGATGTTGCTGAGGCGCTTCACTAGGGTGTGGTGGCAGACGGTGTCGAACGCCGCGGAGAGGTCCAAGAGGATGAGGGCTGCTGTTTCCCCGTTGTCGGTTAGGGTTCTGATGTCGTCGGTGGCTGCGATAAGGGCGGTCTCGGTGCTGTGGTTGGCCCGAAACCCGGACTGCGAGGGGTCGAGGGATCCATTCGTCTCGAGGAAGGCGGCAAGCTGTCTGTTGACGGTCTTCTCGATGACTTTGGCCGGAAACGGAAGGAGCGAGATGGGACGGTAGTTCTTGAGGTCGGTGGGGTCCGCCGTTGGTTTCTTCAGGAGGGCGGTAAGCTCGGCGTGCTTCCAGCTCTCCGGGAAGGTGGCGGTGTGGAAGGAGGAGTTGATGATGTCCCGGAGATGGGGTGCGATGGTGGCGTCGGCTTTGTTGAAGACGTGGTGTGGGCAGGGGTCGGTTGGTGATCCGGAGTGGATGGAGTTCATCGTGCGGGTGGTGTCTTCGGTGCTGATCGGGGTCCAGTTGCAGAGGGTGGTGGTGGCGGGCGTTGGTTCGGCGGTAGGGTGCGTGGTCTGTGCGTCGAAGCTGTTATGTATGTCGGTGATCTTGCGGTGGAAGAACGCGGCGAGTGAGTTGCAGAGGTCTTGCGAGGGGGTGATGTCGTTGTTTCCGGCGCTGGGGTTGGAGAACTCTTTGACGATGCTGAAAAGTTCCTTGCTGTCGTGGGCGTTGTTGTCCAGTCGTTCTTTGAGTGCCGACTTCTTGGTGGCACGGATCAGCTGGTGGTGTTTGCGGGTGGCGTGCTTGAGGGCGGTCCTGTTGTCTGTGGTCTGGTCGAGTCGCCAGGCTTTCTCGAGTGTGCGGCAGTTCTTCTTGGATTCCTTGAGTTCGTTGGTGAACCAAGGGGTTTTCTTGCTTCCGGGTCTGCTGGGAGGGTTTTTTAGTGGTGCGAGGTCGTCGGCGCAGGCGGTCAGCCACTTGGCGAGGTTGCTGGCTGCTTCGTTTGGGTCCGTTGTGTTGGTGGGTGTGTTCTGGCTGAGGGAGGCGGTGAGCTGCTCGGCGGTGATCTTGCTCCAGCTCCGGCGGGGAGCCTGTTGCGGGTGGTGGTGGGTCGCAGTCTTTCTGAAGCTGAAGTGGACGCAACTGTGGTCGGTCCAGTGGAGTCCGGTGGCGTGGCTGAAGGAGATGTGCTTGCTGGAAGAGAAGACGGGGTCAAGCGTGTGGCCGGCGTAGTGGGTGGGCGTGTTCACCAGTTGCTTGAGTCCGAGGTTGGCGAGGTTGTCCAGCAGGGCGGTGGTGTTTCTGTCGTTGTTGTTCTCCAGGTGGAAGTTGAGGTCCCCTAGGAGGATGTAGTCGGCGGAGGGCATGGCGTGCAGGCTGATGAAGTCTGCGATGTCTTCGCTGAATAGTGTGCGTGGTCCCGGGGGTCTGTAGATGAGGGTGCCTCGGAGGGTGGTCTTGGGGTCAGTGTGTATCTGGAAGTGTAGGTGTTCGGCGGTGGTGAAGGTCTCGTCGGAGTTAGTCGAGATGCGGATGGTGTTCTTGTGTACGATGGCGATGCCTCCTCCCGTCTGGTTGACGCGGTCCTTCCGGGTGATCTTGTATCCGTCCGGGATGGCTATGGCGATGTCGGGCGCTGAGGAGGCGTTCATCCAGGTTTCGGTGAGGAAGGCGACGTCCGGTGCTGTTGCGTCGAGCAGGTCCCAGAGTTCCACGGCGTGCCTGTGGACGGAGCGGGTGTTCAACAGGATGCATTTCAGGTGGTTGCTGCTGGTGCTCGACTTGGCGGAGGTGGTGCACGTCCGGGGACAGGTGAATCGGCAGGCTTGGCAGGTGAAGGGTCCGTGGGTGCGTCTCGGTGAGGCTCGGTAGCAGGCAGGGTTCCGGCCGGCATTGAGTGCGGTGAGGGTGGCGGCGTCGTAGGTCCGTCGAGTAGTGTTGCATCGGTGGGATCCAGGGGTCCTGGCGCTGGGCGCGGGCCAGGCGCGGACGGGCGCAGACGGGCTTACCTTTGGCGCACCTTCGGCGCTCCGTCGGTGCTCCCGCTGCGCGCGGCCGCTGCGCGGTCGCTCAGGGGGCGTCATAAGTAAGGAGCCTGGAGGGAGGAGCAGCTGGGTGGCGGGAGCGGGGCGGCGAATGGAATCACGGGGGGGCGGGGCCGCAGGGAGGCAGTGGCGGGAAGTCCCAGGAGCAGCGGGCAGCGGGAAAGTCCCAGGAGCAGCGGGAAAGTCCCAGGAGCAGCAGGCAGCGGGAAAGTCCCAGGAGCAGCGGGCAGCGAGCGAAGGAATCTCCAGGCAGGAGGCGGCAAGGCAGGCAGGAGCGGCAGCAGTGAGTGGGGCGACCAAGCCCTGTGGAGGGCTGAGCGGTCACGCCTTCTAGTTGTACCTCCATCAGGAGAGTATGTATCAGTGAGAGGACACCCTGAGAACCTTTTGCTTGACGCACCTCTTTCTCTCTGTTGGCCACCTCTTTCATCTCTGGATTTAGCACCCAGTGCAGTTTTTGGACAAAATATTGAATACAAAATATCATCCTACATAAATATTGTGTCAAGAATATCGTGATGTCAAGATTATTAATGAGAAGAATATCGAAGGTAAGAATATCATGTTAAGTGTTGTTTTTAATATTGTTATAAAAGTGCTGTTTGTGAAAAAATTATTGCATATTATATCCTTTTTATGGGTTGATTTATACGTTTTTCTGTAGCGCGTTTTTTTAGTTCCATGTTAATTGTTGTGTTAGTCTGTTTTGTAAACTTACAAAAATATTTTATTATAAATTTGATTAATTTTTAATAATTAATGTATATGTAATTATGTTATAGGAGAGGGATGTTGCGCTTTAGGGGGAAAGAGTGGGAAGATTATTAAAACATGTGAATAATAATTAGCTTGTACGTTAAATTTTATATACGATATAGTTAAATAGTTAAAATATATGGTTCTGTTTTTTTAATTATAAGCAATTTATAAATTAAACATTTTGATATTTAATATTCCATTTTTTAATTTATGTAAGATATGTGTAATATTTTTTTAAAGTGAATTTGTGTGTATGTAATATAATACGTTTTGATAATTCTTAAGGTAATTTACAATTTTTGAATTTTTGTTTAGAAGTGATAATGTTTAATTCGAACTTTTAAAACATTTCTATCTTTATTATATAATCAGGTAAGAAGTATTTTTTATAATTTAATATCTCAATGTATTTTTAAAAAAATATTTGTAAGTTTAATTTTTAATGTTTAACATGTAGGGGCCGATTCCGATCTCGGCCGGTAGGTCACCGAATCGGATTCAGCTTAACCGGATCCGATTCGGAGCCCACTTTCCCGACCGATTCGTACGTGCGTCCGGCCGAGCGAGTACGATGCGAGCGTGTGCGAATTCGCCGACCGACTCGTACGCCCGTCCGAACCGCACCGACTGACTCGCACGGATGCGCCTTGCACCGTGCAATGGAGACGTTCCCCGGCCGGGCAAGTACGATGCGCGCCGTGAGCAGTCCGACCGACTCGCGCCGTCCGGCTCGAAGAAGCAGTCGGAGCCGTACTTCGGGGGTCCGTGTCGGACCCCCCTGTATGCGTAGCCGCGCGAGTCGCACACAGGGGGGACCCATGGGTCCCCCCTACCTGTGCGTGTACGGCGCAAGTCGCTTCACCGCGTACACGCTGTAGGGGGCGCCCTTGTTCGCCTCGCACCCATTGAGTCAATGGGAGCCCGCGTACGCGTTGTACGACCGGCTGCCATTGACTTCAATGGGAGTCTGACCGAATCGAGTCCGATAGCATGCGTACGCATCGTACTCGTTCGGTCAGGCTGCTAGGGTCCGATTCGGTCGGAAATCTCTCCGGGTCCGGCTCGGTCGGAGAGATTTCCGGCCCGAATCGGAATTGGCCCCGTAATGTATGTGCATTAAAATAAATGTATCTTTAAAATTTACTAATATTAATATTGATTTTATCAAGTATTGTATTTTCTATTTAATCAACTAATTTACTTATTAATAAGTTCAAAATTGTTAAGTGTTATAAATTAGGTATCTGTGAAGATAATGTACATATTTGTGTGTATAATCATAAATTATTTTATTATATATATAAGTGTGTGTGTATATATATGTGTTTGTGTATATATATATATATATATATATATATACATACATATCTATTAAAGTTGATACATGTGCTATTAAATATATA
The DNA here is from genome assembly GCA_963921515.1 of Calotriton arnoldi. Lineage (NCBI taxonomy): Eukaryota > Metazoa > Chordata > Amphibia > Caudata > Salamandridae > Calotriton > Calotriton arnoldi. Next base: position 1,699,693 of record CAWUFW010002995.1, on the reverse strand, counting down.
TTAAAAAATATGTTTCATTTATTAATCTAAGAATGTATAGTTATGGTTTGATTTTTTGTACTAATTTAAAAAAAATCATGTATTTAGCTATAATATTGAATGCAATGTATTTAATTTAATGTTCAAAATTATACATAATTATTTAATATGATAATTTGTACTGTTCATTATATTGGACATATTTATTAGGTAGGCTGTGTTATAAGAAATGTTTCTATTTACTGGACAACAACATTTGTAAGAGATTTCACTATGTGTATGAAGAGTTAATCTGACCCATTTAGTGTCCAACACCATCCTAGAAATGGTTTAAAATGGAGTTGGAAGAGTATCTGTAACCTTTTTAGTGTCCAAAACTTTCTCCAAAATGGTTAAGTTTGTATTGGGAATGGAAAATGTAATTCCATTAGTGTCCAAAACGTTCCACAAAATGGTTTAGATAGGAGTTGGTATTGTAATTTTTACATACATAATTAATATCTATATATTTCTTGTAATAATAAAGACACTTAAAACAGTTTGTATTTTTTATTTATATTTAAAATATTTCTTTAATGTACAAGTGTCAATTTTTTATTACATATATATTTTTACATATTAGAAATACATTTTCATGCATCTTTTTAAACAACATTTTCTAACACTTTTATTATTAGTTAAACATGTAAATAATATTTGAACAGTGTTGTACATTTCTACATTTTCTGTACAGACGTATCACAGACATTTTTTAGCAATTTTTCTATAATTATGTAATTATATTCTAAATAATACTATATTTTCTTTTCTAGCATTATTTATGTCATACGTTATAAAGGTGTTTCATATTTTCATATCACTTTTATGGACTTTTTTTATATTATTTCCCCTTTCTGTAAACATTTGTTTGATATTTTTATTTAAATCCCCATTTTTTTTCCAAAGTTAGAAATTCTTTTTTGTTTTTGGTTCATCTAGCTGCCGATTTTTACAGCTAACTTAACTTTTGTAGTCTATTTGTGTCATTTTTGGTTCATTTTCCTGGAAGTGGGTCATTTGTTATAGGGTTTTTGAATATAGGGGGATGTAGTAGTAAATGGTAGTTCTGGTGTTGTTTTCTAGTTTTTGGAAGGTTTGTTTATTGTTTTTGGTACATGGTTCACTAGGTGTTCTGTGTGAGGTTTAGGTAGTGTTTGTTGGTGATGTATATCATTATTTTATATACTGTAATGTTATGTGCATTGTATAGATTAATTGTGATGTTTATTTTATGTTTGAAGATACTGTTTTTTGGGGCTGATTATTGTATCTTATTTTACAGGTTTACAGATCCAAAATTATTGTACTGGCCTTAAAGTTTTGCATTTTGATCAGAAAGCAATCATTTTGGTTTTTAGAAAAGCAATATTTTTAATTTAGATTTTTAATTTTTACAGGAGCGTTTCTTTTTAAAATTTTTTTTCAGGTTTTGTATGGTTTCTTAAGAGTTTAGATTGCTTTATTGGATTATAATAGACCTGTTTTATTTTTGCATTTTTACTTTGCAGCTTTTGAAAATAATTTTTCCCTTTTTGATTAATTATATTTTGATTACATGGATACAAAGGAAGATCTGCAGCTACAGAACAGTAAGTTATATTCAAGCTATTTGTTTGTATGTGGGAAATGTTATGTTTTATTATGTATGTGTATTTGTTGTGATTGGTACTTCACATTTTATGTGTTGCATTTAATTTTAAATATTTGGTTTTGAAAATAATTTTGAAGTTTGTGGTTGGTGACTATCATTTTTCGAACACATAATATACATATTAATTTTATGCATCAGTCTTATTTGCAATTCTAGTTGTATATTTTTTGACTGATGTAGAAACATAATTAGCAAACGTTATTCTAGTTATGCTGATTTTGATTTTTCTTTTGGTTTATTGGGTGCTGTGTAGGAAATTTGATTTTTATAATAGAGTTTTGACTATTGTTTCTAAGTAGTGTACTCCTTTGTTGTTAAGGAAGAGTTTTACTTTACATTGTAGCATGATGTAAATTCTATTGGTTTGTTTGCTAACTTTAGGTTTAATTTGGGTTATTAATTGTCCCGTTCATAGTTGTTGACACCTTTGATCTTTTTTATATGGCTTCAATGAATTTGTCGAGTGTAGGTTGGGTTCTGCATACCCTGGATTGCAATACTAAAAAACATGGGGTTTGATCCTATAAGGCTTATTTGCGGAAGGGATCCAGAAATACAATCAAAAAAGTTGCCCCCCATTAGTCATAAAAGAAACATCAGTAAATTCATCACACCATCAACACAAATCATGTGTGCCAATCCATCGTTTTTCAAAGCGTCAATCTTATTTAATTGCAAACTATTCTGTGCAGCCCCCACATAGAATTTCTTTTTTGACCATACAAAAATCAGATACACTCACATACACCAAAATTCTTATCACCTTTATGCCTGTAAACCCTCAAACATCAAATACATACAAAGCAACGATAACTGTGTGGCTTTTACACATGTACATTACATATATAGAACTAAATGTGTCCAAGATATTGAACAGAAGATGTGGAATGTTTCATAATTTGTGTGCATATAAACATTCAATGTTGTCCCCTAGGTGGGGAGGGGAAGCTACATTTACAGTATTTGTTTCCACCTCATATTTTCCATGACTTATCCAGTTCTTATTTTGTTAACATTTTCCAAAAGGGTAGAAACTCTTCAAAACTCTTCGCATTTGATGTTGCCAATGTGTTTCGACCTCAATATGGGTGACACATGACTTTTAAAGAGGTCATCTTCAGGGCTTGTATCAATTTTATCTGGACACTAAACCAAAAAGATAATTATAGGGTTTAAATATATAATAGTCCAATCACATTTGAATTGTTTGTTTGCATTTATTTATATTTATTTCATTACATACCCACTTTCAGTTGAGAAAGGTCATCAGTCCTCGCCATAAGTCTGGAGAGTTAGGAAAAGGATGGAGAAAAAAGAAGGTGTGAAACCTGAGGTTGGTTACATTACCAAACCATTAATCACAGCACCCGTGAAATTGTTTTAATGCTCTCATCTAGGGTAATTGTGATATTGCTTTGAAATCTGAAACCAAAACATTTGTATCTCTTATTAATAACTGACACTGGTTTAAATGTTGGGCAGTTTTGTCCAACAGCGTGTTCAGTAAACACTAACCTCTTGGAACAGAGTGTCCCAATTTCCTGTAGCCCTCCGATATGTAGCTGCTCCGTCTCATGTTTACTTGTTTGTACAGGTGAGCATGCTCGAGAGGACATGCATGATTGTCACAACACCCATCTGGTGTGGTAGCATTCACATAGCACCTGCATTGGCCAATGTTATCATTTTGAACTAGGAGTAAATTTGAGGCAAAGGGATGCTGGGAGATGTAGCTGCTGGCTGACACATGGATGAAAGTTATTTCCTTCTATTTACTGCACGGCGCATTTATCCATTAGTTGCGTTAATGAGCAATACAGATCTCAAACTGGTTAAGAGAGTGCTGGTACACGAAGGGGCTTATTGTGGCTTTGGCGGTCCGACCGCCGGAATGCCGAAGCCACATATGCGACAACACAGCAATGCTGGTGGTCTTTAGTCTGCTGCATTACGAGTGAGACCACCAGGCAGATGGTCCGAGGTTTGCGATCCCACAGTGGCAGCCATTAAGTGAAGCTACAGCAGATGGCACCGCGGTGCAGCACCATCTGCACGCCCGTGCAATGTGTGTCATGCACCATGTCATGCATGGCACACATTGCACAAACTAAGGTGCAATTGCAAAGGGGGTACAACATGTGTCCCCATGCACAACCCCCCCCCGGGCTAAATACCCAGGGGCCCTGTTTGGGGCCCCCTCCTTGCCTTTCCGCCAGCTTTATCATGGCTTGCAGAAAGGCAAGTCGTAAGATGGACAGCGGTGCTGGGCTTGGCACCGCCTCCATTCCGCCCCACTCTGCACACCACCAGCACCATGGGCTCTAGGATCCTGGTCGTGCCAGCGGTGTTGTGGTGGGCTGGTGGCTGACTGACCACCAGACTCGTAATCAGGCAGTCAGACCAACCAGGTTATGGCAGTCGGACCGCCACCACAGGTTTGGCGATCTCGAGACCGCCGAACTCGTAATAAGCCCCTAGGTTTCCATATTTAAAAGGGACCCTCTCTTTATACATGACACATTTGGAATCCAAAAATACTTAAAAGCTCCGACTTTAGTAAACTTTACCAGACATCTTTGAGAAGATATATTTTAAATCAGGAATTTCACAGTTTGTCAGAATATATTATGAACATCGGACATCTCATTTAATCCTGTTAAAGCCGTCCATAGTTTCAAAATCATAAAAGCCGCCTGTCTTAGTAGGGATGAGTCTCCATATCATTTCACTTGTATTTGTCATAGTACAGATTGAATTATTATATTGAAGAAAATGTTGTACCAAAAGAGCTGACAATATACAGCAGCTGATTCTTGATTTATTTTTACTTCCTGGTTGGCTTTTTCAATGCAATCTTTTGGGCAGGAGCAAAGTATTCAGCATATGACATATTTTGATCTACAATTCACGAATACATTATGCTTGATTTTAATGTGATTATATATGAACTCAGTTCCTTCAATGGTGCTGTCACATGCAATGCAGTTACCATACTTATGGTGGCCAGCTAATGGTGGTAGTCCCAGGAGGTTTCAAAGATTCTTTTGTGGCTTCCGTTTTTCTGTACTGGAGTTGACCAATCTGTCTTTCAGATTTTTGTTTCATTACGGAGTGAACAAGTGTACCTCTTTAAAGGGGTCTAATAATGAGACCAAATTCCAGTATTTTCTGATGATTTTCTTAACCTCATTTGTAATTGAAGGAAAAGTTGTTACACATACCATTCTATCCAATTCTTTTTTCGCCCTGGGCTCAATAGTTGATGTGGATATTTACGTTCTTTTAACTTAGATATTAGTAAATTGGCATTTTGGAAATAATCTTCCTTTTTCAAGCAATATCTTTGCATTCTCAATAAAAGGCTCCAACTGTCGGTCGGAGCCTTTCCGACCGCATCGTAATGTGTTGTTCGGATTCCTTTCCGACCGCCTCATTACAATGGAGGAGGTTGGAAAGGAATCCGAACGGTCATTCCGACTGGCTTCCGTCGGGCTCGATTGGAATGCGGCCAGTAATCCCAAGGGCGGCTCTTTCCGCCCTAGGGATTACGATGTCGGGTTTCGGCAGCCTTTCCGTGCCGGCCTTTCTGATACAGAAAGGCTGTCGGAACTCGACTTTGGGGGGCCCCAGTAGGCCTCCTTGGGTGTAAGGCCTCTGGTTGAAGGCCGAGGGGGCACCTATGGTGCCCGCCTGTTGATCCCTGCCAGGGGGTTTAGGGATGAAATGCACCTCCTAGATTACAATGGGAGCATGCACTCCGTCCGATTCTTTGAGATCCTTTGGTAATGGCTTGAATAATGTAGGAATGTATTCCTATCAGTTTCTTTAGTGTACAGGGTGGTGAAAATTTGACCTCCCTCCTGTTCAAGAGTAAGAACCAAGAAATTAATTTTCTCCTTACTTCAGTGACATGTAAATTTTATGTCCTTTGTTCTGTTGTTCAGCCAGTAAATAAGTAGATGATCTTCTCTTCCTCTCCAAATCATAAATATATTGTCTATAAATTGCTTCCAAGTCATAATATAGTTTTTAAAAGGATTTTCCCTATATGTCCATTTGTCTTCATAGTTTGCCATAAACATGATGGCCATTTCTGGGGTGAAGGGACTTCCCATCACGGTCCCCTTCACTTGCACGTAAAATTCATTTAAGTAGAAGAAGTTATTTTTCAAACAAATCGGTGCCAATTCTAAGATGAACCAAGTGGGGACTTCATGTGGACGTTGTATTGTTTCCAAGAAGCACTCCATGGCTTCAAGACCAGCATCGTGAGAAATATTCAAATATAAACTGGTGATACTGACAAAATTTGCTTTCATTGTCAAATTCCATTTAATTCAATTTATTTAAAACATCTGTAATATCTTTAAGGTAACTTGGTATCTAATATATCAAGGGTTTTAGGAAAACATCCACATACTTTCTTAGGGGGTTCCTGAATCGAATTCACCCCAGATATAATTGGCGGCTTGGTGGACAGATAGGGTCTTTATGGATTTTCAGTAGAGTGTATAATACTGGAGTTTTGAGGTGTTTATTTATAAGGAAAGCCTTTTCACTTTCCATAAGACAGCCCCCATTTAGTCCTACCTCTATTGATCTATTTATCTCATTAATGATGGAGGATAACGGGTCACCTGCAATCTTTTTGTAGTGAGATTATTGATAAAGTTGCTTAAGTATTTCATTTTCATACTGTTCTCGATCAATTATGATGATGGTTTCACCTTTGTCTGCTGGCTTAATTATTATTTCATCGTCATCCTTTAGCCTAATCACGGTGAATCATTCTTCTCTTCGGAGATTGTGTTTATTATATCTCTTTTTAACTTCAATTTGATCCAGTTCATGAATACCTGCTTTCTCAAATGATATTAGTTCCAATGGCATAATGCTTGTGGCTTGTTGGTCTTGGCTTCTTGAGCCATGGTGCTGTTATAAACATTCCACCGTGGCATTTGGAAATTGGGTTGGCATCTGTATCCAGAGCGGTGCAGTCTGCCCACCCAAGTGTCTTCAAAATAATCCATTAGGGGACTTAGGGGCTGATTAGGATATTGGTGAATCTGCCACGGCAGCCTGCCGGTGGCGGATTCACCGCCATCGTGCGGCCATTCTTTGCCTGCCAGAATATGATGGTGGGCGGATTGCTGGCTGACGGGAAGTCCGTCCGCCACGGGTCCGACACAGGCAATCGTTACGATTGCCTGTCGGACCCACCCTGCATCCACAAAATGGTGGCGGTGCCTAACAGGCACCGTCCACCAGATTAGGATGCTGCATCCCCGCCAGCCTGTGTATGGCAGTTCAACCGCCATTCGCAGGCTGGCAGGGATGTACTTTGGGGGCCTGTAGCGGGCCCCCCTTCAGCAGGGGCACTCAAGTTTTGTACTTTGGGGGCACCTACAGTGCCCCCCAACATTTCCCTGCACCATGTGGCAGGCACCGCGTGGTGCCTGCAACGTAGTGCAGGGAAATGCAAAACTTGCATTTTTACCATTGCTGCGGGTGATGCAGCCAGCAGCACCCGCCGCAATGGTAAAAATGCACAATGCGACCACCACAGTGGCGGTCGCATTGTGATTGCACTTGCGGGACCGCCGCCATATAGGCGACCGGTCCCAATCCCCGTCACGTTGGCGGACGGATTAAGTCCGTCTGCCATCGTAATCAGGCCCTTAGTTTGTGTTATTTTTGTTGGTCGAAAGGACTTTCTATAAGTAGGTTGTAGTAGTTAGCTACCGCTGCACTGGGACATACGAAAGTACAAATTTAATTTCAAAGGCGAATTGGCTGTTTGTTGCATATTCTACAATTAGGGGCTGATTACGATGTGGTTGGAAAAGGCTCCAACTGTCGGTCGGAGCCTTTCCGACCGCATCGTAATGTGTTGTTCGGATTCCTTTCCGACCGCCTCATTACAATGGAGGAGGTTGGAAAGGAATCCGAACGGTCATTCCGACTGGCTTCCGTCGGGCTCGATTGGAATGCGGCCAGTAATCCCAAGGGCGGCTCTTTCCGCCCTAGGGATTACGATGTCGGGTTTCGGCAGCCTTTCCGTGCCGGCCTTTCTGACACAGAAAGGCTGTCGGAACTCGACTTTGGGGGGCCCCAGTAGGCCTCCTTGGGTGTAAGGCCTCTGGTTGAAGGCCGAGGGGGCACCTATGGTGCCCGCCTGTTGATCCCTGCCAGGGGGTTTAGGGATGAAATGCACCTCCTAGATTACAATGGGAGCATGCACTCCGTCCGAAATACATGCTCCCATTGTAAAGTATAGGAATGCGACCGAACAGTGTTTAGTCGCATCCTAATTAGTCAGTCGGGACAGCCGACCGGGTGTCAGTTGGTCCCATGACCGAGAAGATGTCAGGCGGAGGAAACTCCGCCTGACATCGTAATAGGGCCCTTAGTGCAGATTGTTGGAGGTGGCTTCAAATGCTTTGGTTACAATGGTAGTAACAGTCTTGAATGGCTGTGTGTGGGTAAAGTTTAAGAATAATTTAAGAATAATTTAAATCACAGCTTTTTCAAAATTAATATTTTATGTGGAGAGTGTTTGTTTGTTTTAATCCTAATATATATCTGAACTAATGGTTTGGGGCATATTTTGAATGTCCCATCCATAATCTATGTTTCATATTGGCTTAGTCTTAATAAAGTACCTGCAGTAGAAAATATCATGATTCATTTATCATTATTAAGGTTATCATGTAAGAGGAAAGGTTTCTCATTATGTGTGGTGGTTAAGGGTTCAGGATTTTGAATATTTTGGTATCTTATAGGGGCAGGAGGGGTATCACTGGTGGCTTTTTTAGTTTGTGCTATTAAGCATTTTAAGGTGGATATAGCTGGTAGCTGGCCTGTTATGTGTTTGGGGACTTTGGGAAATATATCTTTCAGTATTTAAGTTGTGGGCTCTTGGGAGCTAGTGCTTGCCTCTCTTAAATCTTGTAATGTGTATCTTACTTCAATTTAATTTCAGTAACATTTGGGGATGGTTGTGTTACCTTACATTGAGAATAACGCCATATTTTTTAGTGGCCCTCCCATAATACGAATTAGAGTAATACTAATATATTTCCCTTTGATAGTTTTAGTGCTTGTACTTTCTTGGCTGTAAGTGCAGCCAATGTGTAAGTGTTATTGTTTCCCTTTCTGTGATATGATATATTTTGAGCTACCTGTCACTATGTCTGAAAATAGTGTAATAATGCCAAGAATTAAATATTTAAACATTTATAATATATTTATTATAAACATACAAAATGATGGTACTTGTTTCCTATTTTATACATACATAAGTGTTCTTGCTGGTATTTGCAGTATTTATTTTCAGATTTTCCATTGGGGTGTTGTAATATGGGTCAGGTGGTTTCTTTTCTGTCGGTGAAAAAACAAAATTCTTTAGTTTTATTTTAAAAATTTGTTTGTTGGTGGTTAGTGGGGGCTGAGGGAGTTTCATTTTATTTTTACCTTTTTTGGGTGCATTGGTGTTTTTTTATTTTTTTTATTTACTTAGTTTTGGTGTGCCATTTTCCAGGTATGTAACTGCTGTCTTTTTTTCTGTAGGTTAGTAGTTTCTCAATGTTGTAGTAATTTATCTGCAGTATCTACATTTTAAAATATAAAATCAGTAATGTGTTATGTTAGTTATTTCTTATTTTACATTTTTTAAATAAAGTAACATAACTTAGTATAAATAAATAATTTACTTACTTTAGAAGGTAGTCGTATATATTTTTCCACTTCTTTTTTTTAAAGTTGTGTTTGGAAAATCCGGCAACGTATTATCTTCTTGCAGCTATTGTAATTTTTGGAGTGCATAGCAGTCACATTTTGAGTGCCTTTTATATTGTTAGTTTAATTGATTACATAATTTTTTTGATTACTTTACGTTATGGTTCTTTGTTATTGGTCAGTGTTTGTTTAGTTTAAAAAAATGTGTTATTTTTTGTGAAACATTATAGTTCCTAACAATATTATGTAATTGATCCCCCAGTGCCTTAACTGTTTATAGTTGAACCTCTCCACCTCCCTCACCCCATTCTCTTGTTTACAGTCTTTAAAAGTTTTAATCTTACCATAACAATGATCCGCTATCATTAGGTAGTCCCCATCTTGCCACTGCAAAAGGGGACCTGGGACTAGAGCAGTTGTGAAAGAGGGGTCGTAGCGCATTGTTGTGTGTGTGGAATGGAAAGTGGTAATGGGCCATCTCTTAGTGATAGCGTCCCAAGAGGCTATTGTTGATGCTGTAGGGTTGCTCAAATGGACCATGGGTGTGGTCTTTTCTAGGTTTCCATAGTAAGTCCCCCAGAGAAAGTTTCACAATTGCCTGGTCCATATGGAGCCATAGTTTCTCAGATCTCAGTGCAATTAATTCAGAGATTACTTGCATCTGAGATGCTTGATCATATAGTTTGAGTTCTGGTAATGTCAGGCCTCCTTTGTCTGACAGATGGCCCAGCATTTTATAGGCTATGCAGGGTTGTACCTTATTCCAAATAAATTTCAAGATAGCATTTTTAGAATCCGCTAAAAAGGACTATGGGAGAATAATAGGTATGGCCTGTAATAGATGCAACAGCTTAGACAGAATAGCCATTTTTAGTGAATATATTATTCCCAACCAGAAGATGGGTAGCAATTGCCAACGATGTCATTTGCCTTAAATAGGGGCCAGAATGGATGGAAAATTAGCCCCATAGATGCCCAGTGTTGTGGGGACAATATTAATACACATTTATCTAATTGATTTTCTCATAAAGCAAAACTGTTTGTAACTTCTAAGAAGTTTGCCATCCAGATCAGATAGTGTCAGGCTCAGTATCTCAGACTTTGCCATATTTATTTTAAACCCTATTACCTCTTTTTAATCAAGAGTTTCTGAACATGAGGTAAGGATGTGGCTAGTTTAATGAGGCTAAGTAGGATATTGTCTTTGAATAATGCCATATACGTATCATAACCAAAGTACGATTAGGCCATCATCACCTCAAAGTATTCTTGTGAACAGTTTGATGGAGAGGGCAAATAAAAGTGGCGATAAGGGGTAACCCTTACGAGTGCCTAGCCAGAGAGGGCAAAGGTCATAGAACAGTCCACTAAGGAAGATTCTTGCAGTTGAGTGGCTATAATTGGCTGTTTTCATTTTAGTTAAATGGGACCTAAACCAATATGCTGCAAGAGTAGCTTCAAGAATTGCCAATCCACGCAGGAGAAAGCTTTTTCAGCATCATGAGTAACTAGTATTGTTGGGACATATTCCTTATGGGCTGTCTTGACCAGTTGGACCAGTCTTCTCAAGCAGTCATTCTTAAGAAGTCAGAACAGAATATAACACATCCCCTTTCCTTAATCAGACTCTCCCCAACTAACTATAATACATGACAAATGTACAATTAAAAACAATTCAAGTGCATATATTATCTTCCAGTTTTCTAGGTCTCGCTCTCTCATATGTGCTCGGTTCCCTCTTACATGGTTCTTCATCCTTGCAAGTATTCTTTTTGCCTTCTGCACCTACAAAATCTTTTCCTACCTTCAAGCATTCTTGCCATTGCACATCACTCCGCACTGTCACTCTCCTAACATTCTACCACTTGCCATCCGACAACCTAGGTGTGTTGCCCCTCACCTCAAATACTTTCTTTGGTACATATAACTTGGAAATTCCCTTTCTCACCACATTCCCCGAACATACTCTCACAAGCATTCCTTCCACAAATTTCTTGGACCTTTTCTTTATTTTTTCATTGTGTCATTACCTGTAACAAGCTTGATATCTTTCCACTCTCTTGCTCAACCTACAGTGGTCAACTCTCCACTGACCAGACCTAGCCATCCATGTTGGCACTACTACCATGCATGGTATTCTCCCGCTCAGCAGACTAAATGGTGTTTTCCCCCCTTGCAGAGTGCAGATAGTTCAATAGTTCCACAAAATGTCCTTGATTTCACTCTTCCATCAAGAATTACTTGAGATTGCCAATTGTATGCTTTCCCCCAACATGCGGTTAAAATGTTCAATTAAACCATTTCCCTAGGGATGATACACTGGGGTCCTATACATTTTAATTCCCCAGTTCTTAAGGAAAGTACTGAATTCTTCAGTTATACATTGTGGACCATTGTCCTTTAGCATTTCAGCAGGGCAACCCTCTCTGCGGAAAATGTCTTCACAAAAAGCAATCACATTGTTTGTTTTCACATCCTTCATAAATGCCACCTCAGGCCATTTTGAGAAATAGTCCATCATTACCACTGCAAACCACTCACTCACACTCAAATTGGCCACAAATGTCAGTCACAACCCTCTCGCATGCACGTTTGGGCAAAGCTACTGTGCATATTGTTGTTTCCTGCTGCACATGCGACTTGGCATCGCATGTGCAGGGAATATAATCCCAGACAAATCTTTCTATTTGACTGTCCATGCCCGGCCACCAAAACCCCACCCGGGCTTTTCTTTTCATTGCTGAAATTCCCCCATGTCCCTCATGGAGCACTCTTAGCAATCTTTCCCTCAGGTTCACAGACACTACCATCGTTTCACTTCTCCTCACAATACCATCCATGACAGACATCTCCTCCCACACATTTTTGAACAACTTCAACTCTTCTACCATTTTCCAACCCTGAGCATGTGGCAACACCTCCATCAAATTCACCAATATGGGATAGCTTCTTTCCTTCTCCATCTTGTCCAATGCCTCAGCAGACATCTGACACATCATCCACCATCCATTCATCCTTCTCACTCACAGTATCATCCTCCAACGGCAATCTGGACAAACAATCTGCGTTGATGTTCTTCACTCCCGGCACATATTTTACAGAAAACATATATTCCTGGAGGTGGTATAGCAATTTTGCAATATGGTGCGTAGCCTTCCCGGCTCGTGCAGAGGAAAACAGGTCAATCAACAGCCTATGATCTGTACGAAGTTTGAAATTCACCCCCACACAAAGATCTGAAAGTGCTGCAACCCCCACCAGCACACCAGCACTTTATTCTCAACAGTAAAGTAGGTGCTTTATGCTCCTTTCAGGTTGCATGATTCTAAAGCCACCACCCTCTCCTTTCCTTCATGCACTTGCACCAACACTGCCCCAAGCCTGTAATTGCTGGCATCTGTCCCGATAACCATCTTGTCTTGGGGTCAAATGGATTCAGACTAACAAACAGCCTTCACAATGGACTCTTTCACCATTTCAAATACCCATTGACAGTCCTCGGACCATTGAAATGTCATCCCTTTCTTCATTAATCCGCGCTAACCATGAACCTTTCCAATGAAATGGTGTATGAACCTAGCGTAGTACTCCGCAAGGCAGAGAAATGAATGACCTTTGCTGATCTTTATCTAACGGAGGAAGAGCTTTTTCTATTGCCTCCACTAAGCTGAGTTTGTGTTTAACCCCCTCATGGGTCAGAGTATTCCCGAAGTACTCCACCTCCTTCATGCTAAATTTGTACTTTTCTATAGCAATGGTAAGTCCCGCTTTTTCTAGTCTATGCAACACTTCCTTCAAAATCTTATTGTGTTGTTTTTTTGCACTCTCCCCAGACTAACACATCATCCTGGAATACTAGTACATTTGATATATCCTCACAACACCCTGCATCACCCTTTGAAATACTGCTGATGCAGAGGCCGGCCCAAAGGGCATGCAAATAAATTGGTATTCTCCCTCAGGTGTAATGAACAACGTCAAATGTCTGGATCCCTTATGCAACTGTACCTGATGGTAGGCACTGGACAAATCCAAGGTAGTGAAGAACCCCCCTTTCACACTCGCAAGCATCTCATGTATTCGGGGAAGAGGATGGTGGTCGATCCAAATACAATTATTCAGATCCCTGAGGTCCACACACATGCATATGTTTCTATTGGGTTTCTTTGTGATTACAATTGAACTCAACCATTCCAATGCCTCAATCAGTTCGATTAAGCCTTCTTTGCACAGTTTCTGTGGCTCCTCCTTTAGCAATTTCCTCAAGGCAAGTAGAACATTGTGCACCTTGTGCACTTTGTGCACAACTCCTTCCTTGAGTACAATCTGGTGCTCAAACGTCTTCAGACACTCCAAATCTCTTCTAAATAAATTCAGAAACATGGTGACCCCTTCATTCATACCTTGGGATTCTTTTAACAACACTTGCTTAGGATGATTTGGGTCCAGGATCATCCCCAATGCACCTTGCTCCTTCCATCCCAACAAAGACCTTCCCTTCTCAACAACATAATTTTTTCCTATTGCCTTCCTAGCCTGAAATTCTAACTCTGTCACGGACTATCCCAACACTGACAATTTATTACCATAATTACCCTCAGGTTCTACATCTGTGGGACATAATTCACCAGCCTCTGAACTTTCCCAAATTGATTTGTCAATGAGCCCAAACATGTACTTCTTTCTTGTCCACCCTGACTACACACTGTGGAGGATGATAAACATTTCTCTCCTCCATTGACTGTTCACTTAACTATGCCTCCATGCTACACACTACCAACACCTAAACATCATCCTCCTCACTCACAATCGACTCTGCCTCGTACTCTGATGTGTCATGCTTGTTCACCAAGTTCCCAATTTTCTTGGAATTTGAACTGTCGGCCATTCTACATACCCTCAAGAAATGACGCATCTTTTTACATTTAAAACATTTACTCTTGGCGGCTGGATAATTACTCACCTCAGATGTGCGCCTTATACTTCCACATCTAAAGCATGCTTTCTTTTTTCCAACCTCTTGAATTTTCACACTCCTCTCATCCTCTTCATTGGTTTTCTGTGTGGCTTTCTTTACCACGTTCACTTCAAACACCTTTTCAGGATCACCGTCTCCTTTGGCCCTGGTACAACCCAACTCCTTTACATAACAAGAAGTATTTTCAATATGCCTGGCTACATCAATGATTTTGTGTAATGTGAGGTCCTTTAGCCTTAACAACTTTTCCTGGATCTTCATGCAGTTTGTCCTGTTGATCATTTGATCCCTTTTGATTTCGTTCCTGAGATCCCTGAATATACATGTAACAGCCAGTCTTCTCAAAGCTGCCACATATTGTTCTATTGTTACCCCTTGCATTTAGGCCCGAGAAACAAATGTGTGCCTATCAACCACAATGCTTATCTTTTTCCCATAATTCTCTTCTAAAGCTTTAGGAGCACTATCATACTCCCCTTCATTATCTGACCCTGCGGCTACACTCCTTCCTTCCATTGCCAGTCTGGGCCAGGTTTTTAGTACTTTCCTCCCTTCCACCCCAAAACTGTGTTTAAGGATTGTTAGCTTCTTTTTTGTAATAAATACATCCCCCTATAGGCTCCAATTAAGGGCCTGATTATGATAGCGGTCAGAAGAGCATCCGCTGCCATTGTCTTGGGCAGTGAACTGCCCGAAAGATGCTGGCGGTCCCACCGCCCAATTACAATGTGCCTGCTGAGTGCTTCAAAACACTGCAGCTTGTGCTGCGGTCCTGAAAAAGGGCTGCAGCATAAGCCGCAGCGTTATTGAGCACTTTGTGCACATTCATGCATCTTATGCCAGCACCATGTGGTACCTGCCACACGGTGCATGAATGTGCATGGGGGCACTACGTGTGCCCCCAGGGCCACGTTACAATGGCCCATGGGAGACGGGGGCCCCGCTTGGGGCCCCCAAAGTCCCTTTCCGGATGCCTTCTCATGGCGGTCAGACTGTCATGAACAGGCAGTTGGAAAGGGATATAGTAATGCTGAAGATGGCGCCTTAGCTGGCACCGCCTCTCCATTCAGGATCACGATTCCGGCCACCGCCTGTCGGGAGCAGTAGATCCTGTCGGAGGCAGCGGTTTGTCCCCCATCTGTCAATTATCTGACCGCCTGCATCGTAATGCAGCAGTCAGACTGAAGCCCTGTATGTCGGGCAGACCGCCACTGATGGCCTGTCAGTGGCAGTCTCCCCGACATCATAATGTGGGCCTATGTCTCAAAGGTTTTCTTCCAGTCCTCCCATCCCATATAGAGTTGACCTGGATTCTGTTAAAACACTGGAGGCACAGGTATGGATTATGATGTCATGATCAGAAACTTTGACTTTCCGTTCCACTAGTTGTCTACAAATCACCACTCATCCACTGCCTGGTTGCCTACTTTAGACTATAAAGGTGGAAATCTGCAAGCATGCTTCAGCAATTCGTACCCAATATCTGTTTACCACCGTTTCACTGGAATTGGCACAGGTTGATGAGGATTAGATTGTCAAACTTCTACACACTCCCAGCACAGCCGTGTTAATCAGTGTGGTTTCCTCAATTTATATATGGTTGTTTCCAAACAACCATGCACACCGGCATTGTTCTGCAAAGTTTCACTTTGTCATTTTCGAATAGCTGTGAGCATCTGTGTTGCACACTCAGGCAAATGACAACAAAAGCACGCAATCCAATATGGTGCTGCATCATAACGCATTTCACGTTGTCCTGGTTGCCCTGGTTACCGATGTCAACAGATCCAGCAATGCGCAGTTATGTTTTCACATGCTTAGCAGAGGAGCATCCAATGTCAGCATAACATTGTTTCTTGTTGCGAGTGCTGTCGCGAACCACTGCACGGGTCAGGTAGTACGCCTCTTCCCCGTTTCCAATGATACTGCGAGAAGCAGTGAGTCTTTCTTCATCCTGTTTCCTCGAAGCTGGGTTAGTGCCCCCGAGCTTCCTCACGTTCCACACTAAACACATGCATGCAGCTGCCGCAGTCTGAGGCTTAGCCTGGTATACGACCACCTCGCGCTGGGAGATAACACGCAGGCTGCAGGCAGTTCAAGCACAAACACCCCAGCTTTCACAACACTGGCTCATGCTGCGCTCCACAATTTCTCTAAAGCCGCTGGAGCACAATGTATAAATGCCTGATTTAAATCCTTTTGCAAGTTACAGGCATTCCACCATCAAAGGACCCTTCTTAGACCAGAGGTCGTAGTCAGTACACGATTTGGCAGCTGCCAGAATCCATGTCAAATCGTCCAGGGTTTCCTTCTCCTTCACAGTGTCCTCTTTCTTAACATCCCATCCTCATCACCAATTTTAGGAAGTCAGACACAGAAATTGCAGGAACTTGTAGGTTTATTGAGCTACATACAATGGCCCATAGTCAGTCCCCGATCCTCATCAAATGTCTGCCTGCTCATCTTATCAGAATCCACACACCGGATTCCAGAAGTGGAAGCATCACAGTTGCCCAGAAATAACATTGTTACCAGGAAACATAACACTATAGAATATAATAGTCATGAGTTTGGTGATGCTGGTTAAACCCTGTTTGGTCTGGATATATCAAAATCTGCAGTATATAATCTAAATGTAGAGCCACATTTTTTGAGTATATATTATCATCCAAATTTTGGAGCACAATCGGTCTTTAGGAAGAGCAGAGTTTTGCGACTTTTCCTTCTTTATGGATTACTGTTATCATAGCTTTTGCCATTGTGGGTGTAACCTCCCCTCCCTGTAGAAAGCTTGTAATGTCTTTTGAGGTGTCAGAGGATCCATCTTTTCTTTGAATTAGTCTTATTCCACTACTGACTGAGATTTCTTTCTCAGTAATATCATACTTTTTCTTTCAACCTTCAAGATACTCAAAATCACTTGTGCAACCCATCCACTTTGATCATTAGATGACTCCCTTGTACTAATATTGGTCACTTATATAGATCCTTTTAGTCTTTTGTGTAATGAACAATATTCCTCAATGTTAGGTTCTTATGAAATCTCATCCATATCTAATGCTAAGTCTCTCACTAATATACACACAACGAAGCATGTAAGAATTACAGTCTGATAGTAACACTGACAGAATATCGATGTAAAAAATATAGAAGTAAAATATCTAGATTAAAACATATAGAATGCAAAAATATCAACTCCCTATAGTTAAACAGGTAAGTACAAAAATATTGAAAATAAAATATCAATGAAAAAAATATAGTTGTACAAATTATCGGTTTATATACATATATATACACATATCTATATATCTATATATATATATATATATATTCACTGAAAAAACCATAGGTTTCAGGCACGTTATAGTTAGAAATTAGCATTTAAAAAACCTTAGAAATTCACTGAAAAAACCATAAGGTTTTAGGGACAGTTATAGTTAGTTGGACATTGCACTCGTACAAAACCCGTGAAATTCCCCCGTTATAGTTAGTTCAGGTAACTATAACTCGTGCCCCCGCAATGCACTGCTGATGACGTCACATATTACATCACTCATGACATGGTCAGTGACATCACTGATGACATCACTGATGACATCTCAAATGACATCACTGATGACATCACTGATGACATCATCCAGTGACTGTGTGTTTCTGTAAAGTTTAAATATGTTTAATATATATAGGGAAAGGCGTATTGAAGAATGAGTGGGTGTAGAAGTGCCTGAATGGATGATTTAGTAGGTGCATGACTGAGTCTATAAGTGAGTGATTAAACGTATCTTACTGGATGCATGGGTGAGTGACTAAACTGTGTGAATGTCTGTATCCGTCTGTCTGTTGTTGTGTAAGCAACTGCATGGGTTTCTGACTAGCTAAATGAGTGTCTATATGGGTTATGGATTGGTTCTCTGAGTATCTGTATGGGTGCCTCAGTGTTTGTGTGGGTGGGGTGTGTGTGACTCTGTGCATAGATGTGTGAGTGGGTGATTCACTGGGTGCATGGTTTCAAGAGTGCGTCTGTGATGGACTGTATGGGTGGGTGAGTGTGTGTATGGGTGTGTTAGTGATTGAATGTATATCTCAGTGGTACATGTGTGAGTAACTACATATGTGAAAGGCAGTATATATGTGTGTTGGAGTATATAAATGGCTATAAGTGAGAGTGTGTGATTGTGAGAGTGGCTATATGGATGAGTGTGTGCTTGCATCAGTGATTGCATAGGAGCGTAAGAATGTGCTAGTATTTTTATGAGTAAGTGAGCTGGTGTGTATAACTGTATAGGTGAGTAAATTGGAGTGTGATTAATTATTTGCATGACTGACTAGGTGTGTGAGTACCTCTATGGATGAGTTGCGTTGTGTGAGTCTTTATATAGGTGTATGAGTGCATATGATAGTCCTGTACTGAGTGACTGTAAGTATGAGTGACTGTACGGGTGAGTGAGTAGATGTGTGTGTGTAGACCTAAGAATCAGTGAGTGGGTATGTACTTATTGGTATTGGAGTGTGTATGGTTTTGAGAATGGCAGTCTGTAATTTAGAGTGGGTGTATCAAAACTTATATTAGGGTGTGAGAAGATGCATTAAATTCTCACATGGATGATGTCATCAGTGATGTCATCAGTGATGTCATTTGAGATGTCATCAGTGATGTCATCAGTGATGTCACTGACCATGTCATGAGTGATGTAATATGTGACATCATCAGCAGTGCATTGTGGGGCGCGAGTTATAGTTACCTGAACTAACTATAACGGGGGAATTTCACGGGTTTTGTACGAGTGCAATGTCCAACTAACTATAACTGTCCCTAAAACCTTATGGTTTTTTCAGTGAATTTCTAAGGTTTTTTAAATGCTAATTTCTAACTATAACGTGCCTGAAACCTATGGTTTTTTCAGTGAATTTCAAAGGTTTTTTAAATGCTAATTTCTAACTATAACGTGTCTGAAACCTATGGTTTTTTCAGTGAATTTCAAAGGTTTTTTAAATGCTAATTCCTAACTATAACATGTCTGAAACCCTACGGTTTTTTCAGTGAATTTCAAAGGTTTTGTAAATGACAATTTTTAAATGTATTAATTGTTATATTTATTTTTTTCATACTGATTTACTACATTTTTAGAAACAATTTTTTTTTACATAATTTATTTTTTAAATTACATTGTAATTACATTATACATTACAAAAAATACTTTCTCAGAATGAATTACTTTAGTTTAAATACTTTGCACATAGGCAATAGACTTTTAAGTACAGTAGTTACAGTTGTTGCAATGGGCAACACATTTTCAAACACAATGCAACATTCAGCTCAATGTGAATTTCTAGTTAAATGCAATTAGTTACTTTATGGATTACTTTTCTAACCACAGGACTGGATCCTAGATTCAGTCCTGGGACATCTCCTGTAAACAGTTGAGTAAAAGCGTTTTGGTTACAGTAGTGATTTTTAAGGAATATTATTGTATTTTAAAAGTTGACACTTAGAAACTTTTTCTCATAGAATCACCAATGTTATCCTATGGAAGGAAATTCACTTAGCAGCTAAAAACTGTTATCGTTACTTTTTCTTACTCAGTGTTGGATCCTGGATCCAGCACTGGTGCATCTCCTGTAAACAGTTGAAAGAATGCGTTTAAGTCATACAGGCGATTTTTAAGGAATATTTGTAGTTTGTGAAAATCGACACTTTGAAACTTTTCTGCTGAAAACCAGACAATGGATTCCTATGGAAGAAAATATAAGTTACTGGTAAGTACGGTTAAAATTACTTTTCAGGGTCAGTGCTGGGCTAAAAGATGCAGCACTGAGGTCTCTCCTGATAACAGGTGAGTAAATCGGAATTCGTATTTCGGCTGATTTTAGAGGAATATTTTAAAGTTCCAAAACTCCACACTTGGAAGAATTTCCAAGTGAAACCAGTCAATGTTAGCCTATGGAAGGAAATTCACTTAGCAGCTAAAAACTGTTATCGTTACTTTTTCTTACTCAGTGTTGGATCCTGGATCCAGCACTGGTGCATCTCCTGTAAACAGTTGAAAGAATGCGTTTAAGTCATACAGGCGATTTTTAAGGAATATTTGTAGTTTGTGAAAATCGACACTTTGAAACTTTTCTGCTGAAAACCAGACAATGGATTCCTATGGAAGAAAATATAAGTTACTGGTAAGTACGGTTAAAATTACTTTTCAGGGTCAGTGCTGGGCTAAAAGATGCAGCACTGAGGTCTCTCCTGATAACAGGTGAGTAAATCGGAATTCGTATTTCGGCTGATTTTAGAGGAATATTTTAAAGTTCCAAAACTCCACACTTAGAAGAATTTCCAAGTGAAACCAGTCAATGTTAGCCTATGGAAGGAAATTCAAGTTACTGGTAAGTACGGTTAAAATTACTTTTCAGGACCAGTACTGGGCTGAAAGATACAGCACTGAGGTCTCTCCTGATAACAGGTGAGTAAATCGGAATTCGTATTTCGGCTGATTTTAGAGGAATATTTGTATGTTTCAAAAATCAACACTTAGAAACTTTTTCAGCAAAAAGCAGGCAATGATATCCTATGGAAGGAAATTCAAGTTACTGGTAAGTACGGTTAAAATTACTTTTGAGGATCAGTACTGGGCTGAAAGATGCAGCACTGAGGTCTCTCCTGATAACAGGTGAGTAAATCAAAATTCGTAGTTCGGCAGATTTTAGAGGAATATTTGCACAATGGTGAAGGGAGGGGCGGGGCCTGAGGTGACATCTGTGCAAACGCGCCCCGTGGCGCGTTTTAAGTTGGGGATTAAGTCCCCTTGAATCATGAGGGTCCCTAGGGGCCAACTAGCCCACCAGTAACCTCCAGTATGCGCCAGGGGCTGCGTTGCAGAGACGTGTAGAGAGGCCACACCCCTTTTACACCTCTCTGCAACACAGCTCTGTGGCGCTTTCTGGATGTACCTGTTGGGCTAGTTGGCCCCCAGGACCCTCAAGATTGAAGGGGATTTAATTCCCATCTTAAAACGCGCCACGGGGCCTGTTTGCACACATGTCACCTCAGGCCCCGCCCTCCCTTCACCACTGTGCAAACGCGCCCCGTGGCACGTTTTAAGTCGGGGGATTAACTCCCTTGAATCCTGAGGGTTCCTGGGGTGCAACTAGCCCACCAGCTACCTCCATTAAGCGCCACAGAGCTGCGTTGCAGAGAGGTGTAAAAGGGGCGTGGCCTCTGTACACCTCTCTGCAAGGCAGCCCCTGGCGTATACTGGAGGTTCCTGGTGGGCTAGTTGGCCCCCAGGGACCCCCAGTATTCAAGGGGAATTACTTCCCCTTCTTAAAACGCGCCAGGGGGCGCGTTTGCAGAGTACTGCAGGGAGGGGGGTGGGGCCTCCGGCACAATGCCGTTTTTTTTAATTTTTTTTATGGGAGGGGGGCTGCATGACCCCCCTTCCCCCGGCCACTTTTGGCCCCGGGGACCCCATCCCCCGGGGCCTGAGCATTTTTTTTTGTTTTATTTAAAAAAAAAAAAAAAAACGGGAAGGGGGCCGCGTGGCCCCCCTTCCCTGGGCCTCTATTGGCCCCGGGGACCCCATCCCCCGGGGCATGCCCTCTTTTTTAAATAAAAAATATGGAGGGGGCTGCGTGGCCCCCCTCCTCAGGCCATTTAAGGCCCCGGGGACCCCATCCCCCGGGGCCGGCCTTGCCCTTATTTTTTTTTATTTTTTTTTTTTTTTTTTTGGGGGAGGGGGGCTGCGTGGCCCCCCTCCCGGGCCACTTATGGCCCCGGGGACCCCATCCCCCAGTGCCTGGCCTCTGGTTGGGAACTGTGGGGGGGTCCCCAAACCCCCCACAGTCCCTCCGGCTCCCCGTGTCCTATGGGAGCCGGCATTGCTTTTCCACATGGGGAGCAGCTAACATGCTGCTCCCCATGTGGAAAGCAGTTGGTTTGCATTTTGAAAGAGAGAGCAGGTTTCCTGCTCTCTCTTTCAAAATGCAAACTAAGTTTGCTATGACAGGACGGGAGCCGCGAGGCTCCCGTCCTGTCATAGCAAACAGCAGTGTCCCGGGGGTAGGCACCCCGGGACACTGCAGGAGCCGGCCCTGGGGGTGGCGGTCCCCAGGGCCATCAAGGGCTCCAGGAGGGGGGCCGCGCGGCCCCCCTCCCTACATTTTGAAAGCCCCGGGA
The DNA here is from genome assembly GCA_963921515.1 of Calotriton arnoldi. Taxonomy (NCBI): domain Eukaryota; kingdom Metazoa; phylum Chordata; class Amphibia; order Caudata; family Salamandridae; genus Calotriton; species Calotriton arnoldi. Next base: position 1,677,142 of record CAWUFW010002995.1, on the reverse strand, counting down.
GGTGGGGGGGCTTGGGGGTCAAAACGGACCCCCATTTTCAATTTTCTTAGTGCCCCGGGGAGGTGGTGGTCCCCGGGGCGTGTGGGGGGGCTGGAGCCCCCCCCCCCACACAGGTTTTTAAAAAAAAAAATGCCCCGGGGAGGTGGCGGTCCTGCCGATTTTTTTTTTTTAAAAATGCTTTTTTTTGCCCAGGGGGTCCTTGTGGGACCCCCTGAGCAGGCCTAGGGGGTTAGGGTGTTTCTACCCTGCACCCTTTGTGCGCTTTGCGCACTTGTTTCTGTCCCTCGGTTCTACCGAGGGACAAAATGGCTGCCAACACTTCCTGAATCGGAATGTTGACAGCCAGCTGACAGCCAATTAGCAAACAGCTCGTGATCGGGAGGGTACGCGGATCCGACGCGCCCATAGATATATATGTGACTTTACTTGTGAATTTCTCAGGAACTACTGAACGGATTTACACCATTTAAGCAAAAGGCACCAGTCTGAACCAAGGGCTACCTCTTTGCCAAATTTGGTGTAATTCCGTTCAGCAGTTCGGGCTGTAGCTGCGACTAAAGGTTCCTATGGAAAAATGAATGGGGAAAACGTGTTTTGGGACCCCCCTTTTTCTCGGCCCCCGCTTGACGTATCACCCCGAGACTTTCAGGGTAGGAGCGGAGCGGAGCGCTCCAACAAGTTGGAAACTTTCGCGAAGATTCGTCAACCGGCGCCAACGTTATTTCAAATAGAATGTCGCGGATTTCCTATGGATAATAGGTCCTAACTATAACTATCTACTGGCGACCGCCAGTAGATAATATTTATATATATATATAGATATATAGATATATATATATATATATCTATATATCTATATATATATATATATAAAATAATAATAAATATCAAATATGTTAAATAATTAAATTAATATAAAAATAAAGTAGATTTAATATAAATTTTAACAAATATAACAAATAAACTTAGTTAAACACACATACATAATAATTAATATAAATATTTATTTAAAACAATTAATAAACTATTAATTGTAATTTATTTTATAATTTTAAAATTATATAAAAATTTACAAATGTATATTTATGTACAATAACATAAATTCTAATAAAAAACATTCTATTATAAATTAAAACATTAAACTATTTAAAAATCTTCAAATTAAAATTTCCCACTCCAGTCAGTGCAACAGTAGGGAAAGTGTTGGATATCGGAGGGGTAAAAATTACTATTCCCACTCCAGTGAGTGCAACAGTAGGGAAAGTGTTGGATTGCAGAGGGGTAACAATCAATATCATAATAATTAATATAAATATTTATTTAAAACAATTAATAAACTATTAATTTTAATTTATTTTATAATTTTAAAATTATATAAAAATTTACAAATGTATATATCTGTATAATAACATACAATCTAATAAAAAACATTCTATTATAAATTAAAACATTAAACTATTTAAAAATCTTCAAATTTAAATTTCCCACTCCTGTCAGTGCAACAATAGGGAAAGTGTTGGATAGCGGTGGGGTAACATTTACTATTCCCACTCCAGTGAGTGCAACAGTAGGGAAAGTGCTGGATTGCAGAGGGCTAACAATAAATATCCTCACTCCAGTCAGTTCAAAATTAAAAACATACAAAATATTAACAACAAAAATATATCAAAATCAAAATAAATTAAAAAATATATAAATATGTAAAGAATTAATATACAATATATATTTAATATTAAAATTTTAAAAACATATTATAATGTTAAATACATATGTCAAATTCATACAAATATTATATTAAATAAAATACAAAATAATTTTCAAACAAATAAATATTTTTAATTAGAGATTACTTAGAAACAAAAACATTAATTATTACATAAATTTACTTTTTTTATTTCCTGCCCTATAACACCACGCAATTCACAACCCACATCTAAAATTGTTTTAAATGTACTTCATTAATTAACATAATTAATTACCAATTAAAGAAATATTATTAATTAAAACACAAATTAAAACTCATAAAAATCAATTAACTATAATCCCCACAACCCACAGCTAAAATTAAACTGTAAAAAAATTAATTACACAATTAAAACTTATTTTCAATTAAAATACTTATAGTATTTAACAACTAATTATAAAGTAAGTAAAATTAATTTACTCCCCACACTGTACCCCTATAAAAGTAAAGCCCACACACAAAACAATTTAAACAAATACCCTAATTAAATATCAATTAATTAATTAATCTTGATGATCAACTATTTATTAATTAAACCTAAATTACTTCCCACCCTTTGCACCTATAAACCCTACAACCCACACCTAAAATTAATTACACAATTTCCATATTTAATTTTCAATTAATTAATTAATATTAATGATCAACTAATTATTAATTAATTAAACATAAATTACTTCCCACCGTTTACCCTTAAAAACCCCACAACCCGCACCTAAAATTAATTACACAATTTTCATAATTAATTTTCAATCAATTAATTAATATAAATTAACAACTAATTATTAATTAATCAAAAATTACTTGCCACCCTTTAGCCCTATAAACCCCACAACCTGCACCTAAAAAGAATTACACAATTACCATAATTAGGGGCCCATTAGGATGGTGGGTGGAAGTACCACCGCCGTGCTGGCGGATGCAAAAAGCACCAGTTACCGTCCGCCCGCCACAGCACACACGCCTGCCCAATTAGGATGCGAAAAGTCAGCCAAACACCGCCCGTAAGCCAGGTACGCCCTCCGCCATCAAAGTGCGCCCGTCAACGGAGCGGCGCGGCCTAATGGAGACACAACACCCGACAAAATCACGTACCGCCCGGCGTACAAATTACGATGCCAGAACCAAACAGTTCCCCCGGCTAAGAGACACCGCACGTGAAAGCAAGGCGGAAAACCGAACGCACAGTACGGATAGCAAAGAGGCGGACCCCCGAGCATGAATCCAGCACTGCAGGCCCTCCCCATGCTCTACCTGATGCAGCACCCAGGAGTCAACGCACCGCGGCGACGCAGGTAGGCAGACACACAACAGGGGCACGCAAACAGCGCACACAGTGCAAGGGCGGGAAAACTGTATATGGCCCCCCCGACATCCCTGCGTGGACACGACACATCCACCACTGCACCCACACATGCGCACAACGCAGAGGCCAACGGCAGCGCAATGCATGCACCGCACACAAACAACACAGGGTCACAACCAAACACCACACACACCAGTACCACCCAGAACGCACATGTCACGTGACAGCCCTGCCACAGTCATGTCCCCAACCGGCAATTCACTGTTGCCAACCTGACGTCACACAAGTGACCCGAACATGTCAGTGACGTCACGCCAAATTAGGACACACCCCTGTGTGCAAAACACGGCGAAGCACACAGCGGAGGCAACATCACCCAGCAGAATATGGACCCCGTCGGGAAAAGGTACGCCAGTACCACACAGAAACACCGATGCCACCCTGCACCCAATAACAAGACATGCAATACGTAACATCAAAGATACCGGGGACAGACAACAGATGGGACCAATTATAACACAAGGCCCAACGTATAGCGGAAACGCAGCCTGCTGCCCACACACGGGAGAGGACTGAATGACCTTCCATTCCCACTCTGAAACCACATCCCGACTAAACAAGCCGGAGACAACAGTCATTGCACCAAAAAAAGCCCTACACAGGCATGCAGAGGGAAGCGGCCACAGGGCAGATAGCGCATAACACCAAAGAACATTCACAACGGAAAAAAGAAATGATAACACTCCCCCATGTGGTTCACATGCAAGTTATCTGGAAGGAGTCAGACACCACTGACCTTGACCATTCAGAGAAGCATGTGGGATGAGGGCCCGTGTCCTCCGCACAAGCCAACATAACACAAGTCCTGCCTCCCTACGACCATTACAGAATTCCCAGCAACGTCGGAGGTTGCACACTGCAGACTGCACAGACAGCCGGAGCACGCCACCACAGCGCCCTGCAGCAAAATGGCACTTGCACCACACCTACCCAACTACGCCGGACAGATTAAGCTGTACAAACATAACCTGATACAGATATTGGGATGTGACAATCTGGCCTTGCTGAACGTAAGTTACCGACTAACTTACCGCATCGCATTGTTCAGCTGCGTCATCCCCGTCTTCTACTGTCGGAGGTGTCCCTTCTACTATCCTGTGGATTTATGTCTCTCCAACCCGGCATGTCCAAGGGCGGACCTGCTACAACTATTCAACCCCCTGGACGTCCACGACAGGGTCTGTTCAGCCTATGGGGGCATGGCGTATGTGGCGACTATCGGACCCACACTGCAATGGGACCACTGTGCCTCCACACGACGGATAATGGATTACAGTTACATCGAATGTCATCCAACATGTCCCATCATGCTCCTACAAGGGACAACTCACGACCAACACCTTGACAGCCACCATCCGCTACATTGGATGGCATCCATGTCCACCACCAATGCCATGGAAGCCCTGCTGGAAGGTATTGCATACCTGACAACCTGTCAATTCGTCGGGCCCCGCCGCCATACCCCCAATTGAGCAATGATGTCCCACACCGTACCCATGCTTGGCTTCCGCACGGACTAGGCAGTTACCAGTACAACAACTATACCATACAACCTGCAACTGACACCACATCATCAACTACACTGCCATGACATCTGATATTTTCGGGACATGCACCCTGTTCCTCATCACATCCAGTAACTCTGCATGAACAGGGGGAGGCATAGGCATGGGATTTGTGTATGGCAACCACATGGACAGAACTGCACGTACAACCATGCCATGATATGGATCCTGCGCCCATGAACATATGCACCGGTCAGTGGACAGTAATCGTCCTGCTGTAGTATGTGAGAGCTGTCACCTCACCTCCCTCTGAACGTCCGTGCCAGGAGCTTTGCATGGACACCAAGTGCATCCACCAACAACATGAGCCCAGTGACTGTGACATGGCCAGTACCCACCACATCGCAACAACAAGTGGGACGCCGTTGCATGCACGTAAGCCCATGCCCTGATGTCACCTCCACGCACGTGTGTATGAGTAACTATAGCAGCAAACCTGTAACATGGAACTGAGATGCACTGTGCCCATGATGACAAGCAGACTGGTAGGCTAAATGTATACTGTCTGTGTCAAAGTCAGCAGCACCACAGTAATTAGAAAATGTACATTAGCACACCAACGGCTAAGCAGTTGTAACTCTGAAGCCCACATCCCACAGTCAACAACTGATCACATGTACCCCTACACCCTATGCTATGTGTACACATGCTGAGTATATCCTCCACATGCATTTCGCTGCCAGTAGTGTTCACTATACTGCATCACAGAGGACATAAGTCCCAATACATGGCTTGAAGCAAAAATGTGTCTCTGCTGATTCATTTCACAAGTACGAATGAGAGAGGATGAGAGTGTGTGAAGTACACGGCAGTCGTGAGATGACCATGTAGTCCACTGTCATTGGATGTCAACGCAAATGAGTAGCACAACTGTGGAAGACACACATGTGTCATGTGAAGCGGGAGTTACGCATGGCTCAGGTGGGTGGGTGTGACGGGTAGGTGCGCACATGCAATGTTGAAACACGCTGTGTTGGGAGGACTCAGGAACAGTACATTGGCGCTCTCCTGGGAATCTGTAAAGACCACCTGTCTGGTGATGAATGTGAACTCGTGTGTGCACAACAGGCGGGCACACGATCAATGCTGCATCAAGTGTAGATGTCAGCCCACCCTCCGTGGACATGCTGGATACTGCTGTGCGTCCGCCAGGCCCTTGCCAAGGCACTCACATCCCCTGTCGACCTGGTGTATCCCCAACATTGTCCACTTGCACAGGCAATCCAGGGCACGGGATGGCAGTAGAGCATGGTGGGTGAGAGGTCATGGCGCGCTCCTCCTGGTCACATCACGCAGGCAACACATCCTCAATGTGTAGTATGGCACAAGTCAAATGGAAGTAGTGGGGGACGCACACATCACAAGCAGGAGTGACGTCACGGAAGGTGGCTCGCACCATCCCACCCATTGACAATACACCCACACACGTTACATGCCATTGCAACAGAGAAGCCAGCGCGTGCACAAGCAGCTCCAAGCTCGCCACAGAGAGGCCAAAGAGTGAATGTGTGGGGCCATGAGCTCCAGTTGGACGCGGCCTGGCCCGCTAGGGCAGCTACAGCCTCTGTGTGTTGCAGGTGGTGTATCCGGACTGCGGAGCCTGTCATGCATTGTCAATGTTGCCCGGGTCTCGAGTCGGGGCACCACGCATGTGGACGGCGTCCCGCCACTTATTATACCGTGAGACAGACCACTTGTTCAACTGGACCCACACATACACTCCTTGGCCTCTCTGGGGCGAGCTTGGAGCTGCTTGTGCATGCGCTAGCTGCTCAGGTGCAAACGCATATTGGGGTGAGCGAGGGGAGGCCATGAGGACAGTGCAAAAGATGACTGTTTGATTTTCAGCCAGTCTAAGGAATGACCCTGATGTGGTCGGAAAAGACGTGTCTCGTGTGTATTGCAACTAGTAGATCAGCCGATGAACTTCCCATGTCTTGCATGTAGCCCCGCACCCAGCCCCGCCCACTCGACACATTAAAATGAGTACCAGCACCACATCCTACCCATTCGAAGCACTGACTGGGGGTGACAACCATTGGACAGTCTTGTGTAGTCCACCCACGCGTACATGTGGGCCCTCCATGATCCATGTCACCTGCGGCAAAGTGATGTCATGGGCAATGACGGAAGTGAGCAGAGCTGTCTGCCCCACGCACAGATGGTGCATCAGCTCAACAGACCCAGCACTCAGTGCAGCAGGGGTCACATGTGCAGGGGCAGTTGTGCCTGGTGTGAAGGCACATGCATATAGACAGCACATCGAGCAATGTGTAGCCTGCCCACATCTACTGTCCATTGTCAGGCTGACCTAGAAAAAGATCACAAGGCAACACATCTGTGTGGGTGTACCCACTGTGACCAACACTGCGCAACCATCAGCGTACTCGCCCTGTGCATGGCCCACCCCGCAACGAAGGTCACATTCAGTGCCACTATCTCTCACACACATCCCTATCACGAGTCATGGTGTGTCCAATCGACAGTGCAGAGTAAGCGCTCATCCGGGGGTCCTGAACAGGAGACACATGTAACCCACTAGGCAGTCTGTGTCGGCACCTACTGGCATTGTGCAGTCAATGTGCAGGCCAGGCCTGCTGGGACTGAGAAGGGCAGCATGGCCCCAGCCTGACTTCCACATGACCAACAAGTGCACTGAGACCTGCATTGCCAATTGTCTGTGTCACTGGATGTCTGACATGAAGTTGCCATGTACCACCACTCGGGAGGGACAGACAGGTCAAAGCGCCCGAGAGCTCACATACCCATGCCACCTGCAGTCAGCATGGTGAGCAGTGCATGTTTGAACACCACAGGCTCTGACTCATAGTGCTGCGGAGCAACGACATGTGTGTCCCCCACATGCACACCCACACACACTGCAGTTGTCTCTCACACACAACTTTCGCAAGGAATAGCCATGTGCAGTGTGCGTGGAGCTCGGAATCCAGGTTCTCCAGCTCCTCGCTGGTGAGTGGACCTGGACATGTCCTCAGCGTCATCCACGTGTAGGTGGAGTGGTGGCAGCAGCAGGTGTTGTCGAGGGGTGCCAGGCTGCAGTGCCAGGTAGCTGTGGTTATGCCTGTCCCACTCACACACACATATAACCCCCTGGGGCAGTTTCAGTGGGTACAAGCTGCTGCAATTCGTGTACCATGTCTGGCAGCTTCAATTGCAGACGTTGGCCTGCTCCCAGCTGGCCATGGACGCCTACCTCCACAGTGGAACACGCAGGGTGCAACCGCGAGGGTCATTGGAGTTGGCCGTAAGGGCCTGGCCCATGGCGGGTACAGTCCGCTGATGCCATGTGCACCACACAGTATAATGTGCGCAATGCATCTGCAGGTGTGGCCATGACTTGCATGTGGGTGCAGGTCCACAATGGACAGGGCCACAACATGCTGTGTGCATAGGCAGAGACGGCCAGTGCTCAGCCTCCACATGTCTGTTGGCACATCATCATGTACACATTGGCATGGGAGCATGGGATATGCATATGCACACACATGCCATCTTTCACTATGTACATCTGCCACTTGGCACGTGCAATGTTACGTGTCACTTGTGATGTGTAATTGCAAGCACACAGCCGTGTTGGCATGGGGCTGTCAATGTGTACACCTGTCAATGTTTCTGGAGGTGTGATCCGTACAGTGCTGTACATAGGGTGCAGTAGTGACATCAATGACTGTCTCATATCCCCTCGTGCCACAGGTCCCACTTGTTTTGGCCGCTCAGCCTGTGTCCATAGCGTTGTTGGTGTGTGCCCTACACACCCAGCCTCAGAAGCAGTGTGATGCACAGCAGCTAGTCATGTTGCCGTGGTGTTGCCGCTTGCCGAATATGCAGTCTGTTACCATCAGCATGCCTTACAAGTTATTGAGGCCTAGATCCCCATGTGCATGCTCATGGCAATGGGGTGTGTCACTGCCCATTGCTATTGGTAGGGGACCTGTGTAAGTGTATTGTGGCTGTGCTGTCCCTACTTGTCAGCTGTTCTGTCATTCAATTGCCTGCTCAGTCATTTATGTTTTGTGTATGTGAATATGCCATGTGGCGTGTTGCTTTGACATGTGTCCACTTCCATCTTTCCTAGGCGGAGACCAAACATTCATCGCCCCTACCAATTGCTGTCAGACATGGTGGATGTGGAGGTCATCCGCAAATACCGTCTGGACCGACCCACCCTGCATCGTCTATGTGCCTTGTTGGAACCCCACCTCCGTCCTCGCAGGGTGTATCCAACAGCATTCACCCCCACGGCTAAGGTGATGGCTGCACTGCATTTCTTCGCCACTGGGTCATTCCAGCACACAGTGGGCAGTGGAGGTGGGATGTCCCAACCCATGTTCAGCATGGTGCTCAGGGATGTACTGTCAGCCATGATGCTGTACAGGAACAGATACATCCGCTTCCCCAGGGCTCGTGAATTGGCGGCAGTGAAGGGTGCATTCTATGCCCTTGGACGGATCCCCCACGTCGTTGGTGCAATAGACTGCACCCATGTTGGCCTTGTTGCACCACAGGCCACTGAGCACCTCTACCGCAACCGGAAGCACACGCACTCCCTGAATGTGCAAGTGGTGTGCCTTGCGGACATGGTGATTTCACACGTGTGTGCGAAATTCCCAGGATCGGCCCATGACGCGCACATCATGCGCAACAGCATCCTACCACGTCTGATGACCGACCTGCAACCGGACCGTGGCTGGATTGTTGGTGAGTATGTGGAGTAGTGTAGCGTGCTGGCTGTGCGATGCTGTCTTGTGTCCAGTTGGAATTGCAACGGTTCTCTGTGTCCCTCACACCCAGGTGACTCTGCTTACCCGAATGGGCCCTGGCTGCTCAGCCCATTACGACATCCTGGGAGCCCAGCTGATGTCCGCTACAATGAGGCACATGGGAGGACCAGACGTGTGGTTGAGCGGACCTTTGGCCTCGTCAAGTCCAGGTTCAGATGCCTGGACCGCACCGGGGCGCACTGGCGTACTCCCCACAGAAGGTGTGCCAGATCGTTGTGGCTTGCTGCATGCTGCACAATCTGGCTATCCGCAAGCAGATCCCCCTAATTGTGGATGACGGAGATCAACCAGGGCCCCAGCCTGCAGACCAGGACAGCTCTAGTGAAGAGGACAGTGGAGAGGATGAAGCTGTGAATGTGCGTCAGCAGCTCATCGCCCGCTACTTCACTTGACGGTGAGTGTCCATGTACGACGGCTGATGTAGCTGTAGTTGTGCAGGTGTATGTGTGCTCTGTCACGGGGGCCTTTTGTTCACTGAGTGCTGTGTGTCAATGGTCCATGTCCAGGTTGGTATGCCACTGACAGTGGCTGTAGCATTGTGCCCTGTTGCTCTGTGAGATGTGTGTGCATTGCTTGTAGTTGGTGACAAGTACTGTGTGATGAGTGTGTGACACACTCATTGAATGTACTCTTGTTCTGTTTTTCACCCCTAGGTCCCTACAGCCTCTCCTGTCCCATCGACATGCCACACAGCAGATGCATTTCTGCTCATGGTGGCGATTGCACATCGTGGAATAAACCCAGGACACATTAAGCCGATTGTGATCAAGGTGTATTTATTAACAGCGGTGACATGTGATTGTGTGCAAGGTGATGACAAATGTGGTGCATGCTGTGACAATGAGTTGACGGTCATGGCTGCGTGATGGTCAAGGTGTACCCATGGAGTTCTATGTCCACAGTCCAACAGACACATGCCATTCACATGGCAGTGTGGGGTAGGATCGTATTACAAGTCAATGCAGTAGGTGGTCAAGGTGGCTGGCTGACTCACTGGCGTTTGGTGCGTGCGAAGTCCTCTCTGGACACCTGTTTCCTCTTCGGACGGCCCCTTCCACGTTTGGTAGGGGGGTGTGTTGATGTTCCGCTGGTGGTGGTTGAGGAGTGCTCACTCGCTGTGGACGCAGGGGAACGCGATGCTGCACGAGCCTGCGCCACAGCAGGTGGTGGCGGAGGTGGTGTTGCTGGCCTTGCTTGTGCCCTCCCCCCACCACCAGCTGGCCCATGAGGGCCGCGATTTGGCCCATATGGGCGTCCATGGACCTCAACACCGCAAGGACCTCCCGCGTGTCGCTAGCCGACCTGGCCCATTCTCCTTGGGCCTCTTGATAGGCCCCAAGGACTCTGTCGATTTGCGGCAGGGCTTGGCTCCCAGGCACAGTTGGCGTTGGCCTGGCCCTGCTCCTCCTACCAGTACTGCTGCCACCGACCTGCCCACTAGCCACATTGCTCACCACGGTCCTCGCTCTGGCTCCCAGGGTGGAGCCCGACGGCCGTGCCGACCCTTGCGCAGGGGCTGTGGCGAGGGATGGCGTGGTGGTGGTGATGGTGGTGGTTGCGGCGGTGGTGGTGGCCGCACCGGCCGTGGCAGCAGGGGTCTGTGACTGGTCAGCAGCCCTGGGTGATGGGTTGGTGGGCAGGAGGGGCCCTGGGTTGGTGGGCAGGAGGGGCCCTGGGGAGCGGTTGTGCCCTGCCACTCCAGATGGGCCTGCTGGGTGCTCCGTGTCCGGAGAGGTGTCCAGCTCCTCTACATCCGTGAGTCCGGGTCGGGGGCTTGCGGACTGGCTGTGCTGGCTGCTGTCACCCTCTCCAGCATCCAGCAGTTCGGCACCTGTGGGGAGAATGAGATGGGTCATTGTGTTGCACCTAGCAAAGTATGTATTGGTTGTCTGACATTCACAGTTCGTGCACTGTCGTGCACAGGTTTCCCAGTGGCGTGTGTGTGGATGTACGATGTGTGTATGCGTGGGCTAGGCAATGGGACTGTGTGATGTGGACATGTGGCATGGGACGGATTTGCAATGCCGATAGGTGTGTGTTGCTATGCTCCTACATTTTGTGGCTCGGGTGTATGCGTGCTCCAGGACCATAGACGATGTTGGGTTGAACGATGGTTTAGGGGGAAGGATGGAACGCTTAGGTACGCTGATGCCAAAAGGGGGTACAGCCCCCTAAACGCTCTTGGGTTGGAATATGCTTTTGGGGTACATACTGTGGGTAATGGGTGCAGAACGTGACATGTGTTCTGGCAACATGACAGTGCATAGACAAAGGTGTGTGTCTGTCTCACATGCCCGGAATATCTGCTGACTGTTATCATTCATGGACATCACATTGGTAGCATTGTTGTGAGTTCGTGCTTGTTGTGTGCCACACGACGTATTGCAGATGGGCCACATCCCTTGTGTGCGTGCTGCCCTGGTACATGTGCATCAGTGCTGTGCTCTTGGGGTGTTGACTATATTATGTGTGTTGTTACTCGCAGTGTGACGTGCGCTTCAGTCACTGCAGGCACTTGATTTGTCATGGGCAGGTATCTCTGCATGACTGCTGTATGAGGGCCAGCTGTTCGGATGACATAACTTTCATGACACTGTGGCTGAGAGATGAGATGGATGATATGTTGAATGTGCATTGTGTGCCTGTGTGTTTCATGGGTCCAGTTGTCTTTGTGTGCAATATTGTGGTTCCAAGCTGTTACTTCTAGTACGGTCTGTCTTACGTGGGCGTTGTTGTACGATGTGTGGGTGACAGGCAGTGAGGACTACATGGACAGGACTTCGATGGTGTTGCTGATGTGTGTGATGGGTGGCACAGTGCCTGCCGTGTGGGTCTGTGCTCCAGTGGGACTTGTGCATGCAGACGTGGCTCCTTAGGTGTTGCTGTATCTGTGATGGGTCATGTGGGGTTTGACTCTGTTGAACATGTCCGTGTGCACATTGGTCTCATGATTGTGACTGGGAGCAGTGCTGCGTGTTCCTCTGCTATGTGACATGTCCCATGTGTCAGTCGTAGTACAGTCCTCATGCCTACAGACGCCCCGCCCTGTACATTTTCCCGCCTACAGGTTGTTTCTGAGTGCGCAATGCAATGGATGCCACATGGTACTGGGAGGGAGGGGTGCTCCACCTTGCTGGTCTGTGGGAGTGGGAGCCTGGTGGGTGTTTTACTTCAGCTGTCCCCCTCCGACCCACTGTCTTTGTGTTCCGGCTACTTACCTGTTACTTGTCGGTCAGTGCAGCTATGGCGGACACATGGATGTGGGGTGTGCTCCACCTTGCTGGTCTGTGGTAGTGGGGGCCTGGTGGGTGTTTTACTTCAGCTGTCCCCCTCCGACCCACTGTCTTTGTGTTCCGGCTACTTACCTGTTACTTGTCGGTCAGTGCAGCTATGGCGGACACATGGATGTGGGGTGTGCTCCACCTTGCTGGTCTGTGGTAGTGGGGGCCTGGTGGGTGTTTTACTTCAGCTGTCCCCCTCCGACCCACTGTCTTTGTGTTCCGGCTCCTTACCTGTTACTTGTCGGTCAGTGCAGCTATGGCGGACACATGGATGTGGGTGTGGGGAGTGCTCATTCTGGCGCATCTGGAGTACAAGGGGACCTGGTGGGAGTTGCGGTGCTGGCTGACTGTACACATGCCCCCATGGTTTTGTTAGTTGGTAGCTTTGGGCTGAGTGTGTGTGAGTGTCTGTTGCATGTGTGGGTGATGTCTTGTGTATTGTGTACTGGACATGGGGGTGTTTGTCTCTAGGAGCTATGGCATGGTGGTAGTGCATGTGATTACATGGCGGTGTGCTGGTATACGTTTGTTTGTACTTACCAGCCTCCACTCCCCCTGGTAATCCAGTGAGGATCTCCGGATGTATGATGACTCGCACCTTCTCCTCCCACGCCTTGAAGGTCTTGAATAGCGGGGGATTCCCTCCACCAGTCCTGGCAGCCAGCTCTCGATTTTTGGTCTCCTTCTTCTTGACCACGCTTTTGAGGTCGTTCCACCTTTTGTTAATTTCTCCTCTGTTGCGTGGAACATTCCCGACTGCATTGACCTGGTCTACGATCCTGCTCCACAACCGGTTTCTGGTGGATAGTGGTGTCTGTTGGACCTGGTTGCCATAGATTTGTGGGTGCACCTTGACGATCTCGTCGACCATGACCGTCAGCTTGGTGGAAGTGAACTTGGGCATTCTGTGTGATGCCATGGTGTGTGTTTTGGTGTTTGTGGTGCTGGTGCGGTGTGTGGTGTGTGATGTGCAGGGGGTTTGTGTTGCCGGTGTTTGGTGGTGGTGGTGGTGATGGGTGTGATAGGTGCGTGTCTGTGGTGTGCTGCTGTCCTTTCTGTCTCGCTGTGTTGTGTGCTTTCGTCCTCAGTTTGTAATGTTGCAGGGGGTTGTGGTCTGTGAAGGGGCTGATTTTGTACTTACCTATGTGGGTGTGTCATGATGGTCTGTTGTTTTCAGGTGTGTTGTGGCTGGTGTTCTGGGATTTGTTGTTGATTTTTTTGTCCAGGGGGGGTGTGTTTCAGGGATGTGTACTGTGTTTGGGTTTTTGTGCATGGGTTGCTGTGTGGACTTGTTAGCCATGTTGTGTGTATTTGTTTTCGTCAGCGGATGGTTTCTGTGCATGGACGTGGCCGCCAGGGCTTCCGCCGTGTCCATTTTCGTCACTGTTGTTTGCGCTGGCGGGCGGTGTATTTGTGGATTTTCCGCGCTCATGTCGGTACGATCCTAATTTCACGGGCGGTGTCTCGGTCGTCAGGGCGGGAGGTTTTGGCTTGTCGTGCGTCTTTCCCTCCGTGGCGGGCGGATGGACTTAGACTCGGACATGGGCGGGCGGTATTTTCTGTTTATTTTCCGCCTCCGGCGGTTTTCGGTTCGCGGCATCGTAATTGCTCGGTTGGTATTCAGACGGTGTAGGCGGGCGGATTTTCGCCACTGTGGTTGATGGCGGATTTTTATCCGCCCGACATCGTAATGGACACCTTAATTACCAATTCATTAATTAACATTAGTTAACAACTAATTAACAATTAATTACAAATAAATTACTTCCCACCCTTTACCCCTATAAACCACACAACCCACACCTAAAAAAAATTACACAATTACCATAATTAATTACCAATGAATTAATTAATATTAACTAACAACCAATTAATAATTAATTACAAATAAATTGCTTTCCACAATTAACACTGTAAAATCTCAATTAAATAAATATGAATAAATAAAAAATAATCATCAATTTATTATAATTAAATTACTTCCCACCCTATTCCCCTATTCCCTTATAAACCCACAACCCGCTACGGAACTAAAAAACATAAAATTTACTTAAAATAAAATTGATAACTACTAAACATTTAATACATATATTAAAAAACATAAACAATGCTTATACAAAAAAACATGCATCACATACATTTAAAATATAAACTAAAATACATAACTCTAAGGGGCCGATTCCGATCCGGGTTGGAAATCGTTCCGACCAACACGGACCGGGACTGAAGTCCGACCGACTCGTACAGGCGCAGTCCGACCTGGCAAGTACGATGCGTCCCGGTCGAAATCCAACCGACTCGCACGGAATCAATCCGGACTGACCGAAACATACGGAAAACAGTGCCCCGCTCGGAAATGGACCAGAAACCTTCCGACCGACACGGAACGGCTATAGTTCCGACCGACACGAACACGCGCCGTACAACCTGCCAAGTACGATGCAATGCGTCGTGGACGAAAGCGAGTCGCACGGAGTCCAAGCCATACAACCGATTCGTACAGAACAGAGAGATTGGCAAGAAAAAGAGCCCGTCGCGACCAGCGTGTACGTGAAACATGCAACATAGCACAATGTCAGTGTGACCGACTCGGATCACCCCGCAAGTGACGCCACAGGCGTACGACCCGGTCAACTGAACGTCTCCGTCAGGCCCTAAAGAAATCATGGAATTGACACAGAAAAAGGCCAAACAGGCAGTTAGAAAACCAAACAAATTCAATATTTAAACCAAGACACACCTACAACTCCACCTATAAAAAGTGCAAAAATCCAGACCATGATCCTTTGCAAATCACACAGACCTGCAAACAGACAACAACACCACACTGAGACATACAGCCACAACCTACACACTACACACCACTAGCACCACACAATAAGCACACTCACAGACACCCAGCCATACACATACTCACCAACCCTCACTACTACACCCACCCACCCATCCATCTCCACCACCACCCATCACCATGCCCCCAAAGAAGAATCCAAGGTTCACAGACAGTGAGTTGGAAGTCATGGTAGATGAAATCATCAGAGTAGAGCCACAGTTATTTGGCTCCTTGGTCCAACAGACTCCCCTATCACAGAAAAGCAAGATGTGGGCGAGGATTGTCGACAAGGTGAACGCACTTGCACCTAGCATGCGCACAATGGACGACATCAGGAACAGGTGGTACAACATACGCAGGAGGGTCAAGAAACTCATCGGCAAAGAACATGCCCTGAGCCAGCACACTGGTGGCGGTCCCCCTGCCAAACCGGTGCATCTCACTTCCTGGGAGGAGAAGGTGCGGGCCATGCTCCCACCAGTTGGCCTCCATGGATTGCCTGGAATACCAGAGCCTGGTGAGTACACAAACAACTATTCCAAATTGTGATGTAATAGCAATCCGCACCCACAGACATTAATGTCAGGGGGACAGAGAAAACATTCACTGTCATCAAGCCACAGCAACCTAAAGATAACTATCCTCTCATGTGTATGCGACCTAGAGAAACACAATACCTGCAATGTCCCAGTAACATGTACCTAGGCCAATACATGTACAAACCCACTGACAAATACACCAGGGATTTGGCCCCAAACACCACCAAACACTGTCAGCCATCATGCTACCACAGTAACACACACTCCCAGGGAAGCAGAGTCACAGGAAGGAATGTTTGGTGTGCTGGGAAGGTGGGTGTAGCGGAAACCATGATGGGATTTGTAGTCACAGCCCATAGTCCTCATCCCACATGTCCCAGGAATACCCCCATGCACCATGCTCACCTCACAGGGAGTGGCAAAGTACTGCCAAGATTGATGAAACTGGGCTCTGGTGTGGGGAGCACAAGGCCTTGCTGGGACTTGGGCTCCAACAAACACCAGGACACCACTGTCAGACAACTTCAACATGTACTTAGACTCACTGTTGTTAAAGCGGGATTCTTATCTTATCTTACCATCACTAAGAATCCTCAGGTCGCCAGAATCTTTTTACCTGCTGAATAGTGTGAAGGGAAGAAAATCCAATTCAGTTATGCAACGAGTTAAAATCCAGTTTACCTTCAAAGGTCACGGACTCCGAATTCAGATTTTTGGGTTTATTACAGCCAAGAATAACTGCACATGCAAGCACCTCAACACGAGGTTAAAGAAATAGATGGGCACTAATACAAACATCATCCTACGCAGGAGTCTCATTCGACTCAAAATAAGAAGAATCGTTAGCTCCAGAAGTATTAAACTAATAATGACTCCTCCAATCTCTATATTATTCTTCATTTACCTAAATAAGCGAAAAGCATTAATCTGTCCCTACTCTACCACTAAGGTGACATCCCTACTTAACAAGTTTCCCCAGGCAAGAGTAGAAAGAAAAGGTGTCAGCTGTGAAGACTTCCTAAGAAGTACACTCACTTAGCATTTCGAGCTCGTTCTAAGATACTCCTTTCTAAAGGATCTCTCTCAGGTCTCTTCTACCTCCACTCTACGCTCCCCCCTCGGGGCACTGTCCCTAATACAAAATCCACATACAATAGAACACGCCCTTGTCACGCCTCTTCGGCCAGGTCTTCCTTCTCGTACTTTTCCATCGAAACTCTTACTTCATCCAGGACGGTTATAGTGACCTAGAGTCCCAGGCACCTTCTCCGCTGAAAGTATCATCCCTACATTCCAGTATACTCCCATCTCAATGCCTCCCACCACCCTAACTCCTAAAACAAAGAGCCAGTCTTTCGCTAACGAGGCATGTGTCCTTGCACCTGCAACAGAAGATACATTTCAACAGACTTTCCCTCTGTACGAATCTACCAACTGTGCCCAGAGAGCCTTTCCAAGAGAACACCTTCTCTGCCTACAAAATAAGCTAACATAAGAACGAACAGGCCTTCCCTTGACGTATATGCAGTCAGGTCTTTACACATTTTAAACACACAATTCTTAATTACTTCTTTAAGCATAGGCTCATACATTTCATATGCGAAAAATAAACTACACGTGCAACTTAATATAATACACGTTAACTACTGCATCTTAACTGCACATGAACTAAATCATCTATGCATCATTTTAAACACGTTTCAGTTAAGCATTACATTTACATGATTATAACAGCACAATTACCCTTCTATTCACTCTAATAAATGCGGTTTAGAACTTCATTTTACTGGCTATTCATTAATACATAACTGGATATATGCGGGTGCGGACTAAAGGTGATTATGATGCACCCCTACAAATTTCACGAGAACATGGCGCTCTATCAGTTCCCCCCTTTGATGACTCCTGTCATTACCTTTACAACTCCCTTGGAGAAAGGACCGACCTAAACAGAACTTGTTGCCATTCTCCCCTGTCGGAATCTCTCCAAACTCTTAATATTTCGATAGTGACTGTCCTGCAGTCTAGCCATTCTCGTCTCATTTTCTCTCAAAGCTCTCTCAGCTCTGCCTGCTCTATACCACTTGTATGCTCTGATAAGACCCCACAAGCAAACCACACAAACCACCACAATAATGAGAGGTCTCAGAACATAGCCAAGGAATCCCTTTCCCAAATTCGCAAACCAGCTTCCCACTTGACCAAATCCTTTGCCAACTTTCTCCCAAACACCCTCTTCAGTCAAATCCTCTATCTTAGTATGGATCGTAGTGATGTTACTTATATATTTCTCCAGATCCTTGCTGTGGTCTGGTATATAAGTGCAGCACTCTTGAACCTTCAACATTTTACAGACTCCGCCCTCTTTTGCCAGTAGGACATCCAAAGCAAGACGATTCTGCACAATCATTGTCCTTATCGACAACATCTCTCCATCCACAAGTATCAACGACTTTGCTGTATTCATTGATAATTCATCAACCACAGTCGCCAATCTCCGGATCTTCACATCATTCAAGATCACTCCCAAACTTGGTATCATCGCTCCAAAAATATCTCCTACTACCGCTCCTGCACTCGCACCTCTCTTCACTCTCGAATGCTTTCCACCTTCCAAAAGTTCCAAATCCTCTGCATGGTAAATCTTTGGAGAGATTATTCCCAAATAACACGTACCATACCAGTTTGCTGGCAGCCTCACATAAGCATTCCTTCCACACACATAATACACCGTAGGTATCACTTGTACCGGACCTTGCAGAAAATTCTTTGCTGAGTCCTCCATAGTGAAAACATGATCACACTCACTCTGTCCCACAGAGACCTTATCATAATAAGTCTGCACACGTTTCACACACAACTTTCCCCTTTGGCCCATATCCAATGCTATAGGACCATAACTTCCTTTTGTTCGGTGCAATCTCTCCTCGTCTGTCCAATCTACAGGACTATCTCCAGTGTGACGTGTTTGTGTTAGCTTTCTATATCTATCTTCTACCTGATCTATGAACTTCTTCTCTACTTCTGTTAATGCACATGTTAAATTGTGTCTATGGGCATAAGCTGTATCTAAATTCGAAGTCGGTATGAAGTACTTTCCAAGTCTATCTTCCGCCTTGTAATAATCGTACTTGTTCAAATGTTTATGGGCAGGAACCTCTGAAAGCACGGCGTCATAGTTGGAAAAGAAGTACTCATAGTGATCTCTCCCATAAAACACACTCAGTAACAAACTACACGAAATTCCATAAGTCAGTGGAAGATGCTGGTATCTAATACCCTCATCCACTGAAGCTGGCAACTGCATACACACATAACAATCTTTCGCATCCATCGCATCCACATACTCATATAGCAGCTTAGCATACGCATTAAGCTTAAAATCACTTCTAGACAAATCTACATGCAACCTACGACTCTCTTCTATTAGCAAAGCTCTGTCAGCTCCTATGTTTCCCTCTTTTTCGCTAGTTGTAGTGGGTGTAGGAGTCCCTTGCACCCCCTTCACTGCTAGCTCATGTGGAACCACATATGAAACTACAACTACTATGATTATAGAAACTATCACACCCCCTATAAATGTGCTTACAATCAATTTGGATCTACGGTGTGGATCTCCAGCCTCCATGATTTTGAAAGTTCTCAAAGTTCTTGGCTCAAGCAACGAACACTCAAAAGTCTCTGTCTTCTCCACACGTGACTTGCTTAACCAGTTCGAGCAACACTCCGAAACAGCTGGAAATCCCCTTTTCAACTACAGTTTCTTATTTACATAGTCCAGAAAAAGACTTCCCTAAGCTCTCGTTCCTCTTCTGCGGAAAGTCCCTAAGTTTATTCTTCTTCCACTCGGACCTAGGTTATCTTCTTCTTTAGGCTTTTTATTTACAACAGTTTATACTCAATCCACAATAAGGTCAGCTGCAAGCGCTTCTAGAACATGATACAAAAGTTCAAGACGAAGAATTATCATTTCATGTGAAGGTGGCTCAAACCCAAATGACGGAAATTCGAGTCGATGCAGAACCAATTGTCGGACTTTACTCAGAAGCGGGGGATTCGGAACCGTGAGGGTCAGTACTCCTTCGACTTCGAGCCCTGGCACTAACAGCACCACCTGCAACACCACGTTCGGGCTCTTGCTGACCACCTGCACGGACCTCAGCCTCCCCGAACTCACTACCCCCGGCATCAGTCACTGCGTAAGTCTACTCCGGGGTAGCGTATCTCTGGCAAGGTACTCTCGTTCTTTTCGACCTTCTCCGACCCTCTTGAGCCTGCTCTCCGTCACTTGCTTCCGATTCAGACGTTTCAGACATCGGAGCAAGATCTCTTTCGGGTGCCAACCTCAGATTCAGTCGCCTCTGTCTCTCAGGCCAAGCCTCCTCGGTTCTGGTTGTCCTTCCGCTTTCCCCCTCTATACCCTGTGCACCACTTCCTTCTTCTGCTGAATTTGACTCTACTCCACCCACAGCAGCACCTCCGTCATCCGAGTCAAAGTCGAGGTTCTGGTTGTCGGAACCCTCTTCAGCTTGCTCTGGTGCACAACCAGCTGTATCAGCGACCCTCACAGCTTGACTTGTCCTCTCATGTGGCCCTGCCACATCAGCTGGATTTTCATTCACGAGAGGAGCTGTTTCTTCCGAGGGTGCTGAAACTCTGCGGGTATGGGAAGCATGCACCCAGTTCGGCAATCCTCCACACTTCACTGCTGTGTTCGTCACCAGTATTACCTGGTACTGGCCTCGCCACCGAACGTCCAGACAGCTCTGCCTCACGTTCTTTCGGACAAGCACCCAGTCTCCTGGACACAGATCGTGGCACAGATCACTCGAGGCCGGAACAGCTGCAGCTTGTACTTGCTGGGACACAGAACGGACCACATCAGATAGTCCTTTACAGTAATCGAGAATCAAGTCATCAGTGATGTTTATCAAAGTTGTAGCTGGTACTGCTGGCAATCGCATCGCCCTCCCCATCAGGATCTCATGTGGTGATAACCCAGTTCTCCTGTCGGAGACACTGCGAATACTCATAAGCACAAGCGACAGGGCGTCAGGCCACTTCAGAGACGTTGACGAACACATTTTTGCCATTCTGGCCTTCAAGGTTCCATTGACCTGTTCCACTATCCCAGAAGCCTCTGGTCGATAACTGCAATGTAGTCTTTGATCGACATTCAATGCCGCACAAAGCAACTTCATGATTTCACTGTGGAAGTGTGTTCCTCTATCTGATTCCAAAGAGGTTGGAAAACCAAACCTCGGGATAAGTTCCCTCAACAATAACTTAGCCACTGTGAGAGTGTCACACCTGCGTGTTGGGTAAGCCTCCACCCACCGTGAGAATACACACACCACCACCAAAATGTACCTCAACCCATTGCACTTGGGCATTTCAATGAAATCTAGCTGCATCCTATTGAAGGGTCCTCCTGACCTTCCAATGTGACTCAATGTGACCACTGTCTTCTTTCCAGCATTCATCTGTTGACACGTAACACATCTCTGACAAACTGCTTCAGCGATTGCACAAAATCGTGGGTTATACCATGTCTGTCTAAACACACGCATCATTGCATATCTACCAAGATGTATCGAACCATGTATCAGTCTCGCCATCGGACTCAACAGATTCTCTGGCAATACCGCTCGGCCATCACTGGAAACCCAAACATCAACATCTCCTCTTTCACATCCTGCTCTGACCCATCCATCTCATTCTTGATCTGAAACCTCATCCTGCAGTCGCTTGAGTTCCTCCCAAGTGTTTGCCATGGCCAACATCATGTTGAGGTCGGTTCTTTCTTGGCTCTCTCCTGTGTAACCCTCTGTAAATATGCATCCTTGCTCTGCACAAAAACGGGCAACTTCATCAGCGTAGTTGTTTCCCAGAGAGACAAAATCACTCCCCTTTCCATGCGCAGCGCATTTGACAACTGCGATTTCCTTCAGACATTGCAATGCATCTAGTAGCTGTCTTACATGTTCTCCATTCGTAATGGGTGAACCAGATGATGTCATGAATCCCCTCTGTGACCATAACTGTCCGAAGTCATGAACCACACCGAACCCACACTGGCTGTCCGTGTAGATCGTGATTCGGATTTGATCAGCGGCCAAACAGGCACGAGTCAAGGCAATGATCTCAGCTACCTGCGCGGAGTGTACTCCTTCAAGACAAGCAGCCTCAACCACTGCTGAAATGGTACACACAGCAAACGCTGCTCTCAGTTGACCAACACTGTCTCTTAGGCACGAACCATCGACAAAGAAAATTTCATCAGGGTCAGTCAGTGGTTCGTCGACAATGTCAGGTCTCGGTTTGGTGCATAGTTCAGTCACATCAAGACAATCATGGTCCGCACAATCTTCATCATCTGTATTCGGTATGGGCATTAATGTCGCAGAGTTTAAGACAGAGCACCTTTTCAGAGTCACATTCTCTGCGGCAAGTATGACTTGCTCATACCTCGTTAACCTGTTATTCGTTAGGTGCTGAGTCTTTGTCCTGGTCATTAACAATTAAACAGAGTGTGGTACATAAACTGTCAGAGGGTGACCCATTACAATGCTTTCACATCTTTCAATGCTGACACCTGTTGCAGCAACGGATCTGAGACATCCGGGCAACGTAGAAGCTACTGGATCTAAAGTAGCTGAAAAATAGGCAACTGGTCTACGGACACCTCCATGATTCTGAGCCAAGACTGCTAATGCACAACCTTCTCTCTCGCAACAGAACAGTGAGAAAGCCTTGTTGTAATCGGGCATTCCCAAAGCTGGTGCACTGCACAAACCTTCTCTCAGTCTTAGGAATGACACCAAGCATTCCTCGTCCCATGGTACCGGATCACTCACATCCTTGTGCGTCAGCCTCTGTAAAGGCTTTGCTCTCAAGGAAAAATTGGGAATCCACTGACGACAATAGCCGACCATTCCCAAAAACATCCTGACTTCCCTCTGAGTGGTAGGCCCAGCCATGTTCATTATTGCCTCAATTCGATCTGGTGACACCTTCCTCTTGCCTTTTTCTAGTCTGTGACCCAAGTACTGCACTTCGTTCAGACAGTACTGCAATTTGTTCGGGGACACCTTGTGTCCATTCTCTGCCAAATGATTCAGTAGGGCTATCGTGTCTATCCGGCATGCGTCTTCTGTTTCTGAGGCAATAAGTAGATCATCTATGTACTGCACAAGAACTGAGTTCTGTGGCAATGCGAGACTCTCAAGATTCTTCTTCAAGATCTGATTAAAGATCGATGGACTCTCTGTATACCCTTGAGGGATACGACACCACGTTAACACACGTTTTTCCAGCCGGAAAGCAAAAAGAAATTGGCTTTCCTCGTGGAGCGGTATCGAGAAGAATGCTTGACACAAATCAATCACAGTAAACCACTCGGCTTCGCATGGAATCTGAAACAGTATCACTGATGGATTCGGTACCACTGGACAACATGGGACAACTATCGTGTTGACCTTTCGCAGGTCTTGCACGATCCTGAACTTCCCACTCGGTTTCTGTAGTCCCATGATAGGTGAGTTACATGGGCTACCTCTTATCTCCTTCAGAATTCCCTGCTTGATCATGGACTCGATTACAGGTTTAATCCCTGCAATAGTCTCGGGTGACAGGTTGTACTGGGGCGTTCTAGGGAATTCGACATTCTGCTTAACCTGAATCTGTACAGGTTCAACCCCCTTGATCAGTCCGATCTCTTCTCCCGTGAAGTCCCACACCTCTTGTGACACAGAATCTCTCAAATCTAGTGGAAGTTCCTCCACCGTCACCACAGGATACCTCTCTATACACAAGTGCTGATTTGCAACTTTGAAGGTGGCATCGTCATCCTTCGTCTGAACCTCCACTCCCCTAGGTGTGCAATAGATGGTGCAATTCAATTTACACAATAGATCTCTTCCTAACAGACAAACTGGACTCGAATCGCACACCACGAACTGATGTCTAGCTCGGAAAGAGCCTATTCTCACTGGGATCGGTTCGTCAATGGGCTAGTTATCCTCTTGTTCGCCACTCCAACAACTTGGATCGATTGTCCCGAGAGGGGTAGGTTGGGTACTACTGCTGATCTTACAGTAGACCGGGTAGCACCAGTGTCAACCAAAAGAGTGGTAGGATGACCATCAATGTCTGCCTCCACAAAAGGTCCTCTCTGGTCTACCTCCAAGACTGCTCCAAGTGTGCAGTCTTCCTCCCCCCTCAGGCACCGTCAGGCCAACGGGTCTGGGCTGTATTCATCATACCCTTCGAAAAGGGGCATCTGCTGGTAAGTCCGCATCCCTTGCGAAATTCTCGGTGGCTGGGGAACTTGCACCTGTGGGTTGAACGTCCCCCCTTTCATCGACCTGGGCCTCGTCACAGTATTGACTACCTCCGGCACGGGAGCCTGAACCACTTCTACCTCCTGCTGCACCTGATTGGCTGGGTTCAAGGGACACTCGCGCTTCCAATGTCCAATCTGGTGACAAAGATGACACGCAGTGGTCTTCTTCAATGTCGCCACATCCATCCCCGTCTTAGGATCTATAGGTTTCCCTTTTCCCTGAACTTGCCCATTTTGGTTCCCTTGGTAGTTTCCCTGTCTTCTCCCCAGCGTCCCTCTGTTAGGTTGGACCTGAGCTGGTTGCATCTGAACAAGCATCAACTTGTCCTTCTGCTTCCGGTTTTTCGAGTCCACTTCATCACTACAGTACCTCGCATACCGCAAGATTTTGTCTACCGGTTTGTTCTGCCAACAGATCAAGTGTTGCTGTATCATGAGGCTAACCTCTGATCTCAATCCTAGGACAAACTTTGAGACAAACTGTCCCATATCCTTGGGGTCTAAGGTATCTAGTCCGCTATACTGTTTAAAAGCTTGCAAGAGTCTTTCATAATACTCATGCACTGTCTCCTTTGGTTCCTGAACAGTTCGATCTATCTTAACCCAATCAAAGTCTTGAGGCGAGATCTTCAACTTCAACCATGTAATCACTTGTTCAAACTTTTTCATGACTATAGGTGACGGACCATTTGTGACAGCATCCCTTTCAGGTTCGGAGGTCGGCCACTCAACTGCAATTTTACACGCTGACCACAAGTCTCCTGGTACTACAATATCAAACAAGGTGTTCAAATCAATCCACAATACCTTCGAAATTTTGACAAAACGGTCAACCTGTTTGTACCACTCTACTGGTCTTTCCCTCAGCCGAGGAAAATCATTTGTAAATGCAGCCAAATCACCTCTACTCCATGGCACATGCACGTACCCTCCATTCTGTACTTCTCGTAAAGGATAGTTCCCTACGCCTGGCGTCCCTCCCCCCGGAGGCGGCGTTTCTCCTACAGTCTTTTTAGCAATCTTCTTCTTAGACCACCTTTCCTCCCATTTGTTGAGCATCACCCATATATGCATCCCTACAATCAGGTCTTTAGTATGCGTCCTCAATCCTATGACCCTTTTCTCCTCAAGCTCTTGATCACTATATTGCAACCTATGAGATCCTTGCAACGATTTCGTTTTATTCAAATCCACCTCATATTTCTTTGCCAATTCTGTCAATTTCTCATGTGCGGCCCTCGCTTTACGAGTCACATCCTTTGCTACAAAAAGCAGCTCGTCTGGCTCATAGATCTCTATTCTCTCCAAAGGCAGGTTCCCGCTAATCATTTCATCTACCTCTGCCTTCAGTCTCACTACATCCAGCAACCTTGCCTTCATGGCACTCCTCAAAATTTCTCGACAAGCCACACCATTCCGCTCGTCATAATCACTACTTTGTTCTCGTGGCTTACTTTCTTCTATCGTATTCCTAGAAACTGGTCTGTTTCCTGAGTTGTCTTGCTCCACATCTCCTGGCATCCTATCACTCTGATTCCTCACAGGTGGTACCCACATTCTTAAGTATGATCTGGACTCGACCAAAGACCTTGGTCTTACTGGTCTCACATCCACCTGTCCACTAGAGGAGTCTGCGGTGGCTGGCAGTGGCGTGCTCGCTTCTATGGGCTTCAGAGAGCAAACCATTCCCTCCTCTACACCATTCCCTCTAACGCTGATCCCCTCTCTCCCTGTCGTCTGCGCTAGACTTCCTTCACTTACTCGATCTGGGTCATACACCGATACTATAGGACCAATGGTAACAGGTACCATCAGGGAATCCGGCAACCTCATACTTCCCATTGATGATTGTGTTCCCGCTCCCTCCGTTCCTGTGAAGATTTTCCCCACTACTCTCACATTTGTCTGATTCTGTGACTCACCAGTCCTTCCTGCCACAATCTAATTTCCTTCGCTATATTCTGGATTTAGTGGAGGTGGTCTCTCTGACAGCAGTCTGTCTAACAAGCTGTCATCCGTATCACTGTCATCTTCCTCTGCACTCCTTTCCTGCGTACCTCCCGTTTTCTCTATCAACGGATATAATCTATCCCCCTCAATTGTTTCCACTCTCCACATTTTCTCCAGTGCATCCCATCTCGCATCTTGAAATGCCCTGATTGACTTCTTCACCCTTTCCTGACTTCTGTCTCTCTTTCTGTCATACGCTGCTCTAATCCATGCATTTAGCGCCTCAAACTGTGTGGGTCTAGGTAGTGGTCGCAAGGAAGACATCACAGATTTCAACTGATACAACACTTCCAATCTGAAAGTACCATAGCGTGGGAAAGTCAATACTCCCTCTCCTTCTGTCATTTTATGCCAATTCTCAAGCCAAATTATAGTATGAAATCCTACATTCTTAGCCATGTAATGTGCTGGCGTATCCTCGGGAGGAGCTTCCTCTCCACCCCGAGTAACCACATGTCTATCACCTCTACAGAGTTCTCGTAAAACTTTAAAACATTTCATGATGAAGCAGATTTCCGTTCGCGCACAAGATTTTGTTTTTACTTCCTGATGTCAGTCCACCAATACCAGCGCGGCTCACACCAACCGGCCTATCGCAGCGCGGCACTGTCTGACGTCACTCTTCCTCCGCTCGCAGCAGTTCCCCTCCTTCACAATTCACCTCTCGCGCTCACACGTGTCTCAATCACACTCTGAAGTAACTGTCTGTCCTCAAAACGACCGGACAATCACCTCTCTGACTGTCTGTCCACCAACGACCGAACAGTCTCTCGAAACTGTTGACCTCGAATCTGGCAACTGTCTGTCCGCGAACGACCGGACAATCGCCTCTGACACAATCGATAGGATCCAAACACTCAATGTTCTACACACAATAACCTACGACCAGCGTCGGTTATTCACACACTCACACGTACGCTCCCTATCATCAGTGGGTTAATCAACGACGTCTCATGACTCCCACAACCTCTGGTCAACAATCTCAGCTCTGGGTGTCTTCTACACCACAATCTCTTATCCCGGGATATCGAATCAAATCTCTTGGCCCTGCGCGCGCTCACGGTCCGATCCTCAATCACACGACTCTCACTCCAACTCCGCAAGACATCACACAACAAATAAACACCGCAATCTAACAAGGATCACCCTGTTCATACTCACTCTACCACGAACTGCTACTTCCGCCGGACCATCACTCTCCGTCCGTTTTCAGCGACCGCCATCGTCCTCTTACAATCCACTGGATCACCATCACTCGGGCTCTATGGAGCAAGTAATCTCTTATCCTAATCTAGATCTCCCCTTACTATCAGAGGAAACCATCCTACTCTGCTACCAACTGTTACAGCGGGATTCTTATATTATCTTACCATCACTAAGAATCCTCAGGTCGCCAGAATCTTTTTACCTGCTGAATAGTGTGAAGGGAAGAAAATCCAATTCAGTTATGCAACGAGTTAAAATCCAGTTTACCTTCAAAGATCACGGACTCCGAATTCAGATTTTTGGGTTTATTACAGCCAAGAATAACTGCACATGCAAGCACCTCAACACGAGGTTAAAGAAATAGATGGGCACTAATACAAACATCATCCTACGCAGGAGTCTCATTCGACTCAAAATAAGAAGAATTGTTAGCTCCAGAAGTATTAAACTAATAATGACTCCTCCAATCTCTATAATATTCTTCATTTACCTAAATAAGCGAAAAGCATTAATCTGTCCCTACTCTACCACTAAGGTGACATCCCTACTTAACAAGTTTCCCCAGGCAAGAGTAGAAAGAAAAGGTGTCAGCTGTGAAGACTTCCTAAGAAGTACACTCACTTAGCATTTCGAGCTCGTTCTAAGATGTTCCTTTCTAAAGGATCTCTCTCTTTGCCCTTCTCTCAGGTCTCCTCTACCTCCACTCTACGCTCCCCCCTCGGGGCACTGTCCCTAATACAAAATCCACATACAATAGAACACGCCCTTGTCACGCCTCTATGGCCAGGTCTTCCTTCTCGTACTTTTCCATCGAAACTCTTACTTCATCCAGGACGGTTATAGTGACCTTGAGTCCCAGGCACCTTCTCTGCTGAAAGTATCATCCCTACATTCCAGTATACTCCCATCTCAATGCCTCCCACCACCCTAACTCCTAAAACAAAGAGCCAGTCTTTCGCTAACGAGGCATGTGTCCTTGCACCTGCAACAGAAGATACATTTCAACAGACTTTCCCTCTGTACGAATCTACCAATTGTGCCCAGAGAGCCTTTCCAAGAGAACACCTTCTCTGCCTACAAAATAAGCTAACATAAGAACGAACAGGCCTTCCCTTGACGTATATGCAGTCAGGCCTTTACACATTTTAAACACACAATTCTTAATTACTTCTTTAAGCATAGGCTCATACATTTCATATGCGAAAAATAAACTACACGTGCAACTTAATATAATACACGTTAACTACTGCATCTTAACTGCACATGAACTAAATCATCTATGCATCATTTTAAACACGTTTCAGTTAAGCATTACATTTACATGATTATAACAGAACAATTACCCTTCTATTCACTCTAATAAATGCGGTTTAGAACTACATTTTACTGGCTATTCATTAATACATAATTGGATATATGCGGGTGCGGCCTAAAGGTGATTATGATGCACCCCTACAAATTTCACGAGAACATGGCGCTCTATCACTGTCATGGAAGCATGGCCCATGGTGGCCTATCTGGTCCAGGGGGGAGGAGGAGTGCAACCTCAGACTACATCTCCCAGCAGGCCCTGTCACACACACCCCTCCCACCAACAACAAACAACACACCTGGGACCAAGCACAACCTGAGACTCAAGGTAAATCGACTTCCAAGATGCCTGACACTGGGCCCTGGGGGAAGGAGCAGCAATCCATGGTGGTATTTGTGTGCCAATGCAGATTGTAACTACAAACATACCTGCAATGTTACAGGAAAGATCCTCTTTCACAAAAGTCACTAAACTGAGAACAAACTCACAGCAAGGCAATGGGATCCAAACACCAGTCACATGCAGCAGCCATCTTGTCAGCACACATTCAATACCAGGAAAGCTGAGTCACAGGAAGGAAGCATGGGTTTGCTGGGAAGGTGGGTGGAGTCAAATGCATGATGGGAGTTGAAGAAACAGCCCATAGTCCTCATCACACATGTCCCAGGAATACCCCCATGCACCATGCTCACCTCACAGGGAGTGGCAAAGTACTGCCAAGATTGATGAAACTGGGCTCTGGTGTGGGGTGCACAAGGCCGTGCTGGGACTTGGGCTCCAACAAACACCAGGACACCACTGTCAGACAACTTCAGCATGTACTTAAACTCACTGTCATGGAAGCATGGCCCATGGTGGCCTATCTGATCCAGGGGGGAGGAGGAGTGCAACCTCAGACTACATCTCCCAGCAGGCCCTGTCACACACACCCCTCCTACCAACAACAAACAACACACCTGTCTGAGGCACGGAAGTGCACGTTTCGCAATGTCCATGTAAGTCAATGAAACTATACATGAGCTGTCCATGCACACAGCTCTACGTGCACATAAAACGCATCAGGTCATCAGGACAATGTTCCAAACCTACATTGGCATCTGCCTGTGATAATTGAGGACAGTGCTATGCACATACACTTATCATGAAGCATAGTACCTATTTGAATGTGTGTGATACGTTGATGTGTGCTGAACCACAACATACATTGTGTGACTCTTCCACCCACAGGGGCACCTGGGGAAACTGCAAGAACAGACGAGGAAGATTCCCAGTCCCAGACTCTGGTAGACACAGAGCTGGCCGGTGTGGATGCCTCTCACTCCTCTGACGACGACCACGAACGACCTGGACCCTCCGGTGTGGATCAGCGTGCAGCAGCAGTAACATCTGCACCCCCTGCCACCACTCCTACTACATCTGACAACACCCAGATGACCCCTACTAACAACGACAGACCAAGCCAACCCAACACCGAGGGCACAGGTACACAGGGCACCCTGGAGGTGGCTGCCAATACCACCAGTGCCATCACAGGAGGAGGCCCAGTGTCGTCTGTGCCTGCAACAGCAGGACATGCTCATGGGGGTTGGGGTGGTGGGAGTGGGGGCAGGCTGAGGCCACGTCATGCCCATGGTGCTGCACCCCAAGCTCATCCCCAGTTGGGACGCATCATAAATGCGTACCAGCAATGCACCGGAGACTTTGGCCAGGTTGTGGGACACCTCAGGGACATTAAACAACAGCAGGCTGAACATCATGCCAGATTGGACGCACACATGTTGCGGGTGGAGACACACATGGCCCGCATGGAGTCCAAGATGGACAAGTTGGATGATGTCACGGCGGTGCACAGAGACATACTTGGATGCCTACGTCAGATTGCAAACAACATGGCCCCACCTCCCTGTGTGCCCACTACATCAGTTGCCACAACATCTGCAACTGCCACAGGTAGGGAGGTGGACTCTGACGGAAACTCCAGCGCACCGCCCCAGCCTGCACCTGAGGGACCCCCCCAAAGAAGACAAGGGGTCATCCAAAGAAGGACAAGTGAGAGGCAGCTGGCCATGCACATCCCCCAGGAAGTGAACACCTGTTCCTGATGTCCACCATTGTGTGCAAACCCTTCACCTTGTCGACTGTCCCCAACTCTCCCACATGTGATGGAGGGTCTGATTTGAACCAATGGATCTAATGACTATGGACTTTACTCTGGTAATTTCATTTACCAACACTACCAACCCCCCTGTGAACTTTGGATTCCCATTGCACTGTACAGCACTTCATGTCACCTACATCATTCACACACATGCATGTAAATAAACACTTCAACTCACACTTGTAGCCTCTGTGTTAAATTTAACCGGGTTTGTCACATATAGGTGACGATATGCTAAAGTAAGACTGTGCAGGAAAACCACTAGAGCAATCTAGACACTGAAATGTGATTTATGTTGATGTGACACATATGAGAGGTACACACTACTAGGTCAACACAACACGAATTCCCCATGCCCATCAGATTCTTTGCCTCAGACATTGTGAACTGCAAGTACACACAAATGCTGAAGCAGTGGCAATCAGCCCACAGATCCAGCATGCCAAGGATTGTCAGATGTGTGGACACAGAGGAAGCACACCACAAACTGGTGCGCACCTTTATTACACATACACAACAAGTAAACTAAACATCAGATGCAAGGTACCCTCACATAACAGTGATCAAAAGTAACCAAGAATGGCAGACATGCCAGCACCGGGGTGTGTGGGATGATGCATCCGGGAACCATTAAAGGTTGTACTCTGTGACCGTATTGTGCGTTTCAGAGGTTACATGTCACCAGACAACAGCCAATGGACCCTGTGAATGACCGACATACAACAGTATTGAAATCACTAAATCACTGCATACATCTACAATACACATTACAAACACTATTTCAAAGAGTTGTGAAAAGATACGAAGATTCATGGCAACACTGATTGGGAGGACATACTAACTCAAGGGACACATCAATGCAACAATCATGACACGTAGCATGCAGAAACACATATGCTCTGACAGTGCACAACACAGACACATACCAGGTGATGTAAGAATAGTTGACAACATATCACTGTATACTCACAATTAGGAGAAGAAGTTGTTGATGAGCTGAGTCCGGACATCCCCCTCACCCTCATCGTCACTTGCAACATGTCCCAGGCCAGGATCCTCCCATGCTGGCAGTTGATGGCCGTCATCATCTTCGATGAGAGGCACCTCCTCCCTCACTGCCATGTTGTGTAGCATGCAACACACAATAAATATCTTCCACACCTTTTCAGGTGCATATTGGAGGGCCCCTCCTGTCTGGTCCAGGCAGCGGAATCGGCTTTCCAGGAGTCCAAATGTCCGCTCAATCACTCGCCTGGTCCGCCCATGTGCTTCATTGAAACGTATCTGCGCTGGTGTGACAGGGTTCCTAAGAGGTGTCAGAAACCACGGCATGTTGGGGTACCCGGAGTCACCTGCATTCAAACAGCCAAACATGTCATGGGTCAGGAAGGAGCGTATAATCCAAAGATACTTAAAACACACAAGGTAAAGTGCAATTACACACCGACAAGCCAGGCACGCTGGTTCTGCAGCTGTGACATCATATGTGGTATCCTGCTATTCCGCATGATGTAGGCGTCGTGTGCTGAACCAGGGAAACAGACACAGAGATGTGAAATTGTCATGTCCGCAAGTTATACCACTAGGGCATTAATAGAGTGAAAATGTTTACGGTTGCGGTAAGTCTGCTCATGGGCCTGTGGTGGTACCAAAGCCACATGTGTCCCATCAATTGAGCCGATGACATTTGGCATCCCTCCCAGTGCATAGAAATCTCCCTTTATGCCTGGCATTTGTTGTTGGCTGGGAAATCGGATGTAACGGTCCAGATACAACAACATTGCCTCCAAAACATCACGGAGAACACGACTGAACATGGTCTGTGACATCCCACCAGTACCAGCCACTGTGTATTGGAATGTTCCGGTGGCAAAAAAATGTAGGGCTGCCATCACCTTCACCTTGGGGGTCAGCGCAGTTGGATACGCACGCCCAGGTTGTAAATGTGGGAACAACTGCTCCTCCAAATCCTCAATCAGCTGGCTTGTGAAGTGGTACCGTTGGATGCAGTCACGTTCAGCCATGGTTGCAAGGTCCGGGAAGGGTCTGTGGACATTAGGTCTCCTGCAGTACATAGGGAATCAAAGAAAGTATTTCAGTTCCCCCACATCTGTGGCTATGACCATGTCAAATACCACATGCTACATCACATCAGGACACAATTGAGTCAGGTGTGTGCAATTCAGCATGGACACATATGCCAGCCATGTGCCCCTCACCTAACATGTCAGCTCCACATGGTGACACCACAAGTGCCATGCTCTGCTGTCGACAAACTGTGGGCCCTGTCACAGTACATCTGAACATATGTCACATACCAAACACACACCTCAATAACTAGTGAGGACAGTTGTGTTGTCAAAATTACAGGGGACTGGCAGCCACACACACGGGGAACATGCATTGCAACATGGACACA
Source organism: Calotriton arnoldi (assembly GCA_963921515.1). Lineage (NCBI taxonomy): Eukaryota > Metazoa > Chordata > Amphibia > Caudata > Salamandridae > Calotriton > Calotriton arnoldi. The sequence continues at coordinate 1,643,563 of CAWUFW010002995.1, read as the reverse complement.
GTCACCATGTAATGTCTGATGTACACGTTCCATCACAACCATCAGTTGTCTGCATGGCAAACGTGGATGTCTGTGACACACAGACACAACACCAAATCACATGCCCAAAACTGATGGAGGTTTGGGGGGACTAACAACTCCCAGATACAAATATGTCCATGTGCCTAGCACTATACGCAAATACTCATGATGTACCACACACAGCAAGGCCAGGGACACACATGACATATCATATGCAATGTAGGGTTCATGTAACATGGCAATACACAATGTGCCCCTGCAACTGTGCCCAGGTCACGTGTGTTGACCAGCAAAGTCCCCAAGCACAGTAGGGAGGTGCATCACACACAATGCCTTTTTGTGACCATGTAACATGGCACATGCTGGTAGTGTGTACCACATTGTGCACATCAAATATGACATGTGTAGACATGTACCCACACATGTAATGAGGCATGAATAGTGATTGCCTGTACTGTGTGACAGGCTGTCACTGTGTTGTCCAGCCCCTCAGTCCATGTCAAAACATTTCGGTTGGCAGCTTCTGACCATCGAATGTAAGGGTCACACAGGCTTGTGCGATTGTGAATGACGCGTCGGACACTTAGGGACCAAGGCGTACACACGCCTTGGTCATAGACTGTAATGGCTATATATGCGGGTGCGATTTGATGAGACGCGTCGGACACATAGGGACCAAGGCGTACGCACGCCTTGGTCATAGACTGTAATGGCTATATATGCGGGTGCGATTTGATGAGACGTGTCGGACACATAGGGACCAAGGCGTACGCACGCCTTGGTCATAGACTGTAATGGCTATTAATGCGGGTGCGATTTGATGAGACGCGTCGGACACATAGGGACCAAGGCGTACGCACGCCTTGGTCATAGACTGTAATGGCTATTAATGCGGGTGCGATTTGATGAGACGCGTCGGACACATAGGGACCAAGGTGTACGCACGCCTTGGTCATAGACTGTTAATGGCTATATACGCGGGTGCGATTTGATGAGACGCGCGGACGCCTAGGATCCAAGGCATACGCACCCATTGGCTATTGGCTGTCATGGAGACGAGCCTTGTGTTTTGCTACGTGTACGACTCGTGTGCTGCCAGATTCAGTTGGGCCACTAAAACAATGTTGCAAATTCAATGGTGTCATGATGCAGAAAGTTTGAACGACGCGGAAGGCGTGTCCGATGCATTCAAAGTCATGGATTGGGCAAATTCGGATAATGCGAACGAGTCTGGCCTATCTCTTTGGCCGCATCGAACAGATACTGCCTCTGTAGCACAGATTTAAGGCTGTCTGTTCCCCTGAGACTGCACTTGCTTGCACTACATGCCACAGGACTGCATTTCATCACACCACTTCTGCTGTCTCTGCATCCTCTGTATCCTGCAATGGCACGTACTGTGGAGAGGGCCCCAGCATTCACTGAGAAGGAGAACCAGGCCCTGCTGGACAGCCTCCTCCCACAGTACTGCAAGCTGTATGGGAAACCAGGGGAGCAGGTGAGTGTGGAGTCCAATGCCTTTGCTTTTGTACATGTAGTCTGACTGGCACTACTAGCATTGTGCTCACCAAGGGCAAGCATGCACACTGAGTAAGTTCAAGTTTCTGAGTGTGCTGATCCATGTACACAGCTGGCAATGTTTCTGATTGACTTACTGTCCTTTTTCCCTTATTTAAATGTGTTTATGTGTGACATACAATTGACTAATAGTGACACTTCCTGACATGCAAAACCTAGCATTGATGAAGAGGGGAATGTGACAATGTCTGCCATTCCAGCCATTTCAGCAACCAAAAACTGTAAGGGCAACTATGAACTGCTGCAATACACCAGACATGTAAAGGTACCAATTTGCAGGAGGGCCTCATGGTGGTTTGGGAATAAGAAATTGCCAGTTCATTGCAGTGAGATAGTTGGTGAAGAGTTGCACCACAGCTGCAGACCCTAGACCCCAGCTCTCCTCATCAGCTGTGTTGCAGATACAGTGCTGTATGCTTGTCTGCAAAAGTTAAGTAAACACCTGTAACCCCCCCCCCGGTAGCAAATGTGCTGACTCAATTGATATGTTGTTGTTGCCAGTGTTCACCAATCAATGTGGGTCATGCAATGTAGGGAGAGGCTGGGGAGGGGGTGTAAGTGGAGTGGCCCATGTGATTGGTCTACCCGTGCTGGTACACGTCCTGTGCAACTCTGTGCCTCACAGTGTCCGGTCTGAGCAGTGAGTGGGTGTCCACCCTGAGGCCATCGGTCTGCCGGCACTGCCATGTCGTGAATTGGGGCTTGCACACAGGACAACTGCCCATTACCATAGTTGCACTACCTGTATACATGATATGCACTGTAAAGTTCTACATGTGTGTTTGGGAACATGGAGCATGTGTAGTGATGTTGTCTCACATTGTCATCCTCACAGGTCACTGCCCATGAGAAGAATTAAATATGGCAGACCATCACCCGGGAAGTTAGGTCGGTGGGGGTCTACAGACGCCACATCCGCCACTGCCAGAAGAGGTGGCAGGACCTTCGTGGCTGGACCCGGAGGATAGCAAGGGTTCAGCTGAAGCTGTCGCCTCCTCGCAGGAGGGGCGGACGCCGGAACCTGACACCCCACATGCTACGGATCCTGGCGGTGGTCTTTCCAGACCTGGATGGGCAGTTGAAGGCCAGACAGCAGCAAGGAGGGGGTAAGTCCATGCCTTGTTGGTGTATTTGGGTTAACCTGCACTTTGCACTCCTTCAGCCAAGTTACACTCCCACAGTTAGTCTGTCTGCTCAGACAAGTTCCATGTGGCTATATTTGGTGATGCCCCATTCACAGCTGATGCCCAGGTGTGTCCCTTCCACTCTTTCACATGTGTAACTTGGGCTGTGTGTATTTACTGTTGTCCAAGGGAATGTTGACAGCAACATCAGCAAAATGAACATTGACTTGAGCTACATGGGTGAGGCTAATCTGGGACATGTGTCAGATTATTTATAGATTATTAACCTGTGCTCTGTGTGGGCTCAACATCTCTGCACTAATTGCTGTTGTGGGTCAGCATAGGAGTGTGAGGTATTGACCACACACCCATGCAGCAGGCATGCACAATCGTGACACATCAGACATTTGATGTGTATGAGTTCCAGAAAATGCATGGTCACCTGCATTGTGCTCCTGCTAATCCCATGTATCACATGGCCCATGGACAGGTCTGCCTTCTCCGGTCATCTGAGACACTCTGGCCTCCTAATCTTGTGTGTCAGCCAACACTTCGACCATTGTGAATGTTTATTATCATGTGCCTGACTCTGTGTCAAGCTGGCCTGCCATAGCTTTTCGTATTTCAGAGATGTGCTATATGTTTGTCATGGACAGACATCTGACATGTGACTATTGGTTCTGCACACAGGGCAATACATATGTGTGTAGTCACTATAATGTGCATAATGGTGTATTCAACAGATTTGTGTCAGCAGCTTTACTATGTACTTGTGATGTCCTCTGTGATCAGGTATACAGGGTTGTAGACTCACAAACTGTGATGTGTCATGTTGCTTATGTGGCTTTATCATATTCTATCAAATGTGTGTAGCATGTGGTGACCATGTATACATGACCACTACTGGAGTTCCATTCACAGTGCAAACATGGGTGTGACACATTGCTGAATGTGGAGTTGGCATGCACTGCCTATGTGACAGTAGTCAGTACTGACTGATGGGCCAGACAGGCCTGTGGCCTTATGTTACACACTAATATCTGGGGCATGCTGTATTGTGACGTGTGTCTTGTACTGCAGCCACAGTGTGCTAGCTTTACGTTTCAAGACATGGGCCGTAATGGTGTCTGGTAATGGAAGTATGTTCATCATAGCAACAATGAGGTCATGCCATCACAAATGCTGTTCCAAAACCTGAGTCAGTGGCCTGGAATGTGACATGTGTGTCAGAACACATGACAGTAACGATCAGAGCAGATCAGAGTACTGGGTAGTCTGGTAATGCCTGCACATGTGCTGTCCGACATCATACATACTATGGGCTGATGGGTCCATTGTCATCATGGGTACAGAGGGCATGGTTCACTGGCAGACTGATAAGTGCCAGGTTCACCTATGTGTGGTAGATTGTGATGCTGTTTTTAAATGATGCCAGGGCTTGCACAGTGATGTGTTGCATTTAAGGTAATGTGTCCAGTAAACACAGGTGACTGATGTGAATCTGTTTCTCCTTGTTCACAGCATCATCGGCAGACACTGGAGGGGACAGCTCCACTGACCGTGAGGAGGGGCGCAGCCAGACTGGTTCCGCTGTGGAGGAGTCGGAGGGAGCCAGTGGCACGGAGGGTGAGGGGAGCCACACTGAGGGCGAGTCAACAGCCACTACATCTGCTGCGGACGACGAAGGCTCAAGTGATGATTCCCTGGAGGAGGCAGGTGTGCCAACACCAGAGAATACTGACAGTGAGTCTGTCCCCGCCACCTCCACCATCTCCACCCTCCCAGTTGCTCCCATCCCAGATGTCCGTGGAGCCCCCCGTGTTAGGGCGAGAGTCTCCTTCAGTCCAGGCACTGCACCCCCTGCCTCTGTCTCCCCTGCTGCCCTGAGTGTGGAGTCTGTGGACCTGCTGAAGCAGATCCATGTGGGGCAGACATCAATGCTGAGTGTCCTCCATGCTCACACTAATCTCTTGACACAATTGGTGTCATTCGTGGAAGGCATGTCAGCAACCATGTCTGCCCAACAGCGGATCAGTCAGTCCATGGACTCCTCACTGACGACAGCAGTGTCCCTCCTCCAGCAGTCCCTCACCACACCTACCTCTGGCCCATCCACAATCCCCACTACCCTCCCCGATCCGACCACACTCACACCTGCACCGTCACGCACAACACCAGACCCGAGCAGCACATGCACAGGGAAATCTAAGTCTAAACGCACCAGCATGCACACACAGGGGACTGATGGCACACACACAGGGGATAGGGTACAGACGCACAGACAACCATCCACAACCACTCGGCAGTCCTCAGACACCTCTCCCGCCAAAACCTCTTCCCTGGACTCCCCTGCAAACCCCCCTTCCCAGAAGCTCTTCCTCTGTGAGCTTGGCCTCTTCCCCTCAGATACACCTGGGCCAACTCACAAGGGGAAGAGGAAGTCACCTCGCTGGGAGGGTATACCCCCCGACCCCGCACACCCTCCCCCAAGAGCAGGGACACTGAGGCCCCCACCCGGAAATCCCCAAGAACCAGGAAGACCCAACCACATTCACACACTCCCACCACACACTCTCCGTCCTCAAGCTCCCATGCCACCACTCCTTGTGTTCTGCCGCCACTCCCTGCCCCAGGTTCACCCACCCACCGGTGGCACATCCCCAAAGTCATTAGGCCCTCCCCCCTTCTACAGACACTTACACAACACCCGCCCTCAGCCTGTTCCTGCTACTGCAGTGGAGTCCGTGTCCCCCCCGACTGTCCTGGCCACTGCAGGGGAGCCCCTGCCCACTACATCGGACATCCTCACTGCAGTGGAGTGTGTACCCCCCCCATGTGTCGTGGCCAGTGCAGTGGAGCTCCAGCACACTCCATTGGACATGCTCACTGCAGTGGAGACCCCACACACTCATCATGACGCATCCACTGCAGTTGCTCCTGTGACCCCTGTACCCACCACCACTCCCCTGCCCCATTCTTGTGCCCCCTGATCCTGTCCCTGCGGTGCCTGGCCTGCCACCATAGATGCCCCTCCAAAGGGTGATGTCCCCTACTGTGTGTCAGTGCAGGCAAGCTATGGGTGACATGTTGTCAGTTGTCCCCCATCATGGACTAATTTCATGGACTAGCCATTGGCCTTTCTGCATTCCGGACTGGACTTTTCCCTTTACGTTGCTGAATAAAGTTATTTTTTGTTATTTCTTTGTATTGCATCTCATGTACATGATGTTGCTAAGGAGTGTACTTAAGTTGCTGTTGTGCTATTGTCATTTGCCAAAAAGTGATATGATGTTGTGATGTGTCTCATGTGTGCCATGGTACATGAGTCATATTGCAGTATGTCTCCAAATCATCATTGGGTGTCAAGTCAGATTCTTATGATCACACCTGCTTTTGCACAGGGATTGGGACAGCCTTTGAAGTACTTCACATCTTTGTTTTCCACTGTTGCACAGGTTTAGTGCTGACATGTGTGCACATCTTACATCTTACTGACTCGGGCCGTCAGCACCGGACATGCATTTTGATGCATGGGTGATGAACAAGTCATCTGTGTAATTAGTGCAACTTGCCATACATATGTTTGGAGTATGTGCTAGTGACTTAAGGGACACTGCAGGACACAGGCTGATGTGACCAGAACCTTCAGGCAGAATTAATAGGTGGCTCACTGGCAGACATCTAGTCTGACATGACTTGGCCCTGCACAGACGACTGTTGGCACAGCTGTGGTTACACATGAGTGGAGTCACCTCATGGCAGTGTGTAATCCCGTGTCATTGACTGGGCCCATGTGTTGTGTTCTGTGTGCATGTCTCAGTGGGTTACCTTGCTTTTTTCCACACAGCCTACATTCCCTGCAGATGTTCCTGATTGTGATGCTTACTGAGTTGTCCTGTGTTTGCCGTAGGTGTTAGGACTAGGTTTCCTGGGATGTGGGTGCATGGTAAATTACTGGTCATATGAGAGTCATCGGTGGGTGTGTTTGATGTAATGGTCCTGGTACGTGTGCAAACTCCCATGGAACATAATCAGGATTCACCACGGCACTTTGGTGTTGCCAATACCAGGTTGTTTTCACTTTGTGGTAGCTTCATGTGACTGGGTAACTTGTATGTGTGTGTGAGTGCTCACACTCATCAGATCCTAGCCTTCAATGTCTGTTGCTGTGAAAATGTGTTCTTTGTGGGTCTCCATGTGCTCTCCATTGGTCTGGGACTGTGCCAAGGATCCCAATGTGTCAGATAAGTGTGACGTCATGCACATGTACCTCATGATATACAGTGTGGGAGTCATTCGCAAGGGATGTTGCCTGGCCATGTGTGATGTGTTTGTACACCTTGGATCCCCCTCCACCCCTGGGATTGTCATCGGTGCATGTGCAATGTCAGGAGTCCATGTGGGCTTGGCTGCTGCTCATTGTTGCAGATCAAGGTGTGTGGCATTTGGAGTGGGCATATGTGAGTGTTCTCATGTCTAGGACCCTACATACATAGTGGGCTCACATCACAGCCCATGGCCGTTTAGTTTTCTGAGTGAGTGTGATGGCAGTTTGGCTGTCACTACATGCCACAGTGCGCACATGTGACTGTGCTCCACAGTACGGTGTACATCCAAATTTGTAATCGCAGAGGGCTCATCATACAGGCTACTGTCGCCACAATGTGGGCTCCTTGTGGGTATTGATGGAGTGGGTCTGTCTCTTGCTGTGTTTGTTGCTGTGCAGCCCAGCTTAGGTCACATGAGTGTGTTGTGGAATCACTCATGTCACAATGGCTGATTGCCCACATAGAGGTGGCCAGTTCCTGTGGGACTTCTGGATGTCAGTGTGTACACATATATCTGTTTTGAGTTAAACCCCACATGATGGGTGTCGTACTAGCCTGAGTACACTGAGACACACACACATGTTGTGTTCATTATGCAGTGTGGGGCTGGCTGGTTGTGTTTGTGCACCTGCACCCATGCATTGGTATGGCTTTTCTGGACATTGCCTGGAAGTCGGATGTAGGTATTGCCGTACTGTCCCTGGGACTCCTACCTCATCATTCGGCGCATTCTTCATGGTTATTATGTTCCATTGCTGCCATGGTATGGGTCTTGATCACCTGATGGCTGCAATCTACACAGGATTCCTTGGTATGTGTGTCTGTTTGTGTGCATATGTGTGTATGCATTCTGGTGGCCACTACTTACATTGTGTAATTGTACATTGGAGGCATTGTCAGCCCCCATGTGCACTGCTACTCTGCACATGTCAGAGGGATGTTAGTCCACGCTGGACACTTCCACTCAACAGATCTGTGTTTGTTAGCAACACACCCACTACTTAGCCACTACATTGCTTGTGGTGTTACGACCAGGAATCTGACATGCAGATTTGCATTGGCTGTCATTTTTGGACAGGCACTCACAGTTAGCTCACTGAGGTGGGGTGGGGTCTTGCCCCATTGATGCTATGTTCCCGATATGTATGGATTTAGGATGCCACACTCACCTTTTGGTCAGAGTAGGGTGGGAGGGATCAAGCCCCATTAGCACGATGTACCATGTTTGGTGGTGTTTTTGACACCACATCCACCTTTTGCTCACAGATGTGATGTGAGTTACAGTATGTGTTCCCTTTCAGTGTCACTGTTTCTGGGACTTCACACACAATACACAATCTTGGCATAATGGTAGGGTGAGGGGTATTTGGCCGACAAGCCGTATGGTTGGGAATGCTGATAGTGATAGGCATCCCCCCTTGTAGGTAGAGTATGCTGGTAGTGATAGACATCCCCCCTTGTAGGTAGAGTTTGCTGGTAGTGATAGGCATCCACCCCCTATGGGCTGGAGAATGCTGGTAGTGATAGGCATCCACCCCATGCAGGTAGAGTATGCTGGTAGTGATGGGCATCCCCCTTGTAGGTAGAGTATGCTGGCAGTGACGGGCATCCACCCCCATGCAGGTGGAGTATGCTGTAGGTGGTAGGCATCCCCCCTTGTAGGTAGAGTTTGCTGGTAGTGATAGGCATCCACCCCCATGCAGGTAGAGTATGCTGGTAGTGATAGGCATCCACCCCCATGCAGGTGGAGTATGCTGGTAGTGATAGGCATTCCCCCTTGTAGGTAGAGTATGCTGGTAGTGATAGGCATCCACCCCCTATGGGCTGGAGAATGCTGGTAGTGATAGGCACTCACCCCCATGCAGGTGGAGTATGCTGGTAGTGATAGGCATCTACCCCCATGCAGGTAGAGTATGCTGGTAGTGATAGGCATTCCCCCTTGTAGGTAGAGTATGCTGGTAGTGATAGGCACTCACCCCCATGCAGGTAGAGTATGCTGGTAGTGATAGGCATCCACCCCCATGCAAGTGGAGTATGCTGGTAGTGATAGGCATCCACCCCCATGCAGGTAGAGTTTGCTGGTAGTGATAGGCATCTTCCCTTGTAGGTAGAGTTTGCTGGTAGTGATAGGCATCCACCCCCTATGGGCTGGAGAATGCTGGTAGTGATAGGCATCCACCCCCATGCAGGTAGAGTATGCTGGTAGTGATGGGCATCCCCCCTTGTAGGTAGGGTATGCTGGTAGTGATGGGCATCCACCCCCTCTGGGCTGGACAGTGCTGATAGCGATAGGCATCCACCCCCATGTAGGTTGGGACTGCTGGTGGTGATAGGCATCCCCCCCTATGGGTTAAGGACTAGGCATCCACCCCATGTAGGTTGGGACTGCTGGTGGTGATAGGCATCCCCCCCTATGGGTTAAGGACTAGGCATCCACCCCCTATGTGCTGTAGAATGCTGGTAGTGATAGGCACTCACCCCCATGCAGGTGGAGTATGCTGGTAGTGATTGGCATCCACCCCCAATGGGCTAAACACTGCTGGTAATGATGGGCACCCCCCCTATTGGTTGTGCCTGCTGGTAGTTATGGCTATCTACCCCCTATGGGTGTTGAACTTGCTGTCTGCGGGGTACGCGTCGATTCCTGTTGTTCATTCGGTCATAGACGTACAGTGCAGGGATGACATGCGCGATCGGATACATGCTTGGTTCGTCTCGTACCCGCTGTTCGTGTTGTGGCGCGAATCGACGCAAAGAGACTCCTGTTCCGGATGCTGAGACGTCCCGTCAGTGGCGAACCGTTCGGCGCGTAGTAAGTGCGCATCGTACTTGCCCGACCGGAAGCTGCTGTTTAAATGCCTCCGGACGAGTCGAGTTCAGCGCTTCCGGCTCGTACGGAAAATGTTGCTGATTTCGGAGCCTACGGCTCGGTCGGCAATCGGACACATTTGTCCATCGTACTTCCTTGCCCGGACGGATCGGCTCCGGGACCGAGTGGGTCGTAAGGTACGGCTACGGACGGCTCTCGGAGGGCTGTCCAACCCGGATCGGAATCGGCCCCTAAATAGAAAATCGATATTTTAAACAACTATATTTTTGCAAACGATATTAATAACTTCTATATTTTTAAAACGATATTTCTTACCTTAAATTCGATACTCTTGACCAAGATATTCTTGCTGTCGATATTTTTGTGTGACTAGATTTCCAACTCGATATTTGTGTAAGTCGACATTTCCAACTCGATATTCTGTCTGAATACCAATGATTGAAAATGAGCAATGACTAGAATTATATCACTTTTAATCATTGACTATTTCCATTCTTGTACCCTTGGATAATTTCTGTTATAAGTCTACAGAAAGAGGGACAAAGGGCGAATGAAGGTCCAGCATACACGCCCCCAATAGTACAGGTTCAGTCAAAGGTATGCAGTTCCTAAGAAAGGGAAAGGGATGGTTGGGAGCACCTGAGGTATCAGCTCAGGGGATCTGACTTTAGTTAATTTTAAATTCACTGCACAGCAGTCTCCTCACTTCAGCACACTTACACTGCACCTCACTCTTAACATTGGTGACAGCAAAAGAACTCTGACAAAGAGCCCCCTGCGGGGCACGTTGGGCATTGCAGCGCCGGCCCAACGAGGAGCTGCCCAATGATGAAGCATGACAGCCCTTGGGGTGTGTGAAGGCTCTTGCTCCTGATGGATCAGATCCCCTGACCTGATACCTCAGGTGCACCTGACCATTCCTTTCCTTTTCTTAGGAACTGCATACCTTTTACTGAACCTAATTTCTGTTATAGCCTCATCTCCATCTCCAAATTGCCAACCTTGTGCTATCAACAGAATTCCCTATACACAAAGCTAACACACAAAGCTCACACATGTTAATATAATGTTTGCGCATTAAGTTTCATTAGCGTGTAAGCTTATATTTACATTAGGAAAATTCTTAGTCAAAATAGTGAATTCCAAAGTAAGCAACTAACTGGTATCTACACCAGTTGTGGAAATATCGATTATCTTTAGATAGTAACAAATCAATGCCTTAATTGACCTAGCAAAATAATTTATTTACAGTAAGTTTTGCTCAAAGTTCAGTTTATGATGTGAGAAAATGAATGTGAAAATGATCTTCGAAAATCCTTTTTCACAACCATTACTGTTTCACATCTTGTCCCTTGTTCCCTAAGCTTGCGCGGGATACAGGGAGGAATTACAGCCAGCATAACCTGCATTCATTTTACTTTGTGGAGGTACACTTTTGAATGGCAAGGCCATGGAGAAGAGGAATGCATAGTCCAGTTCACATCTGCTGTAGTCTAAAACACAAGCAAAAAGAACAAATGATGGATGGAATGCTGAACAAAACAAACATTCACCCCCCAGTCACAGATCTGGGTTTAATCCATTGTTTTTTTGCTCACCAAGCCGCCCCAGTTTGGACCCAGCCATATGAAAATCAGTCTTGACCCTGCTCCCCATGGGAACAGTCCAGCCCGAACTGCCAGGTCAGGTCCTCCCTGGACTGGAAACAAGCATCCTGGGACCAGTTTTGGGGGTATCACCCCTCATCAGCTTGCTACCTTGAATCCAGTGGTATAGTGAGCACGGGACCCACGTCTGGGCATACCCTTCCCACTGATGGTGACAAAGCAATCTGACCGCCTTCAGGAAGTCCACGCTAGTCGCGGTTGAGGATTCTCGGGTGCAGCAGTATAAGAGCAGTGCCCAGGAGTCCCTTGTTGCCTGCAATTGTTTTTTTTAAATTAATACTTTGCGGTATTTTTGAAGGTCACGCTTTTGCCGATTCCTTGTGACCACTGTTTGGATTCTTCCTGTCCATTGGTGCCTGTATTTCCTGATTTTCTCACCTCGTTCCTCTGATTATTTGACATTTGTTCTGTTTGAGCTTCTCTGGGAATCTGCGGGGACAAAAGAGTACAAGAGGGTTTACGAATAGGTGACTGCTCTTCTGAGCTGGTAAGGTGCATGATACTCTACATTGTTGTATATGTTACACTTCTGAAGCACAGTGATTGACAATTAAAGACTATTTATTTCTTAGACTCTTCTGGTGACCCACAGAACATTATTTAATCACTACTCTTATGAATATTTTTGCAAGACATTGAGGGAATGAGTTAATTCCATTCGCATCTGGTCTAGATAAGACACTTATATCTTTATTTTTTAGGTAACCTTTTTCAGAGGTACCCAGTTTACTTATATTCTGTGTTGGACTTGGCCCTTTTTGGCTAAAGTTCCTTAAACTTTTTGCCTTCCTCCTAGACCTTTTTCTGACCTTATGTTGCCGACTTAGATGCTTTGGGCACTTTGCCACTGCTGATCAGTGTCAAAGTGCAAGTGCTCCCTGTATAAAGTGTTATGGTAATTGGTTGTCCATAATTGGTATGTTTGCCTTACTAGTAAAGTCCCTAGTAAAGTGCACTATGTGTGCCAGGGCTGGTAATGCAAATGCTACTAGTGGGCCTGCAGCACTAATTGTGCCACCCACACAAGTAACCCTAAGAAGAGATCTCAGGCCTGCCACTGCAGTGCCTGCGCGCAGTTTGTTAACTGCCTTGTTGTCCTGGCAAGTGCACCCACTTGCCAGGCCTTACCTTCCCTTTTTATGCACATCAGACACCCCTATAGTAGGCCCAAGGTACCCCCCTTTGGCAGGGTGCAGTGTATGTGAAAGGTAGGACATGTACTGAGGTGTGTACCATGTCCTGACAGTGAAATACTGCCAAATTCGTTTTTCACTGTTGCAAGGCCATCTTGCCCATAGGACAGAATGGGGAATGCTGAGTCCCATGTTTCCAGCATATCTTCCCATAGGCATAAGATGGAGAGATGGAGTTTAGTGTGCCTGAACTCAGAATTTAATAACACATCTTTTTGGGAAGATGGTTTTTGAATTGTGTGTTTAGAAACCACGCTTTTAGAAGTGGCTGGTTTCTTGTCTTAAACCATCCTGTGTGCCTCTGCCTGGTTGTGTATTGCCTGTCTGGGTTTGGATGTGACAGGGTCTGGGAAGTGTCCTGACCCCAGGGAGGAGTAGGTGAGACAGCAACAGGCTGGCCTGCGTTTGATGTGGGGGGGAGGAGTAGCCCCCTGGATGTGAAGAGGGCTGTGTTGCTGCCCCCAGAGGATGGCTCCACCTCCTGCTGAGCGTCTGGGCCCCAGACCCTGACTATCAAAGGAAGAGGGTGTGCACTGGCAAGAAGACACCCAGGTCTGGTTTGGACCGGGGTCAGAGCCCCCTGAACACAAAGACTTCAAAGGCATTTAGGGGTATAAATGTAAGAGCTGAAACCCCTGGACTCAAGACTGAAATCCATACTGAAAAAGGATTGAAACTACTTCGTGATCAAGAAAAACCTCTGCCAAAGAAGAACAGCTGAAGAGACTGAAGAGAAGGACTGCCCTTGCTGTGTGTTCTGGGGCTGGCCTGCAGTTTGCTGATTTGACTGAGGAGAGGACAAGGGACTTTGCTGTGTACTCTGTCCCCCTGCTTGAGAGGACTTTGCTGTGTGCCGTGTCCTGAAGTAACTTGTCTCCAAGGGCCCGAGGAGAGCTGGTCCCCTGTTGTGGAAACTCAGGAACATAAAAGTTTCCAAGTGTGTCTCAGCGACACTGTGTGCGTGTGCTTTTTGCACGCCTGAGACTGCCGGGTGGTGCGTGGTGCTGTTTACGAGGTGCCCCGTGACCGCATTGCCCCCGCAGCGTGAAACATTGTCCACGCTGCTGCATTGCTGTTTGTGGCCCGAGCCGTCATTGTAACTGAGGCTGTGAGTAAAGATCGCCGCCGCCGGCCCGAGCCGCAACGTGCTAAAGGCTTACTTGAAACTAAGGACCGTGTCTCAGCGACGCTGTGTGCATGTGCTTTTTGCCCGCCTGAGACTGCCGTGTGGTCTGTGGTGCTGTTTACGAGGTGCACCGTGACCGCATTGCCCCCGCAGCGTGAAACATCGTCCACGCTGCTGCATTGCTGTTCATGGCCCGAGCCGTCATCGTAACTGAGGCTGTGAGTAAAGATCGCCGCCGCCGGCCCGAGCCGCAACGTGCTAAAGGATTTCTTGAAGCTAAGGAAGCTACAAGGTGGAAGGGATCGTGATCGTTGTTCGTGGAAAGGAATCTGCCCAAGATCATCAACGAAGGAGAAGGCAGCGCCGTAACCCATCCGGCTACAGCGTCGCCTAGCAACAGAGCTGCAACGTGATCGGGATCGCCCAGCAGGACGTCCGACGAGCGGAGAGAGAGAGCGAGGCAGCGCACCCCCCCAGGTAAGGCTTGGACTCCGCTCGGGAGCCGCAAGCGTGTGTGGCCTGGGGAGGCGTGCAGGAGAAGTACAGGAGTGCTCCGAGCTCTCTCCAACTGCACCGCGTTAGACGCGCTGAGTCCCCGAGCGGCCCGTACCTCCCCAGCAGTACCGGGGCCGCCCCTGTAAGCTTACGACCTTTGTCTCTGTTGTTGGGGCCTAGTGGTGCCCGAGTTGACCGCGCAGATTGGCTAACCGCATTGTTCTAGCATTACGAACTGCCTGATTCTTGCATTACGAACTGCATTATTCTTGCATTACGAACTGCCTGATTCTTGCATTACAAACCGCATTAGTCTTGCATTACGAACTGCCTGATTCTTCCATTACGAACCGCATTATTGCATTACGAACTGCCTGATTCTTGCATTACGAACCGCTTTATTCTTGCATTACGAACTGCCTGATTCTTGCATTAAGGACTGTCTTATTACTACATTACGAACTCCATTATGAACTGCATAGCATTGCATTAGGACTGCATAAGAGATCGTGAATTGCTCATTAATACCGCAAGAACCTACAAGTGATTGCTGGCCTAATAACCGGCAAAGCGAAATATTACGAATACGCATATGTTGGATTTCTATAGTTTGGTCTCATCGTATTCCTTTTATAAAGATACCGCTATTTTTATGAAACCAGTGTGGTGTCAATTTGTGGTGTTATCACTGTGTTACTGGGAGTGTGGTTGCAAATACTTTACACATTGCCTTAAGATAAGCCTGGCTGTTCGTGCCAAGCTACCAGGGGGTGAGCAGGGGTTATCTAAGCGTGTGTCCCTCCTTACCCTGACTAGAAGCAAGGGTCCCTATTTGGACTAAGGTACATACCTCAGCCAACTAGAGACCCCCAGTTCTAACATTGGTGGTCAGCGGTTGGGGATTTGAACGTGTATTTGCAACTGACTCACAGTGATTGGTGTACATCACTAGTTTTAGCGCAGACCACGACGCAACCACATATTGTGTTTTTGATTTTTTGGTTCTATTTTTGAGCGACCTTTAAGCCACACATCATGTCTCAAAGGAGTCAAGTAGCCAGTGAGGCTGCAGAATTGGAATTTGACACTGAGGGATTGCTTACCTACAAAGTTGATCAATTGAGGCAATTCTGCAGAGCTTTGGGATGTCCCATGAAAAGTAGCGCCAAGAAGGAGGAGCTGCAAACGGCCTTGAGGGCCTTGCGGGAAGCCAAAGAGGCTCAGGAGACAGGTGATGCTGAGGTGGATGAGGATGACCCAGGGAATGGATTTGGTCCACAGGATTTGCCCGTGGGAGGACCAGCCTCAGGGGCTGGTATTAACCATTCAGGGAGGAGCTTTTCCCCAGAGGAGCTGGAGGAAAACCAAAGGGTCAGAGGGCATGAGTTGGAGGTTTTAAAACTTAAGGCTAAAGCAGAGGAGAAAAAGCTGCTCATTGAAAGTGAAAAGCGAGCAGAGGAGAGCAAGAACGCTCTCACCTTGGAAGAGAAGAAGATTCTCTTAGCTCATGAGTTAAGCATGAGGGAACTGGACATTAAGGCTAAACAGGTGGAGTCCAGTTCGAATGGTGGCAGCGCACAGCCAGTGCCAGCGGGTAAGGTGTACATTCCCCAAAGACTTAGTGCAAGATTATCAAAGGGGTGATGATATTTATGCGTGGTTCACGGAATATGAGATCGCACTGAGGATGAATGAGGTGCCTGAGAAGCATTGGGGGGTGGGCCTATAAAAACACTTTGAGGCTTCCGGGAGGGATGTTTTACCACCCTTAGAGAGGGTGGGAACCCTGACCTACGCCAATATGAAGGAGGCTTTATGCCTCAGGTATGGGCTCACTCCTGAACAGTACAGGTAGAAATTCAGGAACTTCAAGAAACTGAAATCCAGTCCTTGGGGTGGGGGTGTGGATGAGTACACGCGTGCACTGGATGATTGGGTGATGGTTAGCATGGCGAATGATTTAAAGGGATTGCTCAATTTGGGCCCCAGGGAGCCCCGGCTCAGTAATCATTTTTCAGAGTTGCGCCAACACCTGTTAGAGTGCGAGCTCTTTGATTCCCAGGAGATTGCACCAGAGACAGACCTCTGGTTAAGGGACAGAGGGTCTGGAGAGGCACTAAGGGGGAATCCCAGCAGCGACTCAGAGATCTTCCAGTCCCGTGGGAGGGAAGAAGGGCAGACTGGCGCAGTCATGTCCCAGAGAGGTGGGGGGGTGTGCAGGCTAGCACCCTGTCTCAAAGGAGAGGGAGGGAGCGTGAGCGGGGTCCCCGGGGGTCCGCAGCCCCACCCCAGATGCTGGAGGGTTCCTTAGGAGAGCACCCGGTTGGAGGTCTTGAGCCTACTTGCCAGCTGTGCGAGGAAGAACACCTAGCGCCAGGAGGTCGTGGGGCATCTGTAACCAGAGCTCCCACGCTCCTTAAGTTTGTGGGTGCCATTCCTAAGTGGCAGGCCCAGAAGTCTAGACGAAAGGTTGAGAGGGGGTGTTCCCCCGTAGGAAAACCCGTGGGTCAGGGCCCAGCCAGAAGGGCTGGGTCTCCTAGAAGTCACCAAGGTTACCCCGCCTGGAGTTGACAAGGGACAAGCACCCCTAGGGGGCCCCCGACTGCCAGGAAGTATCAGTGGAGTAGCTTAGTTGGCCCAGGGAGTTGTAACCAAGGGAACCCCCTGGGGTCAGGAAGGCATAGAACAGGAGAGTGTCCCTGCGGTAGCAAGCCCACGTCTGGGTTCTATCGCCCCAAGCTGGGAAGTCCATCAAGGTAGTTGATTGGCCTACCCTGGCTTTAGGCTGGGAGGGGGTTGTGTTGGACTTGGCCCTTTTTGGCTAAAGTTCCTTAAACTTTTTGCCTTTCTCCTAGACCTTTTTCTGACCTTATGTTGCCGACTTAGATGCTTTGGGCACTTTGCCACTGCTGATCAGTGTCAAAGTGCAAGTGCTCCCTGTATAAAGTGTTATGGTAATTGGTTGTCCATAATTGGTATGTTTGCCTTACTAGTAAAGTCCCTAGTAAAGTGCACTATGTGTGCCAGGGCTGGTAATGCAAATGCTACTAGTGGGCCTGCAGCACTAATTGTGCCACCCACACAAGTAGCCCTAAGAAGAGATCTCAGGCCTGCCCCTGCAGTGCCTGCGCGCAGTTTGTTAACTGCCGTGTTGTCCTGGCAAGTGCACCCACTTGCCAGGCCTTACCTTCCCTTTTTATGCACATCAGACACCCCTATAGTAGGCCCAAGGTACCCCCCTTTGGCAGGGTGCAGTGTATGTGAAAGGTAGGACATGTACTGAGGGGTGTACCATGTCCTGACAGTGAAATACTTCCAAATTCGTTTTTCACTGTTGCAAGGCCATCTTGCCCATAGGACAGAATGGGGAATGCTGAGTCCCATGTTTCAAGCATATCTTCCAATAGGCATAAGATGGAGAGATGGAGTTTAGTGTGCCTGAACTCAGAATTTAATAACACATCTTTTTGGGAAGATGGTTTTTGAATTGTGTGTTTAGAAACCACGCTTTTAGAAGTGGCTGGTTTCTTGTCTTAAACCAGCCTGTGTGCCTCTGCCTGGTTGTGTATTGCCTGTCTGGGTTTGGATGTGACAGGGTCTGGGAAGTGTCCTGACCCCAGGGAGGAGTAGGTGAGACAGCAACAGGCTGGCCTGCGTTTGATGTGGGGGGAAGGAGTAGCCCCTTGGATGTGGAGAGGGCTGTGTTGCTGCCCCCCGAGGATGGCTCCACCTCCTGCTGAGCGTCTGGGCCCCAGACCCTGACTATCAAAGGAAGAGGGTGTGCACTGGCAGGAAGACACCCAGGTCTAGTTTGGACCGGGGTCAGAGCCCCCTGAACACAAAGACTTCAAAGGCATTTAGGGGTATAAATGTAAGAGCTGAAACCCCTGAACTCAAGACTGAAATACATACTGAAAAAGGATTGAAACTACTTCGTGATTAAGAGGAACCTCTGCCAAAGAAGAACAGCTGAAGAGACTGAAGAGAAGGACTGCCCTTGTTGTGTGTTCTGGGGCTGGCCTGCAGTTTGCTGATTTGACTGAGGAGAGGACAAGGGACTTTGCTGTGTGCTGTGTCCCCCTGCTTGAGAGGACTTTGCTGTGTGCTGTGTCCTGAAGTAACTTGTCTCCAAGGGCCCGAGGAGAGCTGGTCCCCTGTTGTGGAAACTCAGGAACATAAAAGTTTCCAAGTGTGTCTCAGCGACGCTGTGTGCGTGTGCTTTTTGCATGCCTGAGACTGCCGTGTGGTCCGTGGTGCTGTTTACGAGGCGCCCCATGACCGCATTGCCCCCGCAGCGTGAAACATCGTCCACGCTGCTGCATTGCTGTTTGTGGCCCAAGCCGTCATCGTAACTGAGGCTGTGAGTAAAGATCGGCGCCGCCGGCCCGAGCCGCAACGTGCTAAAGGATTTCTTGAAGCTAAGGAAGCTACAAGGTGGAAGGGATCGTGATCGTTGTTCGTCGAAAGGAATCTGCCCAAGATCGTCAACGAAGGAGAAGGCAGTGCCGTAATCCGTCCGGCTACAGCGTCACCTAGCAACAGAGCTGCAAAGTGATCGGGGTTGCCCAGCAGGACGCCCGACGAGCGGAGAGAGAGAGCGAGGCAGCGCACCCCCCCAGGTAAGAGTTGGACTCCGGTCGGGAGCCGCAAGCGTGTGTGGCCTGGGGAGGCGTGCAGGAGGAGTACAGGAGTGCTCCGAGCTCTCTCCCGCTGCACCGCGTTAGACGCGCTGAGTCCCCTAGCTGCCCGTACCTGCCCAGCAGTACCGGTGCCGCCCCTTTAAGCTTACGACCGTTGTCTCTGTTATTGGGGCCTAGTGGTGCATGCGTTGACTGCGCAGATTGGCTAGCCGCATTGTTCTAGCATTACGAACTGCCTGATTCTTGCATTACGAACCGCATTATTCTTGCATTACGAACTGCCTGATTCTTGCATTACAAACCTCATTAGTCTTGCATTACGAACTGCCTGATTCTTGCATTACGAACCGCATTATTCTTGCATTACGAACTGCCTGATTCTTGCATTACGAACCGCATTATTCTTGCATTACAACTGCCTGATTCTTGCATTAAGGACTGTCTTATTACTACATTACGATCTGCATACCATTGCATTAGGACTGCATTAGAGATCATGAATTGCTCATTAATACCGCAAGAACCTACAAGTGATTGCTGGCCTAATAACCGGCAAAGCAAAATATTACGAATACGCATATGTTGGATTTCTATCATTTAGTCTCATCGTATTCCTTTGATAAAGATACCGCTATTTTTATGAAACCAGTGTGGTGTCCATTTGTGGTGTTATCACTGTGTTACTGGGAGTGTGGTTGCAAATACTTTACCCATTGCCTTGGAGATAAGCCTGGCTGCTCGTGCCAAGCTACCAGGGGGTGAGCAGGGGTTATCTAAGCGTGTGTCCCTCCTTACCCTGACTAGAAGCAATGGTCCCTATTTGGACTAAGGTACATACCTCAGCCAACTAGAGACCCCCAGTTCTAACATTCTGTATTTGTTTTCTTCCCTTAGGATTGACAGATCACATTCGAGGTTCCGGCTGATAGATTATAGTGGGAAAGTGGGAGGTATTAAGTAAGAACATACCTTCATACATGGTATGTTTAGGCCTTAGAAGGGCAGGTCCTAAAATATATATTGTATTCTTTTAGACACATGATGATACTAGAACACTAAGAAATCTGTATGAAGAACTGATACAGTCATCTTGAATGCCATATTTTGTTTTTCTCCACTTTCCATTTCCTCTGGGTGCTGTTCTCGCCTGGAGTTATATTTACTTTTCAGGTGGTTGCAGGGCTCCAGTGGCATAGGGAAACAACTTCTGGCATTTATGTCTTACTCCTACAAGATTGCACAGTCAAATCAGAATTGGTTGTGACCATATGTTACAGTTAATGAATACCAGACAGGTGCCCCTAGAATTCTCAGTGCCCAAGATTTGATAAAAGAGGCCATCAGCGAGGTATCTGTAAACCCGCCCCTATGCCAGGATAGAAATGTAAATGGATAGACCTTCTTTAGCTCTGCCTGAATTACAACATACTACATACAGGTGAAGCGTAGTATACCCATTAATGTGGAAGGGTTCTATGGCCCATGTCTCCTGAAAACAGAGAATCGGGTATTCAGTGATAACACTTCACCAATTTTCATTATTCAGTTTGTTATTCAGGCTCGCCACATTTCAATAAAAAAAACACAACTTGACCTAAGAATTATCAGCAAAGATGCTCATCTCTGTCTCATAAGCAGTGTCAGTCACTTCTGAAATACAGGCCAATGGAACTGATGTATTAGGTAAAGCCAGATGGGGCCGCCCCAGGGACAATAGTGCTTTCTCTAGGCACAGTTATAAATGGCATTAACATGTCATGGACTACCCCGACAGCCAAATCCCACCCCTGCACTGCATCAGGGATGTCAGTTGGGCCATGGGCTGAAAGTTATTTTGGCCAATCAAGCGCACTCAGACAAGAAAAATTATTGGCTGATGGAAAATTAAACTCTGCCTGGATATGGATATGTGCAGTTAGCTGGTTTGGTATGCTAACATTCAGAGCATAATCCTGGGGTTTAAAAAAAGAATCAACGGGACCACTGTGGGTCACATCAATGACCTTAACCTCCTTTAAACCATCGCTACCAGGCCGAGAGATCTGAGGTTTAAAACCACACAGACCCAGAGCAAGATTTCTCCCTTCGTCCCACCCAGTTCACTCTTCACACCATTGAAATGCCATTAATGAATCCAACTTTTTGCCCCATCCAGAGCACAGCCTTGTTCTTAAGATGGTAACCCTGGGCGTAGCACTACGCGAACTAAGCGTAGCACTACGCGAACTGCGTAGTGCGCTGTTCGCGATGATTGCACAGTGCCGGATGCTTGTCCGCACTGTGCAATCATTGAAAACGGCATCTTGCACAGTGCGAGCTGTCTTTTACTGCCGCTCGAGTAGATTTTTACTTGAGCGGCAGCTTTCTCAACGCGGACTGGTAGTTTCTCATCGCGAGCGGTCGCGAGCATACGCGACCACTCGCAATGAGAAACCTGACCTCCCGCGTTGAGAATCTCGCCGGAGGTTTATTTTCCACGCTCGCGATCGGCAACTTGATGTTGCTGATCGCGAACGAGGAAAAGTCTCGCCGGGATGTCATTTGCTTGCTCGCGGTCGCCAACTTGACGTTGAGGACCGCGAGCAAGCAAAAATGACCACTGCACTACGCTACGCGTGTTTGCACTGTGCTACGTGCAATTCGCGTAGTGCGAAGTAGCGCAAACTTCGCAAACTACGCGAGCGTAGCGTAGTGCTTTGCCCAGGGTTAAAGATGAGACCAACTTTTTCTCTACCCTTGAGCAAGTGGTGACACTCATGAAGACTAAAATATAGGGGATAGGCTCATGGGGAAGGTCCAAGTAATTTAAGTGTCTTCTGACTGAATTTTCAGCCCTGCTCCGACAGTCATAAACCCAGGATAAAAATGTATAGTCTTGTGTTACCATGGGAAATGATGCGTTATTCTGTGTCCCCTTCTGGGTACAAGATGTATCCTTTTTGTTAGTCCTCATGTTAGTGTTATGGGGAATAAGAATCGTTTGCTGCATATTTCTGACGGGTTCCAAACTGGTTGCTACTAGGTTTTCTACTGCAGTCAGACAATAACTTAAATTGCCTATAATGTCTTTCAGCCATACTTTGAGGGCTGTAAACAATGTTTGGAGTTGCTTAGTGATTCTGCAGAGCTAATAGATCAGTGTTCATAGTACCACCTCTTCCATCTTCTTCAATAATCAATAAATCTTTGGACATGGTCCAGGGAACTATTGGATTCAGTACATTGAGCCCTCACTAGCGCCGCTTAGTTTTTCTTTTTGGGGGGTGGGTTAACAGACAAGAGAGTGATATGGCTGAAATTGACAGGGGTCACTAATTACACAGGGATTCCCACTTTCAGGCCTACCAACTCCCACTCCCTTGGACTTTGAGCCATAAGAAATAGCAGAAACAACATCCATATCATTGGCTTCAGCCTGTACATTAATATTATTGTGGCTGGCCTCAATTCTTGCCTCCACATTGCTAATTTCCTCATAGATCACCCCCTTTGTTCCAGATTGAAAGTTTGCTAAAGTGTTTACTTTATTACCTGGCTTTCCAGGGGCAGGGGTTGTAAGAGTCCTCTTGCCCATACTCCTTTCTGTACCAGAACAAGCGACCAAGTGACCTGGCCCAGCCTGGCCTCCTCTGGGCTCTGACATGCACAGATGGGCCTGATCTTTCCCTGGTTCTGGCCCAGGCCACTCCAGGTCAATTCCAGCATGCAGCAGGAGTGAAGGTGCTCTATGTAGTGCATTGGTGCCCCACCTCCTCCACTTGGCAGCATGAATTTCTGCGTTTCAGAGTTCAGCAGTTCCTAGAGTAAAAAGAGTGTCCCACACACTAGGAGTGAAGGTGCTTTATGTAGCGCGTTAGTGCCCCACCATCTCCACCTCGCAGCAGGGATTGCTGGGCATCAGAGTCCGGCAGCCCCCAAAGTAAAAACAGCATCATACCCAGTCCTCAGAATACTGACGTTCTCCAGTAGTCTCAGTCTCACTCAATTCTTCATCCGGAAATGTCTTTCCCTCTCACCTCTTCCGACATTTCCATTGTGATTATAAAACATGGAAATGCTCTTGGCTTCCTCTTAGTTTACAAAATTCACTGTCAGTCACAAAGTCCAGATTAGAGGTGAATCTAGGAACCATCAACTAACCCTCCTTAAAATATTATGCATTCTGTTTTCAACCCAAACTTCAGAACACTGATTTAAGCCCTAGTTCTGTCAAGATTGGACTTCTGTAATTCCTGACTTGGTGGACTCCCCAATATCCAACTGACTCCCTTGAAAGCTGTCTGCCACATGGCACCAAGATCGTGTGGCCTGAAATCTCAAAGCTGTCCTGCAGAGAAAAGCATAGCCATCTTCAAAACTGCTTGCTTGATTCATAAGGCAATCCACAACAACATACCCAAATATGTGGCCAACAAACTGAGAATTTCAGGAGGACAACACACATTACATGGAAAAAATATCCCCTCTCTTCCATTTCCAGCATCCAGTTATTGTCAAGCTCTGCTCAAAAGATATGTTATTTACTCTCCAATCACCTATGCCTGATTAGATCCTTCCTCACCTTTAAAAAGCATCTAAAAATCCTTTTGTTCGACTTCTGCACCATTTATCCTCAAGTCACTAGTTATCTGTTGCACACAGTAGAAGCAGTAACAGAAGAATTTGCACTCTCCCCATTTTTGCTAATGAGCATACTATTCACTTTATGATGGTGAGCAGCTTTCATAAGAGCATTATTTGCCAACTTTGCTCAAAGTAATTTTCGCTTATGTGTAGAATGTCGCTACATTGTTTTCTGTCTCTCCTCAACAAATGTTCTGCTTCAAAATTAAAATATTGTGCACCATCCAATTTTTCATCCTATGCAATAATAGAAATACATGTAAAATGGCCACGTACAACCAAGCAATCATGGGCTTCTGCAAGTACAAAAACCCTAATTTAATTGAAGAGGATACAAAACATTAACCCACAGGGGCTTCCAGCCCTGGAATAAGCTGCTGTTAGTGATTCATGCAGTGCCTGTCCTGATTCTTTACAGAAAAGATCTTAAATGTTATCTTCTTAGCCACTTGGATCAAATTGTTCTTTCTGTCTTTTGTACTGTATTGCCCTCCTCTTTGGCTTATCTAAATGTTTTTTATATTCACTAATGGTACCTAAATGTGATCAAGTCCATCAGGTGCACCTTAAACATTAAAAGAAAGTTACAATTACATGTTACTGTTAAAACACTAACTACACTATTTCAATTTTCTATTTTTGCTGTACCTTTGTATTAGGTGATCCTAACACCTCCTTTCCCTAACTAAGGCCCTTATCACAAGTTTGGGGGTCCAATGGACCACCAAACCAGTGGTGGCAGTCTGCCGACTGCCAGACTGGCGGTCCACCCACCGCATTAGGACTGTGATGGTCGAACCAACACGGGACCGCTTCTGCCGCCAGGGATCCACGATCCCTGAGAGTGGCACAGTTGTCTGAGGCCCTTAATATGCTGGTGGTGCTGCTGCGGCCATGTGACTGCCATGAAAAGTGTGGCAGTAAGGAAACAAAGGGGGCCCTACAGGGCCTCCTGTTGCCTCTGCACCATGGGGTGCATGCAGGGGGGCACATGTTGTGCCCTCCTGGGTGCATGCACCCCCAGTTCCTTGCAGGAACTGCCTTTGGCACCCAGATTGTGGTGCCTTTATCAAAGTGGGACCACCAAAGAACCGCCCGCCAGAGAAAAAATAAGTCGTACTCTGGCAGGCGCTCTTTACTAGCTTTGGCAGTCTCGGAGCAGGGCGGTAGCGTGGCGGCCCCGGTCCGAGAATGGCAAAGTCATAATAAGGCCCTTAGATGCTTGGGTGTGACACAGGATCAATGGCATGGGCTAAAGAAGGATATTTTGTTCACTAAATTTAATGTTTGACTCAGGTTGTACTACAAACAGCTTATGATCCAGGTACATTGAATGACATAATTTTGCGAATAAGGAAAATCTTTGTTTTTGGTTAGCTTTGTGCCTTTTTCATTCCGCTGATTCGCCTTTGCTTACCATCGCAAACCTGCCCAGGCATATGGAATTGGGTCATTTCACTGGCCTAGCATTCATTTGCGTTTTTCGGCTATTTACTTGCTAATCATGTGCAGTTCATTTGGAATGTGTAGTGGAACAAATTGGGTATAGTTATTTATTTGAAAAAGTTAATTTCATAATGTAAAAAAATATAATCATGAAAAATATACAAAATTCATTTGTCCTTACTAAGACAACTATATTACAATGTCTTGTTATCAACTATGATCAAATAATTGAAATAGTGGAGTAGCAGGATATTTTTATGTATATATTTTTAAACAGTGAAATAAATGAGTTCAGGTAGACATAAATAAATGTGAGGTTTTGAGATAAAGTTGCTCAGTATAAGCACTTCAGGAAAAAAATAGAGGTTCAGATCTAAAAGACTACAAAAAAGAGAATCCCATGGGCTTTGTCCTGAATGCACCCCCCTAAAACACAAAAATACAACTCTCCAGAAAGAAATTCATCTTTAAGATCAGGCGCTTGCCAACAGAAACTTGCAAAGAATAATTGGTGTGTTTATATTTCTTCTAGCATGCTATAGAACTAAAGTCTTTCTATGGTGTTTTCAGCGTGGGCTTGATTCCAAATGTTTTTGTCTATTAAAGTTGAATTTATATGTGCAGTGTGAGAACATTCAGGGCCACATTTATGAGGTTTTGGCGTAGGGCAGCGCTGCAAGGGATCTTGCTGCGCTGCCCTATGTCAAAACAAAAGGACAGGAATGCGCCGTATCTATGAGATACCACACATTCCTGTCCTTTTTCCCTGCGCACAATGAGCTACCATGCGCCAACGCAGGCACCCTTGCACCATGGTGCAAGGGTGCCTGCGTCGCGGGGCTGATTGATTTTGTTCAGGAAGGGACACCTTCTTGCACAAAATCAATCAATTCAGGCGATTTCCTCTTTCTATATGTGCTGTAGAATGCAGCACACATAGAAAAAGGAAAAAAACTAGGAGAAATGAAAACATTTCTCCTTGTTGCGCCTCCCTCGGATGGCCTCGCCTCGGATGGCGTTAGATTTTGAGGCATTCCCAGGTTCACGATTTCTCGTAAATCTGGGAATGCTTCAGATTCCATGGGTGTTGTGTGGTAACACCCACAGCAACACCCATGGAACACCCCTTTCATGCAGTGTTCTGGCCTTGTAAATATGCTGCAGCACCAGAAACTCAAAAAAGTGACGTTCTGGCAGGGCAAAAGTGCCGCAATGGGCCTGTAATTTTTTGTGCGGAATGGAGAGTGCAGAAAGTCTGCTTATGAATGCAGAAACTCTTTCAGTTTTGTGAAATTGCACCATTCACAGGTTACAGTTTAGAGGCTAGATTCTGGACCGTCATGGGTAAGTCACATGTAAAAGTGGTCGATCTCCCACTTACTTGTAAGTTTGGCAGTTTTGACATACCTCTTTTTCCACTCCAGAATACATATAATTTTGCTCTGGTCAAAGGATAGGTGTAAGCGACTTTAGAGGGTAGTAGAGTAGGAAAAAAACATCTCGAGTTTGAAAAAAAAAATTGTAAAGGGGAGCATTTTTTAAAAGAGTAAAATAAAAAGCAAAGGAAAGCACTGAGGATTGGAAGGTTGGAGACAAGGAGGGGTGAAGTATAAAAGAAAGGAATTAAAGAAGCAAGAACAGAAGGAAAGAGAGGAAGAGAGATAAAAATGAAAGAGGAAGGCAGGGAGGAAGAAAAATGGAGTAAGGAAGTTGGAAGAAAGGGTAGAAAGTAAGACATGCAGAGATTAAAAGGAAAAGCGTCAAGAAACCAGAGATGAATCACAAAACATATTTTTCGCACTGTAAACAATTTTAGTATTGCAGCCTTGGTTCAGTTCATTGTCATCTTTTGTTTCCATCATATGGATGGATATTTCATTTTCCATATATTGTACTTATCAAAGTACCAAATCTGGTCAAATATATGCTCGTTAAAGAGAGAAACAG
Organism: Calotriton arnoldi; assembly: GCA_963921515.1. Taxonomy (NCBI): domain Eukaryota; kingdom Metazoa; phylum Chordata; class Amphibia; order Caudata; family Salamandridae; genus Calotriton; species Calotriton arnoldi. Next base: position 1,616,545 of record CAWUFW010002995.1, on the reverse strand, counting down.
TAATGGACTTAACAACCTGAAGTTTGCAGCAAGTCTGGATTGAAAAAGGTTAAAGCTTACAGAACATTGTCTGAAATCCCACATGGTTGGCAAGTAATTAACTGAAAGAAACTTTTCCATTTTAGCTGCCAGGATAAATCACAATTTAATTGGCATAGCAATCTAAAATCTAGTTTGAATCTTAATAGCATTTCTAAAGTAGGAAGCATATTTTTGGTGAAAAGCAATCTTTTGCTTCATCTCTATTTTTGTCAATCCAGCAGGATGATAAACTTTAAGCAATTTCTGCTCAGCGATAAAATGTATGCACCTTAGATTAGTTGCAAATGCAATATCTAATGTATTTTCTACTACTTTGGGAATTTTATTTAGATTTCCAGAGCCTTCCCTTATTTGTAACACACCTCAGGTCACCTGTGATCTAGTCAATTCAATGTAAAATTTTAGGTCTGCTGTTAGCCAAGACCTATTGATTTTACAAAATTATATGTAGAATATAATTACTTAAAGGGGATTTCAGCCATCTTTCTTCATCCATTTGTCTGTAGTTGTGTCATTCACATTTAACTTCCGCTCACTACAGCATACAGTATGGGACAATGGGTCAGCCTACCTCAGCCACTGGCTATCTTCACTTCGAGTGACTGCATTTTGCTCTCTCACAATGAGCACATCCATGCACCAAGTAGTTGCCTTCAGTGCCAGTGTTTTTGTTTTACCTTATATTTACTTTAGTATTGCCTTTGTTTGGGGTGAAAGCAGGACAATTCTACCAGATGTGAGGACAGGCCACACTCCATACTTTATCTGTTCCTGTTTCTTGCCAGTGCTCTTGGTAATTCCTTTTGGAGTGTCCTCACGGCATAACAGATTGCGTCCATTTGAAACTGTTCTGGATTAAGTTATCCTCTTATCACTATGCATGCATTACACAAAAGAAAGCTTCAATATTATACATGCGCATTCATACGCGGTCAATTCTTCAGAACACGTTTATTCTGGACTCAGTTTCACCAATGATTTTTTAATAAACTTTGCCAAGGAAGAAAATCAGCCTTTATTGTTTTTAATTTGCATATATTGTTACACATTTTGTATTTATTTCCTTCTTTCTTTCTTACTTTCTTTCTTTCTTTCCTGTTTTCTTTCCTCCTCTTTCCTACTTTGTACTCTCCTATCTTTATCTCCTTCCTTCTCTCCATCTTTCTATTGTTCTTGCTTTCATTCTTTCTGGCTGTCTTTCCTTCTTTTCTGTTTTCTGTTTTCTTGCCTTCTTTGCTTCTTTCTTTTCTTCTTCTTTCCTTTCCCTTTCCCTTTCCTCTCCTTTCTTTCTTTCTTTCTTTCTTCCTTCTTTCTTTCTGGCCGGCTTTCTTTCTTACTTTTCTTTTTTCTTTTGTTCCTTTTCTCTTTGTTTCTTTCCTTTCTTTTTCTTTCTTTCCTTCTTTCTTACGTTCTCAAATTTCAAGAGCGTGGAAACCAATGGCAGAATGATTGGCATTTTTTTAGGTCTTTTGTGTTTCTAAAATTGTGTGTATGGCATAGTTACTTATAGGTGTTTTCAGATTCACTTCATCCATTTGTCTATGGTTGTGTCACTCACATTTTTCTCCAACCCACTCAAGCATACATCAAGGGGCAATGCATGAACCCATTTCAGCCATCGGCTGGCTTCACTATGAGTTATGGCATGTTGCCTTTTCAGAATGATCACATCCACACATAAAGTAGTCCGCTTCAGTGCCAGGGGGTACTAAGGTAATGTGTGCTTTTTGGAGACCCCAAAAACATTTGACCTTTAGTCAATTTTTTTTTTAATTGATGGACACCCATCAGCTTCCTGAACAAATAATGTTGAGCAAAAACTATGACAAAACAAAACAAGAATTGCCAAAAGGCTGGCAGGCAAAGCCAGACCTAATGGCTTTGCCAATGCTTGTTCAACTGTGACGTGCCACTGCCACACATAACTGGTCCTGAATCAGTCTTTCTAGTATTTTCATGTACTCCTCCCCCTGGGATAGTGTACGGCCTGGCACAACACTGGTGGCCTCAAATGGCTTCAATTCTTGTTGTGAAAAGACTCAATTGATATATAGTTTTGATTCAATATTTCTTAATTTTGTTTTTTAATTCTCTATTTTTTTATTAGCAAATGTGTTTTGTCCAATAAGGGTAAGCAGTTCAAACCCCCCAATGGATTTTCCTCATGGGGATAACATCCAACGGTCTATCTTTGGAACATAATAAAAGAATAGTGTAATGCTATGCCATCTTCCATCAAACAGTTATCTCAATAGTACAACATAAAGAACTCATTACAAGAAATTGCCACATCAGAAAAAAATAAATGGAACATATTTCTAATTATATACAATTTAAAATCATATAATCACCATATAAGTAACTGTAATGTTGCCACATGGCTGCTTTATTCATACATTAGAGTTGCCATATACTGCCCTCTGTATACTAAGTGAAGGAATATGAATGCCCCTAACTGGTTGTTTGTCCCTTCGATAAAATAACCAGTGTTCTCAAAATTCACAGTAAGCCTTCCTTAGAAACGTATATATTGGCACCATTGCGCTTGAAATGTCTTGAAATTACTTATTGCTTCAAAGAAACAGAGTTACAGGGGAAGAGTCTGAGCTTCATTACCCCATGAGTCGTGGTAGTTCTAATTGAATGCAGTAATATAATTATGCATAGATATGGTTCTTAGCTCTTTTGTGGTGTTGATGAAAGGTACGTTGGGAGGGACGGGTGAAATACACTCTCAAACTTATGAGAGGATTGTCCTGTGGATATGGGGATGGTGTTCCAGATCCCGTGTGCACAAATGGAAAAAATCTGCTGTCTTGTTTTGTTTTTTTCTTTTTTACGGCATGATGATGTCCTGGCTGCCATTAGAGATGGTAAATCTGTCTACAAGAAAAAGGGAGGGTGCTGGTTATGATAGTTTTCTAAATGATGTAGCTGGTTTTGAGGATGGTGCGGGCATGCAAACTTGAACAACAGTTCTAAAGTTGGGTTGTGGAAGAAAGGGTTTCACTTTCTTTAGAAGAGAGGGTTGGCCACTGGACATCTTTGATTTTGATGTCCAGTGGGAATCCAAGTGAGTTTGCATTTGGTGCAAGTTGGGGTTTTAAGCCTTCAAGGTTCATGCCATTGAGTTGAGTTTGTACTATGTTTTCCTTGTTGTTCTTGGCAAATAACAGGAATTCTGTCTTGGTGTGTGTGAGAAAGTGGATTATTATTTGGGGTGGATGGGAGTCCACTACAAGTCGTAATGTCACTATCTTGTTAGGTCCAGTAAAGTCTTCAGTAATTCAAACCTGAGATCATGCCCCCGTGGCTATGGCACCGAGCAAACAGGTTTAACTTTAAAAAAATGTGTAAAGCATTTAGAGCTATTTAAAACAGTTAAACATTCTAACACATTCCAATAAAAATCAAACTCCAATTTACAAAAATAGAGAACACACTCTTATGAATAAATAACACAAAAATGTTTTAAATAAAAATATCATCAAAAAGCGTTAAGGACCAATGCAGGTCAAATGGTTGTGGCAGATCAGGATCTAGGCGTGATTTGAGGCCAACTGCAATGGAGTATGGGTTGTACACACCAACCAGGTTTGACCTGGCCATAGATTTTACCTTTGGACTTAGGCAATGATTCCAAGTTCGTCATAATCAAGATGCTATTTATTGCACCTCATAAATAAAAATTCCACAGGGTTCGTTATTTATTGGAGGAGATAAATAACCCAAGAGGTATTGGGGAATAACATGCGAAGTTTGGTGCTTGCCGCACCAAAATCTGCATGGTATGGTAAATACACAATACTTTTCCAATGTTAAATTCTGGCAGGGTGAGATATTTAATACACTCAGTGATTACTGGGTGCATTAAAAACACCCAACTCATAATTCTGACCCATGCGCAAACAGGCGTTTGTGCATGGGTCGGAAAACACCGACCTACTCATAATCAGGTCCAAAGTCTTTAAAATGGGAGTTAAAGTCCTTCAGCTGGGCAAGGTAGCAGGCTCAATCGAATAGGCATTGGACCAAGTCCAGGTTCTGATTTAGGCGGAAAAGCTCTGAATGGGAAAATTCTAAATTAATGCCCAGTGATGTCCTTTCACCAGGTGCCTTCGCCTGGTGAAGTTTTCTACATTCAGACTCAGTCATTTTTTTGGAGCTCTGACTCCTCCAGCAGGGCAAGGCTGCAAGCTATAGCTGAAGAGGACTCCTCTAGGCCTGCAACCTTAGTCACGAGGTCCCGCAGAAATTTATTGGCTGTTTTGTTTCTTCTACACATCCAGAGTGTTCTGAAGAGGGGGTAATGCTTCCCATATTTGTATTGGTTCCTGTGTGCCCTACTGCAAACAATCAGTGGCATCCCTGCCTAAATCCAAGATAGTGAAACCCTACTCACATTGTCCAGAACCTAATGCCAACTCTAGGGGTGTGGCCAGGGAAATGAGCAATCGAACAAAGCACTCTCCTTAGGACAAGAAGAGAGTGCATTAGGGAGACGCTCTTCTTGTCCTAAGGAGAGTGCTTTGTTCGATTGCTTACTAATTCCTCATACTCAGGAGGATCAACCCGATTGCACCACCCACCCTCTTACCTCTAGTATCTGGATCATCACACAGGAGTGTGCCCTTCTGTTTCCAATTCAGGGAAATGAGCAACACATACTCTGTGGTCCCGTAAAAACGGTACTGGGAGAAGCTCCCTCCCAACTGGTATTGGAGCATGTCTGACTGGAGAAACAAAGAACGGGGCCTGCTCATGTGTCAGTTTACTTTTTCCTTTGGCAGAGGGCCTTTTTGAAGTTTATCAGGTTCCTGGACACTGCCAAAATTGTTATCCTGCTAGAGGAAAAGTAGCATCTCCCCAAACCCAGGCATTTTTCTCTGCTCTGAGAGTAGTTAAAATACATCATTCAGGGCCTGAGCACTCAGAGGGCTGCAACTGGAGCCTTCAGAGGCTTTAGGCAGAGATACAGTAACTTTATAAAAGTACCTTTTACTCAATATTTATTAAAAATCCAGCTTCACCAGTGAATTGAGCTTTTAATACATTTTACAAACAGTCCAAAAATGAGATTTCTAAGTGGCCCTAGCCGGAGATAGCATTATGAAATGTAATAATGTAGCCTAGTATTTCTCTAGGAACAGCCAGCCTTGTGAAAATAGTTTTTAAGTGCTGATCACTGTAAGGACATGTTCATTATTAACTTTCTACATGTTCTACGTTTAATTACCGTGCTCCATCCTCACAGTCTATAAGGCTTATTAATATTTAAAAGGTTTTGAACTGTCAAAAGGGTTTATTTTGACGCTCCAAATTGCAGTTTTTAAACTACCACAGTCAGGCTACAAATGGTAGGCATGAAGTCATGTTCGCATTTCACTGTGGTGGATGGCATAATAGGTGCTGCTGTCCAATAGTTTAAATCCTTGGTACAATTTCTACCATGCACTAGAGACGCATAGGCCAAAGGCAAGCCCATCTGCGCCTGTCTGTGCAGGGACCACGCCCATGCCAGGAACCCTAGTTTCCCTCTCCTATGCAGTTACACCAGCACTGAACTCACCACCCTGGACCCTGGGCTTCCCGGCATACTCTGCTACCGCACCTCACCACATGCTGCAGTAGGATCTGTTACCTGCACTCACCTCACTTTCACCTGCAATGACTCACACACAAGCACAACACCCACCACCAAAAATACCACCCCAGCACATCCATAGCTCACCTGTATCCTCCTGAACACACACTTGCTCTGCAAGCATGCCACTTATCTATGGGACCTCATAACCATCCTCTCCCCCAACGTGACCTTCCTCACCAAAACCTGGCTCAACTCTTCGTCATCCCCCAACTTTGCAGCAACAACAACCGAAGGATACAAGATCACACACCAAGACCTCAGCAGCAAACTCAGAGGAGGGATCACCATCACCCATAAGGAAACCACCCAGTGCACCACCACGACAGACAACACCATCCCATGCTTGGAACACCTCAACCTCAAGCTCCAAACAGACACCAAATCAAACGTCAGGGACACCTCCAGGACCATGCCCCAGCTTCTGTAACATCATTGCCGACTTCATCGCCCCCCTCGCCATAGACTCTAATGACTACATCTTTCTTGGCAACCTAAACTTCCACCTCGACGACCCCTGACCCCAACACCACCAACCTCCTCGACAGCAAGAACAACATCAGCCTCACCCAATTCATCAACGATCCCACTCACAGCACAGGACACATGCTGAACCCCATCTTCACCTCCAGCAAATGAGCGAAATATAGCCACATCATAGAACTCACTGGGACTGACCACTCCATTGTACACTTCAACATCTCCAGCCCGCGTACCACCACCATTCCGCCACCCAATGCCACCCACCACAGCTGGAGCAAAGTGACACAGACCCAATGGACCGATGCCCTCAACACATCCAACCCATTCACCAACACAAACTGTTATATTCCTGAGTTAGTCCCATGTAGCGAAGCAGCTTATTTCTTACATTGTCCTTACAAATAACATTTCCAGCTGTGACCTTTTGCTCACATTTGCATGTACAAAAATGGTGGATAGTTTCCCTTAAACTAAACTTTTTTTTAAATCTAGCTTCATACATCTTTGTCACAACGCCCTGAACATCATGTACAAGGTCTCATTTCGAACTACATACAAATGTCATTACTATCTTCATCCACGGGGCGACAGGGCTATCTGCCTATCCATAGCATCACTGATCTATGCATACATTGCAAGGCTGCTTTCTATTATAAAAGATGAGCATCCCGATAGATTAGTAGAGGAGGTACTTTTGCTGACACCGAAGGTCCTTGCATGCTGAGAAATCACCACGCAGTGGTCTGACATCTTGTGAGGTGTATCAAGTTTGTGACTAAGACTGGGTCATTCACTCTATCCCATCAGGTAATGGGGTTGGATCATCACTTGGGGGATTCTTGGCTCCACACCTACACACACTCTAGGTACCCTTAGTGTAAGGTTCGCATAGTAGGAGTACGCCAAATTACTGCCTTGTTTATACGCCTGCATATATACATTGTTTTAGGACCATGATAGAACTATATCTACTATTTACGCTTTTGGTGCTTGTAATCACGTTTATCTGCTTCTGTCTACTAATCATTGCAGCACACGTATTTTATGCAAGAATAACGTTGGTTCAATAAATATTATTGAAAACGTCTCACTGTGTATTCTCTGTGAGAATAAGTAAGCATGCCTGACTGAGTGAAAGGTTCTGTACTGATTGTCATGTTCAGTGGTTGCCAGAAACCATTTGTTCCCTGATAGGTTAGGGCGGCTTATGGTGGCACTGTGAGCTAGCTGGTCTATAGGCCAACATATTCTGTGGGGTGTCCGGAATCAGTCTTGACACCAAGCCTCTAGTTTATGTTGTCCAAACAATGCACAGGTCCTGCGGATTGGTAGGGACTACATGAAATGGTACCGCCAACATTGGTTAGGCTCTTATTTAATGGTCAAATCTGAGTAGTTCAATCATGCTTTCTCAGAGATCCCTACTCACATTTTACCCAGAGATGTCCGTAGTGGGAAGAGAAACAAATCTGCCTCAGCTGAATAGGCATACCCTATGTATTGGCTGAAGGTTAATCAAGCTTGGAGGATTAAAGGTTCCCACACTGTGCACACCATATCTCTATAACAAATTGGCTAAATACTACTGCTTTAACAAAGACCGAACAACTAGATGAGGACGTTGGAGAAAAGTAAGTTGGACTAAATATTTCAGAAAATTGCAGACAGGCAGTTACCATGAAATTATTACAGCACGGCCCCCCGGCAACGGGTGGCAATGTTACCTTGGTGGTTGAGGCACAAAAAGCTTTCAAGACAGAGGTATTCATGAATACATTGAAGATGAACCACCTAATGAGTATTTTCCATACGTGGACTTATAAGTCCCGTTAACATACCAAGAACATCTTATTTGGTTTAAAAGGTGCCCTACCCCATACCACAGAACGTGTGAGGCTCGGTCCACTCAGCAGAGAAGGAGCAACTTGGCCAGTCTTAGCATCATACACACTGCATCCAGACGTTGCTGCCTTAACATCAGTAGGAATGTGCAAACTTTACAGAGATCTAGTAACGTTGTCACATGTCCCGTGCAGGCCCATTGTCGTTTTCCCTATGTTAGCATGAGCACATTGCAGACTGCCCTCTGCTTTGCACACGTTACTCTACAGCCATATTCTGCTTTCTGCCACACTGTACTTTCACACAGAGCACACTGTTGTTTTTGCGTTCTGTTCTTTCCTTGGTTTTAGTCTAAACATGTAGACAAGGTCGATCAACAATGCCCCCTTGTTATTCTGTTCTGGTCAGGCCTTAGCACCTAGACAAAACACGCGAATGCAGCTGTTGTTTGGGAACACATACTTTTGTCATATAGGTATGCACAGATAGGTAACACACACTTGGAGAGGGACCTTTCCAGGTAAAAGATCTTGTCAGCACCAGAGATGTAGAACCTTCATCTGTGTATACTAAGGTACAGGGTCTGCTGCTAACACCAAGCGGTCTTCTGATATATAATCATTTTGCTTCTGTAGAAGGGGAGGGAGGTTAGGCTACACTGTCATATATATTGACAGCTCCATTTATGATTTACGGACTACTTGCTATGCTAACGGTATTTGTGTTAGGCATTTTCCATCTTGTTGTGACATGTATACTGCATACTAGAGCACAATAGTTAAAAAAAACATTTTAAACTTTCCTTGTGTCTCTATCTGAACTTATTGTGGACTAGTACGAGTGTGAGAGCAAAAGGGTGTGTCCTGTAACCGTGATTCCTGAAAGGGTCTGGAATGTTGTGTTCTGGGGTGTTTAATCGCTTGCTCCTCTGTGAGTGAGTAGGAGGGCAAGTGAGACACTATAGCTAGACGGTCCCAGGCTCATGGTTACTCAGGTGGTAGGATGACTCAGTCCCTGTCTACTAAGGTCCCATAATCCCAAGCATAGTTCTGTGACTTCCCGGAATCCCTGCAACAACGTAATAAGAACATTGACAGTCCAACCTGTGGGGGCTGCTCAGGCTACACAACCACACATGGCTACCACAGGTATTAGCCCACAAACACTAAATGCCATTATGGGAAAGGTTCCCACCAGCTGGCAGCAAATCCCTTTCTGTATAGAACAAAAACAGCACAGCTTGAATCAGTTTTTCGCTATATGGGCCCAAAAGAAAAACACAGAATACTGACAGTTTGCTTGCCGATGGGTATAGCAGTCATGTGAGCTAGCTGGTCTATAGGCCAACATATCCTGCGGGGGTGTCCTGAATCACTCTTGACACCAAGTCCTTAGTTTATGTTGTCCAAACATATCCACAGGTCCTACGGATTGGTAGGAACGACACGACAAAACCTGGACCAGACTGTCAAGAACTTCAACACCAGTATAACCAACAGCGCTAACAGCATCGCCTCCATAAAGACCAACTGGCACATGAGTACCACCAAGCAAGTAAGTGGGTACACCGAAGAACAGAGAACAGCAAAACATGACTGCAAACAACTGGAGAGAAGATGGTGTGCAAGTAAGAAGACCTCCGACTGGACAACCTTCAAATCCTCCCTCAACCGCTACTACAGTATGCTCAGGGAGAGGAAGAACCATGCCCTAGCTGATTGGATAAACTCCAGCTCCAACCAAGCATAGAACTCTTCAAGATCGTCAGAGAGTTCTCAAACCCTTCTGCCACAGAAAAACAGCATAACCCCCCTCAAGAACTCTGCAACAACTTTGCCAACTTCTTCCACAACAAGATCATCACCATCTACAGAAACTTCAAACCTCAGCCTGCGCCGTCAGACTCCCTCTACTTTCATTCCCTCCCCACTACTAGCATCGACTACCTACTGACCATATGGAACCAGCTTACCTGCCAGGATACCACCACCATCATGAACACAATTCGCTCAGGAGCTCGCATGGATCCTTGTCCACACTACATCTTCAATATTGGAAGCCACAGGATCAGGCACAAACTCACCACTTTGTTCAACACCTCACTAACCTTGGCCACTTTTCCCCAAAGACGGGAAACATGCAGAGGTCAAATTAATACTCCATCGAAACCGCCACCTTCCCCGATGACTGAAAACACTCTGAGATCAAACCCCTGCTGAAGAAGCGAACATCAGACCCGACAGACCTCAAGAACTTCAGACCAATCTCCCTCCTCCCCTTTATTTTATTGACTTGTAAAACTCCTGAATCACCCCCAGAGAGGTATCTCCACACTACGGAGGTGCAGCAGCGGGCATTTTTAGAAAAGCTTGGTTTTAAGGAGCTTTCTAAATAAAAGGTATTCTGGGCATTTCCGGAGATGAATTGGAAGCTGATTCCAGTAATAGGGGGCTAAGTGGAAGAAGGCTATCCCACCCAAGCTAGATTTCTTGAAGCGAGGGACAATGAGCAAAGTTTTACACCTGAGCGGAGGGATCTGTGTGGCTGGTATTGAATACGTTTTTCTGCTAGATAACCAGGGCCTTTACCGTTTAGTGCTTTATGCACCATACAACATATCTTAAATCTAATCCGCTTGCATATCGGTAGCCAGTGTAAACATTGTAGTAGTGGGAGTTAGGCTGTTCTGGCAGGTGAGTTCGAGATAAGACGAGCTGCGGTGTTTTGAACTACCTGAAGTCTATAAATAGAGGACTCACTAGCTGAAATCAAAAGGGCATTGCAGTAGTCCAGGCGATGTATCACCAGAGCTTGGTTGAGTGTTTTACGTACGGTAAGGGGAAGAAAGGGAAATATCCTGCGTAGGAGGCTTAGCAAGGTCACGGAGAAGGCCATCAATGTCCAGCTCTTTGAGTTCATTCAAGCAAACCATGTCCTGGACACCTCACAATCTTGCTTCCGAAGCAATCACAGCACAGAGACTGCACTCCGCGCCGCCACAGATGACATCCGCTGCCTCCTCGACCGGGGCAAAACCGCAGCCCTCATCCTACTTGACCTCTCAGCCACCTTCGACACCGTCTCCCACTGCACCCTAACCACGAGACTCCACAATGCCAGCATCCAAGACAAGGCCCTGAACTTGATCCACTTCTTCCTCACCGGCCAGATCCAGCAAGTCAGACTACCACTGTTCCTCTCAGAACCCACGGAGATTAGCTGTGGAGTCCCCCAGGGTTCCTCCCTGAGCCCGACCCTCTTCAACGTCTACATGGCCCCCCTCGCAGCGATCATCAGAGGCCATGGACTCAACATCGTCTCCTACGCCAATGACACCCAGGTGATCCTCTCGCTCACCAACGAATCCTCAACCACCAGAACCAACTTCCACAGTGGAATGGAGGTCGTCGCTACATGGATGAAAGACAGCTGCCTCAAGCTCAAAACGGACAAGACCAAAGTCCTCATCCTGGGACCCAGCCCATCAGCCTGGGACGACTCCTGGTGGCCAGCCACTCTGGGTGCTCCACCCACCCCGACGGACCACACACACAACATTGGCATTATACTGGACTCTTCGCTCACAACGAACGCCAAATCAATGAAGTCTCCGCAGCCTCTTTCCACACGCTCCGCCTACTCTGAAAGACTTTCAGATGGATCCCCACAGAATCCAGAAGAACGGTCACCCATGCACTCATCACCAGCAGACAACTACGGCAACACACCTTACGCCGGCATCACACAGAAACCGATCAAGAAACTACAGAACATCCAAAACGCTGCCACCACACTGGTCCTCAACATTTCCCGATGCAGCCACATCATGCAGCACCTCCGACAACTCCACTGGCTCCCAGTCAACAAGAGAGTCACCTTCAAGCTCCTCACACATGCCTACAAAGCCCTACATTATGAAAATCCAGCATACCTGAACCACCATCTCAAATTACACGTACCCACCAAACAACTCCGATCCTCCCAACTCGCCCTCGCCTCCATCCCCAGGATCCACAAGACCAGAGCCGGAGGAAGATTGTTCTCTTACCTCGCTGCCAAGACCTGGAACACCCTGCCTCTGCACCTCTGGCAATCAGCGTCACTGACCCTACTCAGGAAGGACCTCAAGACCTGGCTCTTCGAATGATCCTCCACCAAGTCTGCCCAGCAGACCCCAGCACCTTGAGACCCACTTGGGTGAGTAGCTGCACTATACAAGCCCCTGATTGATTGATTGAAGCAAACTCAAAAACTACCGCCCCATCTCCTTACTCCCCTTCCTAGCCAAGCTCCTGGAGAAAGCCATCAACAAGCAACTAATGAACCATCTGGAACAGAACCAGTTCCTCAACACCTCTCAGTCTGGATTCCGCTGCAACCACAGCACCGAGACTGCTCTGATAGCCACATCAGATGACATCTGAGCCCTTCTCAACCGGGGAGAAATAGCAGCACTGATCCTCCTCAACCTCTTGGTGGCATTTGACACTGTATCCCACCACATACTGATCACAAGACTGCACCACATCGGTATACAAGGAGATGCACTCAAATGGATCACCTCCTTACTCACTGGAAGAACTTATAAGATCCGCCTACCACCGTTCACCTTTAAACCCAAAGACATCATATGCGGTGTCCCCCCAGGATCATCCTCAGCCCCACCCTCTTCAACATATACATGACCCCCCCTGGCCAACATCACCCAGTCCCATGGAATTAACATCATATACTAAGCAAATGATACCCAACTCATCCTCTCCCTCTCCGAAGACCCCACAGCCAGCAGAACGAACTTCCATTGGTGCATGACAAGCATCGCAACCTGGATGAAGGACAACTGCCTGAAGCTGAACTCTTAAAAAAAGGAAGTACTCATCTTTGGCAATGACACCACTCTCTGAAAAAAGACTCCTGGTGGCCTCCGGATCTAGGACCATAACCCACACCTACTGAACATGCCGGAAACCTTGACATCATCCTGGACAGCAACCTTACCATGAAGTCCCAGATTAACGCAGTCTCCTCCGCCTACTTCCTCACTCTGTGCATGCTATGAAGAATTTTCAAGTGGCTCTCCCAGGACACAAGACGCACAGTCACACAGGCCTTCTTCATCAGCCGACTGGACTATGGCAATGCTCTCTATTCAGGGATCTCCACCCACCTCCTACAGAGACTTCAGACCATACAAAACACCACACCCATCCTCATCTTCCCTCGACAAATCCCTAGCACCGCCACCTCAGAAAACTCCACTGGCTCCCCATACAGAAAAGATGTCAATTCAAAATGTTGGCCCACGCATACAAGGCTCTACACAACCAAGAACTCGCTTACAACAACCAACGCCTCAGCTTCCACCATCCTTCCAGACAGCTACACTCTGTGTCCCTCTCCCTCACCCACATCCCCGCATTCATTGCACCATAAGGACACTCCTTCAACTACCTCGTTGCCAAGAGATGAAACAACCTCCCCCGGCAGCTACGGACCTCCTCCTCTCTTCTGGAATTCCAGAGGGCATTAAAAACCTGACTGTTTGACTCCCCTCAAGCTCCCAGCACCTGGATACAGCCCGGGTGATTAGCCATGCTACATAAATCCATTGATTGATAGGTAAGTTAGATATGCCCATTAGGAGTATTACCAATTTCAACATGCTTTAGTGGTCTGAGCACATGCATTGGGGCCTGGTTAGCAGAGTCCCAGTTCAAAGAGTCAATAAACCAGCAGCATTAGTCCACAAAAAAATGGGGATGACCGTGCAAAAAGTGACACCTTCTCATAGTGGTGAAGCTGGACATACAGGACAGCCAGTTTTAACAGGGATAGCTTAAACATCTGGGGACTCCGGGATTTTTTGCGACCTGCTCTCCTGACATGTTCTGGCATCTATCCAACTTTCAAATTATCTAGTTCCTAGGGAGATGCTGAACAGAAACTGGTCATGTGGAAAACACTACACTGGCTGCCCTAGAAATGAGCTCTACCCTTTGTGTTTATGGCCATGAACTATATTAAAAGTGCCCTTAATCTAAATGGTGGTTGTAGTGCTTCCTACTAGCATACATCTCCGCTAGAAGTGTTTTCAGTGCTGGGCTGAACATTATTTTATCTCTTTGAAGGTATATCCAGTGGTAAAACTAAAACGTGCTGTGAATGATTGTCACCTACTAAGAAAGGTATTATTTTTTTAAATAGTTTAGTTTAAATTGACTCTAATAGTACACATTCATTTTTGCAAACCTACTGTGTTTTTCAGATGCTTCCATAGCCACTTATGAATTCTACTTGCCTATTGATTTTCTGGCCAATTATAGAGGTAATGGACATTATGATTGCTCTCAACCATGTTATTGTATGCAGGACGGCTAAGCGACTGCTATTAGTTTACCAGCAGAAAAATATTGATTTGTTCTTGTCAACGATAAATGCAGCTAAACTAGATATCAAGCCATTTTCTGCCACAATTAAGAACCCAGGATGCCTTTTTGAAATATATGGTACACTGTGTATGTGCTACATTGTGCAAACCTACTTTATGACTGTCCATATAAAGGATATTTTACTAAGAGTGTATTTAAACTGACAGTAAATGTACCGGTTCAATGAACCTGGCATGTTTTGCTTTTAATCACCTGGCTGATTCATATATTTTTATACCGTCTAATATAGAAACTCGCCCACAGCAGGACGTCTGTGATGGAAATCTGTCAATCACCAGCAGCCACACTGAAATTTAATTTGTCCTTCGTATTGCTTGGAAGTTGGTGCTTGAAATAGTAAAAAGGCCCTATAATATTCCATACACTTTATTCACCTTCCAGATCCTCTTGTCAAAATCTCCACGGGCCTACTAGGTGCATTGGAAATTGAATAGAAAAAATACATAAATCCTTATTCTGCTGAAGTACAAGAATAAGATCAACACAAAAAAAGCTCATGTCATGGCCAACAAACAATCTTAAAATCCAAGCAACGAGGTAGCGCTTGTAAAAGGTATCTAAAAGTAGTTGAGCATTATGTAATAATGGTACCATACAAACAGCTGTGGCATGAGCTGAGCAATCTAACCATAGAGCATAGCCTCTGGAGAAATTCTGCAACCACTTCCTGTACCCTAGGGCTTCCTGCTTATGATCTATGACTGTGCACAGCATGCTCTGAACACAAACACTACCTGCATGGTCATTAAATTAAAATACTTTTGAGTAGTTTGGGCAAGCGGAGGTAGGTCCGTCGGTATAGCTGAGTACTTAATTCCTGCCATACTGAGATCCTCTGCTCACCAAATTTACAGTTGTCCACCAGCCCTGCAAACAACTCTGAACATTGGCAGGAAGCGCTGTCAATTTAATAAATGTTTAATTGATTGTTCCATCAAAAATGACGACAAACTTTTATGTTTTACTTTTTCCAAAAGTATGAGTTTGTTTTTGGAAAAAGAAAAACTAATGTGCCCCACACCAGGGGAGGTGTCTCCTATGGTTTGGGAGCCTATTAGTATTTTTTTTTCTGTCCCTCACTGCCAGGTTTTACCTGGCGGTGATGAACAGTAAAAAACACATATAACACTATCCACTCTAAATCAGGCAGACAGTGTTATATATGAACCTCTGCTAGCCTATATTCTGTCGAGCCATTGGTGGAGCGTGTCAGTGACGGAGCCAGAGTAGACTCTGTTGCTGACATACTTAAGGTTCGCCTGACTGTAAAGCAGGTAGGGAGACCTTCAGTTTGGCAGAGGGGGCACTCCGTCTAAATCATCCCCATAGTTATTTTTTGTTTTCCACTCTTGATTTGTTTTTGAAAACAGTCTGAGAATCACATTTTGGTTCTCAAGACATCTACATGAATGTACACCATTTTCATGTCAATAAAGAGCACATTTCACACTTCAGAGATGTCCTCCAATCAGCTGTCGTGTTTGTGTGTGCTCCTATCCTCACTGTCTCCCTCTAAGATTTTTTCCATGTCACAGTTACAAGAACTGTTTTCAGTCCATTCACATTGAAGTTTATAGTGGTAGATACATTTTTAGTCAGTGTCATACAGCGATTCTCTATTGATTATTTAATGGTTCTAGAGCTGTTTGCTAACTGGATGCATAATCCACCAATCTGCTATCCTGTCTCACCTAGTCTCCCTACTCCTCTGTTCATACACCCTGACAAGAATAAGATACACCACACCTCTCCACCCCATCCCACCCCCATCCCCACCACTACCCTCACTCCCACCCTCCCAGAACTCCAGAGACATCCAGCTTGGACTCCAGCACCCAGCAAGTTGTTAATCGGTTATGTTAAGACCGTAACGCAAAATACTACTCCTCCTTGAAGACAGCATGGGAGCAAGGAACAATGGACAGTCAGCTGTAAATTCTGTGGTTTACTGCAAATCTACCTGTACCAACTGAAATGTTTACATTATACTAATTGCACTTGTGGCTAAAAATAATAAGAATTGTGACAAAAAAAACCTGGATGCATAATGATCAAAACTGATGCCTCAGATTTTTATTTTGTTGTACATGGCCATCTCTGCAGTGTCACCCCCAAACTTTTTGCCATCACCCCTCCTGTTTTCTGAAATATTTTTTGTTGGCATTAGGACTCTGTGCACTTTACTGCTGCTAACCAGTACTAAAGTGCTGTGTCTCTCTCCCAAAAATATGGTAAAATCATCCAACATCTGATTTGCCTTTTTAACATTGGGTTACCTTATTACATTTATTAAGTGTTCACCTTTGATTGAGAACAGATATAAATGTCATGTTTGGTCTCAAAAAATAATTGTAATTTAAAATCCTCTTCAATGTTAAAGTCGGATTTTATGTCACAATTCTGAAAATACCACTTATAGAAGTTGGCATTTCTTGTCCTAGCCATTTGGTGCATGCAGCATAAGTCCTGGGTCCTGTGTCACATGGCTGTGAATAGTTGGCAGTTGGCCTTTGTGTATTCCTCCCAGGCAGTGTGACAACGGGGGACTGGGTGTTGGCACGATCGGCCATCCTGCCTGGATGGGAGGGGCCGAGCTGTTCCCTGCTCCACAAACATATTAAAGGGGTGCCTCAAGCACACTCACAAATGAACTTGACACCAGCCTTTTGTCACCCTTGACCACTTGGAGCCTGGGCAGTGGGAAGGAAGGACATTTCCAGAATCAGATGGGGAAATAGCCTAGATGTTTCTCCCACTTCAAAGGATGGCACCAGGTATAAGTATTGGACCCTCAGAGAGTTCTTCAGAGGACTGCCCTGCTGCTACCAGAGGACTGCCCTGCTGCTTGAGGCCTACCCTGCTCTTTTAGAAGGAAGACCGGACCTGCTCCCTTCATCCCAGGCTAACCTGAGTGACTCAAAGGGTCAGTTAGCTGACCTTCTGAGCTACAGGGACACAACAAGTTCCAAAGGCCTTCCTGTAACCACCTGCTGACCTCCTGCTACTGGACCTGCTTGGATCTGCAACTGCACCTGCCTCAGCCCTGCTGGCCTCTGCTAGAGTTCCCGATCCCCAAGAGGTGCCTCCCCAGGTCCTGGACCCTTGGCTGGCATCAGAGTGCCTTCCTCTTAAATATAAGGAGAAATACTGAGGTTTTGAGCTCTTCATGACCACAAACAGGCTCATTCATGCCAAGACTCCGGTGAATCCAGCTCTTTGCGCTACAGTGGCTGCCAGCGACGACCGGCAACACAAGACCTTATTGAGACCTGGGCTACAGCAACAATAGGTCGGGTGACCGGCAATGTGAAGCTCTAGCAATGATCGACTGTGACACCTGATCGGATCTTCGCGCTACAGTGGGAACCATCCGCGACGCCCGGGCTGCGCTTTGCATTATAATGACGCCCATCCACAACGCTCTCCCTGGGCTTCCTCTACTGCGAACTGGACTCTTCATGTCAGACTTTTAGAAGGAAACATTTAGCTGGACTAACCTAGTCCCTTTATTTGACCCGCGCTCCATCACTGTCAGCCTGAATGTGTGACTTTCCCCTGGTTTAGCACGACCAGCTGACAGTGAGTGACGTTTTGTGCTTTTAGGAGCTATGTATACCTAAAACTTTAAAATTGAAGATCTCTGATTCTACTTATTGGATTTTTAACATTTTGATATCATTTTATGTATTACAATGTACTCTATTCATCTAAATTGGTTTGGCATTTTTCTTGTGTTGTGTTTTCAGTTTACTACTGTTTCAGTGCTCCCTAATTACTTTACACATTGCCTCTAAGTTAAGCCTGGCTACTTTTGAGGCAAGCTACCAGAGATTTAAGCACAGGTTAATTTAGTGACTTTTTGTGGTTCACAATGATTGTGGTTGTTGCTTGAGAAGGGTCATCACCCCTCAACCAATGACCCAATTTACTACATTTTTCAATTCAAAATTGGTTCTGGAACGGATTTCAAGCCCAAATGTGAAAAAAAACAAAGATTCAGACCTCAATCCCGAGTGTATTTCTTGTCCAATATGTGTGGTAACATTAGTTATTGCAAATGACATAATTATGAATATTGCACACTGCAATATTCTTGAGGTAAATTTCAGCAAGTTAAACCTGCTGATATTAACCTACAGGGAACTTCCCAGTAAATACACACATTTTCGTTTAGAAATTCTCATTTTATGCACTTTTTTGTGAAGAAAACTCAACGTATGTGACAATTATTACACGCAATAAAAATCCAAATACATTGATGTCGGGTTTCATTGGATAATTTTCACATCTCACACCAGGAAACTTGTAGTTAAGACCCTACTCTTCGAAGACCATCAACACATTTTTCAAAACAGTCAATAACAAAAATCATATTCTGTGTAAAGACCTATCTTCATGGTAGCTATGGTGTAATTACATACTGGTGATCAGAATAGATTTTCACGCAGAACTTAAAATGTGAAAATATACTTTTAGATCACCCCAAAAAACTTTGTTTGCGCTTGAGGGATCTGTAATCAATAGATTGAAATGTGTATATTTGCCAGCTGTTAAAGCTATCAGCAAACAAAAAAAAAAAATTCCTATGGAATTCTTAATTACAACTTGAGAGTGCCCTTGCATATTCTGTAATCCTATATGCAGAAGAAACAGCTCTGCTGAATCATGTGATGTAGAAAACATTAATTTGCCATTGTGCAAAACAGTACTAAAAATATGTTGATTTAAAACAAATCCCTTCCAGTACTAGTTCAAAGCAAAATCACCTTCTATTTTACTCTTTTAGGCCTTGCAAACAGCTCACTTTAACTGTATATTGTCAAGGAAATCTTTAAAAAAAATATATAGAGTGTGCTTTGGGTCTGCATCTTGATCATGACTGGATGGCTCTCTTGTCTAGCTCACTTCCCTGCTCCTGATTTGATGGCTTTGCTTTTTATTCCTATGTTTGTCCCCCCCAAGCAGCATTTTGTTCTCACTGTATTGGGATTGGATGGCATGTATCCTTCCACTACGGATGTCTGACCTTATTTTTGGTATGCATATGAGGGACTATTCAATTAAAGAGTGAAGAAAGCTGTAAATGTGAAGCCATTCCCTGCCCACCATTCTAATACCCCACACATGACATACCTGGCCTACTGAAAACATCTCTCACTTTTCACTCTGTCACCTTTGATTCTTTCTCTTGTCTACTTGTCCACCCACAGTATTCTCTCTACAACTTCCAATTTTAACCTTAACATTAATATTTAACATAACAATAGTTTTACTAATTTAGTATGAAGTTTAACACACTCTCTTTTTACTTTCCCTGATCTTTACCATAAGGAAATCTCCACCCTGATTGTGGAGTCTCCCTATGTTAAAACATAGCAAAAAGTATAAAGGGCTAGTAAATTTAAAATTAGTAAACATATTTTCGTGTTAATAATAATGTAAATGAATTGTGTATGTGTATTTTAAATGTAAAACAAAATAAAAGGTTACAGCACTATTACCTTAACTTGGAATTAAATCTTTAAATAATTTAAGTATATTAAATTAATTATTTTTATTCTGAAGTTTAATTAAAAAAAGAATCCCCACCTAAGCTAAAAAGATTTAGGTTTAGTATTATGCATTAGTAATTATTGCAAATTCTGTAATTAAAGGTTATTCAATTATATTTTGATGAAAACGAAAGCTACATTAATTTGAAAATTCAAAAAGGTTGTTAACCTTATAATTAAACAATAAATATGTCTTATTTGTAGATTCAACTATATTTATTCTATTTTTAACTATTTTAAATAATTTAGTTAACCATTATTTCTTGTGCCGTCCCTACATCCATTATTTGCTATGGGAGGAGGTTGTAGTACCAGTAGTTAGCTATATGTGGTGCTGGACGTACTTCAGCTCTGAGCTGAGGTAATTTACTAATGTTTTTGGTCTCATTTTGGGTGTAGTAACTTAGAAGTGCAGTTTGTGAATAGCAATGGGCCTACTCTTTTGTTAGTGGGTGCATGTCCCTCCCAAAACCCCTCCTCAACATATTGAAAAGGTTGCAGGTTGTGAATAGGCCCCTGAAATCTCACCATGTCTTTGAAGTGATAAGCCCCCAAAAGATGTTTTTACTGTTGTAGGCTCAGGCTGGCCTATAAGGACAACCAAAGTACAGATTCAAATATTAATTCTCTACCTCTGGTTTAGGACCGGTTAGCAACATAATTCAGTCATTCTTTCTAATATTTATTATAAGACCAATTTAATGGTCAACATGGATTTTTAATAGATACTTAGAAAAAGTAACTGTTAGAAAGTTACCTTTTTCCTGACTCAATCCATTGAGGCTAATTTACATTACCTCACCAGCAGCTGTCAATCAACTGCTTGACTGTTATGAGGTGTGAACTTCCTCCCAGGAATTATACAATAGACCACTTAGATTGACAGTCGACCTGACTAGGGAGGGAGGACTCCTCTGAGCTCACCAGAATATTCTGGTTGGGGACTGTTGCCATCCTCTTGGCAAAACAGTGTCAAATCCTGCATGACAGGTCTGTCTAAGGCAGATGTAAATCTTTTGCACCCTTGAACAGGATCAAACAGGACTAGATAGCAACCCTTTTGTATTCCATGGTTGATAAGGGACCCTGATTTTGTCCTACCAGACTTGGGTTGCCAGTATAGATGTGGGAGCCCACATTTAGTGTGGCTGAAGACTTTGGCCATATTGGCATTGCTCAGCCACAGGGCATTTTGGGCCTGGTAGCAGTAAGGTAAACTTGAACTGCTGAAAAAATGGATAGGGTTGCACATAGGAGCTTTTACCTCTTTGAGTTAGGTAAGAGCCGGGAGTCACCTCCACCCACTAGGTAGTGCAAGGCATAAATGTGACATCCTAGTGCATCCTCCTTGGAACACTTTCTGGACCTGTGAAACAACAGAAGAAGGACTGCATCTGCTGTATGAGACCTGTGAGGAGGCATGAAGGGCTGGATCTGTTCCCACTTGTACCCATGACAAAGTAGAGGACTCCAAGGGTCAGTAGGATGACCTCCAGTATGGTTGCAGGGACAAAACACTTTAAGAGGACTTTTTCATAAAGTTCCCTGCTGACCAGTAACAAATGGACCTGGACTGGGCCCTGCTGTGGACCTCTGCCTGGCACCCACAGAATCTCTAGATGCCTTACCTGGGGTCCTGGGAGCCCTACAGGTTTACTCCTGTGGTGGTTTGGGCACCAGAAGATAATTTGGAAACGTTTGAAAACTTTTCCTCCAGAGCTCCAGAGTTTCAGTGGGACTCATCAGAAAAAGAATCTGATTGGCAGTTACATGAGGTCAGATTGAATTTCAACTTTGTCCTGTGCAAAGGTCCCTGCACCTCTGAAAAAACTGCTTAGTCCCATTTTGTGCTCGGACTTAGAACATTTTCAATTAGAAATCTTCAAATCTCCAAAGCTCAACAGGGACAACCTGCTTCAGGTATCAGGACATAGCACTAGCTACAATTTCAATGATGGCCTGCACTAGAGGATTTTTCTTCTAAGAAAGTGATAAAACCCCATTCAGCATTGGGGCTTAGAAGAAATTGCTTTTCTCAAAAAAAAGTGACCTAATCCTTTTTTGAAGAATGTCTTCGAAACACTTTTGACTTTTTGACTTCTAGATTTTCACCGAGACCAATCCACTTGGTGTATCTCAACCAGGCTCTGTCGCAGTCAGCCGGAAATTGCACCTTTCCAGTCTACAGTGACCATTGACTTACACTGGGCGCTTTAGTTTTCTTTCCTCTTTTCCTATATAAATTGAAGTTCGATTTTTATTTTGTTGTGTCTTTGACTTTTTAACTGCTTTGGTACTTCTAAATGCTTTACATATTTTGTTTCATTTAAGCCTGTCTTCTCTGTGCCATAGCTACCAGAAGTTGAGCTCAGATTAGAATTACTGAAACCTTTGATTGGTGCAGACAGGTTACTGACTTTAATAGTTGTGGTCGACTTCCATCCAGCCCAACTAATAATTCACTTTCCTACACAGAAGAAACGCTTTCACAAATCCATCATCTGATCTAAGAATCTTTAGGTCCTCAGTAAGTCCCAAGAATCAACTAGTTGCAGGTTGCCAAATTAAAACCACAAAGTAAATTAACAATGCATGGGCTCCTTCTAGCAAGGTGACAATGCAATACACTGAAAAACTTGGCTTCCAAGAAACCATCAAATAAATCAAGAATTTATTGCATCCATAACGTACCAAGTAAATTTAGATTCTATGGGGTCCATCTTAAAGCATCAAGGGTGCAACCCACTCGAAGATGCAGCATCCTGAAAAACCCTCAAGTTAGATAAACATCCATTGTGTGCACCTGTAAATAGTGAAGGCACAACCTACTAGAAGGCACACCTGCTCAAAGTTACCACAGCATAAATTAAGAGACTACGGGGTCCACATCTAAGCAGCAAATGCAAAAAGTAATGGACACACCAGTTCCTAAAATCATGCTGCCGTAAGAATATTAGGGGGCCAACTAGAAACAATGAATACATAATTCCCTGCATCATGGTAGTTACCAAAACCACCATTAATTTAGAAATCAATGTGGTCCTTCTATAAGCAATTAAGCCATAATCCACAGAAGATTTAGCTTTGCAACAACCACAAAGCAAATCAAGAAACTTTGCATTTCACGTAGAAGCAGAGGGCACAACCATAGAAGTCACAGCTTCCTAAAAACAACAGCTAATCTATGAATCCTAGGGTCTATCTAAAAGTGGTGATGGTGCAACCCAGTAGTAGAGACAACTCCCCAAACCCATCACTGATTTAGGAGTATTTGGGATCACCTGCAGCAAAATTCCCTCAGTGTGGAGAAATTCAGGGCATCTACCCAGATCTCCTAACCTGCCATACTGTGAATACCTAACCCAACTCTTCCTCTGACTAACCCTAGGGAAAAGAGGACACTATAAAATAGCCAGGTGTCCTATCCTTGACTCCAAGAGCAAGGTATACCAACCTCTTGCCTTCTCTCTCCTGTACCTAAATGTATGCTAGAGACCCTGATGTCTCATCGTGGCATAACCTTATGGCAACAGTCTTCTCTACTCCTTTTACTGCTCAATGTGAGACCCTGAGAACCAACCTAACTATTCCAATTCCCAGTCTAACTGGAAGGTGCTATGTAATGATCAACATACTCCCTCCCTACTCTACCCTAGTACCTCTTACACCCTTCTTGTTGGTTCCCAGAATGTTCCTATCCTGTTTTACTTTGTCTACTGTTCGTATATGATGGGGAACATTTGAAGAATATTTTGCTCTGATATCCCAACTCCTTGGGCAATAAGTTTGAGCTTATTACTATTGTACCTATACTATTACCTTTGGTGTAACAGATGCAATAATTGTGTTGCACTGAACATCTTATAGTATGCCCTGTTGCTAAACTGAAAAGTACAACAAAGAATTATTGAAAAAAAGAGTGTATGGAGACTACATTGAAGCAATAAATGTGAAACCGACTTTAAGATGCAGTCAACTAGATATCTATTGGATCCACCTTAAGCACCCCTCTGGATAATGCAGCTTCCAAACCTACTAAAATTGTTGGGTCAGATTCAGGATGTAGTGTGTCATGATTTATTAAGGATTCACCAGAGTACATTGCATGGGGTTGGGGGAGTTCCTGGCATACTGCTAGAGGTTTCTAGCTAGAGTGTGGGACTGTTAGGGTGACATCAATAAGCAGGTCTTAGGAGGGTGCGGGGGGTTAAGGGACATCCAGCGAGGGTTCCAAGCCCTAACAGGCTGAAGCCAGGAAGTCACTTCTGTAAGCCACCGTTAAACTCTCCACCCTTCACAGAGACGCCTAAGCTGGATGACATTTGGAGGAGGCATAAAGAGATCAGGGGTATTATGATGTGTAGTGGCAAGGAGTCACGTGACCTAGTATTTGGACCTACCTGGGAAGAAGGTGAAGGTATGTAAGGGAAGTTTGATTTGCTGTCCAAGAGGGAATGTTGTATGAGGCCCTCGAGTGAAGGGAGCCAAGTGCATTGGGGTGGGGAAACGAAGTGGTAAGCTGGAGTCAGATGGGGGAATGGGGTGATGAAAACAGGGTCCTCAAAGAAACAGGATGGTAAAATACAACACACAATAAGCAGCAGAAATATGCGGACAAAACAGTTAGGTACATTATGGTCCCAGTGGAAAGCTCAGCTGAAGCCACTGGCTCAGCAACACCACTGTTTACTTGCCTTGGTCCTCCTGTATTCTCTATCTGCGCAACAGTGTTTAGCTGTTCTCCGGCTGAGCAAGGTATTGCGGTAAGGATGGACATGAAATTTGAGGCCTTGGATTTGGGTTTATCAGAGGATTGCAGTGAGTAGGCGGCTGCCTGACCTCACCAGATGCTGCGAGTTTAAAATATTGTGCTAGACTGTTCTCTACTAAAGTAGCGCGATTTTAAAGCAAACATTTTATTTCAACTGATGCTGCTAGTGTTAAAAATTGTGTCAAGACTGTTCTTTTAACCAAAGGAGCGCGTTTAAAAAAAAAAAAAACATTTTATCTCAAGTGCTCACTTGCACATTTTGTTCTCCCGGCTCCCGCCTCGGTCCCCGCAGCTGATCGCTGTTTGAGTGGAGGGCGTGGACGCTAGCAGCAATCACGCGCAGGGCTTTCTGGTCACAGAGGGGGCGGAGCCATCCCTCCGCTTGCCCCTCTACTTAAACCGATGTGCCAGCGTGCGCTTGAAGGATTGCGGTGAGTAGGCGGCTGCCTGACCTCACCAGATGCTGCGAGTTTAAAATATTGTGCTAGACTGTTCTCTACTAAAGTAGCGCGATTTTAAAGCAAACATTTTATTTCAACTGATGCTGCTAGTGTTGCTAGTGTTAAAAATTGTGTCAAGACTGTTCTTTTAACCAAAGGAGCGCGTTTTAAAAAAAAAAAAACATTTTATCTCAATTGCTCACTTGCACATTTTGTTCTCCCGGCTCCCGCTTCGGTCCCCGCAGCTGATCTCTGTTTGAGTGGAGGGCGTGGACGCTAGCAGCAATCACGCGCAGGGCTTTCCGGTCACAGAGGGGGGGAGCCATCCCTCCGCTTGCCCCTCTACTTAAACCGATGTGCCAGCGTGCGCGCAGCGGACGCGCGCAGCGGGCGCCCCGCTGGCGCGCCAAAGGCACGTCTAAGGCAAGCCTGTCTGCGCCCGTCCGCGCACGGCCGGGGCCAGGGGCCAGGACCCCTGCTCCCCACAACTCTGACCCCAAGAGCCCTCTAGCCTACTCCAGAAACGCACTCATAGCGCTGGACAGGCATACCCCAAGCACGCACACAAGGTGCATCAAAGCATCCCCTGAACATACCGAAGGGCCATATTCATGCCTAAACTGTCAATGGTGCAGCCTGGCACAGGCAGAACGGCCACCCAAAGCAACAAGAAACCAACCAAAAATTAAATGCCTATACTTTAATGCCAGATCGGTACCTAAACACTCTTTTGAGATCTGGGACACTATCAATGACTTGGACCCCGACTTAGTTTTTATTACCGAAACCTGGCTAGATGAGAACAACTGCCCTGATATAGCTAACGCCCTACCCCCGAAATACACAATCTTACGACAAGACAGGCAAGGAAGAAGGGGAGGAGGTCTTGCCATATTATCTAAAGACGACCTTAACTGTCTCCCCATTACTGCAGCCCAGCTCGGAGAGCACGAACTACTACCATTTCAAGTGTCCAAAGGAAACCACATGCTATTAGGGGGAGCGGTGATCTACAACCCCCCCAGCTACCATGCTGAATTCAGCGCTAAGCTGCTCACACAACTATTCCCCGCCTGCCGAAAGTACAAAAACTTCATGGTGGTCGGCGATTTTAATGTGCACTTTGAAAAGCTAGACAACCCAGTGGCCACACAACTAAGCAATGACATGCAGATCCTCCAACTTAAACAATGGATCCAAGGCCCCACGCACAATGCGGGCCATACACTGGACCTATTGTTTTCCAATATTGAAAACACTATGATCGAGGAGATTAAACCCGTCACGTGGACAGACCACTCCCTAATCTCCTTCTCATTTCCCCAACTCACTATACCCACCAGACCCCCATACCCATACACGAATCATATAGAGCCTGGAAACTTGTCACTCCAGACTCATTTCAGTTTCACTGGTCAATAGATAATCTAGAACACCTAGGAACTCTCCATGCCAACAATGGCGCACTGTATCTCGAAACTGAGATCACCCACACACTGAATTTAGGTGCCCCCAAAATCAAGTCTAAATCCACAAAAAGAAGGATCTCAGAAAAGTGGTATACACCAGAACTCAAGGCACTAAAAAGAAGTGTAAAACTCTGGAACACAACTGGAGAATGTCCAGATCAGACACCGATAAACTATCCTACAAAACCCATCTCAAGATCTACAATCATGCCATAACAAATGCTAAAAAGACATATTTTGCACAAAGAATCAACGAAAATAGCAACTCAGCAAAAGAGTTATACAAAATCATACGAGAACTATGCAAACCAACCTGTATGTCCCAAACGCTGCACCCCTCAGCAGAGAGCTGTGAAAAGATCAGCAACTTCTTCACAGACAAAATAGAAAAAATCTATTCGACATTTAACACTAACACCCCAGTAGACCCTCCTAACTGGGGGAGAATAGACCCCCATTCCGAAGACCACGCGGGACTGGACAGTTTTACCCCGATCACCGAAGAAGAAGTTGTCAGGACTATGGAAGAAGTCAAATCAGGATCACCCCTTGACCCTTGTCCACATTTCATATTTAGGCAGATCATACCCACTCTTACCACATTTATTACGCAGCTATTCTACTAATCATTAGAAACAGCAAACTTTCCCGAGACATGGAAACAAGCCATAGTAACCCCACTACTAAAAAAGGCAGGCACAGATGTTACCAACCCGGTCAACTACAGACCAATCTCCCAACTCCCGTACCTCTCCAAAGTACTAGAGAAGCTGGTCAATAGACAGCTGTCCAACTACCTGGAGCTCAACGACCTACTAGACCCCTCACAAACGGGATTCAGGGCCACCAACAGCACAGAGGCAACTCTTCTGGCAGTCACGGACAAAATAAGAACATTACTGGACCAGGGCAAGGCCGTGGCCCTGATCCTATTAGACCTGTCGGCAGCGTTCGACACAGTCTCTCACCACCTCCTACTAGAAAACCTACATGGGAAAGGGATACACGGGAAGGCCCTTCAATGGCTCAGCTCGTTCCTGAGCAATAGAACCCAAACCGTGCAACTAGGTGCTTTCTCATCCAAACCCCAAAAATGTAACTGTGGTGTCCCATAGGGAGCATCCCTCAGCCCCACACTGTTTAATGCCTATGTTTCACCCCTCGCAAAAATTGGGACAAAGTGGGGTTTTGGTGTGTGCTCCTATACGGATGACATGCAACTAACAATCGCCATCGGAGAGGGGCACGACGACACCAAAAAGAAACTCAACAGCTGTCTCACCGAAATGGCTAATTGGATGTCAGACCACTGCCTAAAGTTAAACGCAGACAAATCTGAAATCCTGCTCCTCGGAGAAGCTAAACACATCTGGGACGCATCCTGGTGGCCCTCCTCACTTGGAGACGCCCCAGCACCCAAGCAGTGCGCCAAAAACCTGGGCGTCACAATCGACGACAAACTCTCCATGCAGGACCATGTACGGACATTGGGCCCGATTCACAGAACTAACTTACGACAAAATCCTAAACTTACTACCATTTTGGTATTCACAGAATGAACTTACTCATTTTGGTATTCACAGAATAAACTTACTCATTTTGGTATTCACAGAAGACACTTACACATTTCGTGTAACTTACACATTTTGTGTAACTTACTCATTTTGTGTAACTTACACATTTTGTGTAACTTACACATTTTGGTATTCACAGAAGGCACTTACTCATTGATGAGTATGTGCCTTCTGTGAATACCAAAATGAGTAAGTTAATTCTGTGAATACCAAAATTGTTGTAAGTTCATTCTGTGAATACCCAAATGTGTAAATTCATTCTGTGAATACCAAAATTGTTGTAAGTTCATTCTGTGAATACCCAAATGTGTAAGTTCATTCTGTGAATACCAAAATTGTTGTAAGTTCATTCTGTGAATACCCAAATGTGTAAGTTCATTCTGTGAATACCCAAATGTGTAAGTTCATTCTGTGAATACCAAAATTGTTGTAAGTTTAGGATTTTGACGTAAGTTAGTTCTGTGAATCAGGCCCAACGTGTGGAAAAAGCTTCGCCACCCTGAAGCTCCTAAAAAGGCTCTTTCCATGGATCCCATTAGAAAGCAGAAGGACAGTCACACAGGCCCTGCTGGTCAGTAGACTGGACTATGGCAACGCTCTCTTTGTAGGCATGCCATACTACCTCTTCAAACGTCTACAGGTGGTGCAAAACGCTGCAGCCAAACTGGTGTGTAACAAAGACAAACACAGCTCAGCGAAGGAATGCCTAAAACAACTTCACTGGCTGCCCATGCGCCAAAGAGCACGCTTCAAGCTCTTAGGGCATGCCCACAAAACACTCCATGATACAGGCCCCAAGATCCTTCAGAATAAAATACGATTCTACACTCCCACCAGACCACTAAGATCACAACACCAAGCACTCGCCGAAACGAAAAGGATTAAAAAGTCCAGGGCAGGAGGCCGCATCTTCTCCCATCTCACCGCACTGCACTGGAATGAGCTTCCAGTCGAACTCAGGCTGATTAAAGAATACAACACCTTCAGGAAAAAACTTAAAACATACGTATTCCCCAAAGACTGATATTATATCCATTAACTTCTCAGCCCCTACTCACCACTAGTCCGTTCTTAGCGCCGTGATATCTCAAGGGATGAATGTCGCGCTCTATAAATAAATAAATGAGTGAAGGAAACAAAAAAGGCCTGTGGGAGAAGGTTGATTTGCAAACGAAGAGGTAACTATGTCCAAAGCTCTCTTGTGAAGTGATTCTGCTGCACCATAAGAGGTGAAATGAGTGAGTCTGACAGTAAACTGGGATAATTACACAGGAGCAGAATGGTAGCCGACACCACCCTTACCTTGATGTGGTAGCTATGAATGAAATCAGTGATAAACCATGACAAGATGAAGCAGGGTGGGGGGTAGGAAGGGAACTCCAAGGAGCTGAACCTGCGACCGTTGACTCATGGTTAGACATTCACTTAGCAAATAAGATGCAAAAAGTAAGGCAAGGTTGAAGAAAATGAAGTGAGATAGGAAGAAAGGACTCTGAGCTGAGACCCTGTAAAGAAAGGACAGAGTTAGCGCATAAATGCACAAATGTGCAATTAAAGAACTTTCAATACTATTAACAAACGCTTGTTCCAACCTGGAAGCACGCTGTACAAAACTCTATACTTATCACTGGAAAGTCCTATCAAATGTGATGTTGTCATGAAGCTGCAACCACAACTCAGGATGAACCAGTTCCTTCTCTAGAGCAAAGCTGGTAATACAGTTATTGTTTATCCTGGAATGACTGCTGACGGTAGTGTAAAACCAGTTCCTGACAAGAGTTTCGGTTCAAATCCCGGAGAATATCTCAAATAAGGTTTTAGCTTCAGGCAATATTGTCGGAAACACGAATTTCTGACGAGGGTTCCTTGGGTCCAAAATCCTGAAGATATCCAAAAAAGATGTATTTTAAACCTGCGTAATATTGTCCCATTATAGGGCCTCCAGTTGAGCTTAGGTTAGCTACAATAGCAAACTAAAAGATGAACTTACTGCTCTCTTAGACCATGTGAAAAAAGCTTTGAATACGTGTGGAAATTCTGAAAACGCTGTGGTATTAAATAAGAGAGAGATCCTACCTCTGTCTGAGAGTCTCAGTAACTGGCATTTGGGAACATGTGAGACCTCCCTTTCTATACAAGCACCCAAGATGGCTGTTGTCTCATTTTGTGAGTGGGCGATGCCTCCTTTTGGTAGTTAAGAATATGTGGGGCCTTCAATTATAGACCCACCCTGCCCAAGATGGCTTTTCTGGATTGACAGCACAGCAGAGCAACCTTTGGCTCCAGAATGAGGGCCATGGAAGTGTTTGAGGCCATGGTGCTTCGTTTTGCAAAAGTTTGCCTTACCAGATTGAAGCTGCTTGACAATCACACACTGCAGCACATGAAGAACGCAGTTGGTGACCAGGTGCAAGGTACCCTCGGTGTGCACATCACCTTTGCAAATGCAACAATGTCCTGACATTGGGGGTATTTACATAGCTTGACAGATGATTTAAACACGACGATAAAAATACAGGTGAGTGAAATGCAGCACCCAGGTATTAACAGAAATACTTTAAATGCCCGAAAATAATTAGTAATTTGCAAGCTGAGCTGGACCTGGTTGTCCAAACCTACTGCTGCGTACCTTCCTCATGCCAAACCTCTTTTGTATCCTGTCAGCAGTCAAAGATCTACCCTTTCAAATTTTTCACTTTGAAACCTTCATGTACAAAGCTCTGTTGCTAGCTGCACACATACACATATACACAGTAAGCGACCGTCAGGCCTTCTTTCTGCAAGGCTTGAACCATGCTGCTCTTGATTGACAGTACAATAGGCTCTTTAAAATGCTTTGTAACCATAGATAACAACTGCAGTATGCATTACAATGATGACAATCGTGTTAGATTCTTCCAAGCTTTCTCCACCAGATGGTTTGTTTGATATGTTTTCTGAGTGACTTCATAGCAGCCTAAAAAGCTTTTTATTCTCTGCTGTGTCGACCGAACGGTAAAACCCCTCACTAAAGCAGGAGACAGAAAGCTTTCTGGCAACATTATTAACTTCTTCCAAAAAAACTGTCTACTGGCCCTGATCTTCAAAATAAAGTGGCCGTGTCCCCACAGTTCAGAGCAATGAGCCAGACAACAACTATATATATATATTTGGCTGAGAGAATTTTCTCCAGCTGGGGCCGCATTATACATGTGGCGCACTTTCCTTCATTGCGCCGGGTGCACCTTTAAAAAGGTACGCCCGGCGCAATGATGGAAAGTGCGCTACATTATGGGAAATGCGCTGCCCCCAGGGCAGCGGCAAACTCGTGCTGCCCTGGGGACAGCGCATTCATGTGAAATACGGAGCAGCTGATTTACAGTCTCTCTGTTTCACTGCGCAGGCGGCAACCTGCCTGCACTTTTAAAGAGGAATACAGACTGCACCCGCCTGCAAGGGGATGTCTGGGGGTCCATGGAACCCCTTTTACCCCCTGCTGTGGACTGCTCTCAGGTGGGCTTCTTTGCCTCTGCACCCGCGTCAGTAATACGCAGAGGCAAAGGAATTCCCTCATTTGCATGTGGCATGCCCCCATGCAAATGAGGAAACACCCCCTTGATGATAGCGTTGGCACTTTATATGTGCCAGCGCTATTGGTATGACAGAAGGGGCAGCTTCTGTAATACCAAAGTGCACCGGGGGCGCTCAAAGCGGGAGCAAATGCCTGGTGCCCCCCCCGGAGCACTTTATGTAATACAGCCTCTGATGTTCCATGCTACTTTGTATAATATGCAATGCATTTACTGCTGTTTCCATGTAAAGAACCACGTTCTGTATTTTGTTTTTTTAAACAGATTTTATTGGCATTTGAATTATATGCATTTCCAATATTACAATAGCAGGATTTGTACATACATGTAGAAATTACATTGTTGTTCTCTTACTGTTCTTGTTGTCGTAAAATCTCGTACAATCAATTCAAGAGGCCAAAGCCCAACTCACTCCCCCCAGCGAGTCGCTTACTTGTAACTTATTGTTTTTAGCATTATGTGTTCACCTTTTTCGTATTATGTTTTATTCTTATCCGGGGCCCATGCGGGGTAGGGAAGGACCCGTGTTTGTTTCTTGATCTTATTCTCCCGAGGGTCTCCTCTCGTTGTCCCTTTCCGGTGTTGGAGGTTTGATTGGGTTTCTTCTGTCTCATCAGGGTCTGGTATCCTCATGCCATCTAGTAACCTCCCCCATGCTCTCGCAGTTTCTAAGTTCCCTATACCTCGCCTTGCCTCTCTCAGCAAGATTCTGTTTTCTGTGTCTGCCCACTTCTCTAATTCTTTTTTCCAGATCTCTACTCTTGGCCCCCTTGCAGCTTTCCAATTCTTCGCAACTTCTCACTTTGCAAATACATACGCCAGGTCCTGAAACCTACCAGTAACCTTCGTCTTGGCCGTGTGTGGGAACCAGTTCAGTATGCAGTGTCCAGGGGTATGTGGTACCTCTTTGTCTATAACGCTTTCAACTACGTTTAGCACCTCTTCCAAAAAGCCTCTTAGTCTCGGACAGTCCCAGAACATGTGCAATACATGCGCCTCTTTTTCCCCACATCGCGGGCAGGCCGCTTCTTCTGTCTGGAAGTATTGCCTTATGCATGCTGGTGTTAAGTACGCTCTATGCAGAGCATAATAGTTTATGAGTTTGAACCTGGCATTTCTCTATACCTTAAGGGTATGTTCAACCATGGTTTCCCAATCTTTTTCTGGGATTGGCACCCCCAGGTCCCCCTCCCATTGTGTTCTCAAGCGTTCCATGGGCTTCTGAACATCCCTTCTGATTGCTCTATAGATGCAGGAGACTGTCTTGATTCTGCCTGCTGACTGGGCCACATATCTACAGCAGTCCAGTGCTCTGGGTTCTGTCATTCCTGTACCCCAGTGCTTCTTGAACGCCTCAGTGAGTGCTCTATGGAGCAGGAAGTGTCCTTGCAGAAGGTCAAACCCCTCTCGGAATTCCTCAAACAGAAGCAACTGAGATTCTCTAAAGAGGTCTCCAACTACTGTCGCCCCCGCTGCCTTCCAGTCGTCTAACCCTGTCCAGCTCCCTCCATGTGGTAAGTATCGGAGCATTTCCAATGGCAACTCTGGGGAGCAGGGAACTTTGCCTCTTGCTCGCTGGAGCCATCTTGCCCAGCACCGCGTGATTATGCTTTCCTCCTCTGTTCTCCTGTGCGGTCTCTGCCTTAGTCTTAGTAGTATTCTCGCCAGAACTAAGATCTCTGGGGTAAATGGGGATTGTGTCCTTTCTGGGTTTCTACTGTCCGCCAGCCACTTCACAAACCACTGGAGCTGCGCTGCAAGGTAATATGCCTCGAAGTCTGGAACCGCCAGGCCCCCCGTTGCTGTGGAATGCTGCATTGTGGCCAGTGCCAGTATCGCGTTCGGGATCCATATCGGGAGTGTCCCAAATATATATAACAGCCGTGGGAGTGCCACCATTATCAGCAGGGCCACTCTGCCTGCCACTCATAGCAGCAGTGAGCCCCAGAAACCCATGAAAGAGCGGCGTGACCTTATTCTCTTGCCTACGTTGCCCTCCAATAAGTCTGCAGTTCTATGATATATTGTCACCCCCAGGTATTCTAGGCAGGTGGGTTCCCACTGAAGATCCCCAAACCCCCCGGTGGCCGTCTATCCGGTGCCATAGGGAATAGTCCAGATTTTTGCCAATTCACCCTCAATCCCGAAAGGTGACCAACGTCCTCCAACATACTTTTGGCCCCGTCTAGGTCCCTCTCTGTATCTTGGAGAAAAAGGAGCAGGTCGTCCGCATATAGCGCAATGCGGATGGTGGGTCTCCCTTATTGCCAGCCCTATGTAGTTGCGACTCATCCGAGCACGGCATGCCAGTGGCTCCATGGCTAGTGCAAACAACAGAGGGGACAGTGGGCACCCCTGTCGTGTTCCTCTTTCCACCCGTTGACTCTGGGAGATAACTTTTCCCGTACGCACTCTGGCTCTTGGGTCTGCATACAGTAGCTTCACCCATCTCACAAAGCCCTCGCCTAGGCCCATCTTTTCAAGGACCTGGTATAGGTACTGCCACTCCAGACTATCAAACACCTTTTTTATATCCACTGCAAAGACTGCGGCGACGTCTTTGGGGTAGTCTTCCGCTCTCAGTATAGCCATAAGGCGTCTGATATTAATGGCAGTATTCCTATTCGGGATGAAACCCGCTTGGTCCACATGTACCAGTTGGGGCATATCCTGCAACAACCTGTTTGCCAGAATTTTGCTCAGTATTTTATAATCCATGTTCAGCATGGACAGCAGCCTATAACCTGTTGGTGGTCGGTAGTGTTTGCAGTTCCCTTGCTGCTTCATACATCAAAACCAACCTTGGGGCTAACTCCTCCACATATGTCCCATAAAATTTAGCAGGCAGCCCGTCCTTCCCTGGCGTTTTGTCACGTGCCATATGTTTAATGGAAACCTTCCCCTCTCTCAAGGAGATGTCCTCCCCCGGGCCTTCTGCTTCCTCCGGTTCTAGCTGCGGTAGCCTCAATCCTGCTAAATACTCTCTTATTGTCTCGTCCCTGCATCGGGAGGTTTTACGGTATAGTTTAGTGTAGTATCGGGCGAAGATTTTGTTGATCTCTTCCTGGGTATATTGTCTGTTCCCCTCATCATCATCCATTTCCACTATAGGGGACCCCCTGTTAGTTGGGTTGGCCAGCCATGCCAGCAAAGAGACTGATTTGTCCTGTTCCGCGTGTGTACGGTCTAGGTATTGTCGATAGTCGAAACACCGTAGCCTCTCTGTTTGACACGCTACTGACTCATGGGCTTCTAGGAGTTCCCCTTGCAGTTCTGGGTGTCCCAGCCGTTGCTGTTCCAACTCCCAGAGGACCCTTTCAGCCATTAGGACTTCAATTATTAGTGTGCATCTAACCCCTGTTGTCTCTGCTATGCAATGGCCTCGTATCACTATCTTGAAAGCATCCCATTCTGGCAAGGGAGAGGTTGCCGTTCCGTCATTCACTTGGAAGTATTGTGTGATCTTTTCTCGAATTCCTTCCTTAAAAACCTGGTCTTCTAGTGCCTCAGGGCGCAGTTTCAAGGTAGGGATGGCCGGGTTAGGGCCTGCCTAGCGAAGGCCCAGTAACACGGGATTATGATCCGAGATCGTCCTAGCCAAGTATTCGGTGGTGCCTACCTGTCCATTATGTCTGGAGTGCATAGAAATGTGTCTAGTCGCGTGTGTACGTTATGCGTCACCGAGAAAAATGAGTAGTCCTTGTCAGCGGGAAGAAAAGTCCTCCAAGAGTCCACCAGCCCTCAGTGTCTCTGCCAGTCTTTGAATAGTCGCACAGTTCGGGTAATCAGGGAGTCCTGCAAAGGGGGTGCGACCTATCAAGGGAGGTGTCTGCTACAGCATTGAAATCCCCGCCCATGAGTGCTGTCGAGGTCAAGTATGGGGCTAGTTGATGGGACAACCTGGTCAGGAACTGTGCTTGATCTGCGTTTGGGGCATAAACACTTATAATGTTCACTTCTCTACCTTCTAGTCTCCCTCACATTGTGACATATCTACCCTCTGGGTCGATTAGCTTATCTATCACCTGGAAAGGCACTCCGGCCCTCACCCAGATCATTACCCCCCTGGCGTAGGCCGAATAATCAGTGCAAAATACTTGTCCCCTCCATCGCTTCTGAAGGGCCTGGTCTTCTTTAGCTGTGAGATGAGTTTCTTGAAGAAGCGCAATCTGCACTCGACGCCTGTTGAGATAGGAAAACACTTTGTATCGTTTAACCATAGTATGCATACCCCGTATGTTCCAGGTTACACACTTGTATTTTACAGCATTAGCCATGTGTATTTCTCCTCCTGTCCTCTCCCTCCCCGCATCCCCCCATGCAGACCTCGCATGACTGGCACTTCAGTCCGTTTCTGCTGGTGTGAACCTGTAATGTGACTCGCGGTACCCCAACTTGCAAACAAAACATTATAACATGTCCCCCAACGCCCTTTCCCCAGGACAAGCAGTTGGTACCCTCCCATCCAAACTAACAGTCTGAGTTCTTGTAAAAACGTTCACAAGAGAAGGACGCAAGTCAGGTGACTAGTGAGGCGCATCCGCCCTCCAGCACGCCGCTCGGCCTGATTACTACATTCAATGTCAGTTAGTCTGCTCTCCTCACGGTTAAGTTCGCCCTTGTGCCCCATTGTCCCTCTTTAGCTTTCTAGCTCTCTCATACCCCGCTACCTGCACCTTCAGAGGATCTCGTCTGCCGTTCCAGGCGTCACTACAGGGTGCTCACCACTCAGAGCCTCTGAAATGTTTGAGTCTTGTTCCGAGCTCAAGTCTGCTTCTGAACTGCCGACCTCCCGGTTGTCCTGGCCTGGTCTTTTCCCGCTGATCAATGCCACAACTTGAATTGCACTTTGCCGCTCCATCTGTGTCTCTGCTTGCGTCAGCGCCATAGTGCCTCTCCTGGGTCACTTGCAGCCAGATCTCCCACTTCGGCCTCCTCGGCGTCGTTGGTCTCTGGGGGGTGACACTCCTCGGTGCTGCTCAAGCCAGCTCCATGCTTCTTGTGGGGTGGTAAAAAATTAAATCTCGCTTGGGGTGGACACCCGCAGTTTGGCCGGGTACTGCAAGGCATATTTATAATCCAGTTGTCGAAGTTTGGTCTTGAGGGATTGGAAGGAGCTCCTCTGTTGTTGTACTTCCCTCGAGAAGTCTGGGAATATCCGCACCACCAAATTATTGACTCTTATTTCCGCTTGCCGCCGGGCCTGTGCCAGTATGTGGTCCCTATCTCAGTAGTGCAGCAACCTTGCTATCACCGGCCTCGGAGGAGCTAATGGGGCAGGCGGCCTCGCCCGGACTCGGTGTGCCCTCTCAAGGGCGTAGTATTGTGAGAGCCCCTCTGGTGCCACTGTCGTGTGAAGCCACTCCTCCAGATACCTCACCATGTTCATCCCTTCTATTTTCTCGGGTAATCCAGTTACTCTAATATTATTTCTTCATGAGCGGTTCTCCGCATCTTCCGCTCAGAGTTCTAAGATGCGAATCTTTGTTACCAGCGCAGAAAGTTGTGTTTTCACTGCTGTTAGCACAGGGCCAGATTCGGATATTTGGCGTTCATTTGTTGCGACTCGTTTGGCCAGCCGCTTGTGGTCGTCCCGCAGCAGGCCCAGGTCTACCCCTATCGAATCAATTTTGGTCTCCAGCCTCTCACTAGAGGTATTTATGGCCTGCAAAATTTCCTGCAAGGTCGGGCTCACCGGTGTGCCCACTGAGGAGTTGCGTGGTTCGCTCCCCTCAGGGTGGCTGTCAGACGTCGTGTCCTCCTTTTCTTTTCTTTTGATCTGCTTCCACATTGTCCTTCTATGTTACTTGCTGTCGTTTTTGGGACTGATGGGTAGGCTTCCCTTGCCCTCTCAAGGGAGCAATTAGACTTGTGCTATCGTTGTCTTAAGTGCACTGTTTGTCTTCAGCTTCTCCAGACCTGGGGTGCTGTATATCCGAGTGTTGCAGCTCGCTTGCCCCTTTTCTATTGTGATCTTGCTGTTTAGAGGGGGAGCTAGGCGCTATGGGCTTAGGGGGGGTGTTCACACACTAGGAGCCACCTGTCACTGTCCGGACTCTGTTCCCTGCGTGCCCTCAGGTGCTATTGAAGTGTTGTTGCGGGGTGGGCTCACAGCTCCCGTCTCCCAGTGCGTTTAATGGGGTTCACGCCACTGTGCCCGGGAGCCTCCCCCTACCACTCCTGGTTCGTCCTGGTTGCAGCAAGGGCCCGGGTCCGCGATGCGGGGACCGAAGCTCCCTGACCCAGCCTGAATCCTTCGTCAGCAGGTCGCCGCCGCACAGCAGTGCTCAGAGCATTCCACTCCTCTCGATAATCTGCAGCCGGGGTTTAAGATGGGGGGAGAGTGCTCAGTCCTCTCCCAGCGCTTTTGTCTTCACGATGGTCTGCCGTGCGGAGCGCCTCCCTCTGCCTCTGGATTATCTGCGTTCTGCTCGGCCTGCTCCCCCCTTCCTCTACCGCAGGGTACTCACGGTCTCAGGGTTCAGCAGGCACCATTTTGTGCACTGGCGTCTCGAGGCGCCCGGGCTGTCTCAGAGGAGTCTCCCACCGCTTATCCTTCTTGGGGCCTTCCCGCTGGTTTTTCCCAATCCTAGGCACTCAGTATTTCTCGCTTCACTCAGTGATCTGCTGCGGGGAAGTAAGCTGGTGTTAAAATGCGCAGTCTGCCTCAGCACTCTTTATGTTCGTCGCAGCCCGGTGCTCAGATCACACCCCTGCTCCCCGGGTTGTCTGCGCTTTACCCGGCCCCCGTTCCTTTCGGGCAGGGTGGGTCCGGGCGGTCTCAGCCGGTCAGCTCGGGCTCAGGGCGCAGCGGGAGCAGCCGCCATGTCATCTCGCTCTCTGCTTCGGATTGGCGCTGCCATTTTGTCCGCTGCCTTTCCGAGCCGTCTGATCCTTCTCTGCAGTTTTTCTCGGTGCTCAATTTCATTAGTGGCTTCCTGCTAGGCTGTTTCTGTTCGAGGGCAGTTGGGCCAACTATTCCGCCATATATCTGCCACTAGAGAGATCAGGATGGTGCCAAGGACGGAGCTCGTAAGCTCAGCCGCCTACTCCATCGGCATCCAAGCTATGCTCTCGAACCACGTTCTGTATATGAGCTAATTTACAAATTCATTTTAAAACTATTCCCCGTGTGCATATAAACATTCGCCATTTTTATAAAACTCGCTTTATTTTTATCGTTGTCTTTGTTCATTCTTTAGATAGTCTGAGAATTTTGAACCTTGAACCTTGGAGAGTTTGTTGGTGAGCGGTAGGCCTCACTTACGTGCTGTTTCTGTGTTAAGTTAAAAAATGATGCTGTGCCATCGGGACATAAGAGCAGTGATTAGGCAACGGAGCAGTATGAACATCATTGCCAAACTGTTGAGGTATCTGATCTTGTTATGCTAAAATCCAGGGATGGTGGGACACAAAAGGGAAAGGGATGCAAGGAACCCAGTGGCACAAGCAGCTGCAAACCAGTGAGAGCTGTTCCACTGAGTGAGAGTTCCAGTATCCCACCCTACCTGTGGGATCCCTCTATTTATGAGACCATGGATAAAGAGGCCGGTGCTTTGGAAGGTGATGCAACGCTGACGTTTGATGACAGTGGCGGGCTTCTGAACATACATGCACTTCCATCGATAACTGGAAGGCACAAAACTAAATAAAATGATTTGTAGGATCTCAATAGTCTTTTAAACAAAACCATAACACGAAGCAAAGCTGATGCCAGAGTAGAGCAGACAAGGAGGTCCTCTTCAAACATCCAGTTGTGAAGTTCTGCTCCAAACACAACATCTGGGGCACTTTTATCCTCACTTAAATAGCTGTTGTGGCCAAAGGCCTTCACTAGGGACACTGATGCATACATCATGGGCTCACTGGGAGAGGCCGCATCCCATGAGCATACAAAGGTAAGGCCTGATATAGCGTTGGAATGGAAGAGATCCCCTCGCTTGTTATTTTAGGACTATATGTATTGTGCGAAAAGAAATCCGAGAGAATCCTTTTACAGAACATGTATTTGTTTTGCAGAAGTTTCTTTGTCAAACTAAAGATACGGGTAAATGAGTAAAGTGGAGCTAAACGAATTATGTGTTTGATTCCTGGAAAATAAATATACTTTATCCGCAGGGTGTTCCAGTGTTCTGAACACTTACAGTACTATTGCTTGTAATATATGGTTCTACCTGGTGGCTACTGAAGACAATCACCTTTTTTTGAGACATGATGAGCAATCGACGAAAACACAATGTACAACATTGTACTTTTGATAAGCACGTGCATTGACGGAAAGAACAATTTTAACATATAAATAATTATCAATGTTAGGGAAATTGGTCTCAGTGTGACACGCATTCTGAAAGTAACAGCAATAGTTGCAAAATTGAACAGAAAAAAATAAAATATGCACATTGCCTATTTCGCACACAGTCATGGCATAACAACTTCACTGTTAAAGTATTTGCAAAATTAAAAAAAACAGTTCATGTTTACTGAAACCTTTTATTCCTTTTATTCTTACAGCATCATTCCTGAAAGCTTCTCATTGTGTTCTTTGTGCATCCTGGTCCTTTTAACCTCCTCCTCCACGCCACTTTCCAGGGGCTTTAATATACATTTTGGGCCTTATTTACAACAAAGTGACAGCGCTGTGTCGCAAGCCATTTTGCTGCGCCGCACTGAGTCATTTACAAAGCAGAGGGATGCCTCACATCTGCAACAATATGGCAGATCCCTGTGCTCCCCCCCTGCGCTGGCGCACAATTGGCTGGCTGCGCCGACGCAGGCACCCTTGCACCATTGTGCAAGGGTGCCTGTGTTGCGGGGAGATTGTTTTTGTGCAGGAAGGTGCACCTTCCTGCACAAAAACAATCACAAGAGCTGACTTCCTCTTTCTAAGTGTGCTGCAAAATGCAGCACGCATAGAAAGAGGAAAAAACGACGAGAAATAAAAACTTTTCTCCTCTTTGCGCCTCCCTATGCAACCACTGGGGAGGCATAGCATTCTGACACATTCCCAGGTTTACGATTGCTCGTAAATCTGGGAATGTGTCAGGTTCCATGGGTGTTGCGTGGGAACACCCACAGCAACACCCATGGAACGCCCCTTTTATGCAAAGTGCTGCGTGTAAAGGGCCGTATTTACAAGGACACGAAAATATGGGGCAGCAAAATGCGCCATCAGTGCGTCACAAAAAATGACGTACCGGTGGCGCAAGGGGCTTGTAAATAAGCCCCTCAATATATTCTGCTTAAACAGTATTTCGATTGAAACCTTGAAATAGTGCATAAAGTGGAATATTATAGGTTGGGAGAATAGTTGTAGTGCCCAGGGGCATTGTAGGAATGTGACATTCTGGTTGTCCTAGATCATATAGTAATAAAAAAAAAGTTGTCATATATCACTTCATATCTTATGCATTACATTGCTAGGCATTGTAAAGTGCAAGTGTTTCTATTACCCAGTTTAATGGTACTCAATTCACTGACCTCCGAGTTGGCCTAGCCAGGATTCTTAATTGCAGTGTGAAGTTTTTATTTCTATGAGGTTTTTATGAGGTTTTAGGGTATTTATATTTATATGTATTTACTAATATATTTATGTATTTATACATATCATCTCATGAATTTGTTATCTATATGGAGTTTGAAACCAAGTTTTCTCGGGGCTATATTTGGTAAATATTTTTTCCTCATGGCCCCCCTGCAGACACATATATATTAGTGAATGTTTGTATTGGATGCCCCGGACCTAAATATTAACCTCATACTACCACTAGGACAGAAGAAATATAATTGCATAAATAACTCTCCCCCACATGTATAAATTTCATTTTCCCCTTGTGTATGTTCCCAGATTTTTCCCTGAAATATTAAGCATTATGTTCTGTATAAGTAGTTG
Organism: Calotriton arnoldi; assembly: GCA_963921515.1. Taxonomy (NCBI): domain Eukaryota; kingdom Metazoa; phylum Chordata; class Amphibia; order Caudata; family Salamandridae; genus Calotriton; species Calotriton arnoldi. The sequence continues at coordinate 1,574,821 of CAWUFW010002995.1, read as the reverse complement.
ATCTGTTTTTCAGGTACTGTAGCACGTAGTCACTTTATAGGTCTATTATGGTGAGGGAGGATAATTACAAGGTCTATGGTTTTTTAATGATAGGTAGTACAGGACTAATATATTGACTTTGATAGCTTTCATCTTATCCTGACCAATCATGGTATATTTTATATAAATTAATTTTTACGGCGGTACCCGGATACAGGGTTTTAAAATTTATATTTAGCACATTTGTTAATTTCCACGTTGCACTTTTTACATCTTTTTACAATGGACAGACAGGGTACTGAATTACAAATTATGCATTTATGCAGAAACATGTTCACGGACATCATTCAAAAATGTATTGTGAAGTTAACAGGTTTTTAAAAAAAAAAATTGGAAAATTTGATGATCTGTTTTGTGGGCATTTATGCACAATATACTATTGTATTTTGTCTATGTCCATGGGATTTTTTTGAGCACTTGCACTTTAAAAATGGGGGCTTTGCTTAGGCTGTGTCATGTGATCAAGGCCGCGTTGACGGCAGAAACGCGTCATGGCAGACACCGGTGATGGTGAAACAAAATAAAAATTGCTGCACTTATCTGGGTCTACGCTCGTTTTTTCCAACGGAAAGGAAACGGAGGCGAGGTGTTTTGATATATATATATATATATATATATATATATTCACTGAAAAAACCATAGGTTTCAGGCACGTTATAGTTAGAAATTAGCATTTAAAAAACCTTACAAATTCACTGAAAAAACCATAGGTTTTAGGGACAGTTATAGTTAGTTGGACATTGCACTCGTACAAAACCCGTGAAATTCCCCCGTTATAGTTAGTTCAGGTAACTATAACTCGCGCCCCCGCAATGCACTGCTGATGACGTCACATATTACATCACTCATGACATGGTCAGTGACATCACTCATGACATCACTGATGACATCTCAAATGACATCACTGATGACATCATCCAGTGACTGTGTGTTTCTGTAAAGTTTAAATATGTTTAATATATATAGGGAAAGGCACCTACTAAATCATCCATTCAGACACTTATACACCCACTCATTCTTCAATACGCCTTTCCCTATATATATTAAACATATTTAAACTTTACAGAAACACACAGTCACTGGATGATGTCATCAGTGATGTCATTTGAGATGTCATCAGTGATGTCATCAGTGATGTCACTGACCATGTCATGAGTGATGTAATATGTGACGTCATCAGCAGTGCATTGCTGGGCGCGAGTTATAGTTACCTGAACTAACTATAACGGGGAATTTCACGGGTTTTGTACGAGTGCAATGTCCAACTAACTATAACTGTCCCTAAAACCTATGGTTTTTTCAGTGAATTTGTAAGGTTTTTAAATGCTAATTTCTAACTATAACGTGCCTGAAACCTATGGTTTTTCAGTGAATTTCAAAGGTTTTTTAAATGCTAATTCCTAACTATAACATGTCTGAAACCTATAGTTTTTTTCAGTGAATTTCAAAGGTTTTGTAAATGACAATTTTTAAATGTATTAATTGTTATATTTATTTTTTTGATACTGATTTACTACATTTTTTAAACTATTTATTTTTAGATATTTTATTTTTTAAATTACATTATAATTACATTATACATTACATTACAAAATATACTTTCTCAGAATGAATTACTTTAGTTTAAATACTTTGCAAATAGGCAATAGACTTTTAAGTACAGTAGTTACAGTTGTTGCAATGGGCAGCACAATTTCAAACACAATGCAACATTGAGCTCAATGTGAATTTCTAGTTAAATGCAATTAGTTACTTTATGGATTACTTTTCTAACCACAGGACTGGATCCTAGATTCAGTCCTGGGACATCTCCTGTAAACAGTTGAGTAAAAGCGTTTTGGTTACAGTTGTGATTTTTAAGGAATATTATTGTATTTTAAAAGTTGACAGAAACTTTTTCACATAAAATCACCAATGTTATCCTATGGGAGGAAATTCACTTAGCAGGTAAGTAGTGTTATCGTTACTTTTTCTTACTCAGTGGTGGATCCTGGATCCAGCACTGGTGCATCTCCTGTAAACAGTTGAAATAATGCGTTTAAGTCATACAGGCGATTTTTAAGGAATATTTGTAGTTTGTGAAAATCGACACTTTGAAACTTTTCTGCTGAAAACCAGACAATCGATTCCTATTGAAGGAAATACAAGTTACTGGTAAATACGGTTAGAATTACTTTTCAGGGTCAGTGCTGGGCTAAAAGATGCAGCACTGGGTTCTCTCCTGATAACAGGTGAGTAAATCGGAATTCGTAGTTCGGCTGATTTTAGAGGAATATTATAAAGTTCCAAAACTCCACACTTAGAAGAATTTCCAAGTGAAACCAGTCAATGTTAGACTATGGAAGGAAATTCAAGTTACTGGTAAGTACGGTTAAAATTACCTTTCAGGATCAGTACTGGGCTCAAAGGTTCAGCACTGAGGTCTCTCCTGATAACAGGTGAGTAAATCGGAATTCGTAGTTCGGCTGATTTTAGAGGAATATTATAAAGTTCCAAAACTCTACACTTAGAAGAATTTCCAAGTGAAACCAGTCAATGTTAGCCTATGGAAGGAAATTCAAGTTACTGGTAAGTACGGTTAGAATTACTTTTCAAGGTCAGTGCTGGGCTCAAAGATGCAGCACTGGGTTCTCTCCTGATAACAGGTGAGTAAATCGGAATTCGTAGTTCGGCTGATTTTAGAGGAATATTATAAAGTTCCAAAACTCCACACTTTGAAGAACTTCCAAGTGAAACCAGTCAATGTTAGCCTATGGAAGGAAATTCAACTTACTGGTAAGTACGGTTAGAATTACTTTTCAGGATCAGTACTGGGCTCATAGATGCAGCACTGAGGTCTCTCCTGATAACAGGTGAGTAAATCGGAATTCGTAGTTCTGCTTATTTTAGAGGAATATTTGTATGTTTCAAAAATCGACACTTAGAAACTTTTTCAGCAAAAAGCAGGCAATGATATCCTATGGAAGGAAATTCAAGTTACTGGTAAGTACGGTTAAAATTACTTTTCAGGATCAGTACTGGACTCAAAGATGCAGCACTGAGGTCTCTCCTGATAACAGGTGAGTAAATCGGATTTCGTAGTTCGGCTGATTTTAGAGGAATATTTGCACAGTGGTGAAGGGAGGGGGCGGGGCTTCAGGTGACATGTCTGCAAACAGGCCCCGTGGCGAGTTTTAAGATGGGGAATTAAATCCTCCTCAATCCCAAGGGTCCCTAGGGGCCAAGTAGCCCACCAGATACCTCCAGTATGCGCCAGAGAGCTGCGTTGCAGAGAGGTGTTCAGAGGCCACGCCCCTTTTGCACCTCTCTGCAACGCAGCTCTGTGCGCTTTCTGGACGTACCTGGTGGGCTAGTTGGCCCCAGGGACCCTCAGGATGAAGGGGATTTAATTCCCCATCTTAAAATGCGCAACGGGGCCTGTTTGCACACATGTCACCTGAAGCCCCGCCTCCCTTCACCACTGTGCAAACGCGCCCGTGGCGCGTTTTAAGTTGGGGAATTAAGTCCCCTTGAATCCTGAGGGTCCCTGGAGTCCAACTAGCCCACCATGTACCTCCAAAAAGTGCCACAGAGCTGCGTTGCAGAGAGGTGTAAAAGGGGCGTGGCCTCTGTACACCTCTCTGCAACGCAGCCCCTGCGCATACTGGAGGTTCCTGGTGGGCTAGTTGGTCTCAGGACCCCAGTATTCAAGGGAATTCGTTCCCCTCTGCAAACGCGCCAGGGGCGCGTTTGCAGAGTGGTAAAGGAAGGGGCGGGGACTGCGGCACGATCGTTTTTATTTTTATTATTATTATTTTTTTTAATGCTTTTTTCTGCCCTGTGGGTCCTTGTGGGACCCCCTGAGCAGACCTAGGGGGTCAGGGTGTTTCTACCCTGCCCCCTTTGTGCGTTTTACACACTTGTTTCTTGTGTTTTGTTTTTTTTTAATCGGCGGGATCCGTGCACCCTAAGCGCATCCCGCCGTTTAAAAAAAAATGCTTTTTTCTGCCCAGGGGGTCCTTGTGGGACCCCCTGAGCAGACCTAGGGGGTCAGGGTGTTTCTACCCTGCCCCCTTTGTGCGGGTTGCGCACTTGTTTCTGTGCCTCGGTTCGCATAAAATGGCTGCCAACACTTCCTGATTTGGAGTATTGACAGCCAATTAGCATGCAGCTCGTGATCGGGACGGTGCACGCAGGGTGCGCTCAGGGTGCGCGAATCCGACGCGGCCATAGATATATATGTGATTTTCCTTTTGATTTTCTCAGGAACTAATGAACGGATTTACACCATTTAACAAAAGGGTTCTTTCTGAACCAAGAACTACCTCTTTGCCAAATTTGGTGTAATTCCGTTCAGCAGTTCGAGCTGTAGCCGTGACTAAAGTTTCCTATGGGAAAATAAATGGGGAAACACGTTTTGGGACCCCCTTTTTCTCGGCCCCCGCTTGACGAATCACCCCGAAACTTTCAGGGTAGGAGCGAACCGGAGCGGGCCATAAAGTTTGAAAATTTCACGAAGATTCGTCAACCGACGCTAAGAGTTATTTCAAATAGAATGTTGCGGATTTCCTATGGAAAATAGGTCCTAACTATAACTATCTACTGGCGACCGCCAGTAGATTATATATATATATATATATATATATATATATATATATATATATATATATATATATATATATATATATATATATATATATATATAAATATATGTATGTATGTATATATATATATATATTCACTGAAAAAACCATAGGTTTCAGACATGTTATAGTTAGAAATTAGCATTTAAAAAACCTTTGAAATTCACTGAAAAAACCATAGGTTTTAGGGACAGTTATAGTTAGTTGGACATTTCACTCGTACAAAACCATAGAAATTCCCCGTTATAGTTAGTTCAGCTAACTATAACTCGCACCCCGCAATGCACTGCTGATGACGTCACATATTACATCACTCATGACATGGTCAGTGACATCACTGATGACATCTCAAATGACATCACTGATGACATCACTGATGACATCATCCATCATCCAGTGACTGTGTGTTTCTGTAAAGTTTAAATATGTTTAATATATATAGGGAAAGGCGTATTGAAGAATGAGTGGGTGTATAAGTGTCTGAATGGATGATTTAGTACGTGAGTGACTGACTCTACAAGTGAGTGATTAAATGTATCTTACTGAATGCATGGGTTAGTGACTAAACTGTGTGAATGTCTGTATCCGTCTGTCTGTTGGTTTGTAAGCGGCTGCATGGCTTTCTGAATAGCTACATGAGTGTCTACATGGGTTATTGATTGATTGTCTGAGTATCTGTATGGGTGCCTGAGTGTTTGTGTGGGTGGGGTGTGTGTGACTCTGTGCATAGAAGTGTGAGTTGGTGATTCACTGGGTGCATGGTTTCAAGAGTGCATCTGTGATGGACTGTATGGGTGGGTGAGTGTGTGTATGGGTGTGTTAGTGATTGAATGTATATCTCAGTGGTACATGTGTGAGTAACTACATATGTGAAAGGCAGTATATATGTGTGTTGGAGTATATAAATGGCTATAAGTGAGAGTGTGTGATTGTGAGAGTGGCTGTATGGATGAGTGTGTACTTGTATCAGTGATTGTATAAGAGCGTAAGAATGTGCTAGTATTTGTATGAGTAAGTGAGCTGGTGTGTGTATAACTGTATAGGTGAGTAAATGGGTGTGAGATTAAGTTTTTGCATGACTGACTAGGTGTGTGAGAACCTCTATGGATGAGTGGCGGTGTGTGAGTGTTTATATAGGTGTATGAGTGCATATGATAGACCTGTACTGAGTGACTAAGTATGAGTGACTGTACGGGTGAGTGAGTGGATGTGTGTGTAGACCTAAGAATCAGTGAGTGGGTATGTAGTTTTTGGTGTTGGAGTGTCTATGGTTTTGAGAATGGCAGTCTGTTATTTAGAGTGGGTGTATCAAAAGTTATATTAGGGTGTGAGAAGATGCATGAAATTATCACATGGATGATGTCATCAGTGATGTCATTTGAGATGTCATCAGTGATGTCATCAGTGATGTCACTGACCATGTCATGAGTGATGTAATATGTGACGTCATCAGCAGTGCATTGCGGGCGCGAGTTATAGTTAGCTGAACTAACTATAACGGGGGAATTTCACGGGTTTTGTACGAGTGAAATGTCCAACTAACTATAACTGTCCCTAAAACCTATGGTTTTTTCAGTGAATTTCAAAGGTTTTTAAATGCTAATTTCTAACTATAACGTGTCTGAAACCTATGGTTTTTTCAGTGAATTTCAAAGGTTTTTTAAATGCTAATTTCTAACTATAACGTGCCTGAAACCTATGATTTTTAAGTGAATTTCAAAGGTTTTTTAAATGCTAGTTTCTAACTATGCCTACAGAGGTAGGACATGTGAAGAAAGAAGAAAAAACGCACAGAAAGAAGCAAAAGATGTGCAGAAAGAACCAACAGAGGAGCAGAAAGAGGCCTTGTTGCAAAATCATCCTGTGCCCACAACTTTTTCAGACGGGTACTGGTGGTAACTGACTCTGACTAACCAGAGCCAGTGCTATGCTAAAAGACACTTAGAATACAGTGAAAACACCTACATACACTAGGGAACACTATGCGTTGGGGTACCCCTGTGATTAGCATGACCTCCTCTGCAAGTCCCTAGTACATAATAGGGCAGGGGATTAAAACTACCTCTTAAAACGCGCTACAGGGCGCGTTTGCACAGTGGTGAAGGAGGGGGGCCTGAGGTGACATGTGTGCAAACGCACCCCGTGGCGCGTTTTAAGTTGCGGGATTAAGTCCCCTTGAATTTTGAGGGTCCCTGGGGCCCAACTAGCCCCCAGGTACCTACAGTTAGGACCACAGAGCTGAGTTGCAGAGAGGCGTTCCGAGGCCACGCACCTTTTTCACCTCTCTGCAACGCAACTCTGTTGTGCTTACTGAAGGTACCTGGTGGGCTAGTTGGCTCCCAGGGTCCCTCAGGATTCAAAGGAATTAATTCCCCAACTTAAAACGCACCACAGGGCGTGTTTGCGCACATGTCACCTGAGGCCCCGCCCCTCCCTTCACCACTGTGCAAACGCGCCCCGTGGTGCGTTTTAAGTTGGGGGTTAGGTCACCTTGAATCCTGAGGGTCCCTGGGGCCCAACTAGCCCACTAGGTACTTCCAGTAAGCACCACAGGCCTGCGTTGCAACGCCTGTAACAAATTGTGCAGTTGTGTTTAGGTAGTGAAGAGGGTCGTGCTGGGGGTAGTGTTTTAGGGTTTAGGGTAGTGCAGTGGTATTTGTGTAGTGTAGGGGGTCATGCTGGGGGTAGATTTAGGGTTTAGGGTAGTGCAGTGGTGTTTGGGTAGTGTAGGGAGTCGTGCTGGGGGAGTGTTTTAGGGTTTAGGGTAGTGCAGTGGTGTTTGGGTAGTGTAGGGGGTCATGCTGGGGGTAGTGTTTTAGGGTTTAGGGTAGTGCAGTGGTGTTTGGGTAGTGTAGGTGGTCGTGCTGGGGTAGTGATTTAGGGTAGTGCAGTGGTGTTTGGGTAGTGTAGGGGTACTGCTGGGGGTAGTGTTTTAGGGTTTAGGTTAGTGCAGTGGTGTTTGGGTAGTGTATGGGTACTGCTGGGGGTAGTGTTTTAGGGTTTAGGGTAGTGCAGTGGTGTTTGTGTAGTGTAGGGGGTAGTGTTTTAGGGTTTAGGGTAGTGCAGTGGTGTTTGTGTAGTGTAGGAGGTCGTGTTTTAGGGTTTAGGGTAGTGCAGTGGTCTTTGGGTAGTGTAGGGAGTCGTGCGGGGGTAGTGTTTTAGGGTTTAGGGTAGTGTAGGGGTCATGCGGGGGTAGTGTTTTAGGGATTAGGGTAGTGCATTGGTGTTTGGGTAGTGTAGGGGGTCATGCGGGGGGTAGTGTTTTAGGGTTTAGGGCAGTGCAGTGGTGTTTGGGTAGTGTAGGGGTCATGCTGGGGGAGTGTTTTAGGGTTTAGGGCAGTGCAGTGGTGTTCGGGTAGTGTAGGGGGTCGTGCTGGGGGAGTGTTTTAGGGTTTAGGGCAGTGCAGTGGTGTTCGGGTAGTGTAGGGAGTCGTGCTGGGGGGAGTGTTTGAGGGTTTAGGGCAGTGCAGTCGTGTTCGGGTAGTGTAGGGGGTTGTGCTGGGGGTAGTATTTTAGGGTTTAGGGTAGTGCAGTGGTGTTCGGGTACTGTAGGGGGTCGTGCTGGGGGCAGTGTTCTAGGGTTTAGGGCAGTGCAGTGGTGTTTGGGCAGTGTAGGGGGTAATGCTGGGGGTGGTGTTTTAGGGTTTAGGGCAGTGCAGTGGTGTTCGGGCAGTGTAGGGGGTCGTGCTGGGGGTGGTGTTTCAGGGTTTAGGGCAGTGCAGTGGTGTTCGGGCAGTGTAGGGGTGGTGTTTCAGGGTTTAGGGCAGTGCAGTGGTGTTCGGGCAGTGTAGGGGGTCGTGCAGGGGTAGTGTTTCAGGGTTTAGGGCAGTGGTGTTCAGGCAGTGTAGGGGTCGTGCTGGGGGTGGTGTTTCAGGGTTTGGGGCAGTGCAGTGGTGTTCGAGCAGTAAAGGGGGTCGTGCTGGGGGTGGTGTTTCAGGGTTTAGGGCAGTGCAGTGGTGTTCGGGCAGTGTAGGGGCGGTGCAGGGGGTGGTGTTTCAGGGTTTAGGGCAGTGCAGTGGTGTTCGGGCAGTGTAGGGGGTGCTGCAGGGGTGGTGTTTCAGGGTTTAGGGCAGTGCAGTGGTGTTCGGGCAATGTAGGGGGTCATGCAGGGGGTGGTGTTTCAGGGTTTAGGGCAGTGCAGTGGTGTTTGGGCAGTGTAGGGGGTCGTGCTGGGGCTGGTGTTTCAGGGTTTAGGGCAGTACAGTGGTGTTCGGGCAGTGTAGGGGGTCGTGCTGGGGCTGGTGTTTCAGGGTTTAGGGCAGTGCAGTGGTGTTCGGGCAGTGTAGGGGGTTGTGCTGGGGCTGGTGTTTCAGGGTTTAGGGCAGTGCAGTGGTGTTCGGGCAGTGTAGGTGGTCGTGCTGGGGCTGGTGTTTCAGGGTTTAGGGCAGTGCAGTGGTGTTCGGGCAGTGTAGGTGGTCATGCTGGGGCTGGTGTTTCAGGGTTTAGGGCAGTGCAGTGGTGTTCGGGCAGTGTAGGGGGTCTTGCTGGGGCTGGTGTTTCAGAGTCTAGGGCAGTGCAGTGGTGTTCGGGCAGTGTAGGGGGTCTTGCTGGGGCTGGTGTTTCAGGGTTTAGGGCAGTGCAGTGGTGTTCGGGCAGTGTAGGGGTCGTGCTGGGGGTGGTTTTTCAGGGTTTAGGGCAGTGCAGTGGTGTTTGGGCAGTGTAGTGGGTCATGCTGGGGCTAGTGTTTCAGGATTTAGGGCAGAGCAATGGTGTTCAGGCAGTGTAGGGGGTTTTGCTGGAGGTGGTGTTTCAGGGTTTAGGGCAGTACAGTGGTGTTCGTGCAGTGTAGGGGGTGTTGTTTCAGGGTTTAGGGCAGTGGTGTTCAGGCAGTGTAGGGGGTCTTGCTGGGGTTGATGTTTCAGGGTTTAGGGCAGTGCAGTGGTGTTCAGGCAGTGTAGGGGGTCGTGCTGGGGGTGGTGTTTCAGGGTTTAGGGCAGTGCAGTGGTGTTCCGGCAGTGTAGGAGGTCGTGCAGGGGGTGGTGTTTCAGGGTTTAGGGCAGTGCAGTGGTGTTCGGGCAGTGTAGGGGGTCATGCTGGGGGTGGTGTTTCAGGGTTTAGGGCAGTGCAGTGGTGTTCGGGCAGTGTAGGGTGTCGTGCTGAGGGGTGGTGTTTCAGGGTTTAGGGCAGTGTAGGGTGTCGTGCTGAGGGGTGGTGTTTCAGGGTTTAGGGCAGTGCAGTGGTGTTCGGGCAGTGTAGGGCTTCGTGCAGGGGGTGGTGTTTCAGGGTTTAGGGCAGTGCAGTGGTGTTTGGGCAGTGTAGGGGGTCGTGCAGGGGTGGTGTTTCAGGGTTTAGGGCAGTGCAGTGGTGTTCGGCCAGTGTAGGTGGTCTTGCTGGGGGTGGTGTTTCAGGCTTTAGTGCAGTGGTGTTCGGGCAGTGTAGGGGGTCTTGCTGGGGGTGGTGTTTCAGGGTTTAGGGCAGTGCAGTGGTGTTCGGGCAGTGTAGGGGGTCTTGCTGGGGCTGGTGTTTCAGGGTTTAGGGCAGTGCAGTGGTGTTCGGGCAGTGTAGGGGGTCGTGCTGGGGCTGGTGTTTGAGGGTTTAGGGTAGTGCAGTGGTGTTCGGGCAGTGTAGGGGTCGTGCTGGGGCTGGTGTTTCAAGGTTTAGGGCAGTGCAGTGGTTTTCGGGCAGTGTAGGCGGTCGTGCTGGATCTGGTGTTTCAGGGTTTAGGGCAGTGCAGTGGTGTTCGGGCAGTGTATGGGGTTGTGCTGGGGCTGGTGTTTCAGGGTTTAGGGCAGTGCAGTGGTGTTCGGGCAGTGTAGGGGGTCGTGCTGGGGGTGGTGTTTCAGGGTTTAGGGCAGTGCAGTGGTGTTCGGGCAGTGTAGGGGGTCATGCTGGGGGTGGTGTTTCAGGGTTTAGGGCAGTGCAGTGGTGTTCGGGCAGTGTAGGGGGTCATGCTGGGGCGTGGTGTTTCAGGGTTTAGGGCAGTGCAGTGGTGTACGGGCAGTGTAGGGGGTCTTGCTGGGGGTGGTGTTTCAGGGTTTAGGGCAGTGGTGTTCGGGCAGTGTAGGGGGTCTTGCTGGGGGTAGTGTTTCGGGGTTTAGGGCAGTGCAGTGGTGTTCGTGCAGTGTAGGGGGTCGTGCTGGGGGTGGTGTTTCAGGGTTTAGGGCAGTGCAGTAGTGTTCGGGCAGTGTAGGGGATCGTGCAGGGGGTGGTGTTTCAGGGTTTAGGGCAGTGCAGTGGTGTTCGGGCAGTGTAGGGGGACGTGCTGGGGGTGGTGTTTCAGGGTTTAGGGCAGTGCAGTGGTGTTCGGGCAGTGTAGGGGGTCGTGCAGGGGGTGGTGTTTCAGGGTTTAGGGCAGTGCAGTGGTGTTCGGGCAGTGTAGGGGTCGTGCTGGGGCTGGTGTTTCAGGGTTTAGGGCAGTGCAGTGGTGTTCGGGCAGTGTAGGGGGTCTTGCTGGGGGTGGTGTTTCAGGGTTTAGGGCAGTGGTGTTCGGGCAGTGTAGGGGGTCTTGCTGGGGGTGGTGTTTCAGGGTTTAGGGCAGTGCAGTGGTGTTCGGGTAGTGTAGGGGGTCTTGCTGGGGGTAGTGTTTCAGGGTTTAGGGCAGTGCAGTGGTGTTCGGGCAGTGTAGGGGTCTTGCTGGGGGTAGTGTTTCAGGGTTTAGGGCAGTGCAGTGGTGATCGTGCAGTTTAGGGGTCGTGCTGGGGATGGTGTTTCAGGGTTTAGGGCAGTGCAGTGGTGTTCGGGCAGTGTAGGGGGTCGTGCAGGGGTGGTGTTTCAGGGTTTAGGGCAGTGCAGTGGTGTTCGGGCAGTGTAGGGGGTCGTGCTGGGGGTGGTGTTTCAGGGTTTAGGGCAGTGCAGTGGTGTTCGGGCAGTGTAGGGGGTCGTGCTGGGGGTGGTGTTTCAGGGTTTAGGGCAGTGGTGTTCGGGCAGTGTAGGGCGTCTTGCTGGGGGTGATGTTTCAGGGTTTAGGGCAGTGCAGTGGTGTTCGGGCAGTGTAGGAGGTCTTGCTGGGGGTAGTGTTTCAGGGTTTAGGGCAGTGCAGTGGTGTTCGGGCAGTGTAGGGGTCATGCTGGGGGTGGTGTTTCAGGGTTTAGGGCAGTGCAGTGGTGTTCGGGCAGTGTAGGGGGTCGTGAAGGGGGTGGTGTTTCAGGGTTTAGGGCAGTGCAGTGGTGTTCGGGCAGTGTAGGGGGTCATGCTAGGGTATGTGTTTCAGGGTTTAGGGCAGTGCAGTGGTGTTCGGGCAGTGTAGGGGTCATGCAGGGGCTGGTGTTTCAGGGTTTAGGGCAGTGCAGTGGTGTTTGGGCAGTGTAGGGGGTCGTGCTGGGGGTAGTGTTTTAGGGTTTAGGGTAGTGCAGTGGTGCTTGTGTAGTGTAGGGGGTCGTGCTGGGGGTAGTGTTTTAGGGTTTAGGGTAGTGCAGTGGTGTTTGTGTAGTGTAGGGGGTCATGTTTTAGGGTAGTGCAGTGGTGTTTGGGTAGTGTAGGGGGTCGTGCTGGGGGTAGTGTTTTAGGATTTAGGTTAGTGCAGTGGTGTTTGGGTAGTGTAGGGGGTCGTGCTGGGGGTAGTGTTTTAGGGTTTTAGGTAGTGCAGTGGTGTTTGTGTAGTGTAGGGGTCGTGCTGGGGGTAGTGTTTTAGATTTTAGGGTAGTGCAGTGGTGCTTGTGTAGTGTAGGGGGTCGTGCTGGGGGTAGTGTTTTAGGGTTTAGGGTAGTGCAGTGGTGTTTGTGTAGTGTAGGGGGTCATGTTTTAGGGTAGTGCAGTGGTGTTTGGGTAGTGTAGGGGGTCGTGCTGGGTGTAGTGTTTTAGGATTTAGGTTAGTGCAGTGGTGTTGGGGTAGTGTTTTAGGGTTTAGGGTACTGCAGTGGTGTTTGTGTAGTGTAGGGGGTCATGCTGGGGGTAGTGTTTTAGGGTTTAGGATAGTGCAGTGGTGCTTGTGTAGTGTAGGGGGTCGTGCTGGGGTAGTGTTTTAGGGTTTAGGGTAGTGCAGTCGTGTTTTTGTAGTGTAGGGGGTCATGTTTTAAGATGCAACGCTCCAATACCTGACCAGTCTGCACTACATAAAACTGCAAAAAAACTAAAAATAAAAAGTGTTTTGCACACTTTTGTCATTGGGCTATATGTGGGCTACATCTGGGTAATATTTGTGCTACATTTGGGCTCTTTTTCACTGGTGGCCATCTTGGAAGACTTCTTTGTTATGAAGTTTCCTAATTTCCTCATTTACTGCAGTCTCCTCAGTAGGAAATGCTTTCAGTTTTTTACTTTGATTCCATCAAGAAGGCATTCAGATGTGTCACACATTTGCCATAAATTCAGAATGTTATTACTCTAGTTGTTCATTAGATCACTGTAGTAAAGCTACTGCTCACCAAGGAGTTAACTGGAAGTCTACTGCTGGTATTGAAAGTGATTGTTTCAGTCTGCATGTCAGAATTTTCTAATGAAATAGAAGAGGATTTGAGATCTCACTTAAAACATGCACTAAATTTTCTTTTTGCAGCACTAACCATAATTTCTTTGGCAAAATGAACCCCCTCATTTTGTTCCTTTTTAAATTAAATGTTTTAAGTGTTACCAGTTTATTCCAATCAAGATGGCTTCAGGTGTGCCATACTTTTGTCATAAGTAAGGCTGTTAGCACTCTAGTTGTTCTTTAGAACACTCTGGGAAGCTGCAGTAGAACACAAAGGCATCAACTGACAGGCTGCTCCTGTTGAAATATAACAGGAAGATATTTGAGATCTCACTTAAAACATGTCCTAATTTTTCTTTCTACAGCACTAACCATAATTTCTATGGCAAAATGAACCCCCTCATTTTGTTCCTTTTTAAATTAAATGTTTTAAGTGTTACTAGTTTATTCCAATCAAGATGGCTTCAGGTGTGCCATACTTTTGTCATAAGTAAGACTGTTAGCGCTCTAGTTGTTCTTTAGAACACTCTGGGAAGCTGCAGTAGAACACAAAGGCATCAACTGACAGGCTGCTCCTGTTGAAATATAACAGGAAGATATTTGAGATCACACTTGAAACATGTCCTAATTTTTCTTTCTACACCACTAACCATAATTTCTATGACAAAATGAACCCCATCATTTTGTTCCTTTTTAAATTAAATGTTTTAAGTGTTACCAGTTTATTCCAATCAAGATGGCTTCAGGTGTGCCATACTTTTGTCATAAGTAAGGCTGTTAGCACTCTAGTTGTTCTTTAGAACACTCTGGGAAGCTGCAGTAGAACACAAAGGCATCAACTGACAGGCTGCTCCTGTTGAAATATAACAGGAAGATATTTGAGATCACACTTGAAACATGTCCTAATTTTTCTTTCCAGAGCACTAACCATAATTTCTATGACAAGATGAACCCCATCATTTTGTTCCTTTTTAAATTAAATGTTTTAAGTGTTACCAGTTTATTCCAATCAAGATGGCTTCAGGTGTGCCATACTTTTGTCATAAGTAAGGCTGTTAGCACTCTAGTTGTTCTTTAGAACACTCTGGGAAGCTGCAGTAGAACACAAAGGAATCAACTGACAGTCTCTGCCCTTGTTGGATGTACATGTTTTACTGAGAATGTCAGACTTCATTCTCACATGACTGAGAAAGATAATGTGAATTTACAGAAAATATGCTCTCATTTTAGCTTCTGGGGCACCTTCCAAAACTGTATGGGACAAGCATGTGAAAATAGTTTTCTCTCAAACATGATTCATGATATCCCAGCAGAAGGTTTTTCACAGGGTAAAATCACCTTAGAACACACCACAATTCCTGAAATTAGTATGGTACCATCAACAAATGAATTCTAATGTAACTAAAGTCTGTTATCACCCTTTATAGTTCTCCTTTTGGTAACCCTCAAAATCTTCGATTCACTACAATGCATTTCAATGGTACTATCATTTATATTGGCCTCAAGATGGCTGCCAGCAATTCCAGGATGAAGTGCTGACAGCCAATCAGATCTCACGATGACATGTGTGGTTAGGCTCCGCCCAGATATATATGTGTTTTTACTTTTGATTTTCTCAGCAACTACTGAACGGATTTACACCATTTAACAAAAGGGTTCTTTTGAACCAAGAACTACCTCTTTGCCAAATTTGGTGTAATTCCGTTCAGCAGTTTGGGCTGTAGCCTTGCATAAAGTTTCCTATGGGAAATTGATTTTTTGACTCTTATTTTTTTAATTTCTCCACAACTACTGAACGGATTTACACCATTTAACAAAAGGGTTCTTTCTGAACCAAGAACTACCTCTTTGCCAAATTTGGTGTAATTCCGTTCAGCAGTTCGAGCTGTAGCCGTGTCTAAAGTTTCCTATGGGAAAATGAATGGGGAAAACACGTTTTATGATCCCCCTTTTTCTCGGCCCCCGCTTGACGAATCACCCTGAGACTTTCAGGGTAGGAGCGGACCGGAGCGGGCCATAAAGTTTGAAAATTTCGCGAAGATTCGTCAACCGACGCAAGAGTTATTTCAAATAGAATGTCGCGGATTTCCTATGGAAAATAGGTCCTAACTATAACTATCTACTGGCGACCGCCAGTAGATAATATATATTACCTACTGGCGGTTGCCAGTAGGTAGTTATAGTTAGGACCTCGTTTGTATTCAAAAAGCGTTTTTTCTTTTGCCAATATCTTTGGCGCCGTTTGACGAATCTTCGCGAAATTTTCAAAACTGGTGGGGCGCTCCGGTTAGCTCCTGTCTTGAAAGTTTCGGGGAGATTCGTCAAGCGGGGGCCGAGAAAAAAGGAGGTCCCAAAACGCGTTTTCGCCATGTTAATTTCCACAGGAAACTTTAGACAAAGCTACAGCCCGAACTGCTGAACGGAATTACACCAAATTTGTCAAAAAGGTAGGTCTTGGTTCAAAAAGAGCCCTTTTTGTTAAATGGTGTAAATCCGTTCAGTAGTTCCTGAAAAATTAGGAAAAAAAAAATATTGATATCTGAGCACCGAGGAGGAGTTGCGACTCCTCCCGGGCACGAGCTTCACTCTGATTGGCTGCCAACACTCCAAACCAGGAAGTGTTGGCAGCCATCTTGTGACTCGAACCGAGTCACAAGAAAAGAGTGAAATACAGGTTAAAAACAAGAAAAGGGGGCAGGGTACAAACACCCTGACCCCCTAGGCCTTCTCAGGGGGTCCCACAAGGACCACCAAGGCCAAAAAAAAGCTTTTTTTTTTTAAATCGGCTGAATTCACGCTGGGGTCGCGAATCCGGCCGAGAAAATAAAAACAAAACGAAGCGCGGGCTCCCGAGCTTCGTTTTTGAAAGCCCCTGGGTGAGACAGGTCCTGGGGGCACTCACCAATTAATTTGGGACCGCCACCTCCCTGGGGCTTATTTAATTGTATGCGGGAGGCACTGCGGCCCCCCGCAGCCCCGGGGACCGCCACCTCCCCGGGGCTTTAAAAAAATGTGTGTGGGGGTCCCAATCCCCCCACGCTGCCCCGGAGACCGCCAGCTCCCCGGGGCTTTGATAATGAACCGCAGGGGGGCACGCAGCCCCCCCCGCAGCCCCGGGGACCACCACCTCCCCGGGGCACTCTATATTTAAATTTGGGGGTCCGTTACAGACCCCCAGGCACCGGGGACCACCACCTCCCCGGGGCTATGTTAAATGATGGGAGGGGGGCCGCGCGGCCCCCCTCCAGGAGCCCTTGATGGCCCTGGGGACCGCCACTCCCCAGGGCCGACTCCTGCAATGTCCCGGGGTGCCCACCCACGGGACATTGCTGTTTGCTATGGCAGGGCGGGAGCACGGCTCCCGCCCTGCCATAGCAAACTCTGCTTTGCTTCATTGAAGCGAGAGCAGGAAACCTGCTCTCGCTTCAATGAAGCAAAGCAGAATTGCTTTTGAGCAAGGGGAGCTGCATGTCAGCAGCTCCCCTTGCTCAAAAGCAATGCCGGCTCCCGCAGGAGGCGGGGAGCTGGCGGGACCGTGGGGGCATTGGGGCTCCCCCCACTGTCCCCAACGGAGAGGCCAGGCCCCGGGGGATGGGGTCCCCGGGGCCAGAAGTGGCCTGGGAGGGGGGGCCAATCAGCCCCTCTCCCCAATAATAAATAAATCTTAAAAAACGGAAAGGCTGGCCCCGGGGGATGGGGTCCTCGGGGCCATAATTGGCCTTAGGAGGGGGGCCACACGGCCCCCCTCCAAATAAAAAAATTAAAAAAACAAAATGATGGCCATGCCCCGGGGGATGGGGTCCCTGGGGCCTAAATTGGCCTCGAAAGGGGGGCCACGCGGCCCCCTTCCCGTTTTTTTTATTTTTATATAAATAGGGGTCAGGCCCTGTGGGATGGGGTCCCCAGGACCCAAAAAATAGTAAAAGAAGGGGGGCACACAGCCTCCCTTCTATAAAAAAAAAAAAAAGCCGCATTTCGCTGGAGGCCCCGCCCCCTCCCTGCACCACTCTGCAAACGCGCCCCGTGGCGCGTTGTGAGTTGGGGAATTAATTCCCCTTGAATACTGAGGTCCCTGGGGGCCAACTAGCCCACCAGGTACCTCCAGTATACCCCACAGAGCTGCATTGCAGAGAGGTGGTCCGAGGCCACGCCCCTTTTTACACCACTCTGCAAACGCGCCTCTTGGCGCACTGGTGGTGGGGCGATGAGGTCCTCTTGTGTCCTGAGGACCTCAGGACACAAGTGGACTTCATCCCCCAAGCAGCAGTGTGCCAAGAGGTGCGTTTGCAGAGTGGTGTAAAAAGGGGGCGTGGCCTCGGACCACCTCTCTGCAATCCAGCTGTGTGGTGCTTACTGGAGGTACCTGGTGGGCTAGTTGGCCCCAGGGACCCTCAGTATTCAAGGGGACTTAATCCCCCAACTTAGAACGTGCCAGGCAGCGTGTTTGCAGAGTGGTGGAGAAAGGGGGCGTGGCCTTTGTCCACCTCTCAGCAATCTCACTGTGTGGGGCTTACTGGAGGTAAGAGGTAGGCTAGTTGGCCCCTAAAGGACCCCCAGCAGCGAAGGGGACTTCAATCCCCATCCAAGAGCGCGCCAGGGAGCGCGTTTGTAGAGTGGTGGGCAAAGGGGGCGTGGCCTTCTCTTCGAACTTAGCAATGCTGCTGTGTGGGACTTACTGGAGGTAATAGGAGGGGTAGTTGGCCCCCAAGGATGTCCTTGGGGGCCAACTACCCCTCTTGTTACCTCCAGTAAGTCCAGCACAGTGGGTTTGCTAAGACGTCTTCGGAGGCCATGCCCCCCTTTCTCCACCATTCTGCAAACGCGCCTCCTGGCAGACTACGGGATGCGGGATGAAGTCCAATTTACTCCTGAGGGACTTTGGGAGCCAAGAAGCCCTACTGGTACCTCCTGTAAGCCCTACGCACCGGAATTCCTGAGCGCTGGTCGGAGGCCCAGCACCCTTTCTCCTTTCATGTCTGTTGCCTCATTTGCTTCTTTCTGCACTCCTGTTCTCTCTTTCTGCACTCGTCTTTCCTCTTCCTGCACTTTTCTTCCTTCTTTCTACACCTGTTACTTCTTTCAGCAATTCTCTTGCCTCTTTGTGCACTTCTCTTGCCTGTTTCTGCACCTCTCTTGCCTCTTTTTGCACCTCTGTTGGCTCTTTCTGCACCTCACTTGCTCCTTTCTACACTTCTCTTGCCTCTTTCTGCACCCCTGTTGCTTCATTCTGCACTTTCCATGCTTCTTTCTGCACCTGTCTTGCTTCTTTCTGCACCCCTGTTGTCTCTTTATGTACCTCTTTTGCCTCTTTCTGCACTTTCCTTGCCTTTTTCTGCACCTCTCGTCCCTGTTTCTGCACGTCTGTTGCCTCTTTCTGCACCTCATTTGCTTCTTTCTGCACCCCTGTTGTCACTTTCTGCACTCATCTTCCCTCTTTCTGTACCTTTCCTGCCTGTTTTTGCATCTCACTTGTCTCTTTCTGCACTTTTCTTGCTTCTTTCTACACCTCTCTTGCTTCTTTCAGCAATTCTCTTGCCTCTTTTGTGCACTTCTCTTGCCTGTTTCTGCACCACTCGTCCCTCTCTCTGCACGTCTGTTGCCCGTTTCTGCACCTCACTTGTCTCTTTCTGCACTTCTCTTGCTTCTTTCTACTCCTCTGTTGCTTCTTTCAGCAATTCTCTTGCTTCTTTCTGCACTTCTCTTCCTTCTTTCTGCATGCCTCTTGCCTCTTTCAGCACCTTTGTTACTTCTTTCTGCACTTCTCTTCCTTCTTTCTGCACCCCTCCTGCCTCTTTCTGTACCTCTCTTGCCTCTTTGTGTACCCCTAGTACCCTTTTCTGCACCCCTCTTGCCTTTCTCTCCACCCCTCTTCCCTCTTTCTGCACCTCTGTTGGTTCTTTCTGCACTGCTCTTGCTTCTATCTGCACCTTACTTGCCTCTTTCTGCACTTCTCTTGCTTCTTTCTACACCTCTGTTGCTTCTTTCAGCAATTCTCTTGCCTCTATCTGCATTTCTCTTCCTTCTTTCTGCACCCCTCCTGCCTCTTTCTGTACCTCTCTAGCCTGTTTGTGCACCTCTCCTACCCCTTTCTGCACCCCTTTTGCCTCTTTTTACACCTCTGTTGGTTCTTTCTGCACTGCTCTTGCTTCTTTCTGCACCTCACTTGCCTCTTTCTGCACTTCACTTGCTTTTTCCTGCACCTCTCTTGCCTCTTTCGGCACCTCTGTTGCTTCTTTCTGCACTTCTCTTGCCTCCTTCTGCACCTCTTAGTTAGAGGTAGTTTTAATCCCCCTGCCCTATTATGTACTAGGGCCATACAGGGGAGGTCATGCCAATCACAGGAATACCCCAACCCATAGTGTACCCTAGTGTATGTAGGTGTTTTCACTGTATTCTAAGTGTCTTTCAGCATAGCACTGGCTCCGGGCCTGGTTAGTCAGAGTCAGTTACCACCAGTACCCGTTAGCAAAAAGTTGGGGGCACAGGATGACTTTGCAACAAGGCCTCTTTCTGCTCCTCTGTTGGTTCTTTGTGCACATCTCTTGCCTCTTTCTGAACCTTTCTTCGTCTTTCTGGACTTCTGTTGCCTCTTTCTGCATTTCTCTTGCTTCTTTCTGCGCCTTTCTTCCTCTTTCTGCACATGTCCTACCTCTATAGGCATAGTTAGAAATTAGCATTTAAAAAACCTTTGAAATTCACTGAAAAAACCACAGGTTTCAGGGACGTTATAGTTAGAAATTAGCATTTAAAAAACTTTGAAATTCACTGAAAAAACCACAGGTTTCAGGGACGTTATAGTTAGTTGGATATTTCACTCGTACAAAACCAGAGAAATTCGGCCGTTATAGTTAGTAGAGCTAACTATAACTCGCGCCCCCGCAATGCACTGCTGATGATGTCACATATTGCATCACTGATGACATCACTGATGACATCACTGATGACATCTCAAATGACATCACTGATGACATCACTGATGACATCATCCATGTGATAATCTGATGCACCTTCTCACACCCTAATAAAACCTTTTAAACACCCACTCTAAAATACAGACTACCAATATCGAAACCATAGACAAACCAATAGCAGTAAGTACATACCTGCTCAGTGATTCCTAGGTCTACACACACACATCCACTCTTTCACCCATACAGTAACTCATACATGCAGTCACTCATCAATAAAGCACTATCATATGCACTCATACACCTATACATACACTCACACACCGCCACTTATCCATAGACTTACTTACACACTTCCTCAGTCATGCAAAGAATCAATCACACCAATTTACTCACCTATACAGTTATACACACACCACCTCACTTATTCATACAGATACTAACACATACTTACTCTCTTATACAATCACTGATACAAGCACACACTCATCCATACAGCCACTCTCACAATCACTCACTCTCATGTATAGTCATTTATAAACTCCAACACTCACATATACGACCTTTCACATATGTAGTTACTCACACATATACCACTGAGACATCCATTCACTCACCAACACACCCATACACACACTCACCCACCGATACAGCCCTTCACAGATGCACTCTTGAACCCATACACCCAGTGAATCACCCACTCACACATCTATGCACAGAGTCAGCCACCCCCCACCCACTCACACAGACACTAAGGCACCCATACAGATACTCAGACAACCAATCAATAACCCATATAGACAGTCATGTAGCTACTCACCAACCCATGCAGCCACTTATACACCAACTGACAGACTGATACAGACATTTACACAGTTTACTCACTAACCCATGCATTCAGTAAGATACGCTTAATCAGTCACTTACACAATCAGTCACGCACCTACTAAATCATCCATTCAGACACTTATACACCCACTCATTCTTCAATACACCGTGGCATATATATATATAAAACATATTTAAACTTTACAGAAACACACATTCACTGGATGATGTCATCAGTGATGTCATTTGAGATGTCATCAGTGATGTCATCAGTGATGTCACTGACCATGTCATGAGTGATGTAATATGTGACGTCATCAGCAGTGCATTGCGGGAGCGCGAGTTATAGTTAGCTCTACTAACTATAACGGCCGAATTTCTCTGGTTTTATACGTGTGAAATGTCCAACTAACTATAACGTCCCTGAAACCTGTGGTTTTTTCAGTGAATATATATATATATATATATATATATATATATATATATATATATATATGTTAGATTAGAGATAAGTCATAGGTAAGAAACCTTCATTTACTCTTTCCATGCAAATCATACTTTAATTACACAAACATTAGAAATTCTAAAGATATAGTTATAACTTCATTTTAGACTTTACACACCTCCTTCTAATTACTATAAGTCAGACACCTCCATACACAGTGTTGTCATCTCGCTCGCCATACTACATTAACTATAACTTGCGACTCTGCCATGCGCTGTGTTCAGGAGAATCATCTCAGTTGAGATGTCATAAGTGTTGTTATGAAAGCTGGGATGTGACATGGTATAAGTGATCATATGCAAGGGTATAAACAGTGCATTGAGTAGGCACAAGCTACAGTTAATGTAGTATACATATATACATATATTATAGAGTGGTGGTAGTCACTCTGTAGTTATAGTTAGGGTCGCCCAGAGGTAGGAATTCCTTGGATTTTTGTCCCGTAATGACTTTCCACCCGTTCGACGAATGTTCTCTAAACTTTGCAGACCTATTCACCTGTTACAATGGTGAAGAATTGAAAGTTTGGTGGCGTTTGGTCAAGGGGGGCAAAGAAAAAAGGGGGGGTCACAAAACACACTTTGACTCCAATGCATTTTACTTAGACTTCTGTTTTTCACATAATACAAAAATGGTCAGTCGGATTTTGATGAAATTTGGCAGGATTGAAGATTGTGGTGCGCAGATGATTCTTTTTGTGGTTGCGACTAAAACGGGTAAGTATTGTTAGAGTTAATATAATTTTAAACTTAATGATATTTGTTAGCGTGTTAGTTTCGAGGTAGTACCGCAGTACATAGTGATGACAAGTCATTATCTGATTGGATAATGACTGTCTTTACAAAAATTGCAGGCAGCCATGTTGTTTTAAGGGCACTTTGCTGGTGTTGTAGCTTAGGTCCTTAAATATAGGTAAGCATTAGGTTTCATATGCTTTCCCTACATGTTACAGCTTGCTTGAAGTGGTAATAGGTAGGGAAATATAATCATAAGTTTGTATATATTTAAAAAAATATTACTGAGTACCGAGGTACTACATAGGTACTACCAAGGTAGTACTGTGGTACCTTAAAAAAAGATAAGTAACACAATTGAAAAAACACTGTAATACACAATATTTCACAAATATAGTGTAGTACAGTGTCTTGAAAAATTCTTTACATATGTTTTATATCATAAAAGTCTACGCATTACCGCAATAATACCTACAAATTACAGTGTTACTTAAAAAAATTACAAACAAAGTACATTTTGTAAAAAAAACAAGGTACGTGCTAGGTACTACCACAGTATTGTGTCACTGGTTAAATAAATATACAGAAAATTATAAAAACAATTTCCATACCTATTTCCACTTTTGAAAAATGGTAATAGGTTGGGAACAAAAATAAAACCTAATACTTACCTATATTTAAGGCCCTAAGACACAACAATCCCAACGTCTACTAAAAGGATTATGGCTGACTTTTAAATTTGTAAAGGCAGACATTTGCCAATTATACACTGCCTTGTTACCGCTATGAGCCACGGTATAACGTTAACTTACCGTAGTATACCATGGCACAATATATCCCTAGGGGCCAAATTTGGGATTCTATTGCATTATCCTTGCTTTACACATAGTGTTGCAAGGGCAATGCAATACTTACATAACATTTACCAAACATACAAACTTACCATGCATTGCCCTGCTTTTCTTGGTACATGTAGAGAAACACGATACAGTGCAAGTTGCTGTCTTGAGTTACTCTGCACACCACGATCTACAGTCCTCCAAAATTTCTAGTACATACATACCCCACTACGCTGTATGACACTGCACTATACACCACTCAACTCTACGCTACTCCACTGTATGCCACCACAGTGTACACCACTCCACTGTACACAACTCCACTGTATGTGACTCCACTACACGCTATTCCACTCTGCGCCAGTCCAATTTACGCTATTCCACTATATGCCACTCTGCTCTATGACACTTCATTCTATCCTGTTTCACTGTATGGCACTCCAATGCACACTACACCACTGTACGCCACTTCACTCTATGCCACTGAACTGTATGCTATTCAATTCTACGCTATTCCCTTGGATGACACCCCACTCTGCGACACTCCACTATATGCTGTTCCACTCTACCCTACTCCAGTATTCACAACTCCACTGTACACTACTCCACTGGATGCACTACACTATATGCCAATCCAGTCTATGCCACTCCACTGTACGCAACCCCGCTGTGCGCTATTCCACTGTATGGATCTCCACTCTACACCACTCAAATGTATGCCAAACCACTGTATGACACTCCATTCTATGCTATTCCATTGGATGCCACTCCTTTGTACGCGACTCCACTATATGATATTCCACTTTATCACCCTGCACTGTACACCACTCCAGTCTACACCACTCCACTGTACACCACTCCAATGTAACCTACTCCATTGTCCGCAAACTTACTGTATGCCACTCCACTGGACTTCACTACACTGGACGTTATTCCAGTGTATGGAACTCCACTCTATGACACTCCAGTCTAAGCTGTTGGGGGGGCGTAATTTACTGGGCCCAGCAGTAGGCCTTACAAAGTCCATGACAAAGATACACCCGCACACATAGAGCTGCAGTGTGAGCCGGAAGTCTCGAGCGACCCCGGCCCGTTTATTTAAGCCTTCTGGCCACGCCTGGCCAGAAGGTGATACATTGTGTGGTTTCGCTTCTGGGCCATCTCCCGGGTCCCGCCTCCGCGGAGCTCGCGTCGTTACATCCCTTCCCAAGTTAGTGTTCTAACAAAAATTGCGGAGTTAACAGACAAATTCTTGGAACCTCCGACTCGGAGGTGGGTGAGGCCTCAAATTATACCTTCCGTGGCTGAACCACTGACTCAGTGACTGACTCGGTGGTGATGGTATGACTGTGTCAGCTCTGGGGTCAATGATCCTGGTGGATGGTTGGGAAGTGTCTGTTGCACTCTGACTTCCGGTGGGGATAAATGGCAATTCATCCGCGGCTTCTACTTGATGTCTGACATGTCGGGATTCATCTTCGTCTCGATTAGGTGGTGGCACCTTCTTGAACCAGGAGATGTTTCTGGTTATTGTATCAGTACCTTTTTGGGCGGTAATCGCAGTGTCATCCGCCTGTATGACAGTCCACAGCCCTCGTTCGTAAGCTGTCTTGAACTTCCCCCCACTGCGCCGATTCCGCACCAGCACAAAGCTCCCTGGCATGATGATGGGGGTCTTGGCTCCCCGCTGTCGGCTGGCGTGGTCGTTTTTCTTCTTCTGACGAACCTGAGTGTTGTTAGGTTCATAGGGCTCTGGGGACAAGGCTTTGGTCACAGGGATAGTGCTCTGCGATGCCCAGCAAGCATCAGGGACCACGGGGATCTTTGAGTCGAGCAGTGTGGGGTGCTGCGGTACTCCCGGAGGAAGCGTTGTAGTGCTGCTTCAGGGTCAGCTTGTTCGGCCACGGCGATTTGTAGAATTTTGTTTAGTGTCCTCATAAAACGCTCAGCCTCGCCATTGGCTTGTGGCCATTGCGGCGTGATGCGACGATGGCGTACTTCTAGTAACGTGAGCCACTCTTTGAACTCTCCTCCCTGAAAAGGAGGGCCGTTGTCAGTCTTTAGTTCGTGGGGTAAACTGAAGAGTGCAAATGTCTTTTCCAAGACGGGTAGTAGATGTGTGAAAGCGGTGGATATGATTACCTCCACGATTGGATACTTGGAATAGCTGTAGATGATCACAGCTGTTACTCTCCCATCTGGGAAGCTCCCAAAGTCGAGGCTGATTTGTGACCAGGGTGTGGTGGCTGGCGCTTCAGTGATTACAGGAGCAGGGGATTCTTGGCTGCGGGTGAGCTGACAGGGTCGACGGTTTCTAGCCCCGGAAACCATACCTTTTCTCTCATGCGCGACTTCATGTGCATGCTCCCCTGGTGCCCTTCATGGGCAAGGGCTGTCACTCTTTCTTGGAGGCTCACTGGAATAACGATTTGGGACCCTCGCAGCACTAAACCTTCTGCTGCCGCGCTCAGTTCATCTCGCACTCGCCGCAGTTTCCCTAGGCGTTCTCTCTCTTGTCCGTCCCACTTGTTGGTGTTGTGCAGTAGGTCTTCCCACAATCCTTTCTGCAGTGACGCCATTACTTTGTTTAGAACTGGGTCCTCTGTGGTCGCTGCTTTGATCTCATCGATGGTGAGGGCGCGGGGACATGCCCACTGTGAGATCATGTCGACGTATTCTTCTGTTGTCTTGTCTTGGTCATTGTCTTCTTGTCCCAGACTAGGTGGATGTCGCGAGAGGAAGTCTGCAGGGTTTTTTGCTCCAGGACGGTATACTAATTCCATTTAGTAATGTTGCATTTGTATGGCCCACCGTTCAATCCTTGGCGGGGGATGAGGAGCTGTCCCTTTGAATAAAGGGAGAAGTGGCTGATGGTCAGTCACGACCCGGAATGGGTGGCCGCTTATGTATAGATGGAATTGGTTGCATGCCCACTTGACTGCCAGCGCTTCCCTCTCGATATGGGAGTAGCGTGCTTCAGTCGGAGTAAGGGCTTTACTTGCGAACGCAAGGGGCGCCCATTTGCCTGGTTCAGTCTCCTGTGTTAGGAGTGCTCCGAGTCCCACTGGGCTGGCATCCACCAGGAGTTCAGTCATCCGGGTGGCGTCGAAATACACCATGGTGGTCTTGCTTAATAGCGCTTCTTTCACTGCCAGGAATGCTCTATCCTCTTCATCGGTCCACTTCCAGACGGCATCTTTCTTCGTGAAAGCTCATAACGGCTCCGCAATCGTGGCAAGATTGGGTATAAACCGCCCACGGTATGTGGCCATTCCGAGGAAACTGCGAACTTCGGATGCGGTGGTCGGGCCGGTGCTTTCTGGATAGCGTGAGATTTCCGGGGGTCAACTCGAACGCCATCTTGGCTGAACACGTATCCGAAGAATTCAATAGTGTTCTGGAAGAACAAGCATTTTTCTCTGTGGAGCGTTATTCCATGATCAGAGAGCCGCTGCAACGTAGCTCGAAGGTGTCGGTGGTGTTCTTCGATGGTCGCCGAATGTATTAGGATGTCATCACTTACATTTAATACGCCGTGGAGGCCTGACAATATCTCCAGCACCGCATTTTGGAAATTTCGGCTGCGGACGAAATCCCGAAGCTTAGCCTCTTGTAGGGACGCAGTCCTATGTGGGTCGAGAAGGTTGTAATGTACTGGCTCTCCTCTGCCATCTCCAACTGGTGATAGCCGGCATTGAGGTTCAGTTTAGAGAACTATCAGGATCCATTAAGGTCGGCGACTATGTCATCAACTGTCGGTGTAATGTGCCTTTCTCTTTTAATCGCCTGGTTGGGTAGGCACATGTTGATGCATAGTCTCAGCTTCCCGGGTTGTTTTGCTTTCTCGGCTATCACCATGGGCGAGACCCACGGGGTGGGCCCTGTAACCTTCTCAAACACTCCTTGTTGTTCTAGATTGACGAGTTCTTGTTCTACTAGTGGTCGCAGGTGAAATGGTATGCGTCTATGGTGCAGTGCGATTGGCTTCACAGCTTTGTCGATGTGTAGTTTGACGGACGGTCTCTTCATGCATCCGAGTCCTTTGAACAGCTGGGGGAACAGCTCCAGGATGTCTTCTGTTTGCAGAGTCTTGACGGCTCGGGCTTACGTTATGAGGCCTAAATCTTCAACCGTGTGGCTACCTACTAGCGTGTCGGCTTCTCGGTCTACTATGTGGAACGTCGTTGTGACCTCTTGACCTTCTGATCTTACTGGTACAGTTATCTTGCCTGTCAGGGGCAGCGGCATCTGACTTCCGTACGTGAGGATCTTGACGTGTGACGGGATCAGTGGGGGTTTGGGTTGGAGTTGTTTGTACTGTTGACTCCCCATGACGTTCACGGATGCTCCTGTGTCGATCAGGGCGGTGACTCGGGACCCCGCAACCTCAATGATGCACGTAGGTTGTTGGCATCTCCTCCGTTTGAGATCGCTTGATAAAAGAGATAAAGTAGCATACGCCCTCTTCATCCGTGGACGAGTCTTCTAGATACCGTTGCCGTGACAGGGTTTTTGCTGTTTTCATGTTTTCGGGTTCTTCCAGTGCTAGTTGTCTTACCCCTTTTGTGGGTGGTCTCCTTCCGCGTGGTCCTCTGCTCCTTGGTCCACCTCTGCACGCGACTGCGAAATGGGCGAGAGTGCGCATTTTGAGCACGTCCTCCCTTGGGCTGGGCATTCTTCCTGCGGGTGTTCCTCCCTTCCGCAGTATCCGCATCGTGAACCTGCTGGGCTCTTTGCTGGCCATCGTCCTCTGTTCCCTTTGTTCGGCGTCCGGAGTGCGTCGGCACGTTCTGTTTTAATAGCTGTGGCTTTCTCTGGCTGTTGGATAATGGCCCTATCCATTTCTGTCGCCCTCGCATCGAACAAGTCATGTGGTCTTGCCATGATGAGGATTTCTTCCAGCGAAATTCCGGGCTGCCGAAGGATGAGAGTTCCAAGAGTCTTATTGCGACATCCTTGTATAACTTGCGCTCTCACCTCCTTGTTCTGATCAACGTCTATGCATGTGCTGGCTAGCTCCCTTAGGCATGTGTGGAATGTGTCCATGGACTCCCCTTCTCTCTGTCGGGCCTGGCCAGTTTAAATCTTTCGTAATCGGGATTCAACTGAGGGTCGAAATGTGCATTGAGAGCTCTGACGGCCGTGTTGTAGTCATTCGCGGATCCGGTGTTCGGTAGGTGCGCAAATAATTTATATATCTCCTCGCCCGCGAAATGCAGTAGCAGGGACCTTTTCACGTTGTTGTCTGTCTCCCGCGTCGTGGTGAAATAGTTGTCTAGGCGGCTGATCCATATTTTCCACCTTGGAGACGCTGTGGGCGGGTCTATCAGCTCACTGAATGGTAGCAATGCGTTGATCTGGGTGTGCTGTGTGTTGGCTTGGATATGCTGCTGGCCGGCCTGTAGCCCTGGTTGTGCCTGTGGTGGTAGTGGGGCTGCCTTTGCTGCTGCATCAGTCATGCTTCCTTATGTTGTCTTGCTATCCTTCTTCTTTTTTTTTCCCTTGTGTGCTGGGTACCTCCGTTAAGTGAGGTGCTCTAGTAGTTTCCTCTATCCTTTTGTTGGGCGCTGGGCTCCTCCTACTTCTGCCCCTTCTCTCCTGATGTTACTTGCTCTGGTGGAGCTGGCCTGTGGGCCTCGTGGCAGAGGCAGTGTTTGGCCGGGCACGATGCAAGTGTCTGCCCTCTGCTGCAGTTGAAGGCTCTCGGTCGGAGCGCAGACAGTCACGAGCACAGGCGGTGATCTGGGCAGGGCTGCAGCGTTGTTGTGGGCTCGCGGAGCCATGCAATTTGCTGGGGCGAGACATGCGTGCCCTGAGGGCAGCGTAAGCAGAGCCGCCGTACCTTCTTCTGGGGCTTTAATGACACGTTCCTCTGGATTGCGGGCCGCACAGTGGATCAGGCAGCGTGTGGAGTCGTCAGCGGCGGTGAGCTACTGCGGTGGCCCTGTAGGTAATGTAAAAAAATGTTTTTTTGCTGCAATCCTGCGGTACTCAGACTAGATCACAGCAAACAAATATAAATTAAATATACACTTTTAATTGAAATGACCCCAAGGTGAGCCAGGACCTGGGAGTCAAAATATATTTCACTATTTGGGGAGGGGCATGCGTAGGGCCCCCTCCCCAACCATATTTGGCCCAGGGGACACCATCTCCTAGGGCCCACCAAATTATGCAAAGTGAAGGGTGGCACATGGCCCCACTCCCTGAGCCTTGTAAGGCCATGGGGTCCCCTCCACTCGGGACA
Source organism: Calotriton arnoldi (assembly GCA_963921515.1). Taxonomy (NCBI): domain Eukaryota; kingdom Metazoa; phylum Chordata; class Amphibia; order Caudata; family Salamandridae; genus Calotriton; species Calotriton arnoldi. The sequence goes on along the minus strand of CAWUFW010002995.1, from coordinate 1,545,752 downwards.
CCTCATGTAAAATAGGAGAGGAGGCAAGTGCCCCCCCCTCCTGAGCCTCATAAGGTCCCAAGGACCCCATCCCTTTGGTGGCCTCCAATTATATGTGTCCTGGGGAGTCCAGTCCCAGGACACTGTTTCCCTGCCAGCAAGAGAACAGGCGGATTAAAAAAATTTGCACTCCCACCCGGCTGGAGCTGCAAAACTTCTCCTGCCGGGTTGGAGCACACATTTTCCCTGCCTGTGCTCTTGCGAGTAGGGAAATAGAGATTGGTCTCACCAAGCGGGAGCATAGAAAAATACTTACTCCTGCTAGGCTGGGGCATTGCCGGCTCCCGCTATACCCAGGATGGGTGCATGCAGTGACCTGGTGAGGCTCTGGGGCTCACCCCCACAGTCCCCAGCTTTTTGTTTTGTGGGTTTCCTGAGTGGGCACTGTGGCACCCACCTAAGGCCCCGGGGATAGGGTTCTTGGGGCCAGTATTGGCTTGGGGATGGGGACGACGCCCCTCTCTCCTTAAAAATGGAAATACGGCCCGGGGACGGGGTTCGCAGGGCCTGTAGAGCATGGGTGCTGGCAGAGTAGCCAGTAGGGCTGCAGGGGTCCTGGAGCGCCCCTTGTTGCCCACAAAAAACAGGCCTCTAGATGTCCCAGGTTGGCACCAGGAGACGCAAAATATGAACAAAAAAGAACAAAATAAATAATAAATGAGCGGCAGTAGTGGTTCATTTATTATTCACTGCTCCTTGCAAGGAGTGCACCATATTTCCCTATGCCATTTTAACACAATATATTTAAATGTGTGCAGTGTCCCTAGAAGAGGCATGGGCACCACCAAACATTATTTTTATGTTGAGTGAAGCTGCAGGGAGTGCAGCAGCCCCCAAGCAACTTTAAAAAAAAAAAAGCAAGTCTTGTGGGTAATTGAATCCATTGCCCCAGGAAAGCTTAATATATTTTTTAAAGCACTCCTAGCTGGAGGTCTATGCTCTTCAACTGGAGAGCAGAGACGCTTGTGTTCAGTTCTATGACTGCACTTAAAAGTCATGTTGATGTTTCTTTTTTTACTAAAGCTTAATTACATTTTTAAAATGTGTGAAATAATAAAATATACATTTCATTATATTTATTGGTCATTTTGTGTCAAAGACAATACATATGTTTTACATTTGTTGATATTCTGATACCTTCATTAAGCCAGTAGGCTCACTTTTCATATTTTGGTGTTCTGGTCATTGGAGAAAATCAGTAGCTTTGCCTTACTTAAATTGACACGCCTTATATTCAGTCATGTGCACCCACATGACTGAATGAAGGCCGTAAGGGGTGTGGGTTTGGCTGCCTGTGGGTATTTGAACATGGGGCTGGCCAAGTGGGGTTGGCTGTCCGTGAGGGGTTGGTCACAGGGCCTGACAGCAGGCCATGTCCTGCGGCAAAACCCATGTCAAACACACAGAATGGCTAACGGAATCGCCCCAAATTTTTCAGAAATATAGATCTTGGTCCAGAAAGTGTGCTTTTTGTAATTTGATGTTAATCCGTTCAGTAGTTTATAAGTTATTAGGGTTCAAAATATATGTACATAAAGCGACCTACGGGGGGTTGACCGCACGGCCTGGACTGAGGCTGGACTTGTGTTTGTTTTTGTTCTTAATAAAGTTTGGGAGGAATGTAGTGTACTGCTGGACACGTTCTTGTGTCCCACCATGGACATGTTTACCAACCACTCCTTGGAGGGCTGGCCTTCACACATACCCCACACCAATCCAACACAGACGTCACAAGTGACATGGGCGTGCTAATAAAAAGGCCTGAGCGCTCGTGCTCAGGGCGAGTTCCAGTAACAGTACTTCTGCGTCTAGGTCGTTACCTGCTAAGTATGTGGGCCTAGAGCCCAATACTTTACAAAATTCAGGAAGTAGAAAACAAGAAACCAAGACTTCTCTTTCTAAGCTTCTAGGATCAGGAACTCCTCCCTCGCTAAAATGTGGACAGCTCCCTCACACATGGGCTTCAGGAAGGAAGTGAAGACCCTCCTCTTCAAGTAATACCTCATCCCGGCACTTGTACTTCAAGAATGCCCTCCCACACCCCCAATGCTCCACCCTCTGTCCCCACTTTTGTAGAGCACTCCGTTGCTTTGTACCTAAGTTTATCCATGACTTTTTTCCTTTTCAAATGGAAATGTGACACAATTCACTGAACTTTGAAATGGAAAACATAATCCTCATGTAGTCAAAACTGACACTATAAAATCCATAGCAGGTCATTGGACATGTGCAAGCTCAGTGCTCAGGGCATGCAGAAGTGAGTGGGGGGTTCATGGTCTTGTAATTGAGCTTTGTGTAGACTTGCCTGACTACTTTAAACTAGGTGCAAGGTACTGATGAAACGCAAAGGAATCCATGTGAGTTAACATAAATGAGTAACTTAACACAGTAAAAAATGTGTATCCGGAATGAGTTACTCAGAGTTCCCTCAAGCTGTGTGAATGAGCCCCTTTGTTGTCATTTATTTGTTCCGCGATTTATCTGTAGAGCAATCGACTGCATCGTATACATCGGCACTATTGTATAGAATCTTAAAAATGTATCAAGTGATTGGACTAGTCGGAATTAGCAGTATTCAGAGTACCAGAGTACCAGCTATACTTTGACCTACGTAAAAGCACTATCCTTTTCGGCGAATATTTCCATGATTCTATCAATTGTTTATTTATGTAGTTGGAATGAGATATGTTTTTAGAACGTTTTCCTTCCCAATTAATTTATAAATCACCCACATGATCCTCTAAACAATGAAAGTTTGGATAAATAAGTATTACAATCCGCATTACAATACACACAAAAATAATGTTAACACAAATTCAGCATCTGCAATGATTTTTAGAAAGGTTGACCTATTCACAAGGCTGTCTTACCTGAGCAGGGGTTACTTACTCCTGGAATATGAAGTACAATTTAAGAGCAAGCCACATCTAGTCATGGGGCAGTTTTGGTGAATCAAGCCCAGGGTGCATTCATTTAATTTTACCTGAAAATAATTGCATTTATTTTAAGGCAGCCTATAGCTCACTGAAATTGACATAATAATCATGTGAATTTATTGAAACTTCCACCCATTTGACAGTTTTTGCAGAATAATGTTTGAGGTAATCCATCAAATTCCAGTAACTGTGGAGTGATTGTTTTATTTTTCAATTAATTGAGGATTGATTGAATGCATATTTCCAGCTTCACATGGAGTACTTTATTCTTTGCTTGAGGGTAAAGGGAATGAAGCGTGCTGGTCTGTAATGTTTCTTTTTATATACACTCTATATTTTTGAAACGTAATTAGGTGTGCAACTTCATTTTCAACAACTTTTCAAAAATCAACTTTACTTGAGCAAGAATGTAAGAAAACTGAATTATATTAATGGCTTACGTAAAACGTAACTTTGAGTGCCACATAAACCTGTACATATCTCTTACTACCTTAATATGACATCAGATAACAATGGGAAACCTTTTATTGAATTTTAATTAAATACAAGTTTAAGCCTGTTATGAGTTGGATTCTGTGTGTTACCCCTAAGCCTCCATCATGCTCATATACAAATAGGCAGGTTTATCAAGGCCTTCTAAGATAAATTTGGCCATTCCTGTAGATTATTGGTCAGCCTAAAGAATTAACCACAAGGCGTGCTGGGAGGCTATTAATCAACAGCCAGATTGAAAATCATTCAAAAGATAAATAACTTAATGCCCAATAAAGTACATAAAATATCAATAGTGAAGTCCACATCAAATACAACCCTCCTGGCTGTTCAATTGTAATTAGTGATAGAACCCTTTTAATTTGGACTTTTATATGGATTCATTAAAGCCTACAGCGGTAGAAATGCGTTCAAGAAATGTCCAAATGGTCCATTTAGAGCTCTACAGTAAAAACATGCAGTAAGTGAGTTACTGCATAATTTAAAATTCGCTCTGATTATGTGTAATGCAGTAACAGTGCATTGCACCACAGAGTATTACTAGCAAAAGGCTGGTGGCAACAAAACCAGAAAGTTTTAAAAGTTGTGGTACACCATCTGAGGAATTTCCTCCTGTTACTTTGCATATCTGAGTTCATGTTTTGTTCTGGGACCAACGGTAATGACTCACCTTTCAATTACAGTAATGTTATTTTAATTATCAAGCTTAATAGATTATGTAAAATCTCTTAACAAAAATATGCGTGCAGATTTTGAGTTAACGGCTTTTCTTGGATTGTCTGCGTGAAACATTTGCAATTTACAAACTGGTTGTGAGGCAAAGTCTGCGCACGCAAAGCAAGCTCCTGTAAGATGTAAACCATGGGTTGGACTTGCATGATGGGCAGAGGCAGCAGGATGATATCAGAGGGGCCTGATCAGTCTTGCTCTGGCAGTGCAGTATCCTGCCACCATGTCCTGTGTTGTCTTAAGATGCTCGTGGTGCAGATCTAGCTGGGGTTTTTGCCATGACTCCGCTATGGCGCACCCTACTAGAAGCCTTCGGGAGCATGACAGGGGCTTGGGACACGAACCACTGCTAAAACATTTGCACCATTTGTCTTAAAAGGGTAGGCAAATTCTAGGCCTTTAGAAAGCTGTGTAGATTTTGTTCAGCTGGTCAACTTTGATTTCACAAACTCATTGCCTTCAGTCTACAGCAGCACTCAAGCAATGGGGTACTGCATTATAAAGACCATTGAATATGGGGCAAAAATATAACATAAACGTATTTAGGTAAACCAATTGAACATAGATCAAACACAGTTTTATAAGCCAGTCATATGGAGATATTTCTTGCAGCAGTATATATTTATTTACCAACTTTTCAGTACTTCAATAAAACTCAAATAAACTAACTGAAGAGTACCACAAATTTGTTCATAAAAACAAAATATAAAAATGAAAGCACCACCTCACCCACAACCGATTCACTGGTGAGCCAGTTCAAACAATCTGAAAACAGACCCTGGTGTGTGACAGTATTCATATAGCCAGGGTACAAACTGGTAATTAAACTCAGAGCATTCACTATGTGTAGCTGAATAATATCAAAATATAACATAAAATAGCATAAGGTAACATAATTCTTGAAGTGGGTATCAGGACGTTAAGAAAGTCTGCTATCCATCTAAAAAGGTTCAAGATTACACTTGCCATGTTATTGTGTCTGTGATTGCTTCAATGGTTTGCATATCAAACCAAATCAAGCTTAATAATAACTTTAATAAAATATCAAATTATTATATATAAAATGTTGCATGCTTATGTCCTTATTATAGGTTTCACGGACAACGGATGGTATCCCTCTACCAAATTCCAGCGATTATGAGGTTCATCCCACGGAATAAAGAATAACTGCTGGTCCAGTAACATCGGGTCTTATTCTGGCATTTTTGCCCAATTCCGATCGAAAAACCGCTGACACATTCCACCTGTTCTGAGCAGGCAGAACGTTTTGGTGAGAGGGCTGCTGAGGGTTGGGCACATCAAGTTGAGGGGCATGAGTGAATGGCACACTTCAGAAAATCCGTCGTCCAACCACTCATCACATTGAGTTTGGACTATTCAAATGCTCTGTATCAAGGACTACCCGACTACTTCAGGAGGACCAGAACACGGCAGCCTGCATTCTTCTCACTCTTCCCCGAGAATGCCAAGGCTGCCCAGGGGGGCCACGTAGGGGACCCTCCAAAAGGGCGGCCGCCTTAGTGCCACAGGAAGGCACAGAAGTCCGCTCACTAGGCTCCCTGGGCTAGGGACCAGGGGGTCTGCTGGCCGCGTCACTTCCGGCCGTGGGAGGGGGACAGGGGTACAAATGCCTTCCCCCGCCCACTGTACGGTCTCTTGACCGCTACCCGTCTCGCTGTTTGGGTCTTGCGTCGTGCGTTTTCGTCTACCTCGCGTCGGTGGCCTGGTGCGGTCTTCCCTGCGGTGTATGCATGCCTAAACCGCGTCTCCGGTGTTGTGCATCAAGGACCAAATGGTGGTCGTCTTGCGCGGTGAGTCTGGGGGCAGGGAGGGCCTTTGGGGCCTGTCTTTGTGCCGAGCATCCTTCGCGGGTTTCTCGGCCCTTGGTCTACGGCGTGTCGGGGGGGGTATGCAAGGGTAACTGTGGAGCCAGGGGGCATTAGCAGACCCGTCATTAAATATTTATGACCCGATTAATTAGCCGGGCTGGGCTTGTGCCGTGCGGGGGTGAGTTGGGTCGCTCCTTGCTGCCCCTCTCCGTTGGGTGAAGGGGGGCGTATGGGCTCACGTTCCTTAAGGTGCTCCCGTTCCCACAGCGCGGCGGAGCAGGGTGGCCCGTGGGTTTCACTGGGGCGGCACCGTGTCGTCGCGGCCTGTCCCAGTCGCTGCGGCGGGAGGACGTTTTCAGTGGCTGGCAGCTTGTGACCGGGTGATCTTTTGTGTTACGGCCTCCGTTTTTCTGGGTGGACTGCGCCGAGTGCATGAGCCCTCGCGGCGCTACCCCATCCTTTCCCGCCAATTACGCCTCGCCCCTACCGGTGTGGCGGGGGTCCCGGGCTCACCTTACACTGGGACAGTTGTGGGCGGGAGTATGGCAGGTCCGGAGGCCACTCTCCTTCATTTACTTCAGGCTGTACGTGCTCTGGGGAGCAGGGGCAGGAGTCGTACCCCAATGCCTTAGGGGTTTCGCAGTTCGCTATCCCGCGGACCGCTGTTTCCGCCCCATTGTTGGGGGGTGGTTTTGGTGGGGCCGCGAGCGCAGACACGCCGCCCCTGCCTCGGCCGACAGCTGTGCATGGGACCGGGACTTCCGGTTGCGGGTTGGATCGGACGGCGCGCGCTGCTCATACGGCGTGGGTTTCGACCGGGTCAGTTGGCCGGCTGCATGCCCATCTGGGCTGCTGGTGGGCGGATGAGGGAGCGAACTTGCTGGACCCTATGTGTCGAGGGCGGCGGCTGACAAGGGGGAGTGGTGGTTCACGGGACCGGTGCGAAGTACTGGTTAGCGCCTGCGGTAAGACCTGGGTACTGTGGCTGCTTAAAAACAGCGCAAATTTAGTAAGTGCAGGAGCTAACTCATTTGTCTTATGTCCAGCTGTTTCCTAAACAGGCCTGGTGGTGCTACGTTTAGCGGTAAATATTTGTTTCATTAGGCGGCACGGAGGCCCAGTGTTTTAGAGGCCTAGTGTTTAGGGTCTCTGACGATTACTCCGTAGGTTATGTGTTCACTTCCTGGCGGTTACGGGTTGGCGTCTCAGAGGGACCATTACAGGCAAGGGTACTGTCTCTGAATTTGTATGGATATTTCCTTTGGTTGTCTGGGCAGGGCGCTGACACACATCAGCTAGGCTAGGAAGTTTTACACGAGCGCTCGTGAAGCAATTCCACAGTGGGGAACGCTCTCCATGAAGCGCTGCATGTTCCCAAAAGGGGGCGGAGTTGCAGCATGCCGGGCGGCCCGCAGCACGGTGCACGCCACCTCCCCTATTGCTCCCTCTACTTGCCTTGGCGATGCGGACAAGGGGAAGTGGTGTGGGATTCGGTCGGTGACCTTTGCTCTACAACCTTCGAGCCCCTTAGGAAACAATTGAGTTGATTTTAGCCTTTCCGTAACCCCTTGCAGTTCTTTAGAACAATTTTACTGGTAGGGCTGTCACGGGCACTCCGCATGAATGGGCTCGGTGGAATTTTGGATGCACGTGTGCTCTGCAGGCGCAGGTTGTGGTTGGGTAGCAGCTGCCCGAGTGGTGAGCCTTGAGTGGGTGTTCTCATCGGGCTCTGGCCTTGCTATGGAGTGCGTCGGTGTTGTTGGTTTTATCTGCAAGTTCATAGGCACGGACTTGGCCAGAAGGCATCAGAGGGCTGTACAGCAGTAGCAGAATACAGCGAGTTGTGATTAGCAGAAATTTAACACAGCTGACGAGGTTTTCAGATTGTTAGGTGTGGCATGTTCTAATTTCGGTGATGGGGCGTGGCGTTCCAGCCACTATGAGGGACACTTCACCATTGCAGTCTGGCCACGCAGGATTCGTTGGCAGTCCAGGCGTCTTCTGTTGTTCCCTACATGGTTCCGCCCATGGCTTAAGAGTCATTTCCGGCTTGGGTGAGGTGACTCCGGAGGTGAAGTTGATTGGCTTGTTGTTGCTGCCAGTGTGGGGCCGGGGGAGTGGTCTCGTCGTGGTTGCCCCCCTTTGGCCATGGGGCGCCTAATTCCAATGGGCATCACGACTGAGCTCACCGTGGATAGGGTGGCAGTGCATCCTCTGGTGCTTATAAGCATTGTGTGGGATACAACACACCTAATATTTTCCACTTTGTCCTCGGCTCCAAGTATGGCAGATTGCCGCCTATCTAGTTCGGTTTGTCATTAACAGTACACTGCAAGTTTGCATTATGGTGGTGGTAGTGGGCATCGTGCAATGACCCTCAGTGTATTGGGCTGTAGGGATTTTGGGGGCACAGCCCCGAAAGTGTGGTGGGCTGTTCTCGAGCAGCTCTGGGGTTGGTGTCAGGCGGGGAATCTTTCACGTGGCTTCACCGCACGGGGGTTGTTTAGTCCACCATCGGTTCACTTTGGCGTGCAGTGCCTGCTGCCCAAGCCATTCTTACAGCTTTGGGGGCCTGGTTTAGAGAAGTGTCGCACTTGCGCATGTCTAAACCTGTCCAAGCCTCGCTGGCGCCTTCCGAGGCATCAGTGCCAAGGGTGACCACCTGCATCGCAGGCAGTGGTATTTGCCTCTCCATCTTAGGGGCAGTGATGATAGGCACAAACAGGGCTAGCACCCCTCGGCGCTGTGGGGGAGCAACTTGAGCAGCACGTCTGCTGGTGTAGACTTGCACAGGGTGCTTCAAGGATATTTTGAGCATGGGATGCCTTTCTAATTGTGCGCGATGTCCCAAATAGCGTTCCCATCCGGGTGGTGCCCTCATCGGATGGGGTCTTTGTGCCGGTGCCACGGCGAGCAGAGGGAGCGTTGGGTCAGAGACATTTAGGCACGGGCTAAGTGGACCAGGGCCCCAGCCTCCGAAGGGGCCCCTTGATAGCTTATATACTTCTCTAGCGGATTGTGTTAATTACCGTTTGCCTCGAGTGCAATTTTTACGCGGGCAATGTGTGAGAAGATATTAGTTAATTTGCAGAAATGTTTGTGTTGGTTCCACGCAACATCCATATAAAGTATCTCTTAGACCTAAACAGGACCTCAAAAATGAGAATTGGTGGGTGTCACAGATATTATTTTCAGTAATGTTAGGGAGCTGCTGCTGTGATCCTATGTGGACAACACAAGTCACTGTCCCTCTATTTTGATGCTTACCGGCATCCTAGTCTCTTGCATATTACCCAACTCCTCACCGCAGAGACAGACATGGGTCGGTTCTGGGTTCATTGCATGGCCATTTCTGTTTTCTTTTCTTAAAGACACCTATCTGCACAGACTTTTGGGCCTGCATTAGCCACACATATACCTCCTCCATTCTGGCCCACACTAAGACCAGTCTGCTCTGACTCCACTTTTGGTCTGGATGATGCAATAAAGCCTTTTACTTGTTTAATCTCATTGGACACTTGGTGGCACGTTTATGGCCATGTAGCGTTTCTGTCTTAGCATGAGGGCCGGCGATTGGTTTGGCTGGTCTCTACTTGAAGGGCCTCGGATGTGGACAGTGCGGTTCTTTTATGGAGTATACGAAGGATATTTTAATAACATTGTATGCAGTCTCTGCTGTGGTGTGCCTAGTTGGCTACTGTGGGTGTGCGTCTGGCACATAAAATTGTACACTGCCTCTGGAATAAGCCCTAAGGCTCTGTCTAGCTACTTGGGGGACGAGCAGGCGTTAGCCTAGTGTGTACCCCCTTCTCATGACTAATGGTGGGCTCAGCCACGCGTAGGTGCACACCGTTCCCAACCGTTAACGCCATTTATAACATTGGTAGAGAAGGGATAGGGGTTGATTGCAGTCCTTTTGCAACCGCCCCACAGGACGAATGTTTTAGGCCACATGGTTTGTGAAGGGCTCTTGCGGGGGAGCCTGGTTGAAGAGCTAACGTCGGGCAAGCATGCTTTAATCACACTGGTATGCCCCAGTCACGAGCGGATTTTATCAGGGTGAAGCTTGCGGGGGTCAGGGAGCGCCGATGCATCAGAAGCACTGAGCAGCTTTCAGCCAGGTGTGGTATGGTTGATATCTGATGCAAGGGGCATCTGTTAGACCAGAGCTGTACTCAGATGTACAGCCTTTGGTGCTTGGAGGTCTGTTGGCTCCGCCTTTTCAAGGGAAGCCATTATCTAGCGGGGTGCTCTGAGCGGAGTATTGGCAGGCTTAATTAACTTTATCAGCTGCCAGATCAAAGGTGCATCTTTGACTAATTTACAATGCAGATCACAGGAACTATGTCAGGCTCCTGTAGTAGGTGCGCATTAAGGGGAGTAACCTGGCAAGGGACCTGTGCCACGTGTGGGGTAGCTTGTGTCGCTCGGTTTTGGCATGAGCACGGCTGTCCTGTCGCCGGTGGTCAGCGAAGTTGGGGCCTGTGCTCCCAGCAGTCCGGTTCGGGAAGGCGGGGTGACCATAAGGGCAATGTCAGAGTGTTTGTGGCAGGTTACCTGGTTTGGGGTTTGAGGTCTGTTGGTCCAAGGATTGGCCAGTGCATCTCCCCGCGTTCAGGTCAGTGAGCATTAGCTGTGTATGGTGTCAGTGGTTGTTCTGGGCAGGAGACTCAGGCCAGTCCCCACCATGTGGTCTACCAGGACATCCCGCGCAAACTCCTTCAGCGGGGGTCAGCGCGGCAGGCAGGCGCTAAGAGATGGGTCTTTGGATACATCTATACCTGGTTTAGTATCCTGGCTACGGAGTGGCTGCGTGACACTCCAGTGTTGGAGGTGGTCAGCCTGTTGGCAGGCCTTCTAGATGGGGTTTCTAGCTCGGGCATGTCCTAGTAATGGTACAGGTACCAGAAGTCGGCCCTGGGATACAATTGCACAGGCCTGGGGAGCGGCAGAACTGAAAGGGGCTTGCGTTCGACCGCTTGGTCAGAAGGTCAGATCCTGGTAGGTTCACCTAGCAATTCATCCTCCTGAGGTCGTTAAAACGAGTGCCTTTTGAGTTGAGTAACTATAAACAGTTTTTGCAGCGACAAAGATACCATGGGTTGAACGTACTCCTAATTACAGTCAAACGGAAATTGTATAGGTTTTTGTGTAGGTACCGGGCTCACACAACAGTGTAGAAAGCGAGAGACTTTGCGGTAAATGTCGCCCGCCCTATAGCCTTGGCAGCCAGGCACGTTGTAGAAGTTGTCATCCAACATGTATGCTACGGTTCAAAAAATTTGGTGAAACCCTGGGTAAGGCACACATGGGCTACAAAGTATTAATGAACATTTGCCTTCCCAGTATTCAAGTAAGGGGCAGGTAATTACACATATAGTCCCCGCCTGTCCCACTGTCTTGTCGGCTCCCTGGTATACTAGCAGAAGTTTGGGAGGGCAAGACGTCACCTGGGGTGGTGACTGGCATATTCTGAGGGACAGGCTCCATAAGCGCCATACACGGATAACTGGAGGAGAGGAAGCAAGGCGGGCTTGTTACTCTAACTTCTACCTGTATGGGCACCTATTGCCCTGAGTTGCTTGTCAAAGGTATTGCACTTCAGCCAGGCAATGTTGACACCCATCCACACCAAACCGTTTGATTTAGGTCATCCTGGGCGCATATAGACAGCCCAGTATTAGGCCCCTGGGGTTGTCAGCACCAAGAATTACTATCTTCAACTGAACAGGAGGCATGATCGCGTGTTACACTGTCAGAAGTGTGGGGGTGTAGACTCCACCTGGGGGGTGGTTGGCTGATTTTGATGGAGCTGATGTTGGGGAGCTAGTGGCGATCCAAGCAGGACACCTCGGGGTGGCATTGAATATCAAGGACGTTACCATTAGCACATCATGTCTCAGGATAGTGGTGAGACAGTCTAAAACTGATCAGGCAGGCGAAGGGAGAGTAGTCCTGTTACAGGGGCTTGGGGACACTAGGTACTGCCCTTTGCTCTTGGGCAAGGCTTATTGGCCCTCCGCCAGGTGATTGCGGTGTACCTCCTGGTGCATGAGGACGGGTCTCCGGTTACAAAGTATCAAGTAGACCACATCATGCAGGCATGCTTGCAATAGTTAGGACAGACAGTGGGAGTTGAGAGATTCAACAGCCACTCCTTCAGGGTTGGGGGTGGCAATCACAGCCTTTCTATCAGGGATGCGCCAGAGCGTATTAAGCAGGTAGGGCGCTGAGACTCGCAATGCTACAAACGATATACAAGTCCTTGTGCGGGACGATATGGCGACAGGACTCATAAGTCCTATGTTGCAACCGAAAGCAAGGTGTTTATAGGTGTACGGTTTGGGCCCGGTTTGCCAACTGATGTTGCAGTGATGTGGTTTTGTTGTACAATTGTAGACTATTAGAATATAAACGTTACTATATATATGGTTTTCAAACACAACATCTCCGTATTTACCAGGAACCAAGGTCTGGGTAATTGGCCATCCATGCATCGTTAGAGTGGCACGGTGGGCTGAGATAGGAAAGTGGCGTCATGGCTCCTCCGCCACAGAGTTAACGTGGCTGGGTTACCCGGGTATGCGCTGGAACGAGCTGATGAGGAAGCTGCAGCAGAGACTTGGGGGAGGGATCGGTCTACCTCATATTCTGGTCATACATTTGGGAAGGAATGACCTGACGACCCTGGGGAGGAGAGTAATGCTCCAAGACATGAGGGACATCATGTGTCAGTTGAGCATTCAGCTTGGGGCATGTGAACTGTGGTGGTCTTAAACTTTACCTCGCCCAGTTTGGCAAGGAGCCCGATCTGGAGACGCCATTGAGATATCACGTAGGAGAGTGAACAGCGCCATGCGTAAATGCACGGAACAAAGGGGATTTGGCTTCATCTGGCATGGTTTACTTCAGGCCAAGTCTACTGGATGCTGGGAAGTGGATGAGGTTCACTTCTCAAGGGTAGGCATGGACTTAATTTGCTGGACCTTGGGGAGGCCTTGGAAGCAACAGGATGTAGGTAGGATATCTGCCTTGGTGGGGGGCCCTGGTGGTGACGGTGGCCACCCCCAGAGCTGTGGAGGAGTTACAGGGCGATCCAGAGTCTGCAAGGTACAGAAGGGTACTATATTGCAGCAGCACAACAAGGGTGCTAAGCCAAGGATACCCAGGGATGTTTAGCGGGTCCCCTGGAAGAACTACGGCGCCCCGTTAGCCCTACGGGCGGTTGTGGGTCTGAGCAACCGGGGGCTGCCTGGAACGCTCCGCCCACCGGTCGGGGGCGTGAGTAAGGGAGTGGACTGGCGGTCCACTGATGGGAGAGGTGGCCTCTCCCAATAATTGGTAACCACCGGTTGGCGACGGCCACGGTGCAAGTTGGCTCATCAGACGGGCAGGCGGCATAGGGGCTGGCCTGCCCTGGGATCGCCCGTAAGATAACCCACCATGTTGGCATATTGGTTATGCAAATAAACCTGCAGCAAATTTCTCCACTAAAAGGTGTTGTGTGGTTTATTTATGTATGTTGCTGTATGAGAACTGAGTGTTGCCGATATTGGCACTATGCCAAGGCTGCCCAGGGGGCCACGTAGGGGACCCTCCAAAAGGGCGGCCGCCTTAGTGCCACAGGAAGGCACAGAAGTCCGCTCACTAGGCTCCCTGGGCTAGGGACCAGGGGGTCTGCTGGCCGCGTCACTTCCGGCCGTGGGAGGGGACAGGGGTACAAAAGCCTTCCCCCGCCCACTGTACGGTCTCTTGACCGCTACCCGTCTCGCTGTTTCCCACCCTACCGCTTACCCTGCGGACGGCCAAAGGGTAGTACGGGGAGGGGAAGAATCTAACTTATTGTTTTGTGTTGCAGGAGGAGTTACAGGGGCGATCCAGAGTCTGCAAGGTACAGAAGGGTACTATATTGCAGCAGCACAACAAGGGTGCTAAGCCAAGGATACCCAGGGATGTTTAGCGGGTCCCCTGGAAGAAACTACGGCGCCCCGTTAGCCCTACGGGCGGTTGTGGGTCTGAGCAACCGGGGGCTGCCTGGAACGCTCCGCCCACCGGTCGGGGGCGTGAGTAAGGAGTGGACTGGCGGTCCACTGATGGGAGAGGTGGCCTCTCCCAATAATTGGTAACCACCGGTTGGCGACGGCCACGGTGCAAGTTGGCTCATCAGACGGGCAGGCGGCATAGGGGCTGGCCCGCCCTGGGATCGCCCGTAAGATAACCCACCATGTTGGCATATTGGTTATGCAAATAAACCTGCAGCAAATTTCTCCACTAAAAAGGTGTTGTGTGGTTTATTTATGTATGTTGCTGTATGAGAACTGAGTGTTACCGATATTGGCACTATGCATGTTTCCCACCATCTACGCGCCCTTTACTGGCTCCGAGTGCGGAAGAGGATCTTCTTTAAAGCGCTGGTCTTAGTCCATGAAGGGCTTCACCACACAGGGGAAGGTTACCTGAGGGCCAGAATTAGCTTCTATCTTCCCACCAGAAACCTGCGATCCACTAACAGCCTATGGGCTAGGACTTCCAAGATGTGTCCCGCCAGAGCAGGGGGCAGGCCTTCTCCTATCTGGGACCATCAGTATGGAATAAGCTCCCTATTGAGGTCCCCTCTGCGGAATAAATTTCTATGTTCAGGAAAAGACTGAACACATGGCTGTTCACGCAAGAATAGAGATCTAATCAAATACTGTGCCTCTATTTGTGAGCTGAGTGCCCAGGACACACCTAGGATTAGCTGCGCTCTATATAAATCATTCCTTCCTTCATTCATTCATGTGTGCCTGTATGAGGCAGCATCTATTGTTCTCCCAGTAATGCTGTAAGGTTTGGGTAGGGGCTGGGCTGCAATGCCGCCTATATCCACTACTAATGCAGCAGTACAGTTTGCAGATCAAATAATTATGGATCCAGAGAGATTCAGAATTGTAAGAGGCAGAATTTCACCCGGAGTTATTGCTCTGGTTTAAATACGACATCTCGTAATGAGGGCCTAAGTGTATTGCACATGCCAATCTACATTAGTTCATACTCAAGCTGCATTTTTAATATGAACTGGATCAAGGGAATCTGGCAAGCTGATGAGTTGTATTTTCAAGCCTGTCATAGTCCAAATTACTTGTCACTTAGACAGGTTAAATCAAGTTATTAAAAGTTCCTCTTACTATCGATAAAACGTATTCTGCAGTTTCATCTGTTGGGAGAAATTTGATAACTGCTATGGTTTGGCATGTAACGTGGTGCATCTGCTTTGCTTCCTAGGAAGGAGAAAATGCAATAGTCAAAGGCAAATATTATGTAAGCTCAGTGGTGGATATGACTGTGAATGTCCTATTGAAGTGGTGTTTGTAGATCTTACACCAAATACCGCTTTACCCTGAAATCTCCAAGTAGCACAAGTTCTTGATCAATGAGATCAAAAGCAGTTAAATATATTTGAAGGATAAGTTAAAATACATCTCAAAAAATATGTTGTCTTTATTACGACAGACACACACAGGGATCTGGAGACAAGAATTTTTGAAGTTTTAAGGAAAAAAGCAGCCAGAAAAAGTAAAGCACTATTGAAAGCATCAGACCATGGTGGACTGAGACCTTCGCACAATTTTTGGCCAATCGCAACAGAGCAGAGGTCGGATACACCATTTGAGTCATCGAAGTAAAAGTTTTTACCTTCTGAATTGTTTTCTGAAATGGAATGAAATGAAGTCAAAATCTTGTTGACTTTTACACCAAAAGCTCAGAGTGGGATAAAGTTGGATTTTGTGGCTCAATTACCTTTTGTTTCATGTCACAAGAAAGATATCTTTCTTATCATAATTGCCAGAGTTTGGCCACGTTGAGTCCTGACGTGGTAGCCAATCTCCACTCTAATTTCACAAATCTGTCTTTGCGTGATCTCAAGTTTCTGACGCCTTTGACAACACTGTTGACCATCTAGCACAACTGTCACCTGTCATGTCACTATGTATAACAGTTCTAGCTTATATATTGAATGCTTCATACCTCACTGAATGCTGTTTTCAACACTCCTGGACTCCATCAAATCAACATATACATCACATACACCACGTTTAGTGGGTCTATTTGGTCTTCCACAAGAGTCTGTACTGGGCCCTCTCTTTTTCTCATCAGGTTCCCTGTTCCTTGGAGACATTCACACTTCAGTTGGGTTCTTGTACCGCCTGTTTGGCAACAGCACACACCTCTTTTACTCATTTGCTACTTTTTCATCACTGTTTAATTCGTGCAAAACTTCTTTAAAACTGAGGTCCTGGGGCGTGGCCAAGATGGCGGCGAGATAGGACGTGGGTCCCTATCCCTCCGGCGCCACCGCTACTCAGCTTTGAATTATCGCCCTACCTGGCGCCCATCTGATCATACAGGCGGGTGAGCTGAATCGCGGAGCTGTCCTGGACCTGATGGCGGGCTCCGTTCTGTGATCTGCATGACCTGCTCCGTCGTGCGATCCTTTGCGGCCCCGGCCTTGCTGCGGCTCGGCGGGAGAAGTACGGCCGGGTGAAAGGCCGAATATCGCCGTAGTCTGCTGTGCTCTTCAGGGCGGCCCTTCCGAGTGACCATAGCGGGGGGGTGCCTGTCCCCGCCTGCATTGGATCCTCCGCTGGCCCAGTCACTGGCGCGATCGCGAAGGGCGCGATCCGGAGGCGGCGCCATTTTGGGGACTACAGAGGGACTTGCCCGGGCCGTGTCGGAAATGGCGGCCAGGAATGCAGGATAACTGCGGGACGGTGGCCAGCCCGAGTCCTCTGCGCCCGACAAGACCTGCTCTGGTGCGGTAGCTGGAAGCTGCGCCTTATGCGGAGGAGGCGCTTCCCGGCGGAGCTTGCAGGTGAGGAGCAGCGGGCCTGGGAAAGCGGCGTGCGTGTGGCAGAGGAGCTCGGTCTGCAGTTCGGCAGACGGAGTTGTGTCTTGATGGCCCCCGGAGGCGGGAAGCGGTGAATGCGGGGACGTGCTGCGCTACCGCCTGCCGGGTGTGGATGCGGCGGAGCCTACGCGGCATATTAAGTCTGGGGCAATTCTATGCCTACCTCCGTGAGGGGAACAGTGACTGACAGCACCATAGCACCGGTGCTATCTGAGTGACCTGCTCCGCTGTGCGATCCCTCCCGGCCCCGGCCTTGCTGCGGCCCGGCGGGAAGAAGTGCGGCCGGGTGAAAGGCCGAATGTCACCGTAGTCTGCTGTGCTCTTCAGGGCGGCCCATCCGAGTGACCATAGCGGAGGTGCGCCTGCCCCCGCCGGCGTCGGATCTCCCGCTGGCCCAGTCACTGGCGCGATCGCACAGGACGCGATCCGGAGACGGCGCCATTTTGGAGTCAGTGGTGGGCCCTGCTCGACGAGACCTGCCCTGGTGCGGTGGCGGGAGGCTGCACCTTCTGCGGAGGAGGCGCTCTACTGCGGAGCTTGCAGGTGAGGAGCAGCGGGCCTGGGAGAGTGACGTGCGTGTGGCAGTGGAGCTCGGTCTGCAATTCGGCAGACGGAGTGGTGTCTTGCTGGTCCTCGGAGGCTAGGAGCGGTGAATTTGGGGCATGGGCTGCACTACCGCCTACCAGGTGTTGGTGCGGCTGAGCCTACACGGCACACGAAGTCTGGGGCAATTCTGTGCCTGCCTCAGTGAGGGGGACAGTGACTGTCATCACCATAGCACCGACACCGCTGCCTGTAGTACCCGCGCGGCCTCCCCCCGCTGCCACTGGCCGCGCAGGCTGGTTGGGGTGCTGTTGGAGCTGAGACTGTCCTGACAATCTCTGCTGTCTGGTTTGGGCCCGAGGAGGGGACCTCCTGGACATCCTGGGAGTGCTAGTGGCTTTTGCGAGCTTTATTAATGCCGCGTGACTGGCTGCGGGACATTGGGTTGGTGGCAATAGAGTTCCCCGTCTTGCCGGAGCCGCTCTCTGAATTGCGCTGGGGGGAGAGAGGGCCCCCACGCGACCTGAGCCCCTGGTAGACGCTGTCTCCCCCTGCTGATATGCGGGATTGATTGTTTCACGGCATCCTTCTACTACCCACGCTAACCCTACGCTGCCAGGCAGGGGCATATCACTGAGGAGGGCATTGGCAGGAGCACAAGAGAGTGGGGAAGTGGCACACGCCTGTGTTAGGACACAATAAGTATTGCTCCTGAAGCGCTGAAGCGCCAAAGATAGCCTACAGCAGATTGCTGGTCCGGCGGGGGGGGATCGGTGGTGGTGGGTGCACTGGCCTGCTGCTCCTGCGCAGTTGGGAAAGGTACAGGCTCGTCCTGTGTCAGGCGCTCGGCCCCAAGATGTCCTCCGCTAGGGGGAGAAGGGACAAATCCCTAAAAGACCTGCTACAGAAGACAAAAGAGCACTCCGCAGTGCAGACGGCAGCAGGAACGGCGCTGATGGACGGGGAGGACGTGCCAGCAACGAAGGCTTTCATGGTGGAGCTTTCTTCCGCCATTAAAGAAGACATTCAAGATCTCCGCTCGCAGCTGTCTGCGGATCTCCGTGAGGTCCGGCGGGATGTGGATGGAATTGGAGAAAGGGTGGCGACATTAGAGGAACATGATCTAAGCAGAGAAGACGATATGCACCAGCTGCAGCAGGAGATGATGCGCCTTCGAGACCAAAACATAGATCTGCAAGCGCACGCGGAGGACTTGGAGAATCGCTCCAGACGTAACAATATCCGGATCCGAGCAGTCCCGTGGAAGGGTGAAGGCGACGACCTCCGTGAGTATGTCAATGCTCTGTTCCTGCAGATCCTTGGGGATGAGGAAACGCGAGAGATACAAATGGACCGTGTCCATCGAGTGGGCCTGCCGCGTGGTGCTAAGGCTCCTCCCCCTGACATCCTTGTCTGCTCCTCCCCCTGACATCCTACGTAGAGCTAGAGACCTTAATCCAATACAATTCCGCGGTCACCATCCGGTACTTTATCAGGACTTAGCAGCTTCCACATTGATGAAACGAAGAGACTTCAAGCCTATCACCAACCATCTACGAGAGCAGAAGATCCCTTACTCTTGGGGCCATCCATTCCGCCTTATCTTCAAATTCCAGGGCAAATTGCTGCAGTTACGATCCCTGGAGGAAGCATATGATAAACTGGGCATGGACAGGCCTCCTGCTGGATCAGACGAAGATCATTCACTCCATCGCGGGCATCGGCGCTCCTCGGGGTGGCAGCGAGTGGGGAGGCCGCTTCCGGGCGCTGCGCCGGACACGGCTACTAGCAAGCTAGAGAGGGAGGCAGCCCTCTCATCAGTTACTCGAGTGACCGACAACCCCACGACACCCTGAGGTTCTTAAATTGGCGACCACATGGGCAATTTAGTTGGCGCCGGAGGGAGGAGGCCCTTCGATGAAGCGCAGTGCTCCTGCACCCTAGACATCGGTGTGCTGGACACGTTGATCTGTGTGGGCTGTGGGCCCCGGCCACGTCTTCCCCTGTACGGTATGACCCGAATTGGGGGTGAGCCATGTACCCTGGAACATTTGACCTATCTGACGGACTTGTGTCACTCCACTGGTTTTTCTGGTTTTTCTATTTGGTTTTGTTGTTATGTCTCACTAGCAATTTGGGGTTTTTGGGGTTTATGGGACTGTTTTTGGGGCTCCGCATCAGTTCATAGACAAGGATGGCAGTTATCCGGACCGTGGGTCTTTGAGGGCTCCACATTAGTTCTCCGGCAGGTCTGGCAGGTGTCTCTCTTAAGGAAGGTGAATTGCACTGGGCCAGGCTCAGGTGGGCTTGGGCTACTAGATGTCTTTCTTTCCCCTGTTAGATTCGATGGGTAGGGACTTGAAAATTGTAAGCTTGAATGTACGTGGATTGAACAACCCAGTCAAACGCTCTGCAATACTGTCTCTCTTAGAAAATGCTGAGGGGGATATCTGTCTGCTGCAGGAAACCCATTTGTTACCCAAAGATACTAAGCGGATGAGAGATAATCGCTTCCCACTGCAGCTGTGGTCCTCAGGGTCGGCTAAGAAAAATGGGGTTGCGATCCTCTTTAGTGCTCGTTCACAATGCAAAGTCATCTCCACTGTGGCAGACATCAAGGGCAGGTTTTTAGCAATCCGCGTACAATGGGGAGATACACAAATGACAAAGGGGTCTTTATATGCCCCGAATGAACGGCAAGAACCCTTCCTACGACTAGCACTCTCTGAGGTTCTTGCCTCTCCAGACGCGGCACTTTTGGTGGGAGGCGACCTGAATGTGGTAATGGATTCAGCGGTGGACAGATCAGAGCAAAGATCGCATCAAACGGGGGCACTGTCGCAGGGAGGGAAGCAATGGTTAACTGACTGTGGGCTGAGCGATGTATGGCGTACTCTGCACCCGAACACGCGTGACTACACTTACTACTCTGCAGCTCACAAAACCTATGCCCGATTGGATCACTTTTTAGCTTCCCCCTCTCTCCTCTCTGACTTGCACACAGCAGATATCACTCCCCGTTCCCTTTCGGACCATGCCCTCATATCAGTACTACTCACGTCTCATGGTACGCGATCCTCACCGCCGGGCTGGCGTCTTCGCGACTCCCTTTTGCATTCAGAGGAGGTCGCTACTCGAATTCGGAGTACTATAGTACACTACCTCGCGGAAAATGACCAAGCGGGTACTCCTCTCATGGCGGTTTGGGAAGCCTTGAAGCTAGTAGTGCGGGGCGAATTTATCGCGATCGCCGCATCCTTTGCGCGACTATGCAAAGAAAAGCGTGCAGAACTGGAAAGAGAGGTGGGAGAATTGGAAGCAGTCCACAAGCGGACCGGAGCCCCCAGAGTCTGGAGGGAACTGGAAACACGGCGGCGTATGCTGAAACACCTAGACTTAGACAGGGCAGAGTATGCCCTCCTGAGACTACGTCATAAATTCTATCTCAGCGGGGACAAAGGGGGGAAGATGTTGGCACACAGATTGCGGGCGCGAACACAGATGACCGCGATACAGTCTATTCGAGATCTGAACGCGGTGGAGAATACCACAAACACCCTTATTGTCGACACCTTCCGCCAGTTCTACCAACGCCTTTACACAAAGGGGTCTACTGGCTCACATAACATAACGGAATACTTGAACTCTTGCGATATCACTCCTCTGTTTAAATCATCGGCTGACACCTTGGACTCGGCCATTCGAATAGAGGAAGTCATTTCAGCGATTGCACGATTGAAGTTGGCCAAATCCCTGGGTCCGGATGGCTTCCCCTCACTGTTTTACAAAACATTCTGCATGGAGCTGGCTCCCCTTTTAACGAGGCTTTTTAACTCTTTCCTCGAAACTGGGGAGGTGACACCCTCAATGTCCGAAGCGGCCATTTCTGTCATTCTTAAACCTGTAAAGGATCCTAAGGAGTGCTGGTCATACCGGCCCATTTCACTCCTTAACATCGAGGCGAAGTTATTCGCGAGTATATTGGCAGCGCGACTTGGTCCCTTGATGATGGCCTTATTGACCCAGATCAATCCGGTTTTATCCCGACGCGGCAAGGAGGGGACAATACCAAACGGCTCCTTCATCTCCTATACTTAGTTCACCGGTCCCGTACGCAGGCCTTCTTCCTCTCAAACGAGGCGGAGAAGGCCTTCGACCGCGTCGACTGGAGCTATCTATTCGCAGTCTTGCGGGCTTTCGGATTCGGCGATAACTTTGTCCGGTGGGTACAGTGCCTATATGCCTCCCCCAAGGCTGCAGTACGGGTGAACGGGTGTAAATCGACCCTTTTTCCCATTGCTAGGGGAACGCGGCAGGGCTGTCCCTTGTCCCCGCTGCTATTTGCGCTCTACATGGAGCCTTTTGCCCAACGCATACGATCCAATCCTGACATTGTAGGTATCAAATTTGGCGCTGACACACACAAGATCAGTATGTACGCGGACGATGTTATCCTCTCACTCACACAGCCCCAGTCGACCCTGCAGCATCTGTCGAGAGAGCTCCTTGCTTTTGGAGATGTCGCGGGATTCAAAGTTAATTTTTCTAAATCGCAGATTCTCAACATCTCTATTCCTGACGCTGAGATCCAAGACCTGCAACAGGATTTCGCCTTCCACTGGGCTCACACAGACATAACGTATCTGGGTGTTCGGCTGACCTCATCCATTACCAAAACCACTGCCCTTAATTATAAGTTATTGCTGGAACAAACGACCAAGGCATTGTCCGCCTGGTCCCGTCTCAACCTGGCATGGTACGGGAGGTTAGCGGCAGTGAAAATGACCGTGCTCCCACGCATCCTATACATCTTTCAAATGCTTGCTGTGAGTCCCCCACCAGGCACCCTTCGAAAATTACAGGGGCTCCTTAACAAGTTCCTGTGGGATAATAAGAAACTGCGGGTTGCATTATCCCTAGTAACCTCTCCGAAAGCTAGCGGTGGGCTTGGCTTCCCACTAGTGAGTGCGTATTACCAGGCATCTTGCCTTCGCTACATTACAGAATGGAACAGGCCCTTGTCCAGTAAACACTGGAACTTTATGGACCAAACAGTGGCTGGCTGTAATATCTAGCGCGAGTTGTGGCTCCTGCGCAAACACAGGGCTTGGGGCCTATACTCCTCTCCGGTTACATCGCCGACCCTTAAGGTGTGGGATCAGCTGGCGCGCCAGAAGGGGTGGACCACGTTCACCCTACCCTATGACCCCTATTGTGGACAACCCCGATTTCCCACCAGGTTGCGCGTCACCAGTCTTTCACCGATGGAGGGAGGAGGGTTGTAAAAGGGTGGGTTCTCTCTTTGACCCAGACGGCTTGATTCCCTTTCCTCAATTGCGCAAGGATCATTATGATCTCCCAGAGCCAGACGCTTTTCATTACTCACAGCTTGCGCACTGGGTGACACAGCCCTCACACTTCGCACACATGTCCCGCCCCTTGACGACTTTCGAAAAGTGGTTGGTCTGTAAAAAAGGATGATCGTAAACTCATATCTGAACTATACGCTATGATTATTGCACGCCTTAAGACGCAACGCACAAAAGCACAGGTTCGGTGGGAGACTGAATTAGGACGGCCCTTAACGCAGAAAGAATGGGAACACATCTTTTATCGGGTGCATCACACCGCTTCCAGTTCAGCGAGGGCGGATTCTGCCTATAAAGTGGTTACTTATTGGTATTATACCCCAGAGCGCATCAAATCGTGGGATAGAACTAAGTCAGACCTCTGCTGGCGGGGGTGTGGTCTTACTGGCACTTTGGCACATTTACTGTGGCATTGCCCGAAACTATTGCGGTACTGGACTGCAATCATCGACGACCTTGATGCTGCATTTCAGATTACATTTCCGCGAACACCTGAGCACACACTACTGGGACTTCCCCACTCTGGGTCCTTCCCTTTGCGATCACTGAGGGGTAAGCAAATAGCCCTGGCATTGCTTGCGGCACGGCAGGTACTGCTGGCGCAGTGGGGGTCCACGTCAGCTCCGGACCCTCGAGATTGGATTCAGAGGCTTTGGCATCTCTTAGCAATGGAGCGTCTTTCGCTCCGTGTAGATGGGAAAGGCTCGGAATATGCCGAAATATGGGCCCCATTCTTACAACTCCTTACCAAAGACATGAGGGAAGTGACATGCCCGAAATATCTGCAAATCTTACAGCTCATACCACTGGAACCACCAGGTGCCTCTGATAAGTAATCGGAAAGACGCTAGCCAGGGACTGACGGATAGGGAGAGGTAGAAGTGTAGGTCCTGAACTGATGCGGAGGGGGTTGGGGAGGCTAGGGCGGAGGGAGGGGGGGCTGTTTGTCTATTTTTCTGTTACATTTTGTTCTATAAAAGTGGTATCTTAGCCAAGTGCCCTATCATTGTGCTAAAGACTGCATCTTATCGCGGGGTCGCCCTCCGGGGTGTAGACCTAAACGCTGTGTTCTGTCTTTAAGAGTACGCTCTGCCGGCGTTCAGATGCAGGCAGCTAAGCTGTGTATTCCTGTTCTTCTACCACGTAATAAAAACGATTGATTCCTAAAACTGAGGTCCTATACTTTCCTTTCTTATCAGCACTCAACCTGCCTTACTGCCACAATCTTCTTTGAAATTTACCACCTCTGTTACACATTATAACCTCTTCAGACCATACCTTTAAATTGAACTATACATAACCAACATAGCAACTTCAGCGAGCTAGCAAGTACTGAACATATGTAGGATCCACCCTCATTCAGCACAGCTAAAGCACTCAATAACCTATTAGTACTCAAAAAGCTGGACTAAAATAGTTGTCTAATGGGACTACTGAATGGGACTATTCCAATACTCCTTGCACCGTTCCATAAGGTCATAAACATGCCTAAAAAACTTTTTTCAGTCTATTCGGCCACACTCCCACCCCATCGGTTCACTGACACAATATCGATGTAAAAAATATCGAGTTAAAGATATAGACAACAAAACAGTAACGCTTTTCTTCATGCTTGATCTTCCAAACAAAGTTATTCCGGGCATTAATAAATACAGCCACGGAGTATGACACAGGGGGGGACCATCGTACAAAAATGCTTGTTTTAGCAGCCCCTTCGAAGACACTTCGGGAGTTAGAAGGGTAACTGGCAACCGCAGAAAGCCCCAGAAGCCCTTCCTTCCTGGCAGGTCTGAAACAAGCCTAGGAAATATGGGGTTAGCGGAAGATTGTGCCTCAAACAATGCAAGTTCAGAGCATCCATGGCAGCTTAAATGAGACAAGTAACTCCCGGTCTCAGTTTGAAATGTAAATTAAGAAAAGCATGACTCATTAACTGTGTAAACTGACTGAAAACAAGAGCTTTTGCATTTCTACAATTCCTACACGGCATTTACGCTGCTTCGGGTCACTCAAAGAGAGAGGAACAAATGTTTAGGAGAGCACCACCAATAAGGTTGTCGGTGGTGAATGATAGTTTAGGCTGTCAAGCCGACTTCGGGGCGGAGAGCACGTTTGTGCAAGCAAGCGAATCATGATGAGCTCGACATGTGGTTGTCACGAAGAGTCAGTGCCTCTGAGAGGCTGTCAAAGAAGTATGTCCGTTCCTGTGTCGGGCGACTGGCGGAGGCGAGACACCCTGGATACTGGTCATGTCCGTGGATGATGTACATGAGGATTGCGTGTTATGTCTAGTGCACCACTACCGGAGTTATAATGGTGCTCGAGTTTCATGCCCCCGCTGAACAAATGCTTCTTGGGCGTTGCTATGCGTGCCTCGAACTGACGTGTTGATAAAAATAAATGCTGGCTGCATTACAGACCACGAGCCAAATATAAAAGCAAAGCTCCGTCCCAACCCCACACGAAGTACAAGAAAGCCACACCCAGGCATGAGGGTATGTTGAGCACATAGAGAAAGAAATACTATACACGCCTTCTGCCTAAGTCAAGGGGACGGAATGAATTAAATACGCCTCCCCCACAAAAATGTCTGCAGTAATAGGCAGCCTGCCTCTTCCATGCCTCTGAGCTGCCTAGTGCTGATACCCTGGCTATATCAGGGCCGCGATCGGTGGTGTCCCCTTCTTTGGGAGCTACCAGACTTAATTAGCGCGGCAGGTGAAAGGTCGGGATGCTGGGAAATGAGGTAAACGTCGGCAAGTATATAGGACACGATAAACGCGCACGCAGCGTTGCGTGAGAGAATACTTTCAAATGAGATTCCTAAATAAGATTTACCATAATAGCCAGCATGTGCATTGACTCTAAAATAATCACGTTTGATTGTTGATAGGCAGCGATATATTATATTGCGAGTGCAACTACAAATATTAACTGTATCATACGAGCTGACAAAATTCAGTTTGTTATGCACTGACTTTGAAATATTACGAACGGACGGAACAATGGAATCACTTCTTTGGGGACAGTAATTATACCAGAGAGCCACTTCCAATGCCCGGAGGGGGTAAGCATCAGCGAGTGCCAGATAACACGGTCATGCGTCTCCTGCCGCCCCCTTTTCCGCATCCGAGCTTGCTATGGGCGAAGCCCCCACTTCTTTGGCTGCGGCCGCGAGCCGCCAGTACCGCGCCCCCCCTGCATACGTTACAGCCCCTGCAGTGCGAACGAGGGCGCGTCCCCCGCCTATCGCGGCGGGACCTCCTAACCGTACACTGCATTTAATACCGCTTCTATGCGGCGCGAAGGCGCATTTAACGCATAAAAGTATAACCTGATACTAAACTAAACACTAAAGTATAACCTGATACTAAACTAAACACTACGTCTAGGCCCCCTCAAACCTCCCGTGCCAGACTGCACGCTGCCGACCGGAAACCTCGCTCCCCGTCAACGACGCGCCTCTGCAGCTTGCTGGAGATCTGAGGGGACAAAGAGGCCGAATACTCCAGGGCGCAGCCTTAAATAACTCTCCCCTGCCTTCCTGCGCACCCTGATGACATCACCGGCCCTCCTTATTCAATACACCCCTTCTTAGCCAACTTGGAGGGGGCTCGGTCTCGTGGCGCAACTAAGGGCGCCCCTCCCTTAGGCACGGGGGCGCCTGTTCACTCCTTGCACCGTTCCATAAAAATTACTATTCCAACTCCAGTGAGTGCAACAATAGGGAAGTTGTTGAATAGCAAAGGAGTCAAATTTACTATTCCCACTCCAGTGAGAGCAACAGCAGAGAAAGTGTTGGATAGCGTAGGGGCATAAATTACTATTCCCACTCCAAAGAGTGCAACATTAGGGAAAGTGTTGGATAGTGGAGGGGTAAAAATTGTTATTCCCACTCTGGTGAGTGCAACAGTAGGGAAACTGTTGGATAGCGAAGTGGGTAAAAATTACTATTCCCACCTCAGTGACTGCAACAGTAGAGAAAGTGTTGGATAGTGGAGGGGTAAAAATTACTATTTCAACTCCAGTGAGTGCAACATTAGGGAAAGTGTTGGATAGCGGAGGGGTAAAAATTACTATTCCCACTCCGGTGAGTGCAACATTAGGGAAAGTGTTGTATAGCGGAGATACAAAAATTACTATTCACACTCAAACAGTTAAAACAAAAATAAAAAATATTAAAAATTAAACTAAATCATAAAAAATAAATAAACACTATTTAAAAAATGAAAAATCAAATATATTAAATATATAAAAAGAAAACATATTATAATAATAATTCCATATAACAAAAAACTACAAATAATATACAACATAAAATAATCAACAAATATATGAAAAATAAACTAGAAAATATTTACAAACAAAAAAATTAATGAAGACATAAATGTATTTCCTACCCTATAACACCACACCAATAACAAAACACTTTAACATTTTTAATTAAATTTACTTCCATAATTAACATAATTAATAATCAATTAAAAAATATTATTAATAAAAAAACTAATAGATATTAATTGACTACACACACTTTAACACTATAATATCCACAACACACACCTAAATTAAACTATAAACTACTAATAAAACACAATTAAAACTTATTTTTAAATTAAAAACTATTACTATTAACAACTAATAATAAAATAATTAAAATGTATTTAATACCCACACTTTATCCCTTTAAAAGTAAAAACAACACACAAAAAAAACAATTACCCAAAATAAATATCAAATACTTAACATTAATTAACAACTATATATTAATTAATTAAATACAAATTACTTCCCACCCTTTGCTCCTTTAAACACCACAACACACACCTAAAATTAATTACACAATTACCATAATTAATTACCAATTAATTAATTAAAATTAATTAACAACAAATTATTAATTAATAGTAATTTACTTTACACATTTAACACTGTAACATCTCAATTAAACAAATATTAATAAATAAAAAATAATCAATACATTTAATATAATTAAATTACTTCCCACCCGATTCCCCTATAAACCCACAAGCCGCTACGGATCTAAAAATGCAAAATTTAAATAAAAACATATTAATTACTACAAAAAAATTAACACATATATTAAAAATACAAACAAGTCTTGTACAAAAAACATACAAAACATACATATAAAATATATACTAAAATAGCTAATATTAATAAAAAAACGATATTTGTACCAACTATATTTTTGCAAACGATATTAAACACTTCGATATTTTTAAAATCGATATTACTTACCTTAAGTCGATATTCTTGACTAGATATTTGTGCAACTCGATATTTTTACTCTATAATCTGTCCCTGCACCCACCCCATCATACCATCACCAGGTCAGCTGATTCTTTGTCAAAACAGGGCTATACACAAGCTGCTGGCATTGTTTTCCAAGCAGTAAATTCCACAGTCCCTCTCTCCATGAGTTGAAAATGCATTGCAACACGATTGATACAAGTGAGTGCTGCCCCTCTCCTCTCCTCACCTCACACTAATATAAATATGCATATTTGATATATCTCTGCTTAAGTGATTGTGGCTGTGTAATTATCCTAGATATGTCTATGTCTTTACCAGAACTATCCATAAAACTTCAAAAATTATCCGTACCCAACTGCTGCTCTTGGTATTATATGTAAACCGCCTTGCCCCTACAGCTCTGTTAATTGTGTAAAATATTTCTGATCAAAATGGTATTACGGCCGAATGAATATATTTACTGGAATAATAAGATGAAGTTTTAGTCCTGAGCTAACTCAACATTGACTCATCAATGTGCAGAAATCAGTAGCAAGGAAATAGCGGGAACACAGGGAAAGGCTTCTACAGTGTAGCATGCTATGTTTGGCATGGTGACTCTATGGGGGAAAGACCCCGGCAGAATCACATTACAGGGCAGGGATGCAGGATAGATCAAACGCTGCCAGTCTACACCCCATAGAGAATTGAGATCCCGCAAGCCCTCCCCCTCCAAAGGAGCTGAAGACCTGTCTCTTAAAAGAGTACTTTAGCCGGACACACACAATCTTCCAGTTACTAAACCATGCCTCAAGCTAGCCCGTCTTTAACACTAGCCCCTTGCATCCTTCATGTATCCTCTCTCTTCCCACCCATTACCCTCATCTTGCCATTCAAATTCACAATATATTCCCACTGTTATACCCCATGTTGTACAGCTCTCTGTTACTTCGCACCTAGGTCCGTAATTTCATAATTTATACGATACATATATATTTGCATATGAACATGTTTCAATTTCTGAAGTATTCTATACATTAAGGGGTTCACTCGGAGTAACACTGATGATTCCTGTATTAAAATCATCCTTACACATCAGCTTGTTAATTGGAACCCCAAATTCAACCTCAATGTGAGGGGCAGGAGGCACAATTCAAGGCCTATTGCAATATTTGAATAAATCATCACTAGCACTGTTTCCTTAGATTCTGAAATATGTGACAACACAAGCACTTCATATCAAATAGTGCTGGGGCTCAAAGTTTTGCTCAGAAGCTCAATTGTCAGGGGTGCCAAATTCCACGGCTGCCAAGTCTTTATTCCACCTCATGCCTTGTTCCTCCATCACCAGACACTGCCTGATGTTTTATCTCACTCCTTAAGGCTCCTTTTTATCCCTGGTTTTTCCTTTGTCACTGTATTTCCGTCTTTCTCTTCCTCATTCTTAGGTCGAGCCTAGGCAGTGCATGGGCTGTCTACAAGTCCTGCTGTAATCAATAAAACAACTTTTTTCCCACCTCCTGCTTACCATGGGTTGACTCCAGGGTCACTCTTATTTGCTGCCTCCTAACTGGTTCAAGCAGCCCTTATGTCACTTCCGTTGAAGGCTGAGAAGCACCAACCAAGTACAGTTTGCTAATGCTTTCGGAGTTTAACTGTTGTTTGAAAGAACTCCTTTTCCTCTGCTGTGCTGCCCTTCCATGCACTACAAGCCCAGCTCGTGACTCCGGTGCCATGTGTTTCTCCAGCGACCATCTTTTTGAAAAAATAGTTTCCTGCTCATCGCTTCCTAATCTTCCCGTGCGGTTGCGTCCCCGCCCACCACCTCCCGCACAGCTCATGCCTTTGGTGCCATGCGTGTCTTCAGCAACCGTCTTTTTAAAAAAATAGTTTCCTGCTCGTCGCTGCCTTTGTTGGAGCATCGACCGCTCTGTTCCTGTCAGTGATTTCCACCTGGCATTGTGACGTTGTGCGGAAAATGGTTGGTGTTTATTTAATTAATCATGTGTGTGAAGCCGGCGGTTTTGAATTATGTTTATGTTCAATTGGTGCTCGTGCTCAGCCAAGGTCATGCTATATGAACCTGCAAAAAAAAAAAAAAAGAACTATATGCAGTTCCAGATGGCCTTGAATTTACCTATGTGGTTTTAGCAACTTTCAACAGAAGCACGTCTGCTTGATATCCGTCACCGGTTGTAAATTAGACTGCCATTTTGTTGCGGCAGTAGCAAAGTGTACTATAATTGCATAATACATTTAAGAACAGTTTTATTCAAAGTGTATATCTTTTTGGCGTTAAACCACTGCAAACCACTCTAAAACATTAGGGAAACAGTAAAATACATTTACTACATTGGAAGAAAAATTTTAATGTCAATATTTTATTTCCTATTTTTATTATGTTCACGTTTAAAAAAAAAGTTTGCTGTGAATCGGAAGCTTATGCACTTTGGTCTTTTGCCAACTTCAATGGTTAAATGCAGCAAAAAGTATATCAGGTCGCCGAAAAGAAACTTTCTGCTTCTGCATCATGAATTGCCGGTGTTCTAATAGCTAGTGAGACTGAATATCAAGTGCCTTTTTTATTTCTACCATATGTGGACGGGCTAGTGTCGGAAGTGACGTGAAAGTCTGCTAGGAAGATGGCAACAGCCTAATTGAAGAGCAAAGTAACTTTTGCTTTCAAGATGCATGGCTTGGTCCTGCGAGCATGAGTGTCCCCTGAATGAAAGGGCAGGGGTAGAGGCATGTGTGCGAGTCAGTGGATACGAAGTAAGGTCGAATTTGAGGTTGATTCAGTACTTCATGCATACTGGACGCCCATGCAATATGTCTTGTGTCTTCTATTGAATAAGTACAGTGCAGTCACAGCTACCAAATGGCCATTGATTAAGTGTGACACCTTTAGCCATTGTTTGCATTTTATTCAACAGCCCGTTGCTTTTTTGGGACTTATAGTTTCGTTTTTGAGCTTTTAATGATGGGCTCATAAACCACAGCATATAAACTGCTAAAAAGTAAAGACAAGCTTCAGCTGTCACCCGTTACATGGACCATTTGGTGGCAATGTTGAAACTATACTTTTGTATAGGGCTGACATTGAGTTGAGAAGCCTGCAGTACTCACATTCTGGTGCAGTTACTGGGCTCTAGAATCCTAGCTTCCGTATTTGTTGTCAGCAGTGCTTTAAATGAGCTGAAAAAGGTAAGTGTACATTTGTATGGATTAGTAGGAGCCAAACCAATTGTGGGGCACCCTCACACTGTAATTCTCGCTCACTAACACCATATTTGTAATTAGTCACAGTCCGACGCTGCTCGCAAGACATCTTACAGTCCTTGAAACGAGACGTGCTCCCCTAGTCAAGTTTGGCTTTCGTGTATTTTGAGCACAAAGCTTTACACAGTATGAAACTTCTGTGTGCGGTTTACAGTACATGATAAAAGTGCCCTGATGGTTAACACAATCGGAACGTCAGACAGAGGAGTTAATGCGGATTCAAAACAAAACTCAAATTATTTCTTTCACATTTAAGAACAACCAATGCCACTGCTTGTTATTTTATACCATTCTAATGCTTTGAGCATACATACCCTGTCAATTCTCTCCCTACCATATTATTATTCTATAAGAAAACTATTCTGCAATTTGCTGTAACAATGCACATTGGTGCCGCTGTCAAATCCTGAAATTACTTCCCATTCTGTGTTTTTGAATTATGATGATTAGACTCCAGGGACAAATCCACAATTTTAGCCGTGGTGCATAGGCATTGAATGGTATTTCTGCATACTTCAGAAGCCAGAATGTATGCAGGGTTGTACGTGGAACTACGTTTCATCAATCATTTGATGCTTTTAGGAAATATTTAATATTTAAAGTATTTAGGAAAATATAATAGATTTTTCAGATTTCTCTAAGGGCCGGGCTTAGTTCTCAAAAATTCACAACATCTCTTTTAAATTGGAACATAATGTAGCACCTACTGTCGGTTTTAAAAGCAGTGTGCCTAGCACCCACAATGATTTATATAAAATAATTATGAAATCCATCCAATTAATATATGAATCTTAATAACCACACTTTCATTTTTCTTGCCGCTATGTTCTTAAAAATGGGCTGAGAGTCACAGAAGACGCCACACATGAGGCCCAACAAGCGTAATTGCAACATAAAATGTTGTTTCTCTACTCTTGTGCGGAATGCAGAATTAATTGTATATCACTTTTCCTCAATGGAAAGATAGAGAAGATGTGTTCTGCGGGTAAGGTTCCAAGTATCGGTCATGTTTTTCAGGCAGACAAATAGACTGAAATGCAGTGGTGGGGCGGTGGGGCGGGGCGGGGTGGGAGGAGGGAAGTCGACAGACGACGGAATAGGTAAAATGAAATAAATAAATAAAACCTATTACGTCATCTGTCGACTTCCCCTCCGCCCTTCCCGCCCCGCTCCACCACCCCACCATGCTTACCTGCACCGGCCGCGACTGCTGAAATGTCCTGTGACAAAGACAAACCTCCGTTTTGGAAATTATGTATTTCTGCATGTTTTTAAAATGTAATAAAAATCACAACGTTTGTGAGATTCCAAAAACTTTCCAGTTAAGCTTACAGAGGAAAAACTTTCCGTCATCGCAAATAGAGGTGGGCGAGCCAACAAATTAACAGTGCAAGCCCAGCCAGAGCCAAGCCAAGGGTCTGGCTTGGATCTAAGAGCCCGTGCACGAGCTGGGCTCTGAAAATGTTCGCCATGTAAATCATACAACAAACAGAACATAAAATATGAGGATGGCAAATCACACTTCAGAAATGTGATTTCTTTCACATGTGAAACCCTTACCATTAATATATCCATTATAGCACTGCACTGACAAGTATTTATTAGAAGTGATAATTTTTAAACATCAGCTTAGGACCATTCTGACCCCGTACCCACCCTGGTGACAGTGCCATTTTAAACTACCAGGCATGACAGTTGTAACGTCAACCCTGTAAGCAATTGTATTTGTATTTCTATAGCACTTACTACCCCATACAAGGTGTTAAAGCGCTTTTTGGCAAGTAGCACGCTACTCCAGAACACATTACTGCCCTCCTTCTACGTCCAATCCCTTCCTGCCTTTCTTTGATTCAATCCTCTAGTCCTCTTTTCTCTTTCATTCTTCTCCACTGCATACACCTTCTACCTCTTTATATCCTTCCTTCCATCCGGTATTACTTCCTTTCATTTGCTTCATTCCTCTCTTCTTTCTTTCCTTCACTCCTTTCACTTTTCCTTACCTCCTTCCCTTCTCTTGATTACTTACTTCACCTCTACCCCACTCTCTTCCTCTCATGTTCCCTCTCTTTCTCGTTCACTAATTCCTTCCATTCTCTCACAAAGTCCTTCCATTTTCTTCATTCCTTAAACCTCCTCTCTCCCTTCCTCCCTTCTTTCCTCCCTTTTCATCTTACACTATCTCTTCCCCCACATCCTTCCCTCAAACCCACCCTAATCTCCTACCTTCTTTTACTCTCTCTTCCAATATCTCTACCACTCTTCCTCCCTATATCCTTGCTTCAAGCCCACCCTTCCTTCATTATAACTTGATATTTACTGTAATACACAACACCACACAATTCCAAAGCACACAATTCACCAGCACACAATTTAACACCACCCAGCATAATTACACTATACATACCACTCAGAACAACTTAATTCAACTCCACATAATAACACTTTACTTACTACCACATAAAACTAATCTATACCACTTAGCAAGAATCCACATAAATAAACTCCACATCATGCCACATAATTCCAATCAGCATTATTTCACTCAACGCTGCACAGTTCTACGCCACACAAATCAATTCAACACATTTCCATCCCACACTAAATAATTTGACAAGAAACCACATAATGCAAATCAAAAACACAAATACATCACACACCACATACATACAATCCACCACATAATTCCACATCACACCACAAAATTCAACAGCACACAATATAAATAAACTCCACTACATAACACTCCACTACAAGATACCATAACACATAAATACTCCCCATAACACACAATCCCACCCCACATAATTCCAAAACACTAAATACCACATAATTACCATCCACATAATTTCACTGCACACCATACCACATAATTCCACTACACACCACATACATCCACTACACTCCAAAAAATATAAGTAAAAAACATTTACATTTACAGCGCCAATGGTTCTAACTCTCACACATGCGAAACCTATTGCATTGCCAATGCTTGTTTTCTCCTGTTGTGTTTTTCTCCCTCTTGCTCCGGATCAAAGTCTAAGGAGGAAAAATAATTGTCGGTACCCACCTGCCACCACCGGCTCAACTTTAACTATGGCAGTGGTAAACATTTTAAACCATCAAGAAAAATCGTCAGAAGTATTGGATAGAGAATTCTGATGAGCACAGGAAATTGATTTTTTTTTACTTCTCATTTTTGTTAACACCGGATATTACTGCCTACAGCAACTAAAGCAAGGTTGACCCTGCGAGTTCGAAAATGAAATGGTTTTTCAGTTAGTTCTCCACTGCAGCACTTAGAGCAGAGCAATTTATAATGGTATTACCAGGGAATGCAACACATTCAATTAGGCGTTGGCTCTGTGGTCAAATGTTTTAATGCCTCTACAGTATCTTGAATTAATCGCTTTTATTTTTGATTTATACAATATGATGTCAGGGAATTTGCTTAATGTTCATTTTTTTCTGAACGGTGTGAGAAAGAAGTCAATTATTCTGACAGGTTTGATCATATTCCTTTAACGAATGAATTCCTAACATATTTAACTTATCCGCTGACACTTCTAGACCACAGGAGGAGGGAGAACCTCTTGCCGCATTAAGGGCTACACCGGAGCTGGCTGCCCTGGAGATATGGCTGCCATTATGCAAATGAAGGCAGCCCATGCCCAGGTCTGCTGCATGCACTGCAGATGGAGGGGGGCTCTGCTAAAAACAGGGCCCGGTGCAGACGTGTATACGAATATACTGCACAATTCTCCAGCAATATCGAAAATACACATATGCTCTTTTTTTCATTGGTTCTTCCAACCTACACCATTTTAACTGAAGGCAGAATATGCTAAACTACTGAATACGGACTGAATAGCTTTAGGTACATAAACTAATCAATATTGACTAAAGGTACTAGTAAAATTACTGTCACACATTCTAAATGAACTTCACGGTAACCCTTCTAGTAATATTTACATCGGATCGTTGTGTGTGTAGTATATAGATTTACATTTACAAGTGGAGAGGTGTGGTGCAGCAGCCAGGGCAGCTGACTTCAGAGCACAGGGTTCAGGGTTCGATCCCCGGCTCTGGCGGCAGCTCAGCTCAGCACCATGTGACTCTGGGCAATAGCTCACTTAATTTCCACGACGGCCCCCAGCGCCTTGAGACCCGTAAGGGTGAGTAGCTGCGCTATATGAAAACGGACTTGCATACATGCAGCAAATGAATTGTAAGAACAGCATAGGACAGCTCAGAGGTATGGGCATAAAAAAAGCACTAGGCCTAATTACCCTTCTTTTACATCGTGCAATATACCCTTGTGCCTTTTAGTGTCTTGCTAATGTACAGCTTTCAGCAGTCATGCCGTGTCATCCGTGCATTAGCAAGATATTAATTTTATATTAGAATCTGAAATGCTACATGGCAACGCAGCACGGGTACCAAAGTTGCTGTGCTGCGTTGAACAAGGGGACGAAAGCAGAACGTAGGCATATTTATTAATGAAAATGGCCTGCTGCTGATCATATCCACTGCACAGACACCCAAACAGGCTGCCTAGTACCTCACGCCAACGTTAAGGTGCAGAGGTGTGTGTGTGTGATCTCTAGCATAGCTTTGGTACTGGATAACTACCCTTCCAGTACGAAATCCTTTTGCCTAGACGAATTGGGAAAGATTTCACACATTAGAAGTGTGATGTACAGGGCAGCACACATGCAATGCAGGAGCGGCCGGTATGCTGGAGGAGCGGGAGGGAGAGTGGGGGAGGGGCCCTAGGGGTCGCAGGGGGGATTAAAAAAATCCAACAATCCTACCTGCAGCCGTCCCAGTCGCGCTCTTCTGCTCCTCTTCACCTCTTCAGGAAGGCACAAGCTTCCAGAAGGCCCTGCAGCCAATCCTGAAGCTGCTCTCACGCATGAGAGCAGCTTCAGGATTGGCCTGAGCACCCTTGGTTTGCGCTCTAGGACCGACTGTGAGTCTGTGCCTGCTCTGTCCAACCCAGCTGCATTGTTAGGTTGGAGAGAGCTTTCACTGCGCATAATGGTTTGGCCGGCCAGAGACATCCGGCCAAACCATCATGCGCAGTGATGGGAGTGCACTACCACTCCCCTCAGTGCCTGTCACCACCAGGCCCTGCCCCGAAGACTCGACAGGAAAGGAAAAATAAAATGAGTGTTCTTTTATCTTTCCTTTCCTGCCGTTTTTGGGGGGTGACGCTCCTCCGCCATAGTAGAGGAGCCACCCCTGATGCAATGTGTTGAACCTTTGGAGAAATGTAACATTTCTCCATGTTACCACCAGCTTCAAGGAGGTGTTCACTTCTGAGGCACAGCCCCGTCTGACTATCATAGTAGATCAGCCTTTCTAACAAAAGCTATGGGTGCTTATGTTGTAAAGCTTAGGTCCTACCCAAGCAACGCTCCATCAATGCAATGTGGTACAAAGCAGCACAAAGCACTATTTGCTCTGAAAAAGTCACCCTTCCAGGGCGAAATAACCTTTGTGCTAGAAAGTAAATACCCTAGCAAGAGTTTGTCTTACTTTGCCTGCCTTAGCACAGATGCAATCCCATAATAAATCTGCCCTA
This sequence comes from Calotriton arnoldi, assembly GCA_963921515.1. Lineage (NCBI taxonomy): Eukaryota > Metazoa > Chordata > Amphibia > Caudata > Salamandridae > Calotriton > Calotriton arnoldi. Next base: position 1,508,808 of record CAWUFW010002995.1, on the reverse strand, counting down.
CCAATAGCCTCACAACTCTGTAGTTATAAAATACTAAAAATGATTTTTGAGGTCCTAATACCTTCTGCTAGAGCCTAACAAAGCCCTTTCGCTTTCCTAAGGAAGCATGTATACATCCTAGACTGGTTTGCAAATTTTCCCTTAAAATGTGAATGCAATTCATAAGTGGAACTGATAGTCGTAGGAGCACAATCTTTGTTTTTTGTTGAAGGGGTGATATCTTCAAGGGGTTTCATCTAGGCTTGACTACTGCAACACCCTATTCACCAGTACTTAAAAACGTGGCTTAAATAAGCTACAGACCCTTCAGAACGCGGATGCCCGCCTTCTCCTAAGTATGCCTAGACGTAAATCTGCTTCTCCTGCTCTAGTCCAGTTACACTAGCTGCCTGGTTGAAAAGCATATTAAGTTCAGGGCCATATGTATAGCCTTCAAGTCCTTACATGGCCTGGGCCCAGACCAACTAGCACAGTTCTCTCAGCCTTACGCTCTGTTTATATCTCCCTGCTCTTCTTCCGGTGGAAACCTGGTCGTTCCCAATTCTAAAACTGTGAGATGGGGCGAGAAGAGTTTTGTCACCAGTACTACAAGGCTGTGGAACTCTTTACCCAAAGGAAAAATCTAGAAACCTGGTTGTTCAACCAGTAATCTTATCATGGGTCTCTCATTTATTCTATCGCACCTCAGAAGCTAGCGCCTAGACACCTCCAGGTATTAACCTTGCTTTATAAATATTATTTTCATTTCATTTCCCTATTCTCTTTTGAAGCAGAGAACAGTAAGCAGGAACCTCCCTGAGGTGCTAGTTTGTCATTGTTTATGTATATTAATGAAATAACTTTCATATCACTAGAACTGGGGGTGCATTGCCCATCACCTTCAGGTTCCTCAAGGTTTAGCACCGCACAAGGCATCATGAGGCCAAGTGGCACAGATTCCTTTACATCATATCGCTCCCTGCTACTCTCATGCCCCTGCCCAATAGGTGAGGAAAATAAGTGTCAGTAGCAGAATTTGCTTTATTAATTCTGCCTTGAAGATTATGTTGATTAGTTTTACTGTTATTGACAGTCATATTGGTCATATTATTTTGAGATCATGGTGAAATGGACCTTGCAGCTCTGTTAGTCATCAGGAGCAGTTCATTCAGAGAACTCGAGGAGACTGGGACAACAATATAAATAAGCCTGTCTCATTAGACCTAGGTTGTGGGTGACAGTGGAATCAGAATGAGAGAGCCTCATTAGGGCCTCATTAGTAGGCACACAAATCCACTGTGCTATATTATCAGGCATTAAAAGTGTGAAAGAAAAAGTGCTATAAAGGGACCGAGGGAGAGTGGTATATTGAGATGGAATGAGGGAAAGAGAGTGAGAAAGAGAGAGATGCTGAGTGATAGAAATGGAGGTAAACAGAGATACAGAAATATAGGGAGAGGAGGAAAAGAGGTAAAGAGTAAGAACAAAACTGTGTGAGGGTCATAGAGAAAAAGTGTGAGGAGGCTGAGAGTGGGAGGAAAGGAAGGAAACAATGAGTGGGAGAAAAGGAGGCATGATTTCAATACTTTAATGATGACTGACCTATCCATTTTACATCATCACATTGACTCACACAACTCGAAGGCCACTTTGCTAAGCATAGAACGCAATGTTTTTGGTAATTTGAAGATGGCCGCCACGTTACATGATGCAACATGCATACACAATGCATTGGCCATCTTATAAAAATAGCAAGCATTGTTTACGAGTGAGCTGGGGTGCATTATCCAACATGACGACCCATCACGCAATGAGGTGGCCACCCTTAAAGGACAGAAACAAATGTTTTGTATTCTTTTGACATTCTTGGTCACTACAATTTATAATGCCAATGCCGGAGCATTTAATAAGCATCCAGCATTGGCAAAGCCCACAGAGATTACCAGCATTGAGCAGGAGAGGGCAAAGAAATGTGCATCAAGGCAGCATCAAGAGTGTTACCAGGATGTTACCATGTCTTCCACCGAGCACCCAGTGACCCATAGAGGAGCATCAGGAGGAAAGATGGGTTGGAGTGAGGGTGGCAACAACATCCAGAGTGTCACCAATGTCACCTAACGGTACCTAATGCTCAATAGAGGGGCATGAGGAAGAGGATGTTAGAGGAGAGACAGGGTGAATCAGAGATTGCAAGGGAAAGGTCGTGAGCTGGAGTAAAAGACATACCCTCCCATGGAATGATAAATAAAAAAATACATTAAAATAAGTTATTCCATTACAACAGTAGTGGAAAGATACACCTTATCCAATTAAAAGCAGTGTAAACAAGCTATGCTTCACCGGCAGAAGAAACACAAAATAGAGAGTAAAGGCACACAATAAAGAGCAGGGAAGTGAGATCGACAAGCAAGCCATCTAGTCATGAGCAAGGGATGACAGGAAGCCCACTCTTTGTAGTATAGTATACGATGCTGGCTGTGACCAGCAACTTCAGCTGTCTGTAGCAATAACCCCAAATGAAGATGAGAACTAAGACACACGTGACACAGAGAGAGAATGACAAACCGAGCCCTATGAAAAGCTTTGAGAGATCAAAAGTACAGTTAAAAATAAAGAAATAACGGTGAATGAAAAATACAGTAGAGGTGTGTGTGTGGTGTGGTATGTGTGTATGTGTGTGCACACACATGTTTAATAAATGTTTAATAAACACAGTGATGATCAGACCAGCTGTTAGAAATGGGGTTTCTGGTTGGCTATGGTATGCACCTAAGCCAGGTAGAATCCACCACTCTGGTCAGGGTAAGGGAGTTACACCCCTAAGATAACCCCTGCTCACTCCCTTGGCAGCTTGGCAGAGCAGTCAGGGTTATCCCAGAGGCAATGTGTAAAGCATTTGCGCAACACACACACCCACAAGTGACACACTATTCACACCACGCAAGGTTATATAAAAATATCCCTTGCATCGTTCATAAAACATTAGACCACAATCACATACATTAGGCACTGGTGAAGACGTCACATAGATCAAATAAAATCACTTGGCCAATCGGGCCATTGTCATAACAAAACCAGTAGTGCACTAAAGTAAATACTGGTAGAGTGCACAAGTCGTAAACACATTATGAAACAAAACCCTCACTGTGTCGCTCATACCTTCCCAATATACATCATTGCACCAGGACCCCAACACATAGAGCAGTTAGATAATGCCCCCAACATATGAATCACCAATTATCCCTTAGGGCCTAACAGGACATCACTCCTGGTATCAGGGTTTGAAACAAATGTGGTAATCATAGGCAAAACACCTTCATAAAATAAACTTTCCTCATGACCTTAGGCCATGAGAAATATCGCCGCTCAGGTTAGAGACATAATCCCTACTTAGTTAAGAGTTCAGACACAAGGGGGGCGCGCACACCTTCCACATTGGTAAGGAAACCTCGCTAGGTCTCCCGCTCATAGAGTGCTAAAAAGGCAGCTGCCCGCTTTACTGAAGGGGCGGCTCGCTCCCAGGCGGCACCGCACTGAGGGATGCTGGGCACAAACAACAGGGGAATAGGCAACCCCTTGGTCCCTGGTCAGGACCCGCGGGATGTAGGCGGGGCGGCCTCTCCCGCTTCACTACACGAGCAGAAAAGGTTTCTCTCCTGATTTGGGGCTCTCACCAGTGCAGCTGTGAGGCGGTAGCTCTCTTCCTTTTGAGGGTGTCCTCGCGTCCCTGGAGCAGGCATCTGTTACTGGGTTGGCGGTGGCTCCCTTACCTTCAGGGAACGGGCTCGCTGAGGAAGCACGGGGGCACCCGGTGCGGCATCTTTGAGGGGGTGGAGTGTCAGAGGGCCGCGGCCCTTCTTCCGCCTATGCTCCTGCGGTCACGAGGATGGCTAGGTTGCCAGGCAACGCCCCGCACTCCTGCGGCACTCCCCCCCCACTGCCGAGCGGCCGCTTTCGCACTCTTTGTGGAAATGGCCCAGCCTCGAACTCAGGCCCACGACAGTGTGGCGGACAGTGCGCCCGGAGAGTAACGATCCAAGGAGAGCTAGAAGGCCTCCCCAGGCAGTCTCCCATAAAAAGAAGCAAAAGTGAGCTCCTCCACCTCCAAGAACTTCCAGTCAGCACAGGATGAGTAAGAGCGCAAGAGCCTCCAAAAGCACTCACCAGCACTGTACTGTCAGTGACAAGGGGCATAAACCAGCCCTCCATGCAGAACACTCCGGGGCACAAACAGGGAACAGGCAGGCCGACCAGCACATCAGGGACCTTCAGCAAAGTTGCAGTCCTTCTGGTAGCCCAGCAGGCCACAGATCAGCACACCAAGCAAGTCCAAGTGGCATTTCCTTCTGCCAGCCCAACAGTTCCTCCTGGCAATGTGCAGCATGTAGAACCAGCAGCAGCTGGTTACAGGTCCCACGCAGTGTCTCCCTTCATGGGTTCACAGCCACTGTACTAATAGTCAGAATGTCTTTGTTCTGGGGGGGGCTTCAACCACTGCATAGAAGTGCACAACACCCCATTCACATCCAAGTCCCTGGCTCCTGACACATCACAGGGGGGCGGAGACAGCATTGTTAAAGGCAGGCACAGCCCTATTTAGGTGCAGGTGCTACTTCTCCCACCACTCCAAATGCAGACCAGGCCTATTCAGGTGACAGGGAAACTCCTCCAGCTACTCTAAATGCAGCAAAGGTCTATTCAGCCTAGCGCTGAGTCACCCATGAAAGACAGGACACCCCTCAACCCCCTTTGTGACTGTCTAGAGTGAATGCATAATACCCTCCCTCCTGTCAGTCAAAACCAGACCGTGAATACACATCCAGGCAGGGCACAAAGACACATAAGTACATAGAAATGCCCACTTCTAAAAGTGCCATTTCTAAAATAGTAATGACAAATCCACGTTCACCAATAAGCAGGATTTATCACTACTATTCCAAACATACCAAACATGGTCACGCTACCCTTCTAGAGTAAATACACACTCTATTATGGTCAGTAGACAGTTCCATTGAATAGATAATTATGTCATGTGTACATGTGTGTGTATGTAAACGCGGCAGCTAGAGTGCTGCTTGGTATCCCTGGCAGGTCAAGTACAAAGCAACATCTTCGGGAGCTGCACTGGCTCCCAGTGGTGCAACGTGTCCAGTTTAAGGCCCTCACCCTTGCCCACGGCGCCCTATATAAATCTGGGCCGCCTTATCTCAGGAGACGCTTTGATTTTTATGTTCCCCGAAGACAATTACGATCAGCCGCACTATGTCTCGCAGTCATTCCCCGATTTCGCCTGACACGAACGGGGGGCAGCTCTCTTTCTTTTAAGGCAGCCAAAGCCTGTAACGCCCTTCCTTATGAAATGCGGAACACTCAGGATCTCAGGCTGTTTAAAAAGCAGCTAAAGACCTTGCTTTGTAACTGATTTCAGCTCCTCTTAGCGCCTCGCTTCTTGTCTACTGCAGTTGGCTTTCGCGCCGGGACACTCTCGAGTATCCGTGCGCGTTATAAGTGCTTTATAACATAGCATAACATAACATATGTGTGTGTGAGTGTGAGTGTGTGTGTGTGTATGGTGTGTTTTTGTCTGTGTGTCTCTGTGCGTGTTCGTGTAAAGGAGGAAGAGAGAGAAAGATAGTGTTGGAAATTGGTTTACTGGTTGAGGGGAGTGCAACCCTACTCAAGCAGCAACCACAACCTCTGTCAAAATGAAACACAAGCAACCCTCAAATTAACCTGTGCTTAACACTCTGCTAGTTTGGCACACAGTAGCCAGGCTTTACTTAGAGGCAATGTGTAAGTATTCATGCAGCACTTCAAACAGTAATAAAGTGAAAATACAACACACAAAAAAAAATCTCACAACAGTTTGGATAAATAGAGTACAATTGAATAAATTATCTGAAACCAAAATTACAAAATCCAATCAGTAGAATTGGATATATGCATTTTCAAAGTTTTAGGTAAAACTTGCCCGTAGGCGCAAAGCACCAACTGTGGTTATCTGGTCACGTCCGACTCAGTGAAAATCACAAATTCAGGCCTGCCGAGATGGAGCGTGGACCTGCTACAGGGACCAACTTAGTCCCTCTGTTTCCTAACTATAATGTCCCTGTAACCTTTGGTTTTTTTAAGTGAATTTCTAAGGCTTTTTGAATTTTAGGGAGTGAGTGCATGAGCATCTCAGTCAGTCTGCAAATGGATGTGTGAGTCTCTGAGTGGGTCTGTGAGTGGGTGTGAGAGTGTCTGAGTGGGTATCTGAGTGATGTCTGTTTTGCCCTCTTCTGCTCTGTTTTGCTCCTTCTCCTTGTTTTTCCACTCTCTGCTCGTTTTTCTGCATTTGCTTTGCCTTTCCTGCTCATTATTAGGCCCTCTGTTTTGCCTCTTACTGCTCGTTGCTGACCTTTATTTTGCCTCTTTCTGCTCGTTACTGACCTTTATTTTGCCTTTTAATATTGGTTTCTGACCTCTATTTTGCTTCTTTCTGCTCATTTCTGAACTTTATTCTGCCTTTTTCTCCTCCCTTCTGAACTCTATTCTGCCTCTTTCTGCTGACCTTTATTTTGCCTCCTGCTGCTGGTTTCTCACTGTTATTTTGCCTCTTTCTGCTCGTTTATGACCTTTATTTTGCCTCTTGCTGCTCGTTTCTAACCTTTATTCTATCTCTTTATGCTCGTTTTTAGGTCAAGCGTGAGCCAGCGCGCAAGCGCTGCTCTGCGAAGATCTGTGGTAGTTCAGTTGTAGGTAGAGTACGGAGGAGAAGCCCTGCCCATATTTTTCATTGGCTTGTGTGTTTGTCCTTCGTAAATGCTGGTGTCTGATTCCTTAATAGGCTTGTTAGTCCCTCCTTAGTATGGCCATGTCATCATTTGTATCCTTCCATGGCTACTGGCCCATTTACTTCGCTTGTTATAGGGTAGTGTTATTTAGTTTGGTAAGCACTATTTTCTTCATTGACTTTCTCTTAATGCAAGCACGACGTGCTTTGCTTACACAGCGCGCTGTGCGCGCTTTCACTTTTTAAGCAGCTGGGACAATGGCGGCCACGCCATAGGTCTCGCATTTAAATGCGATACCTATTTCATTGCAAATATTTTTTCATTAATTGTGGACACAGTCTGCTTGCTTCCCACCAGGGGATGGAGTGAAAAGTGCGTCTGACCGCTGAGTTCCCAGAAAGGAAAAACACATGCACGCTGAAGTCGTCTGACCAGCTGAGTCTTGCAACCAGGTGAGTAACACATTGTAATATTTAAGCCAAATATATCTAAGACAGCTCATGCATTTGTTGTTGTCAAGGAGGAGCAATGTCTGCTCAAATCCCAATATACTGTTTGATGGAACTGTGTGCTCCTGGGCAGAGCGTGCATACACTGTACCACGGCAGTGAAGACGAATGTGTCCCATTTTAACATGTTAGTTGAAAAAAGTCTCCTAATGATTGCACATTTGCACATTTAGTACCAGAGAGCAAAGGTGAATTTTATGATGTTACCAGAATACCCTTTTCCTTCCTTTAGAATTCACTGCTTACCGCCTCGCAGATTTCATGTTACAATCATTTTACAGAAGGAAAAGTTGGCCTGTAATCACAAGTCTTTTTTAATGAGTTTCTTTCCATCTACATGGCCTAACCCCTCGTCTGGGCACGTATCTTTTTTTATACCTTCTGCGCATGAAAATAGAACATGCCATGAGTCATGTGCACGGATCCGCAGAGTGTAATTGCAAGTTCTAGGTCAGTATAGTGCCCTGAGCGCTTTTATTTATCTATTATTCAGACTCGTGTAGCGTTCCTGCCTCCCTAAGTATTAGGGCCCCCTTACCTGCAATTCATATTCATAACGCTACATTAAGTATATAGCAAAACATTCAAGAACATGAACGAGTGTAGAATAGAGCGCAGGTTGCTATGAGCTTGAGGGGAGCCTCACCGAATCGGAAGCAACATTTTATACATCCATTAAATGTATTCGTTCAGTAAAAATCAGGAGGGATGAGTTTTTAAGTGTTTTTCCTTCTTTTAAATTGATGTTAAGACACTGTTGCTTCAGCTTGGCTGCTAGCCGTAGATTTAGCTCAGATATGTTCAACAATCACAGTCATATTTTTGCCCTTTTAGGTGCTCAGCAGTGTGACGCGCTGGACATGTTATGGACGTTTTCATAATGGGCGTATTATTTCTAATGCCGACACGGAGTGGGGCGCTCGGTTTGGGTTAGAGAGGCTTTCTTGCTAGTCTTACGTAACATTCCACTTGTTCAGCTCAAAATTGACTTCAGTGGAAATAAAAAAATCATCTTACTGGCGTCTCTAGATAAGCATTTCCTGAGAAGAAACCAATCCTGTTTGGAACTATTCCCTCGGTAAGGGTGTGGGGAGCAAGGGAAGGAGGAGTAAGGGGGTAAACGAATCCAAAAGGGCCGGCAGAGAAGGGGAGTAAGCTATTGAAAGCCTGGAGACTGGGTAGCATTGATGTGGGAGAGAATGGGCAGACTGCACAGACCTGGAAAATACAACAGAGGAAAATGACTGTCTTAGAATGAGTGGTCAGTGTGTATCCTGAGTAATTCATTGAATGACTAATGACACTTTTTACGCGCATGCCACATGGTGGGGTGGGGGGAGGCGCCTTGTCCCAGACACAGGTGAGCAAAACCCAGAGAGCGTGGAAGGGTAAAGCTGGAGACCACGGGCGCGTGCCAAGAGTAGACCAGGGGAACCGCAGCATGGGGGTGGGGGGGATCTCGGGTGGAACCACGATAGAACCTGTCCTGAGTATGAAAGGGGAAAGCTGGAAACCAGTGACTGGCTGCGGGGCACCAGACCAGAGAGAGCACGGGGGAAGGCTGGAGGCTAAATCCTGCTCTGTCCCAAGCACAGGCAGGAAGAAGGGCTGCCTGGATGTGTCTGAGCAAACTCAAGTTGTGAGTAAGAAAAAGTAATCCTGGCGGCAGCAGCCTGTGTGCCAGAGGGCATAGGGGGCAGAGAGGGAGATGGGCAAGCTGGGTGCAAACACGGTACCCAGTGAAGCGGAGCTCTTAAAGTTCCAGAGTTCAGCCCGCGAAAAGCTCCCCAGTCCAGGTTTTTTCGTTGTCTTTCTGGACTTGTAATCCTGTGTATCCTATTAGAAAACAAGGACTGCAAGAATATAACTTAAAACGCTAGACTGGATGGACCTGGGCATTTGAAAGCCTTGGTGAGTAAGACTAAATGTGGAGTCCTCATGTAGTCCGTGCATGGAGGGTAGGGAGGAAGAATGCACCTCACGGGGATACAGGGAAACCATAGCTCTGAATTCGGCAGAGTAACGCTGAGGACCGGAATGAGTCTGTGTGCTGAGTTTGCGAGCTCATAAGCAGCCTCGATGGGCTCTAGGAAGACACATGGGAGCCGCATTAGTGTGAAAGCCTGCACACTGTGCTTTGTGCACGCAATGAAATGCCCACTGTATGATGTTTGGGGCAAGAGGGAAAACAGCAGCCCGGAGTGAGCAAAGGTTGCATAGTCCCATTATTGGCAACACACCCCACCCAACCATAACAGAGTATGCATGCATAAATAAATACACAACACAACTTTTGTTTGGGAAAATATTGCTGCAGGTTTATTCCATACAAAAGTATGCAAATATGGTGGGTTATCTTACGGGCGATCCAAGGGCAGGCAGCTGTACCACTCTACGCTGCCCTGCCCGCCTGATGAGCCAAGCACTGTGGAGAATCCAATCAGCGCTACCCTTAGGGGGGTGATCCCCTTACTGGATCACGTGACACATTGGTCCCTTATTACTCACGCCCCTTTCGGGCGGAGCGTAGCAAGGCAAGCCCCCGGTTGTTCAGGCCCACAACCGCATGAAGGACTAACGGGGCGCCGACGTAATTGTTCCAGGACCCTCCCATGAGGCTCCTGGTATTTGGCTCTGGCACCCCTATTGTGCCCACGCAGAGGTACCCTTCTGTACCCATCTGCTTCCAGATCGCCCTGTAACTCCGCCTGCAACGACAAAAGAAAAACATTACAACGTTCTATGTACTTCGCCTGCCAACCCCACGCCGGGTAAGCGGTAGGGTGGGAGACGGCGTGTCCGGCGCAAAGAGGACGCCAAGATGGCCAGGGGAGGCATAAATACCTCCCCACCTCCTCTGCTTGCCGGAAGTGACGCGTCTGGAAGGGGGCTCCTCCTCGAGCCCCGCATTCTGAGTGGGGGTGGGGAAGTGCCCAAATGGCACTAAAGGGGCCGCCCGTTCAGGGTGGCCCCCTGCGGGGGCCGCGGGCAGCCGCATAGTCCCATTATTGGCAACACACCCCACCCAACCATAACAGAGTATGCATGCATAAATAAATACACAACACAACTTTTGTTTGGGAAAATATTGCTGCAGGTTTATTCCATACAAAAGTATGTAAATATGGTGGGTTATCTTACGGGCGATCCAAGGGCAGGCAGCTGTACCACTCTACGCTGCCCTGCCCGCCTGATGAGCCAAGCACTGTGGAGAATCCAATCAGCGCTACCCTTATGGGGGTGATCCCCTTACTGGATCACGTGACACATTGGTCCCTTATTACTCACGCCCCTTTCGGGGCGGGGCGTAGCAAGGCAAGCCCCCGGTTGTTCAGGCCCACAACCGCCTGAAGGACTAACGGGGCGCCGACGTAATTGTTCCAGGACCCTCCCATGAGGCTCCTGGTATTTGGCTCTGGCACCCCTATTGTGCCTACGCAGAGGTACCCTTCTGTACCCATCTGCTTCCAGATCGCCCTGTAACTCCGCCAAAGCTCTGGAGGCGGCCCCCGTCGCCTAAAGAGCCCCCCACCAAGACAGTTCCTTTCTCACTGCAACCTGCAATTTCCCGGGCCTCATCCATGTCCAGCAGGAACAGATCCAAGCCCACTTGTGCCAAGTGCACCCCACTTTGTCAAAATAACCTTTGGTGTTCGCCAGGCCTAGCCCATGCCTGATGAAGCCAAAGCCCCTTGCTCTGCGAACTTGCACATGGAGCGGTTTATCCTTCTCTGGGAACGTACCAGTGCCTCGCATTACCTGCAATAATGTGATGGCCTCCCAGGAGGGAGCTCTACTTTTAAACATCGCTATATCACCCTTCAAGCTGATGTGGCTCCCACCTCCTGCAACCTGTAGTTGCAGTCCTTCTAGCATTTCGTGCGCCCTAACACCTGTTTCGCCAATTTATGGAACAGCAGCACACTTGCTTAGCAGACCGCTTCCACAACCAGCCTATGTACTCTGGCTATGTGGACGGGGCATTTCGTGCATCACTGCAGCAACCCGTAACCTGCCCCGGGAGCAGCGTGCACCTACTTTGTTGAAGTTGACCAGACATGTGCCCAGACCTATGCGATTAATAAACCCTGGCGAACAAGACTGTTCGCATCGCGCACACCATTGCAATCACAGCAACCAATTGGAGTGACAACTTACGCCACCTACCAGGCTTGCTTAACTAAAGCTCGATCACAGATACACACGTACCTGCTAACCAGCTGAGACCCTTAATGCTCAACCCAGCTAAAGACCTAGTACTTTGCTTTACCAGGGAATATTGGCCTCCACAGGATCAAGCCGCACATGAGCATATGGCCTTCACCTACTGGGCCGAGGCGCAGTGTGTGGTCTGGAATTGTCAGCAATGGTGCTCCAAACACATTTCACGCCGCTATTGGAGCCACGGCACACATTCTGGCCTAACCAACTGACACATGCCACCTGGCTAACTTGCCGCTGCGAGATTTGCTCTTAGCACCACCCTCTTGCGGTTACCGCTGCACATAGTCTATAGGTCTTGCCCCCACTCGATTTATGCAGATACTTGCAATGTACCCTACTGCCCCTGTGTGGGCGGGAAAATACCTGTAACATTGCAAATCCCACTGCACTCACATTCTCGGGCAGTCCGGTGGGGGAGAGAGGTCCTTAGAATTGGTTCTGCTGCATAGCCTGGCCTCCTAGCCCGCAAGCACCCTCGTCTGACAGCAGACTATCTGCTGTGTTGCCCGTGCAATGTCCGCACCCGGGCGCAAGACGTCCCGTTCTATACCTCTGCTATCATGCTACCTTCAGTGAAGCTGGAGTGAACAATTGTATGTTGTGCATCCAAACATGAGAACCTAGGTTAGCTTGGCAGGGATCAATTGTTGCATCTGCCACACTCAAAATAGTGGCCACGTGCAGTTCTCTTGCATTCCACACTGCAGAGTGTGCCTGGACGATTCTAGACACCCCCTGTGCCAACCCGCTTTGACCCAAGATGCAAAGCACTAGACCCGATACACCTGGTTACCCCCGGACTTAATTGCCCTCCACCTAGCTGCCGTCCATCTAGCACCGTGTGTGCCTGAACACCTGTGTCCCCATCTATGGGACAGCAGCCCACTTGTAAGGTAACCGCTCCCCACCCCGCCTGCCTACTTTGGCTATTCGGGCGAGGAGAATTGTGCGTCACATTTGCACCGTCCCTTTGCTTTCTAAATCATGACGCATGGGCATGGTCATAACTAGAAGTATGTGCCAATGAACAAGGGTGCCCTCCTGCCCTTGCCATGCATCCCTTATTCCTATGGAAATTTCGCCAGCTCAACTCCCTCTGGTGAAACCCCCTAGGCATACCAGCTAAGAGAATCTGTCCGACTACATACAGTGCGCACTGTTTGCGATATGGTGCCTAACCTTTAAGGGTTGACTAAGTCCTACTATACCCTCATCCTCGACTATTGCCGAATAGGGAGGGGGGGGCATTACACTGCCCACCCCTGGGCAACCCCAGCGGAGGAAAATTACCTGCTCAGTTAAATTTCCTTTTGTTGATCACTGGACCTGCCAATTGTTCTTTTACATAGTAGCCTTTTGTGCTTGACACCTTGTTTCCCCATTTCTTGGGACGGCAGCACACTGTTGGCTGACAGCGTCACCACCCAGCGAGGCAACTATTACTAACCAGGCGGGCATTTGCGCCTAACTGCAGGATCATATCACCTGCCCTTGGTTCTGGGGTGCGCTTATTTCGCCCCGTTGACCAGACGGATGCACAAACCCCTTTGATTGCTAAACCCTGGTGAACACCTTAATGGTATAAAGCTGGTTTGAAACAACATATGTCTTGCACCCACTATTGGAGACACCTCACCCTCTCGTGCGATTAAAACTTACACAGCGCACCCCGCTTGCCTCACTGCCGTCGGATCACAGATGCACAGTACCTACTGTCAATCTCCGACCCTGGCTGCTTTAGACCTGCCAAAGTGACGGAAACCAAGATTCCCAGTTCCCTGTTAAGCTGCAGTACACCTTCAGTGGGTCCGCTAAGAGATACCACAAACCGCATTGGTCAAGCAAACCTTAAATACGCAATTTTCACCTGGGCGTACCTCTAAATGAGACAGGCTCCACACAGCTGTAAGGCCAGGGACACACATATATGTGTTGATCCCACTATTGGAGATAACTCACCCCTTCGTGGAGTGACAACTACACAGGTGCCTACACAAGTCACCCACAGACAAGTTGGCCCTGACTACTTTGTGTTCTTGTGCCAGATTTTGACAGAGCCTTGCCTCCACTAGCTGCCCCCTGGGAAACACCCAATGCCCGTGCTCTGGCCCTAACACGGCGATGCCCTCGTGTAGCATCGAACCCCTGGTCAACTAATAGTGCCACTCCAACTACTTAAACCTACACCTCGACCATGTGTGGAGTCTAGCTCTCCCCAAACTTCTGCTGGTGTAACCCCCGGACACGCCTCCTGTTCAGCTTCAAGTTAGTAATTCATGGCACCGACAACCACAAAGGCCTGCCGCAGGGCTGTGTAAATGCGTCCCAGGGTGGCCTTAAACAATCGGCTTGGTGTGGATGGGTGCTCACATTACCTGGCTTAAGTGCAATCCCTTTGACAATCCCTCCTGACAAGATGGCCAATGCAGGTAGAAGCAAGAGTTAAGCAGCCCGCTTTACTTCCTGTCCCAGTTATCTGAGTAATTAGTGAAAAGATGCACATTTGAACTGGCAGCTGATACTGTTACTTGCGCCTGCAACTGCTCTGCTCAGAGCAGCTCGCTAGACAATGGCTTCCAGTGAAAGGCGGTGCCAACAAACCTCCAAGCACTAAAGGTGGTACCTCTGAGTAGGGCTCTAATCAAACAGATGTCCCTTGCATCGGATACCGCCTCTGGCTGTAAGCCGCTCAGTGCTACTGATGCCTTGGCGCTTCCTGACCCACCGCCAGCTGACCCTGATAGAATCCGCTCGTGACTGGGACTCGACAGTGCGGTGAAAGCACGAGACATCCCAGCCTGACCTTGGCACTTCACCAGGCTCCCACACAATATTTAACTAGCCTTCGTATCTTCCATACAAGAGAGACTTAGTACCATCTGCCCCTATTATCCTGTGCTACCAAACCTCATCATGACATCACAGGGATTACATAACTCACTAGGTCAGCACGAGACATCCTAGCCTGACCTTAGCTCTTCACCAGGCTCCCACACAAGAGCCCTCCACAAACCTTGTGGCCTAAAACATTCGCCCTGTGGGGCGGAGCGAATGGACTGCAAACCACTCCTAGGCATTCTCTACCATTGTTGTAAATGGAGTTTCTGGTTGGCTAGGGTATGCACCTAAGCCTGGCCGAACCCACCTCTCTAGTCGGGAGAATGGAGCACACACTTAGGCTGACACCTGCCCACCCCATAGGTGGTTAGGCAGAGACTTTGGCTTATCCCAGAGGCAGTGTAAATTTAAGGTGCCAACCGCACTCCCACAGTGGCACACTACAGAAGAGACTACATACCAGTTTATTTTAATTACCCTTCGTATCGTCCATACAAGAGAAACTTAGTACCATCTGCCCCTATTACCCTGTGCTACCAAACCTCATCATGACATCGCAGGGATTACATAACTCACTAGGTCACCCGGGCCACCGTCCTACAGCTCAGTTAGCACAACCCCGTAGCTGCTGGTAGGAACTGTTCTTAGCAAAACACAGCACAGACTAAATGTTAAATTGTACTTTCCCACCATTGGGCCGGTAACCGACAGCCAAAAGACAGAACCTGGGCATGAGATCCCAATTTCCTAGAGTAAAACAACTATCCTGCACCCTTAACAAATGTGCCACATGCCCCATGCCCTATCCACCTGTTGCTATGTAGATGTCGTCCAATTCAATGATATAGGCAACATGTCAACCAGTTCTCTCCTTTGTGGTCAACAAAATCCCATATGCCGGGATTTCTCCACTAGTACCTATGATGCTGCACCTGGATTTGTAAGGCGCACGTGAGGTTCGGCGATCGTGCCATTGCTAGTCGCCATGTTTCCAACTTCTCAATAGCGTCCGCTTAGTGGGAGCACTACTAGGACTCGTGGGACGGAATAGCGGTCTAAAGCATCGGTGCCAATTAAGTGCACTGTCAGTAAGCTTCCTCACAGTGGGCATGAAAGAACTGAGCTGTGTCAATTAAAGGCTGTTCCAAACAGGAGACCCCAGTAATTTGGCCCTGAGCAGCTGGGAGTACTACAGCATGTGCTGTTGATTACAAGTAAATGCACTCCTGACCTCAAACCTTCAGGATGCTGTGTTTATAACGCGTCAGAGCCCCCCACGCGTGCTGAGGAAGGCTGTGCCTTGCCTGGTATTTAGCCGCTATGTCCTTGCATCCCTATATTTACTACAAAAGGAGCACTACACCTACAACAAGCCCATCTATTGGCTTAGTCAATGCTTATTAGTTGCATAAGATAAATAAGCCACAATTATAGCTTTGTTGCGTAGCCAACCGAGAGCTAGCCGCCCCCATCCATAGCTGTCAAGGTTTCAGATTGCTATGTGTGACATTTTCATCATTTCATTGCACTATGAGTGACATTTAATAGACTATGAATGACACTTTCTTGCGAGCAAATCGAACAACGAAGAAGGGGGAGACATACCGGTGTCAGTAATTACGCCCATATGACCAACAAGAAACTAAGAAGACCAAGGATTAAGGCTGCTTATGTGAGACATTCCCGAGCTTGGAGTGTGCATATTTTGACATTAACATATATGTGATACTTAGGGAGGCAAAGTGCCTGGTATGGTATGAGACTGACGTAGCTCAGATGGAGCAGAGTATCACAAATATACACAGTCCGTCTGAACAGCCTGGCACCGCTACGTACAGGAGATGGGCACATGCAAACTAAAAGCCCTGCGCGATGTACACACCTTGCGCTGAGGGGGAAACCGGCTCGTGCCGGCTTCGCCTCATACTGAGCACACCACTCACTGACCCATGGTGCCTTCAGCGAGCTGCAGCCCAAAGGCCCCCCAAGCAGCAGCTGCACCTAGAGAGTGCACTGCCCTCCCCACCCGGGGACGGGTAGCCCAGATCTGCCCCTCTCGTGCGCAGGACACCAACCAGGCGAACAGCCCCAATATGGCTTCAGTGTAGTAGTATACTGTATACTGAAAATGCAATGATTCTGGACAGGTGGGACTGTGGCCGGTGCCGACCCAGAAAGAGGTGGCCATTTTGAAACCGGAATGGCAGAGCACCATCCCTGCGTTGGAGACAGAACAGACCCATGTTGGCATCCGCCCCACACTGGGCTTCTAAAATTGCCTGCTTTCCTCGTCCCAAGCAAATTGAGTATTAACGCCCCTACGCAAGTCAGACTGCTCTGCTCATGCCTATGCGACCCATGGTGCTCGACAGCAATACCAGTGGAAACCCCGCTCTCTGCTTCAACCCTTGTGAATAAATTTTGTGATAAATTATTATTCAGCTGTCTCCTAAGATATTGCATATCCCAGGAGGGCTGCTAGGTCACCAGGAGGCCTTGTTACCCGCGCCGGGTTAAATCTAATCAGAGCATTCCGGCGATTAGATGCATCATATTAGTTCCCTTGGCCAAACTGTGCTCTGGCACACCGCATCAATTTGCTTCGCAGCCCAAGGCTGGCTAATCCAGGCTCATATGACCGGGACTCAGTGTGATGTCCCAGTGATATAGTTGTGATACAAACTAGGGTTTGAGGCCCAAGTTTCATCCCCCACTGGCACCGCCCACGCCACCAGACTGCTGCCGGTGATAGGGGTCCTGCTAGTGCCTCACTGCTAGACATCAAAGACTGGAAAAGCATGTGTCATTAGTCCTCGCGCTACGAATGATGCATTCTCATCACAAATGGTGCCTGTGTCTCAAACCAGCAAACCAGGACAACCCTGTTTATCTTTTGCTCCAGCCTCTAAAACACTTGAGCGAAACGAGAGCGGAGCCCCAACATATAAGGGTAACCCTAAAACGTGAAACTGGCTCTCTCTTCCACCCAACCCACTCCTGGGAAGGGGAGGCTTCACCTCTCGGAGTGAGCAAGGATGAAGGATCCATCCAACGACTCACATGCGCTCCAGCTGTGTCAGGAGCCCTGTCTCGCTGCCACCTGCACGGTGTCACAAATGGTGCCCATTCTCACACTTACTGTCTGGCCAAGCGACTCAAACAGCAAGTCCCGCTTCACGCTGACAGTCGGCATGGCTGTAACAGACACGGAACCACACACCGGCTCCTTGCTCAGTGCCGACAGGAAAGGGAGAAATATAAGCAATGCGCCACCCAGGCACACGGGCCAGGCCCCGCAGTTGAAAAAGGCTGTGGCTGACCATGCAGCGCCTGGATCCGCCGGCAAACGCATGGGTTAAGGGATCAAGGCGTGGCCTCCCGACCCACTGGGCCCTGCGATGCAGAGGCCTGTCCCCTATGCTGCGCCGGCAGACTCGAAGGGAGGCGGACAAGGGAGGCTCGCGACCTCGTGAACACTCAGGCATGCGCCTGGGCCCGGATTCGCCAGCAGCCGGTGTTAGAGATGGAACCCCAGGTGTCCCCCACGCTGGGCCCTGCATGGCTGGGGGGGAAGTAAGTGAATCCTAACCCGTAGCATTATGCTGCCACAAGTTACCCCCTACAACTTTTACTGTGCATGTCAGTTCTGGGGCCGATGTGGGATGACACTCCGTGTTGTCTGGGGTGCACCTATCATTAGGTACAGAAGAGTTAGTAGCTCCACCACCAACTACACCCTCTCCACCACTGACTGACACCCCTCAAGATATCAGTCTACTGCCCAGGGAAGTTTGAACATTAGCCCCCTTAATCGTGTGTGTGCATCTCTACGGCTCGTGTAGGACGCGCTTGTTGGTTGTCTTGCACAAGGTCCCATCACCCTTCCACCAGCTCGTCGCTAGCCAATCTCAGAGAAAGGGAATCTGCGCTGGGAGTGAGGCTTCTCCGCGAGTAGATCTGATCCTATCGGGGAATGGTATTCACGAGAATGTCTTATCCAGCAGATCACTGCGGCGCTCACTGCTTCCTCCTCCCCCCCCCGCAGGGCATGCCCCCCACGGGCCCCCGACTCGGCACAGCCGTTGAGAAGAGCGGGGGGGGAGGGGCCGCGCAGCTCGCGGCTCCCCCCCAGCAGGCCAACTCTGGTGGGGCCCTGCCCCCAAGAGTTGGAAGCCCTCTTATATTTGGTATTGATGAAGGCCGCCTGAAGGGGCGGTGAGCGAGACCAGGGAGGCAGAGGATAGGCCAAGGCCCCCGCGGCCCGCCGATACACCCCGGGGGGAGGGGATGTGGAGGGAGCCCTGCGCCGCTCGCGCCCACCATGGGTAACCTTTGCAACAGACAACAAAGGGAAGCGCCATATTTATGAGCCAAAGTCCGAGAGCTGCCAAAACTGGTGGGAAGCGGGCGACCCCGTCGTCAGGCCACTGCCCGGTTTGCTGCCCCAGCAGCATCACCTCAATGGCCCTGCGGCTGAAGATGCGGAGAACCGTGCAACGCAGGAAGCGGAACAACTCCCTGGTATGTTACGAGGCTGCGTGGCCAGTGGCCGCATGGCATGAAAACCCCACACCTGCCACCGGCCCCATTCCGATACCTCAACGGAACCCGGCCGCGGGCACTGCCCAGCGGGCATCCGCGGGGACGGGACCGAGCTATTAGGGACAGGGTCCCACCCGGGCCTTGGCCAGCGTGGTGAGCCCAGAAGAGGGGGTGGTGCCCAGCACTCACGTAGTGAGACCGGGGGGGTGGGACGGTGAGGGGAAGGGCATTTGGCCACACTCACTTATGGGGGGTGGAACAACACTCCCGCGACCATCTGCAGCTCCTGGGGAAGTCCCGTGAAGCAGTCTGCAAAAAACCCCACCAAGCTACAGGAGAAGGGGGTAGGGGGTTAAACGGGGCCCGCAGCGCTCCAATCCCCCCTCCCCCCTAAGCATTTCTTCCTCCTACGCCGCTCTCAAGCTCCCGGTGACCCGGGAGCCAGGCCAGACACCAGGCCTTGTCTCGCCCCGATGCCCCCGGGGGCGCATGACCCGTACAAGTGGCCTGCGCCCAGGATGCTGGCCTGGGCATGCCGGGAGCAACCACAACCCCCACCTCGCCCTCAGGTGCACAGAAGCCTCGGCAATGGCCGGGCTACGCAACCCGGCCTGGGGGACTGCCTACTAGTGGGGTTGGGGGGGTCACTCACCGTGCACACAGGCTCGGCCGGGGTCCAGGTGGCACACGTCCCAAGACGGCCAAGAAAGCGGGACTCGAGAGGAATCCCCCCCACCAGACGGCATGTCCGGCGCAAAGAGGACGCCAAGATGGCCAGGGGAGGCATAAATACCTCCCCACCTCCTCTGCGTGCCGGAAGTGACGCGTCTGGAAGGGGGCTCCTCCTCGAGCCCGCATTCTGAGTGGGGGTGGGGAAGTGCCCAAATGGCACTAAAGGGGCCGCCCGTTTAGGGTGGCCCCCTGCGGGGGCCGCGGGCAGCCGCAAATGCTGGGTGAATGCCTTGGGCTCCACCCGCTCCCCTCACCACACCTGTCTCATCTCTCCTCTCAGCGCATCTCAGCTGCGAAAAATGCACCCGCTCGCCCGCACCACAGCACAAAAGGTAAACACGGGCGGTGGGGGGAGGGGGAGAACAGGGGGCCGGGGTTGGCATTCCTCACGTAGCTGGGGGTGTTGGGGAGGGGCGGCGGGGCCCGCAACAAAGGCCCTGACATTTAAATTCAAATGTCCGCTCTAGCGCCTCTCTGACACTCCGTGTGTCCTTGAGCATATCAGCTACTGTGAATAAGCATAGGTGCACAGGCTGATGCCGTTCAGAAACATGGATGTAAGGATCAAAAAACGTTAGGAAGAGGAAGACCAGCAGCGAATGGTCACCTGGCGCACATTTTAAAACATTCTTGTACATCCGGTTGCCAGGCCTACCATCCTCCCTGCAAACAAACTAAGACCTCTGCACACTTGTTAAAATGTTTGCTGATGGCATTGGGAGCCAGTAAAATGCACCATGCTAAGGAAGGTATTTGAGTGCACCTGCCAAAGGTGCAACCTGCTAAACACCACTACTTTCAAATCATATTATTCTCGCCTAATTAAAATGACCATTAAACACTGTGTAAGGAGATTTCTTAAGTTTCTACTATCCTGTATTGCAGAGACTGGTGTCACAGGCAGAGTGCAGACACATTTGTTAAAACTAGTACAAAAAAATTCTGGACACAAGAGTGATTCTACCATCTTGTAGATCTGGGTCAAACTCAAGAATTGGTTAGTCTTCCACCCATGTGTTCATCTTGTTTGGGAAGGGGGGGCGGGGTGAAGGGTTGCATGGTAGCATTTATACTAGGGCGATCAGATCGCTCCAGGTCAATGGAATACACCTTTTCCATTCCTGGACTTGTATAGCACTGCTTATCAATATCCCCTTTGATTTTACTGTTTTCAGGTCTCTTGGTCCAATTGGCTCAATTAAAGTGAACCAGGCCTACAACTCCCAGAATACACTGAAGAATTAAATCAAAATCCAGAAATGGACAGGCTGTCTCTTGGTGACAAGGAGCATTCCGGTCACCCTAATTTCTACGGCGGCATACATCTAAACCGAAAGAGGATCACATGTAGCCATCCAGAGGCTGTGGGGGAGACAGTAGCCAAGCCTGTAAAGGGCACGGGGCCAAAAGTGGGCTCAAGTTCACAGGATGGAGAGTGTCCAGGCAGCTACAGAGATAACACATACATGGCTTACTCTACAGGTATTCCTGTTCCAGTGAAGGGGTCAAGGGTACCATCAATTCACCTTTTGTTCAAATGGGCCTTTTCAAGTACAGGGCCCAGGCCTTTGCAAACAGCTGTCGTTTTTACACTTCACAGCCATGTGTGGTGATCTTTTATGCTACCCGAGAAGCGTTCTCCTGCTTCCTGTGATAAACAAGAAAGTATGGCAGACGAACCAGTGGGTCACTTCCTGCTGTCACAGTAGGTAAACTTAACAATGGTGTTTAAAGGGCTTTAGTCCAAAAATGATTAACCATATTGAGTATTCTGTATATACAAAGAAGCCATAGTTGTTGCTTATTTGTCTTATGCAACTAACAGCAATTGACGAAGCCAATAGTCCTGACTTGTTGTAGGTGTAATGTTACTTGTATTATATATCTGGATGAATGGACAGAAGCAGCGAAATACCAGTGGGGCGGCTCACTATGCTAAGCACAGATTTTTAGCTTATGTGTTTTAAGCCACACCCTAATTACATCGGCCACG
The DNA here is from genome assembly GCA_963921515.1 of Calotriton arnoldi. Classification (NCBI taxonomy): domain Eukaryota; kingdom Metazoa; phylum Chordata; class Amphibia; order Caudata; family Salamandridae; genus Calotriton; species Calotriton arnoldi. The sequence continues at coordinate 1,487,215 of CAWUFW010002995.1, read as the reverse complement.
CCCCATTGAGAGACCCCCTTCAGTTTTTTCAGCCACTTAAAGCCCTGTATAATACCGTCTGTCAGACCCTGTTTGGGGTAGGGACTAATGGCAGGCAGGGTGGGTACCCTGTGAGTGGGTATTTACCATAGTGTATATCAGGGCTTTAAGTGGGATGAAAAAAGTGTGTGTGGGTGGTCGATTTTCTTATACAGCGCTATGCGCTCTAAATTGTATGCTGAGCACGGCATCCGCTTTAGGAACACCGCGCTCAGTTTAAATTTTTTTTACCAACTTTGTTGACCGCGGCGCCCACTTCAGGGACACCGTGCTGTGTTTATTTTTTATTTTGTAAAACTTTAATACTGAGTGCGGCGCCCGCTTCAGGGACACCGCACTCGGTTTCTTTTTTTTTTTTGCCTGGAGGCCCCTCCCCCTCCTGATGTGTACCCCAGTCTGCGACACCAATGCACAGAAGAGCCAGACATTTTATGCTAACAAAAGGGTCTGAATGGAGTGTGAGCTAGTTCCTTTCCCACGCTCCCTGTTGTTTTCTCTCCTATGTGGGCGTCTCTCCACCACCCTCCGTGATGTGTTCACCTTCAGGTGTTTATCTCCAGCGTTGCCGTCTCGCCCATGTTTTCCCCAAGCTACACGTGTCTCTCTATCTCATTTATTTCCTTTGCTCATGCTCCACCTTTCTGCTCTCTTTCTCTCTCTCTCGCCACTTGTTTTTATCCACCCCAACCACTTCCTCCATGTTGCTTCCAGCACCCGTGTCCTCCGTGTTGCTTCCCTTCGCCTACAGCTCCGTGTTGCTTCTGCCTCTAATGATGCTTTTTCCCACATCTCCTTAAAAACAAGCATTTGCAATGCAATAGGTCCTGCATTTACGCGAGTTTGAGCTATTGGCATTGTAAATGACAATGCCTTTTATTTATGTTTTAAAAACCAAAACATAAATAAAAGACATTGCCATTTACAATGCCAATAGCTCAAACTCGCGTAAATGTGAGACCTATTGCATTGCAAATGCTTGTTCACCTTTACTTTGCTATTGCCTGCTCGTTTCAGACCTTTATTCTGCCTCTTTCTGCTAATTTCTCACCTTTCTTCTGTCTCTTTCTGCTGGTTTCTAATCTTTATTCGCCTCTTTCTGCTACTCATTTATCACCTATTTTTGCCTCTTTCTGCTCGTTGCAGACCTTTATTTTGCCTCTCTCTGCTTGTTTTTCATCTTTATTTTGCCTCCTTCTGCTTGTTTCTGAACATTATTCTGCCTTTTTCTGCTCGTTTCTCACCTTTATTTTGCCCTTTCTCTGCTCGTTGCTGACCTTTATTCTATCTCTTTCTGCTAATGTTTCTCCTTTATATTGCTTCTTCCTGTTTGTTTCTGACCTTTATTCTTGCTCTTTCTGCACATTTCTGACCTTTATTCTGCCTCTTTCTGCTAGTTTCTGACCTTTATTCTGCCTCTTTCTGCTCATTTCTCACCTTAATTTTGCCTCTCTCTTCTCATTGCTGATCATTATTTTGCCTCTCTCTTCTCATTGCTGATCATTATTTTGCCTCTTTCTGCTCATTTCTCACTTTTATTTTGCCTCTTTCTGCTCATTGCTGATAGTTGTCCTGCCTCTTTCTTCTGGTTTCTCACATTTATTCTGCCTCTTTCTTCTGGTTTCTGACTTTTATTCTGCCTCTTTCTGCTCTTTTCTCACCTGTATTTTGCCTCATTTTGGTCATTGCTGACCTTTATTCTGCCTCTTTCTGCTCAATTCTCACCTTTATTTTACCACTTGGTGCCGGTTTCGGACCTCTATTTTGCCTCTTGCTGCTTGTTTCTGACCTTCATTCTGCCTGTTTCTGCTTGTTTCTCACTTTTATTTTGTATCTTTCTGCTCGTTGCTGATCTTTATTCTCCCTCTTTTTGCTAGTTTCTCACCTTAACTTTCACTCTTGCTTATGGTTTCTGACGTCTATTTTGCTTTTGCTGTTCATTTATTACCTTTATTTTGCCTCTTGCTACTCGTTTCTGACCTTTATTCTGCCTCTTTCTGCTCGTTTGCGACCTTTATTCTGCCAATTCTGCTCCCTTCTGACCTTTATTCTGCCTCTTTCTGCTCGTTTCTCACCTTTATTTTGCCTCTCACTGCTTGTTGCTGATCATTATTTTGCCCCTTTCTGCTTGTTTCTCACCTTTATTTTACCTCTTTCTGCATGTTGCTAACCTTTATTCTGCCTCTTGCTGCCTGTTGCTCACCCTTATTTTGCACTTACTGCTCATTGCTGACTTTTATTTTGCCTCTTTCTGCTCGTTGCTGAGTTTTATTCTGCCTCATTTTGCTCGCCTTCTGACCTTTATTCTGCCTCTTTCTGTTCATTTCTCACCTTTATTTTGCCTTTTTCTGTTCATTGCTAACCTATATTCTGCCTCTTTCTGCTTGTTCCTCACCTATATTCTGCCTCTTTCTGCTAGTTTTTCACCAATATTTTGTCTTTCTGTTCATTGATGACCATTATTTTGCCTCTTTCTGCTTGTTTCTCACTTTTATTTTGCCTCTTCCTGCTCGTTTCTGACATTTATTCTGCCTCTTTCTGCTTGTTTCTCATCTTTATTTTGCCTCCTGCTGCTTGTTTCTGAACATTATTCTGCCTTTTTCTGCTCGTTTCTCACCTTTATTTTGCCTCTCTCTGCTCGTTACTGACCTTTATTCTATCTCTTTCTGCTAATGTTTCTCCTTTATATTGCCTCTTCCTGTTTGTTTCTGACCTTTATTCTTGCTCTTTCTGCTCATTTCTGACCTTTATTCTGCCTCCTTCTGCTCGTTTCTGACCTTTATTCTGCCTCTTTCTGCTCATTTCTCACCTTCATTTTGCCTCTCTCTTCTCATTGCTGATCATTATTTTGCCTCTTTCTGCTCATTTCTCACTTTTATTTTGCCTCTTTCTGCTCATTGCTGATCGTTGTCCTGCCTCTTTCTTCTGGTTTCTCACATTTATTCTGCCTCTTTCTGCTGGTTTCTGACCTTTATTCCGCCTCTTTCTGCTCTTTTCTCACCTGTATTTTGCCTCTTTTTGGTCATTGCTGTCCTTTATTCTGCCTCTTTCTGCTCGATTCTCACCTTTATTCTGCCTCTTTCTTCTCATTGCTGACCTTTATTTAGCCTCTTTCTGTCCGTTTCTCACCTTCACTTTACCACTTAGTGCCGGTTTCGGACCTCTATTTTGCCTCTTGTTGCTTGTTTCTGACCTTCATTATGCCTGTTTCTGCTTGTTTCTGACCTTCATTATGCCTGTTTCTGCTTGTTTCTCACTTTTATTTTGTATCTTTCTGCTTGTTGCTGATCTTTATTCTCCCTCTTTTTGCTAGTTTCTCACCTTAACTTTCACTCTTGCTTATGGTTTCTGACGTCTATTTTGCCTCTTGCTGTTCATTTATTACCTTTATTTTGCCTGTTGCTACTCGTTTCTGACCTTTATTCTGCCCCTTTCTGCTCGTTTCTCACCTTTATTTTGCCTCTTTCTTCTCATTGATGACCTTTATTCTGCCTCTTTCTGCTCATTCTTCACCTTTATTTTTCCTCTTTCTGCTCGTTTGCGACCTTTATTTTTCCTCTTTCTGCTCGTTTGCGACCTTTATTCTGCCTCTTTCTGCTCGTTTCTCACCTTTATTTTGCCTCTCACTGCTTGCTGCTGATCATTATTTTGCCCCTTTCTGCTTGGTTCTCACCTTTATTTTACCTCTTTCTGCATGTTGCTAACCTTTATTCTGCCTCTTGCTACTTGTTGCTCACCCTTATTTTGCACTTACTGCTCATCGCTGACTTTTATTTTGCCTCTTTCTGCTCATTGCTGAGTTTTATTCTGCCTCATTTTGCTCCCTTCTGACCTTTATTCTGCCTCTTTCTGTTCATTTTTCACCTTTATTTAACCTCTTTTTGTTCATTGCTAACCTATATTCTGCCTCTTTCTGCTAGTTTTTCACCTATATTTTGTCTTTCTGGTCATTGATGACCATTATTTTTCCTCTTGCTGCTTGTTTCTCACTTTTATTTTGCCTCTTCCTGCTCGTTTCTGACATATATTCTGCCTCTTTCTGCTCGTTTCTCAGCTTTATTTTGCCTCTTTCTGCTCGTTGCTGACCTTTATTCAGTCTCTTACTGCTCATATTTCACCTTTATTTTGCCTCTTCCTGCTCATTTCTGACCTTTATTCGACCTCTTTCTGCTCGTTTCTGACCTTTATTCTGCCTCTTTCTGCCCCCTTCTGACCTTTATTCTACCTCCTTCTGCTCGTTTCTCACCATTTAATTTGCCTCCCCTCGTTGCTGATCATTATTTTGCCTCTTTCTGCTTGTTTCTCACCTTTATTTTGCCTCTTCCTGCTCATTTCTGACCTTTATTCGACCTCTTTCTGCTAGTTTCTCACCTTTATTCTGTCTCTTTCTGCCCCCTTCTGTCCTTTATTCTACCTCCTTCTGCTCGTTTCTCACCATTTAATTTGCCTCCCCTCGTTGCAGACCTTTATTCTACCTCTTTCTGCTGATTTCCCACCTCTATTTTGCCTCTTTCTGCTCATTGCTGACCATTATTCTGCCTCTTTCTGCTCGATTCTTACCTTTATTCTGCCTCTTTCTGCTCATTGCTGACCTTTATTTTGCCTCGTTCTGCTCATTACGCACATTTATTTTGTCTCTTGCTGCTCGTTCTGACTTTTATTCTGCCTCTTTCCGCTCGTTTCTCACCTTTATTTTGCCTCTTTCTGCTTGCTGCTGACCTTTATTTTCCCTCTTTCTGCTCATTATTCACCTTTATTTTGCTTCTTGCTGATGGTTTCTGACCTCTATTTTCCCTCTTACTACTCGTTTCTGACCTTTGTTCTGCCTGTTTATGCTAGTTTCTCACCTTTATTTTGCCCCTCTCTTCTTGTTGCTGACTTTATTTTCCCTTTTTCTGCTAATTTCTCACCTTTATTTTGCCTCTAGCTGATGGTTTCTGATGTCTATTTTGCCTCTTGCTGCTCATTTCTCACCTTTATTTTGCCTCTTGCTGCTTGTTTCTGAACTTTTTCTGCCTCTTTCTGCTTGTTTCTCACATTTATTCTGCATCTTTCTTCTAACTTTTAACCTTTATTTTGCCTCTTAATGCTCGTTTCTGAACTATATTCTGCCTCTTTCTGCTCCCTTCTGACCTTCATTCTGTGTCCTGTTCGTTTCTCTCCTTTATTTTGCCTCTCACTGCTCGTTGCAGATCATTATTTTGCCTCTTTCTGCTTGTTTCTCACCTTTATTTTGCCCTTTTCTACTCGTTGCTGACTTTCATTCTGCCTCTTACTGCTCATTTTTCACCGTTATTTTGCTCTTTCTTCTCGTCGCTGACCTTTATTTTGCCTCTTTATGCTCGTTTCTCGCCTTTATTTTTGCTCTTTCTGCTCCTTGCTCACCTTTATTTTGCCTCTTTCTGCTCATTGCTGACTTTTATTCTGCCTCTTGCTGCTCTTTGCTGACCCTTATTCTGCCTCTTTCTGCTCGTTTCTCATCTGTATCTTACCTCCTTCTGCTTATTGCTGACCTTTATTTTGTCTAGTTCTACTCATTTCTCACCTGCCTTTTTGCCTCTTCTTGCTCATTGCTGACCTTCTTTTTTTTTTTTTTGCCTCTTTCAGTTCTTTTTTTACTGTTATTTTGCCTCTTGGTGATGGTTTCTAAACTTTATTCTGCCTCTTTCTGCTCCATTCTGAGCCTTATTCTGCCCATTTCCCCTAGTTTCTCACCTTTATTTTGCCTTTTTCTGCTCATTGCTGATCATTATTTTGCCTCTTTCAGCTCGTTTGTCACCTTTATTTTGCTTTTCTGCTCATTGCTGACCTTTAATCTGCCCCTTTCTGCTAATTTTTCACCAATAGTCTGCCTCTTTCCACTCGTTTTTCATTTTTATTTGCTTCTTTCTGCCCTTTATTCTGCCTCTTTCTGCTCTTTTCTGACCTTTATTTTCCCTCTTTCTTATATTTTTCCAGGACTGCAGGGGAGCTTCAAGGCCCCTGCGGTGCCAGCCGGCTCTGCTTGTACTCTGGGAGCAGACATTGCTGCTGCATGGAAGGAGCTACTGGAAAGGTAGCTCCCTCTGTGCAGGAGCAATTGTTTCATCTCTTTCTCTGCCCGCGTGTCTGCAGGAAGGGAAAGAAATTAAACCTCCTGCGGGCAGGAGCACTTTTACAGCCCCTGCCTGCTGAAAGCGGAGTGTTTGCTTTAGCTTCTGCCAATGTAAAGCAAACAGCTATGTCCCAGGAGTGGATACCCCAGGACAAAGAACGAGCCAGCACTGGGGGGTGGCGGGCCCCAGGGCCAAGTATGGCTCCAGGAGGGTGGCTGTGCTGCCCTCCTACTTTGATTTTTAAGGGTATGCCACGGGGTGGTGGTGATCCCTTGTTTGGGGGCCCACGCACCCCTGCTCCATATTTAACTTAGCCCCAGGGAGGTGTTAGTCCCCAGGGCGGTCCGCGATTCCCCCATTTCTTTCTATTTTGCCTCTGGGAGGTGGTAGTCCCAAGGGTTTGAACTTGCCCTAGGAGGGGGGTCCATATGGCCCCCTCCTCCAAATTTAAAATAAATCCCAGGGCTCTAAGTCCCCAGGGCTTAAAAGACCCCTCCTTTTTTTTAGTTCCACATGCATCCCACCCTTGGGATAAACATTAGAGAAGCACAGGAGCCCAAGCTTCTTTTTTAAAAATTTTGCCCGGGACTCCCACCAAAATATCTCCCCCCATAAATATGGTTTTTTGCCCAGTGGGGTGCCAGGGGGACCCCAGGACCACAGTTAGGGGGTCAGGGTATTCCTACTCTGCCCGCTTTTCTGTTTTTTTAAAAGGTTTTTAGTGGGACTCGGCTGAAGCCAAGTCCCATGATGTCTGCCAACACTTCCTGGTTAAAGTGTTGGCAGCCAATCATGGGGACTGCCATATTCTCGGAGGATCCGAGTCCCTATATGTCATTTAAAAAAAAATATATATATCTCAGAAACATCTGAATGGATTTACACCAATTTACAAAAAGGTCGATTTCTGGACAAACAGCTATCTTCCTGACAAATTTGGTGTAATTTCGTTCAGTGGTTCGGGCTGTAGTTGTGTCTAAAATTCTTATGGGAATTAACATGGGAAACACATTGTTTGACTCCCCTTTTTTCTGGGCCCCTGCTTGATAGATCACTCTGAAACTTTCCATGCAAGAATCACCGCTGCACTTTTTTGGGAAAATTTTGTGGCGAGTTGTCAAAGGGCGCCAAAGATATAGGCGAGTCAAGAAATGCTTTTTCTTTGGAAACTAGGTCCTAACTATAACTGCCAACTGTGACCGATATATATAGGGTGTTGCCATTTGTGAACCGTGTGCCGCTGGATCTGCTGTTCGTGAAGTGGACGCCAAAAGGAGACATATACATATATAATATTGGAGAGGTTGGAGGATTGGGTAACAGTAAGTGGGAGCTTTTCTGACATTCAATATGGTTTCAGGAGAGGCCTGGGCACAGTCGAACAGTGCCTCAACCTGCACCTGGTCATAGGTGAATACACCTTAGCCAAGCCTGGATCTCTCTATCTTGGATTCATGGACTTGACGTCTGCCTTTGACTGGGTGCAGAGAGGAAGGCTCTGGGAGAGGATGTTGACTATGGGCATTGACCCGCCCATCGTGCATTTTCTAGTAGCTATGCACCAGGAAGTGACGGGGAGAGTTCGATATGGAGCACGTGGTGAACTTACTGCCCCAATAAGGATGGATCGCGGGATCCGTCAGGGCTGCGTCCTCGCTTCCTTTTTATTTTGTTTATATATAAATGACTTAGAAAGCCAAATAAAAAATGGGAATGTGGATGCCCCTCTGGTAGGTCGTAGGTCCCTGCCAGCACTGTTATACGCGGATGACTGCGTATTGATGTCCAGAACCGGGGTGGGGCTACAGAGGCTTTTAACTAGTTTTAACAACTTCATGAATGATCTTGGTCTAAAAACTAATGTAGCAAAATCTCACATTATGGTGGTGGGCAAACCTCCCAAGATTTTAAAGACTTGCTACATAATTAATGAAAAATTGTCTTATGTGCCGACCTTTTTCTATTTAGGGATTCTCTTCGATCAAAAAAGTTCCTGGTGTCACTTAGTTGAGGCAAAGACCAGGGGTTTTAATCAAAATGTGGAGGCTATCTTCCGATTTACCAAAAAGTTAGGCTCTCGGCCCATCAAAGCTATCATTGGTATCTATAAAGCCCGTACGTGTGCTGTTACTATGTATGGTGCTGGAGTTTGGGGCTCTTGTAACATCAAGGGCCTACAGAGAGCAGAGAACACGTTCATGAAATGACTGTTGACAGTCCCCAAAAGCACAGCTGCCACCATCTGTCACAGTGAACTTGGTGTGACCCCGTTGTCTTTTCGCATACAACTAGCTCCTTTATTGCTATGGCACAACATTTGGGCAAAAGAAGAAGCAGTCCTGAATCGTGCTGTCATTTTAGATTGTTTAAAAGTGGATTGTGTTAAAAATAATCCCTTGGATCACTTATATTAATGAAAAGCTGGAGAAATTGGGATTGTTAGACTGCCTTGAAAGCCCCGGAAACATAGCTAAAATATTGAGAGCCAGGCTGAAAAGAGAATTTTTAACTCATTCCTATCTGGTTAGAGATAACCTGGAGAGGGAAAATAAAAGGGTTGTTGACCATTCTTTGTTAGTTTGCTCCCTAGGTATTGAGCCCTACCTCACTTTTTATTTCAGCCATGCTAAAATGTTTTATTTGATAAGGTTCAGGATGGGCACTTCCCACTTACTGGTCTCATACCCACGTGACGCGCATTGCGATGCCAATTTGGATCTGTGTCCATGTGATTCAAAGTCAGTCCAGAGCACTTTGCATTTTATGTTTTTTGTAAACTTTATACTAAATCAAGATGTGTCTTTTTAAAACCACTTTTACGATTTTTAAACATTAGAAAGTGTCGGGCTGCGCTACATCATCTACTACTTTTAAATGATGAATTAATTTGCTTAATGGTTTATAAGTATATTTCCACGGCTGTTCGTCATCGGAATATTGTTGGAAAATGATCACTTTGTATGTTGATTATATTATTACGCCTAGGACTTAAGACACCCCTATGTGAAATTAAATTATGATACTGATTCATTTTGGAAATTGAAATCAACACTTACAAGGACTCCGTATATAGATGTCATCTTTGCGTTTGGTATTACCCTGATTGAAATGCTGTTATGTTTTGGCATCATAGCTCCTTGTCTGTGATCAAATTTTCCCAAGAGATTGACATCCGGTTATCTGTAACTGTCATCGCTATGGAATTATTATTCATTTCTTGTATTTTATTATTATGAAATGTTTTTATGATGCATTCTTTTATGGCTGGTATACAGCCGAATAAAGATTTTGACTGACTGATATATATATATATATATATATATATATATATGTATGTATGTATATATATATATGTATATATATATATATATATATATGTATGTATATATATATATATATATATATATATGTATGTATATATATATATATATATATATATTATCTACTGGCGGTCGCCAGTAGATAGTTATAGTTAAAACCTATTATCCATAGGAAATCCGCGACATTCTATTTGAAATAACGTTGGCGCCGGTTGACGAATCTTCGCGAAAGTTTCCAACTTGTTGGGGCGCTCCGGTCCGCTCCTATCCTGAAAGTCTCGGGGTGATACGTCAAGCGGGGCCGAGAAAAAGGGGGTCCCAAAACGCGTTTTCCCCATTCATTTTTCCATAGGAACCTTTAGTTGCAGCTACAGCCCGAACTGCTGAACGGAATTACACCAAATTTGGCAAAGAGGTAGCCCTTGGTTCAGTGTCGTGCCTTTTGCTTAAATGGTGTAAATCCGTTCAGTAGTTCCTGAGAAAATCAAAAGTAAAGTCACATATATATCTGGGCGGAGCCTAACCACACATGTCATCGTGAGATCTGATTGGCTGTCAGCACTTCATCCTGGAATTGCTGGCAGCCATCTTGGGACCAATATAAATGATAGTACCTCATTGAAATGCATTGTAGTGAATAGAAGATTTTGAGGGTCACCAAAAGGAGAACTATAAAGGGTGATAACAGGCTTTAGTTACATTAGAATTTATTTGTTGATGGTACCATACTAATTTTAGGAATTGTGGTGTATTCTAAGGTGATTTTACCATGTGAAAAACCTTCTGCTGGGATATCATGAATCATGTTTGAGAGAACACTATTTTCTCATGCTTGTCCCATGGAGGTTTGGAAGGTGCCCCAGAAGCTAAAATGAGAGCATATTTTCTGTAAATTCACATTATCTTTCTCACTCATGTGAGAATGAAGTCCGACATTCTCAGTAAAACATGTACATCCAGCAAGGGCAGAGACTGTCAGTTGATTCCTTTGTGTTCTACTGCAGCTTCCCAGAGTGTTCTAAAGAACAACTAGAGTGCTAACAGCCTTACTTATGACAAAAGTATGGCCCACCTGAAGCCATCTTGATTGGAATAAACTGGTAACACTTAAAACATTTAATTTAAAAAGGAACAAAATGATGGGGTTCATTTTGTCATAGAAATTATGGTTAGTGCTGTAGAAAGAAAAATTAGGACATGTTTCAAGTGTGATCTCAAATATCTTCCTGTTATATTTCAACAGGAGCAGCCTGCCAGTTGATGCCTTTGTGTTCTACTGCAGCTTCCCAGAGTGTTCTAAAGAACAACTAGAGTGCTAACAGCCTTACTTATGACAAAAGTATGGCACACCTGAAGCCATCTTGATTGGAATAAACTGGTAACACTTAAAACATTTAATTTAAAAAGGAACAAAATGATGGGGTTCATTTTGTCATAGAAATTATGGTTAGTGCTGTAGAAAGAAAAATTAGGACATATTTCAAGTGTGATCTCAAATATCTTCCTGTTATATTTCAACAGGAGCAGCCTGCCAGTTGATGCCTTTGTGTTCTACTGCAGCTTCCCAGAGTGTTCTAAAGAACAACTAGAGCGCTAACAGCCTTACTTATGACAAAAGTATGGCACACCTGAAGCCATCTTGATTGGAATAAACCGGTAACACTTAAAACATTTAATTTAAAAAGGAACAAAATGAGGGGTTCTTTTTGAAATAGAAATTATGGTTAGTGCTGCAGAAAGAAAAATTAGGGCATGTTTTAAGTGAGATCTCAAATCCTCTTCTATTTCATTAGAAAATTCTGACATGCAGACTGAAACAATCACTTTCAATACCAGCAGCAGACTACCAGTTAACTCCCTGGTGAGCAGTAGCTTTACTCCAGTGATCTAATGAGCAACTAGAGTGCTAACATTCTGAATTTATGGCAGATGTGAGACACATCTGAATGCCTTCTTGATGGAATCAAAGTAAAAAACTGAAAGCATTTCCTACTGAGGAGACTGCAGTAAATGAAGAAATTAGGAAACTTCATAACAAAGAAGTCTTCCAAGATGGCCACCAGTGAAAAAAGAGCCCAAATGTAGCACAAATATTACCCAGATGTAGCCCACATATAGCCCAATGACAAAAGTGTGCAAAACACTTTTTATTTTTAGTTTTTTTGCAGTTTTATGTAGTGCAGACTGGTCAGGTATTGGAGCATTGCATCTTAAAACATGACCCCCTACACTACAAAAACACCACTGCACTACCTTAAACCCTAAAACACTACCCCCAGCACGACCCCCTACACTACACAAGCACCACTGCACTATCCTAAACCCTAAAACACTACCCCCAGCACGACCCCCTACACTACCCAAACACCACTGCACTAACCTAAATCCTAAAACACTACCACCAGCACGACCCCCTACACTACCCAAACACCACTGCACTACCCTAAAACATGACCCCCTACACTACACAAGCACCACTGCACTACCGTAAACCCTAAAACACTACCCCCAGCACGACCCCTACACTACACAAGCACCACTGCACTACCCTAAACCGTAAAACACTACCCCCAGCACGACCCCCTACACTACACAAACACCACTGCACTACCCTAAACCCTAAAACACTACCCCCAGCACGACCCCCTACACTACCCAAACACCACTGCACTAACCTAAATCCTAAAACACTACCCCCAGCATGACCCCCTACACTACCCAAACACCACTGCCCTAAAACATGACCCCCTACACTACACAAACACCACTGCACTACCCTAAACCCTAAAACACTACCCCCAGCACGACCCCCTACACTACCCAAACACCACTGCACTACCCTAAACCCTAAAACACTACCCCCAGCACGACCCCTACACTACCCAAACACCACTGCACTAACCTAAATCCTAAAACACTACCCCCAGCATGACCCCCTACACTACCCAAACACCACTGCCCTAAAACATGACCCCCTACACTACACAAACACCACTGCACTACCCTAAACCCTAAAACACTACCCCCAGCACGACCCCCTACACTACCCAAACACCACTGCACTAACCTAAATCCTAAAACACTACCCCCAGCATGACCCCCTACACTACCCAAACACCACTGCCCTAAAACATGACCCCTACACTACCCAAACACCACTGCACTAACCTAAATCCTAAAACACTACCACCAGCACGACCCCCTACACTACCCAAACACCACTGCACTACTCTAAAACATGACCCCCTACACTACACAAGCACCACTGCACTACCGTAAACCCTAAAACACTACCTCCAGCACGACCCCTACACTACACAAGCACCACTGCACTACCCTAAACCGTAAAACACTACCCCCAGCACGACCCCCTACACTACACAAACACCACTGCACTACCCTAAACCCTAAAACACTACCCCCAGCACGACCCCCTACACTACCCAAACACCACTGCACTAACCTAAATCCTAAAACACTACCCCCAGCATGACCCCCTACACTACCCAAACACCACTGCCCTAAAACATGACCCCCTACACTACACAAACACCACTGCACTACCCTAAACCCTAAAACACTACCCCCAGCACGACCCCCTACACTACACAAGCACCACTGCACTACCCTAAACCCTAAAACACTACCCCCAGCACGACCCCCTACGCTGCCCGAACACCACTGCACTGCCCTAAACCCTGAAACACCAGCCCCTGCATGACCCCCTACACTGCCCCAACACCACTGCACTGCCCTAAACCCTGAAACACCAACCCTAGCACGACCCCCTACACTGCCCGAATACCACTGCACTGCCTAAACCCTGAAACACCACCCCCTTCACGACCCCCTACACTGCCCGAACACCACTGCACTGCCCTAAACCCTGAAACACCACCCCCAGCATGACCCCCTACACTGCCCGAACACCACTGCACTGCCCTAAACCCTGAAACACTACCCCCAGCAAGACCCCCTACACTGCCCGAACACCACTGCACTGCCCTAAACCCTGAAACATCACCCCCAGCAAGACCCCTACACTGCCCGAACACCACTGACCTAAACCCTGAAACACCACCCCCAGCACGACCCCCTACACTGCCCGAACACCACTGCACTGCCCTAAACCCTGAAACACTACCCCCAGCCCGACCCCCTACACTGCCCGAGCACCACTGCACTGCCCTAAACCTTGAAACACCAGCCCCAGCACGACCCCCTACACTGGCCGAACACCACTGCACTGTCCTAAACCCTGTAACACCAGCCCCAGCATGACCGCCTACACTGCCCGAACACCACTGCACTGCCCTAAACCCTGAAACACCAGCCCCAGCACGACCCCCTACACTGCCCGAACACCACTGCACTGCCCTAAACCGTGAAACACCAGCCTCAGCACGACCCCCTACACTGCCTGAACACCACTGCCCTGAACCCTGAAACACCAGCCCCAGCACAACACCCTACACTGCCCGAACACCACTGCACTGTCCTAAACCCTGAAACACCACCCTGTGCATGACCCCCTACACTGCCCGAACACCACTGCACTGCCCTAAACCACCACCCCCAGCGCGACCCCCTACACTGCCCGAACACCACTGCACTGCCCTAAACCCTGAAACACCACCCCCTGCACAACCCCTACACTGCTCGAACACTACTGCACTGCCCTAAACCCAGAAACACCATCCCCAGCACGACCCCCTATACTGCACGAACACCACTGCACTGCCCTAAACCCTGAAACACTACCCCCAGCAAGACCCCCTACACTGCCCGAACACCACTGCACTGCCCTAAACCCTGAAACATCACCCCCAGCAAGACCCCCTACACTGCCCGAACACCACTGCCCTAAACCCTGAAACACCACCCCCAGCAAGACCCCCTACACTGCCCAAACACCACTGCACTGCCCTAAACCCTGAAACACCAGCCCCAGCATGACCCCCTACACTGCCCGAACACCACTGCACTGCCCTAAACCCTGAAACACCACCCCCTGCACGACCCCCTACACTGCCCGAACACCACTGTACTGCCCTAAACCCTGAAACCCCACCCCCAGCATGACCCCCTACACTGCCAGAACACCACTGCACTGCCCTAAACCCTGAAACACCCCCTGCACGACCCCCTACACTGCCCGAACACTACTGCACTGCCCTAAACCCTGAAACACCACCCCCAGCACGACCCCCTATACTGCATGAACACCACTGCACCAACCTAAACCCTGAAACACTACCCCCAGCAAGACCCCCTACACTGCCCGAACACCACTGCACTGCCCTAAACCCTGAAACATCACCCCCAGCAAGACCCCCTACACTGCCCGAACACCACTGCCCTAAACCCTGAAACACCACCCCCAGCAAGACCCCCTACACTGCCCGAACACCACTGCACTGCCCTAAACCCTGAAACACCACCCCCAGCAAGACCCCCTACACTGCCCGAACACCACTGCACTGCCCTAAACCCTGAAACACCACCCCCAGCACGACCCCCTACACTGCCCGAACACCACTGCTCTGCCCAAAACCCTGAAACACCAGCCCCAGCACGACCCCCTACACTGCCCGAACACCACTGCACTGCCCTAAACCCTGAAACACCAGCCCCAGCACGACCCCCTACACTGCCCGAACACCACTGCATTGCCCTAGACTCTGAAACACCAGCCCCAGCAAGACCCCCTACACTGCCCGAACACCACTGCACTGCCCTAAACCCTGAAACACCAGCCCCAGCATGACCCCCTACACTGCCCGAACACCACTGCACTGCCCTAAACCCTGAAACACCAGCCCCAGCACGACCCCCTACACTGCCCGAACACCACTGCACTGCCCTAAACCCTGAAACACTAGCCCCAGCACGACCCCCTACACTGCCCGAACACCACTGCACTGCCCTAAACCCTGAAACACCAGCCCCAGCACCACTCCCTACAATGCCCGAACACCACTGTACTGCCCTAAACCCTGAAACACCACCCCCTGCACCGCCCCTACACTGCCCGAACACCACTGCACTGCCCTAAACCCTGAAACACCACCCCCTGCACGACCCCCTACACTGCCCGAACACCACTGCACTGCCCTAAACCCTGAAACACCACCCCCTACACTGCCCGAACACCACTGCACTGCCCTAAACCCTGAAACACCACCCCTGCACCGCCCCCTACACTGCCCGAACACCACTGCACTGCCCTAAACCCTGAAACACCACCCCCAGCATGACCCCCTTTACTGCTCGAACACCACTGCACTGCCCCAAACCCTGAAACACCACCCCCAGCATGACCCCCTACACTGCCCGAACACCACTGCCCTAAACCCTGAAACACCACCCCTGCACGACCCCCTACACTGCCCGAACACCACTGCACTGCCCTAAACCCTGAAACACCACCCCTGCACGACCCCCTACACTGCCCGAACACCACTGCACTGCCCTAAACCCTGAAACACTACCCCCAGCACGACCCCCTACACTGCCCGAACACCACTGCACTGCCCTAAACCCTAAAACACCACCCCAGCACGACCCCCTACACTGCCCGAACACCACTGCACTGCCCTAAACCCTAGAACACTACCCCCAGCATGACCCCCTACACTACCCGAACACCACTGCACTACCCTAAACCATAAAATACTCTCCCCAGCACGAGCCCCTACACTACCCGAACACGACTGCACTGCCCTAAACCCTAAAACACTCCCCCAGCACGACCCCCTACACTACCCGAACACCACTGCACTGCCCTAAACCCTAAAACACTCCCCCAGCACGACCCCCTACACTACCTAAACACCACTGCACTGCCCTAAACCCTAAAACACTACCCCCGCATGACCCCCTACACTACCCAAATACCAATGCACTACCCTAATCCCTAAAACACTACCCCCGCACAACCCCCTACACTACCCAAAGACCACTGCACTACCCTAAACTCTAAAACAATACCCCCGCACGACTCCCTACACTACCCAAAGACCACTGCACTACCCTAAACCCTAAAACACGACCTCCTACACTACACAAACACCACTGCACTACCCTAAACCCTAAAAAACTACCCCCAGCACGAACCCCTACACTACCCAAACACCACTGCACTACCCTAAACCATAAAACACTACCCCCAGCAGTACCCCCTACGCTACCCAAACACCACTGCACTACCCTAAACCCTAAAACACTACCCCCAGCAGTACCCCCTACACTACCCAAACACCACTGCACTACCCTAAACCCTAAAACCCTAAAACACTAACCCCAGCACGACCCCCTACACTGCCCAAACACCACTGTACTACCCTAAACCCTAAAACACTCCCCCCCAGCACGACTCCCTACACTACCCAAACACCACTGCACTACCCTTAACCCTAAATCTACCCCCAGCATGACCCCCTACAATACACAAACACCACTGCACTACCCTAAACCCTAAAACACTACCCCCAGCACGACCCTCTTCACTACCTAAACACAACTGCACAATTTGTTACAGGCGTTGCAACGCAGACCTGTGGTGCTTACTGGAAGTACCTGGTGGGCTAGTTGGGCCCCAGGGACTCTCAGGATTCAAGGTGACCTAATCCCCCAACTTAAAACGCGCCACGGGGCGCGTTTGCACAGTGGTGAAGGGAGGGGCGGGGCCTCAGGTGACATGTGCGCAAACACGCCCTGTGGTGCGTTTTAAGTTGGGGAGTTAATTCCCTTTGAATCCTGGGGGCCAACTAGCCCACCAGGTACCTTCAGTAAGCACAACAGAGTTGCGTTGCAGAGAGGTGAAAAAGGTGCGTGGCCTCGGAACGCCTCTCTGCAACTCAGCTCTGTGGTCCTAACTGTAGGTACCTGGGGGCTAGTTGGGCCCCAGGGACCCTCAGGATTCAAGGGGACTTAATCCCGCAACTTAAAACGCGCCACAGGGCGTGTTTGCACACATGTCACCTCAGGCCCCCTCCCTTCACCACTGTGCAAACGCGCACTGGCTCTGGTTAGTCAGAGTCAGTTACCACCAGTACCCGTCTGAAAAAGTTGTGGGCACAGGATGAGTTTGCAACAAGGCCTCTTTCTGCTCCTCTGTTGGTTCTTTCTGCACATCTTTTGCTTCTTTCTGTGCGTTTTTTCTTCTTTCTTCACATGTCCTACCTCTGTTGGCATAGTTAGAAACTAGCATTTAAAAAACCTTTGAAATTCACTTAAAAATCATAGGTTTCAGGCACGTTATAGTTAGAAATTAGCATTTAAAAAATCTTTGAAATTCACTGAAAAAACCATAGGTTTCAGGCACGTTATAGTTAGAAATTAGCATTTAAAAAACCTTTGAAATTCACTGAAAAAACCATAGGTTTCAGGCACGTTATAGTTAGAAATTAGCATTTAAAAAACCTTTGAAATTCACTGAAAAAACCATAGGTTTCAGACACGTTATAGTTAGAAATTAGCATTTAAAAAACCTTTGAAATTCACTGAAAAAACCATAGGTTTTAGGGACAGTTATAGTTAGTTGGACATTGCACTCGTACAAAACCCATGAAATTCCCCTGTTATAGTTAGTTCAGCTAACTATAACTCGCGCCCCGCAATGCACTGCTGATGACGTCACATATTACATCACTCATGACATGGTCAGTGACATCACTGATGACATCACTGATGACATCTCAAATGACATCACTGATGACATCATCCATGTGATAATTTCATGCATCTTCTCACACTCTAATATAACTTTTGATACACCCACTCTAAATTACAGACTGCCATTCTCAAAACCATAGACACTCCAACACCAAAAACTACATACCCACTCACTGATTCTTAGGTCTACACACACATCCACTCACTCACCTGTACAGTCACTCATACTTACAGTCACTCAGTACAGGACTATCATATGCACTCATACACCTATATAAACACTAACACACCGCCACTCATCCATAGAGGTACTCACACACCTAGTCAGTCATGCAAAAAATTAATCACACACCCATTTACTCACCTATACAGTTATACACACACCAGCTCACTTACTCATACAAATACTAGCACATTCTTACGCTCTTATACAATAACTGATACAAGCACACACGCATCCATACAGCCACTCTCACAATAACACACTCTCACTTATAGCCATTTAAATACTCTAACACACATATATACTGCCTTTTACATATGTAGTTACTCGCACATGTACCACTGAGATATACATTCACTCACTAACACACCCATACACACACTCACCCACCCAAGCAGTCCATCACAGATGCACTCTTGAAATCATGCACCCAGTGAATCACCCACTCACACATCTATGTATAGAGTCACACACACCCCACCCACACAAACACTCAGGCAGCCATACAGAAACTCAGAGAACCAATCAATAACCCATATAGACACTCATGTAGCTATTCGCAAATCCATGCATCCACTTACACACCAACAAACAGACGGATACAGACATTCACACAGTTTAGTCACTAACCCATGCATTCAGTAAGATACGTTTAATCACTCACTTGTAGAGTCAGTCACTCACGTACTAAATCATCCATTCAGACACTTATACACCCACTCATTCTTCAATACGCCTTTCCCTATATATATTAAACATATTTAATCTTTACAGAAACACACAGTCACTGGATGATGTCATCAGTGATGTCATCAGTGATGTCATTTGAGATGTCATCAGTGATGTCATCAGTGATGTCACTGACCATGTCATGAGTGATGTAATATGTGACGTCATCAGCAGTGCATTGCGGGCGCGCGTTATAGTTAGCTGAACTAACTATAACAGGGGAATTTCATGGGTTTTGTACGAGTGCAATGTCCAACTAACTATAACTGTCCCTAAAAACTATGTTTTTTTCAGTGAATATATATATATATATATATCCTTAGCCGCTGGATGATACAACACGATATGCCCGCAGGCGTCAGGCAAATGTCCAGGCGTCCTTAAGTTTGAATAACTTACGACCTTCAATGGTCGGCAGGAAAATCTGTCAGCGTCGGTTCTGGCGGTCAAATTATCTCCTTAGCTGTTTTCTCCCCAATAACCACCAAACTCAGGGCGGGTGCTACTCTCCGTGAAACGAGGGAGAGAACTCGTTTGTTGCACAACAACTTGAAAACAGAGGTACGGAGCACTCACGGGGTTCTGAAAATCTTTACTGACATTTCCTTCGCAGACGCGTTTCAGCGTAAAGCCTTCTTCAGTGCTTGGAAAACCAAATAGCTTGTAGCACAGGGATTGGCTTAAATACTGTGTCCACCCTTGTCATTGGTGTGTTGGTGGCCAATGGAAGGACTGTGATGGCGTTGCTTATTGTATTACGGCTGCCGTTCTGTTCCGATATTGCAGTCACATCCGCAATCATCCAAATGTAATTATGGGTCACAATGCCCCTTATAGCTTCTTTCCCCCTGATGGGCTTAGTCGGAAGATGGCTGCGGTACTTCACATCCACCGCTGGCCAATTGGTACAGTCCCTCCATACAATAATGCCCTGCATAGGTTGTTGTAACTCCCCTCATCGAGGGAAACAGTCTCGGTGTGCCTTTAGATGACCCCTCGCCACAGCCGCTGGATGATACAACACGATATGCCTGCAGGCGTCAGGCAAATGTCCAGGCATCCTTAAGTTTGAATAACTTACGACCTTCAATGGTCGGCGGGAAAATCTGTCAGCGGCGGTTCTGGCGGTCAAATGATCTCCTTAGCTGTTTTCTCCCCAACCACCACCGAACTCACGGTGGGTGCTACTGTCCGTGAAACGAGGGAGAGAACTCGTTTGTTGCACAACAACTTGAAAACAGAGGTACGGAGCACTCACAGGGTTCTGAAAATCTTTATTGACATTTCCTTCGCAGATGCGTTTCAGCGTAAAGCCTTCTTCAGTGCTTGGAAAACCAAATAGCTTGGTGCACAGGGATTGGCTTAAATACTGTGTCCACCCTTGTCATTGGTGTGTTGCTGGCCAATGGAAGGACTGTGATGGCGTTGCCTATTGTATTACGGCCGCCGTTCTGTTCCGATATCGCAGTCACATCCGCAATCATCCGAATGTAATTATGGGTCACAATGCCCCTTATAGCTTCTGTCCCCCCGATGGGCTTAGTCGGAAGATGGCTGTAGTACTTCACATCCACCGCTGGCCAATTGGTACAGTCCCTCCATACAATAATGCCCTGCATAGGTTGTTGTAACTCCCCTCATCGAGGGAAACAGTCTCTGTGCGCCTTTAGATGACCCCTCGCCACAGCCGCTGGATGATACAACACAATATGCCCGCAGGCGTCAGGCAAATGTCCAGGCGTCCTTAAGTTTGAATAACTTACGACCTTCAATGGTCGGCGGGAAAATCTATCAGCGGCGGTTCTGGTGGTTAAATTATCTCCTTAGCCGTTTTTATATATATATAGCTTGATGAATCCTCGGGGTGATCTGTCAAGAGGAGGCAGAGAAAAAAGGGGGTTCCAAAATGCTTTTTCTCCATGTTATTGTTCATAGGAAACTTTAGACACGGCTACAGCCGAACTGCTGAACGGAATTACACCGAATTTGCTAGAAAGGTAGCTGTTGGTCCATAAATTACTCTTTTTGTTAAATGGTGTACATCTGTTCAGTAGTTGGGGAGAAATGTAAAGAAATTCTCAGTTGTATATCCAGAGGCGCAAGGGATGCATGAACACTCCCGATCTCGTGCCTAAGATCTGATTGGCAGCCAACACTTCAAACCAGGAAGTGTTGGCAGCCATCCCGTAAAAAACATTAAAAAAAGAAAAGTCGAATTCTTTCTTCATGCAGGCTATACACAAGATAATCTTCTCTCTTCGTCCTGAGGAAGACCCGTGTTTGATGCTCTTAAATAGCACTTATACAAGGGTCGAAACGTCGACGCATAACTAGAAGCATTACAATCCAATATGACCAATACAAAAAGAATGTATTTCTAGGTCACCTTGAGATTTACTATATGTTTTCACTCTACCTTTGAATGTATTGTTGTGAATATCGTTTTGTATCTAAATGTAATTGTTTATGATGAATGTATCTCACACCCCACTTCCCCTATATCACTTTGACCTTGTGTATATGCCCTGTACCTTAACTATACATGATTTCTTCATATAAATTTTGGATATATTTAAAATAACACGATTGGTTTGTGCTTTCCAAGCTAGACATGTGTTTAGACAGTTGTGTTTTTAACATTAAATGTATAGAAATTTGAAGAAATCCCTATTAAGACAAGTGTGTTGTGGCAGAACCACTGTACGTTTAACGCAATAGTCCCCAGGTTCTGCACGTTACTGGGTATCCCCATTGATGAATACTGGCAGGCCCAATAGTAGCATTTGATTTACAGGCCCTGGCACACTTAGTGCACTTTACTCGGGGCTTACAATAAATCAAATATGCCAATCAGGGAGACCTTGCCCAAAGCATCTAAGCCAGCAAAAAGGAAATCCAGCACAGCATCAAAAAGTCAGGAAACCATGCCAATGATGACATGTCTAACAAATATACTATGAAAAGAAATGTACCATTGGTTCGTGAATGAAACTGAGGTTGCAAACCATTTATTACTTCACCAACTCTTCAAAAGAGATGATCACTCATTAGTCAGAGGGAAGCTGTTCCTTTTGGAAATCTTCCTCTTTGAGAATTGTGTTGGGTAATATTTTCTGAAACATGATTTTGTTTTAAACAGCAGCAGTTAAAGAACATGGGATGCCTTAAAAAAGATCTGCTGTTTAGGAGCACAAATGGAAAGATGGCAATCTGTTGCAGGCCACCATCCCTTTGTTTGTTGCCAATCACAGATGGTCACAAATAGCAAGACTAATATTCATTAGGCTGATAGTTCTGCGACCCTGGTGACTGGAGAACTTGAGACACTACACATGTATACATTGGTTCCATTAAAAAGTAAAAGACTGTTTGCAAAAGGTCAGTTCACACATTGTGACCACTGTTGGTGACCGAATTGCTGCATGAGTCACTCGATGAATGGAGCAATAAATTGACCTAAGTTATGGGTTGTTATCCGCTCTTGTACACTATCAAATTTTTAAGAGAGGAGTGAAGTGTCATCAGGAAAAGAGATTTTGAGCCAAACTTAGTATGATCAGCATATTGATAGTATAAGATCCCAGAGTTGATGAGGATAACCCCAAAGGTTCCATACAAAGAAGGTAAAAGGTAGGAGCCAGTATGGAACCTTGAGGAACCTCTTGCTTTAAGTTTACAAGCTTAGATCGGGAATTGCCAATTTTAACCACTTATTAACAGTTCTATAGTTAGTAGAATAAAACAGTTGGAAGCTACACCTTTCTCACCCATGCAATTTTTGATCATATTCATAAATAGATACTGTGGTCCAAGGTCACGAATACAGTTGGCTTTCACAATCTGAGGATACGACAGCCTGTAAAAGAAGTTGTCTCTCCTGCAGCCTGTCTGGAGAATGATTGGAAATCAATAAGAAGTTTATTAACCAAATAAATGTGCAGACAGTTGAAATGATGCACAACTCTGAGACAGGGATGAGTAAATTAAGGAGGGCCAGTAAGGTATTTTCTGAGGGGACCTGACAACCGCATCAGTGATATGGTTAGAATGTTTTACCTTAGGTGTGAAATAATTAGCATGTTCTTTTCAGAGATTTTGCTAAAATGAAACTAATTTGCCTGTACTTTATGATTAAGTTTAAGCTCAACTCAAGATTTGGATATGGGATGGGGGCAGAGAACATTCAATAGACTTTTCTTTCTGTTCAAAGAATAGAGAAAATTCTTCACATTTAGTTTGCGAACTCTGGGCAGTTAAATTTAATGATGGATTTTTGGGCAGTTGTAGAACTTTAAAGAGAAACTTTGAGGCAAATGATGGAGATGTCTAATAGATATTTGATGTGGTTAGGCTTGGCCCTGAAAATGGTCTTTTATAACTGTCTTGCTTTCCCAAGGTTGGCCAAATGCAGGCAGAAGGAAGATTTGTTCTCCAGTCCACATAAAGATTTTCTTCCCGAAAATGTGTCTTTGGAGAACTTGAGCCATAGGGTTTACATTACTTTCTTTTGCATTTGAGGGGTCTACAAGGTCCTTTATGTATTCAGTATGGTTTGCTTTGGAGACGTTGACATCCTGATGTCAGTAGATCGGTTGGAGATTATTCATATCCTTCAGTACCAGAGAGTTGGTGTCAATATATTTAGTGCTGTCACCTTTTTTTCATTTGGTGATGGTTTCGCAGTGTGTTAAAAGTAAGGAAAAGTAAGGAAAATGTGATCTTATTATCACGCACACTAGGTTAGATGCTATATGTCCGATTTTTCTGTCTCTGAGCCATGTAGTGATACTAACTAATGTCAAATGCCTGGCACTATACTTACAATTGAATTTCTTAATCATTAACCTAATGATTGCATTGGATTGCTCACCTGGGCTATACACTGGACTCGTTGCTGAGATACGATACCACATGATTTACTCGGGCAATACCTTGACCTTTTAAGCATGCAGGATGATATATATAGTAATCTAGGCCAAGACTTGAAAGTGATTGTTAACAGTTTGGGCTTGGAAGAAAATCACGTTTTACCAATTCTTATAATTGTACACTGTAGTCGGTGGAAAATAGTTGAATATTGATTTTGCGAAGTATACATTTTGAGACTGAAGATATATTGTGCTGAACTGAGTGCTAAAGGAACTTATTTATGATGGTGTACATCAACGAACAGTTTGTTCTTTTTTTTAAAGAGGACAGACTAAGGGGCCGATTCCGATCTCGGTCGGAGGCGCACCCAATACCATTCGGTCGGGAAAAAAGCCATGCGAAAGCCAGTTTCCCGACCGATCCGTACAGCACACCGAACGAGCAAGTACGATGCGCACAACAGCAAAAATTCCGGCCGAGCCGTACTCACCCAAACCAGGTCCTGTTCTCCGACCGAGGCGAATCCGGAAACGCCGAATCGAGTCGCACGGAAGGGAAAATGCAGCCCCGTCCGGCCGGACAAGTACGATGCGCTTCCGTACGCGCCGAACCCGTCGCTACGCACGGCACGTCAAAGCATCCGGGAGAGGCGCACATAAGCTCCGAATCGCGCCACAACACGATCCACGGCTACGAGACGAACACAGCACAGACGAGGACGACGCGAAGCGACGAGGACGAAGCGAAGCGACGAGGACGAAGCCAAGCGACGAGGACGACGCGAAGCAACGAGAAGGACGAACGACACGAACCAACCATGAATCCCTTCGTCCCGATCATACCAATATTCTACATCTACTACCGGAACAGGCACGGACGCGTACGGCGCAGAAGGTAAGTCAGACACCAACCACAAAACACATACAACACGTACACGACACATCACACACATACACTGGGAATCTGAATATACTTGCAACAGCAGCACCATAGGGGCGGGATGCCCATCACCAATGCCACATATGCACACAGGGGCCTGAATGCGCGCCACCACCCCAACCCAGGGGGCTGGATGCCTACCACTACTACCACCCTTAGCCAGGGGGCAGGATGCCTACCACTACTACCACCCTTAGCCAGGGGGCAGGATGCCCACCACTACTACCACCCTTAGCCAGGGGGCTGGATGCCTACCACTACTACCACCCTTAGCCAGGGGGCAGGATGCCCACCACTACTACCACCCTCACCCAGGGGGGCTGGATGCCTACCACTACTACCACCCTCACCCAGGGGGGCAGGATGCCTACCACTACTACCACCCTCACCCAGGGGGGCAGGATGCCTACCACTACTACCACCCTTAGCCAGGGGGCTGGATGCCTACCACTACTACCACCCTCACCCAGGGGGGCAGGATGCCTACCACTACTACCACCCTTAGCCAGGGGGGCTGGATGCCTACCACTACTACCACCCCAACCCAGGGGGCTGGATGCCTACCACTACTACCACCCTTAGCCAGGGGGCAGGATGCCCACCACTACTACCACCCTCACCCACGGGGGGCAGGATGCCTACCACTACTACCACCCTTAGCCAGGGTGGCAGGATGCCTACCACTACTACCACCCTTAGCCAGGGGGCAGGATGCCTACCACTACTACCACCCCAACCCAGGGGGGCTGGATGCCTACCACTACTACCACCCTTAGCCAGGGGGCTGGATGCCTACCACTACTACCACCCTTAGCCAGGGGGCAGGATGCCTACCACTACTACCACCCTTAGCCAGGGTGGCAGGATGCCTACCACTACTACCACCCTTAGCCAGGGGGCAGGATGCCTACCACTACTACCACCCTCACCCACGGGGGCAGGATGCCTACCACTACTACCACCCTTAGCCAGGGTGGCAGGATGCCTACCACTACTACCACCCTTAGCCAGGGGGGCAGGATGCCTACCACTACTACCACCCCAACCCAGGGGGCTGGATGCCTACCACTACTACCACCCTTAGCCAGGGGGGCTGGATGCCTACCACTACTACCACCCTTAGCCAGGGGGCAGGATGCCCACCACTACTACCACCCTTAGCCAGGGGGGCTGGATGCCTACCACTACTACCACCCTTAGCCAGGGGGCAGGATGCCCACCACTACTACCACCCTCACCCAGGGGGGCTGGATGCCTACCACTACTACCACCCTCACCCAGGGGGGCAGGATGCCTACCACTACTACCACCCTCACCCAGGGGGGCAGGATGCCTACCACTACTACCACCCTTAGCCAGGGGGCTGGATGCCTACCACTACTACCACCCTCACCCAGGGGGGCAGGATGCCTACCACTACTACCACCCTTAGCCAGGGGGCTGGATGCCTACCACTACTACCACCCCAACCCAGGGGGGCTGGATGCCTACCACTACTACCACCCTTAGCCAGGGGGCAGGATGCCCACCACTACTACCACCCTCACCCACGGGGGGCAGGATGCCTACCACTACTACCACCCTTAGCCAGGGTGGCAGGATGCCTACCACTACTACCACCCTTAGCCAGGGGGCAGGATGCCTACCACTACTACCACCCCAACCCAGGGGGGCTGGATGCCTACCACTACTACCACCCTTAGCCAGGGGGGCTGGATGCCTACCACTACTACCACCCTTAGCCAGGGGGGCAGGATGCCTACCACTACTACCACCCCAACCCAGGGGGGCTGGATGCCTACCACTACTACCACCCTTAGCCAGGGGGGCTGGATGCCTACCACTACTACCACCCTTAGCCAGGGGGGCTGGATGCCTACCACTACTACCACCCCCACTCATAGGATGGACAATGCATGACACAACAAGCACACCACAACCTAGGGAATGCAAGATTAAGACATCCCCCCACCACCATGACAAGCGTGTGTAGGCTGTGTCAAATGCCTACAACACCGAACATGACTTTCAACATACAATGTGACCCCCTAGCACATGTGCCACACATATATGTGTGTGGCACCCACAATGCTAAGCAGCCCATGACCATTGTGGCAATGGGGCCTAAACCCCCATCATCACAGTGACCAAAAGGTAAGTGTGGGGTCCATAGCTGAAGCACATTTTGACCATTGTGGCAATGGGGTCTAAACCCCCATCATCACAGTGACCAAAAGGCAAGTGTGGGGTCCATAGCTGAAGCACATTTTGACCATTGTGGCAATGGGGTCTACACCCTCATCATCACAGTGACCAAAAGGTAATTGTTGACAAAGAAAGAGCTGCAACTGCCAAACTGCATGGATCATTCCTGCTCACAGAACCAAAAACTCATCTGTGGCAAAGTAGTGTATGTGTCCCATTGCAACATAAATTGGGGGAGCCAAATACTGCAGTGCAAATGAAACATTCCTTTGGCCATGTGCAGACAAACAACACCCATGGGGGCTGAGACCGTCAACAGTCATCAATGACACAATGACAGAAGTGACCATCAGAATGCAGAACCACATATTTGCACCAATGGGCACACAAATGCAGATACCCTGTGGAGACAGCAGATGTGAGGTGAACAGATACCATACCATGGCAGCAATGGGACACACAAACCATGATCACTGTGCTGACCGATGACCTAGGAGTCCCAGGGACAGCAGGGGAAACACACCAAACAACATACAGCCAATGGCACACCCAAGATATGCCAATGCAGTGGTGCAGATGCACAAACACAAACAGGCAGACCAACACTGTCATCATACACAGCAGGTGAGGGGTGGGGGTGCCAGTGTCCCCAGGCAACCACACAACACATGAGGAGAGCTGAATACCAATCATACAGATGTGCATACACTGCCACACTAAGGTAACTCATGGATCCAAATCCCCTATGTGGGCAAGCAGGCATTGTCAGGTGAGAGGGAGCACAAAACACACATGTCACACAGGCACGTAGGAACAACAACTGACACAGCAAGTCACAGACACACCACAGCACCACCCCCAGGGCCCCCACAATGTGGTGACCCTGGGCTGAATAAAAATACCACTGTGATGACAAAGCTAAATGTCGTTCACACTATGAACCACAGTCAGGTGTCCTGAGCAACAAACTACCATCACACCTACACAAGCACAAATCAATCAGCATGGCCAGTAAGCCAAGGCCAACATGGAGGCAGGGGCCTAGCCGGGCAACAACTCTCATCTGCACACACTCAACACCACACCCCTCGACCTCCAACAATGTGCAGCAGTGAAGTACACATGCACTGGTGACATTGCACATGCACCCATGACTATTCCAGGGTGGTGGGTGGGAACCAAGGTGTAGAAACACATCACACATGGACACTCAACAAGACTCCTGAATGTCTGACACACTGCACACTACGCTGTACATTGACATGACGGCAATACCACACCGACCAATGGGATCCCAGCCACAGTCACACACCAATGAAGAAGCCAAGGTCACCCACAAAGAACACACATAGACAACTTCCAACATTGCAGCTCTGACCCTGAGGAGTGGCAGCAGTCACACACACAACATGTCACAATCACTGAAAGATAACACAAACTGGAAATCACATGACAGGGGCAAACAACAAGTGCCAAGGGGAAACCTGACTGTGACCCATCTGCGTCTGCACACAAACTCAGCCCTGACAGCAAACACACCTATGGGTGACACCCTGATGACCAGTAATGTGCCATGCACCCACATCACAGAGAACACAGGGAGAAGACTTTGGGGGAACATAGCTCAAGTCAGCAAGCATCACAAACAGGTACAACACTAGGGATCACAGCATGCGCAGATGAATGGAAGTGAACACACAGACATGCACATACAACACACACCTTGGGTGCAGGCAATGTCACACGTGTACACACTGCCATGAGGGGACTCCACTCCTGTGTGAGGAAAGCTGTGCCATATGTTGCCTCAGTAGGGCCCCATCATGTCAGCTGAGCACTTGGTCACACAATCAACAATTAGCACCAAATGAGGGCTCCCATCACATCAGCCTGGTCATGGATGTGCCAACGGAATCATCAGCACAGATCCAACACACTTGTATAGCAATGTTGCACTGACTACACGGATGAGTCCCTCCCCATTGATGCCCAAACCTGCATGTCCACTGGAGATGGCAACACGGTCAGGGAAGTAGACAAATGCAACGATGGCAGGCACAACAGATGTGCAGGGGTGGAAGCCACAGATATGAAATTGCCAATGTAAGTAGGAAACCCATTGCCAAATACTGAACACATGACACCCTCAGATGCTGCTATTGATGACATGGATACACCACATGATAGGACACATTCCCCCTGGACCACATGGGTTCCTGCACAGTAACACTTCATAATCATGAGACCAGATATCACCATCACTGCAGCAAGGGCATGGTTAGCTGCACCAACAACATGTACATCTGAAGCATGAGCACTAGAGAAAAGAAAGTTGCTTTATTCAGCATATGTGTTGAGGCCAAACGAAGTCCTGAAAAAAGAGCAAAGGCCAATGGCCAGTCCATTGTCAAAGTTCAAACAGGGTGACACTGGCAGATGTCACCCTACGCATGCCTGCACAATACCAGGGACAATCCACTAGGAGGGGCAACCGGGGGGCAGGCCAGGCACCGCAGGGACAGGATCAGGGCTCACCAGGGGGAGTCAGGGAAGGGGTGGTGGGTGCAGGAGAGCCACTGACAACTGCAGTGGAGGTGTCTGACATGGTGTGTGCCGGCACAACTGGGGGGCATGACACAGATGTCGTGGGTGCCGGCACAACTGCAGTGGACCCTGCAGATGGGGTGGACAGGTCCGCCACTGCAGTGCCCAAGTCAGACAGGGCGGTAGTGGACTCCACTGCAGTGCCTACCTCCAGGGGAGGAGAATGGGGAACAGGCAAGGTGGGTTGGACAGAGGGGGGGACACCCTCACCACATCAGTGGCACAGACAAGCGCAGCGGGGGGTGTGGTGCTGGGAGAGCAAGTGGCAGGGGGAGAAGGCCGGAGCATCTTGGGGATGGTATATCTGTGGGTGGGGGAACCTGGGGCAGGGTGTGGTGGGGGCACCTGTGCAGTGGGGGCCTGAGGGATGGAGGACGGAGACCTTGTGCCTGAGCTGCAGGGTGGTGGCGGGGTCTTGCTCTTAGCACTCCGGGGGGACTTGCGGGTGGGGGCCTCAGTCCGTCTGCGCCTGGGGGAGGGTGTCCGGGGGCGAGGGGCACTCTGCTCCGTGTGGGTGGGCTTCCTCTTCCCCCGGGATGCTGGAGCAGCTTCATCGGTGGGGAAGAGGCCGAGGTCACAGAGGAAGAGCTGCTGTGACTTTGGGGTTGCAGGTGAGGCAAGGGAGGGTGCTTTGGAGGGAGAGGGAACTGAGGACTGCGCAGTGCATGTGGATGCGTGTGTGTGTTCCAGGGCCCCATCCCCTGTGAGTCTGGCTTCAGTCCCCTGAATGTGCGTGCGTGTGCGTTTTGTCATTGGCGTGTGTGTCAGTGTGCTGGATGTGTGTGTGCTGGTGTGTGCCTGTGCCAGTGTGTGTGTGCCTGGGATGGGTAAGGTGCTGGGGAGTGTGGATGGAGCAGAGGCAGGAGGGGTGAGGGACCGTTTGAGGAGGGACACTGCTGCCGTCAGGGAGGAGTCCATGGACCTATTGCCCCTCTGTAGGTCAGACATGCCCGATGAGATGCCCTCCATGAACGACACCAGCTGAGTCAACAGCGCGGTGTGCGCATGGAGGACACTCAGCATGGCTGTCTGCCCTACATGGAGCTGGCGAAGGAGGTACACAGACTCCTCACTCAGGGCAGCAGGGGACACAGGGGCAGGGGGTGCGGTGCCTGGCCCAAAGGAGACACGCTCCCGGACATGGGAGCCTCCACGGACCTGGGGAATGGGAGCCGATGGGAGGGCGGTGGTGGTGCTGGTGGTGGCGGGGACAGCAACACTAGCTGGGGTGTGGTGGCTGCTGACACCCGCCTCCACAAGGGAGTCATCCTCCGAGTTGCTCTGGTCCTCAGCTGAGGTGGATGCTGCTGAGGACTCCTCGGTGTGGCTCCCCTCGCCCTCCGTGCCACTGGGTCCCTCCGACCACTCCTCGGCTGCTGACCCAGTCTGGCTCTCTGGCTCCTCCTGGTCCGTGGAGCTGTCCCCTTCCGTGGCCGTGGATGTATCTGCAAACAATGGGGAAACAGACAGACATCAGTCACCTGCACCAAACGCACACACCACTGTGAGCACAGCACATTACAGAGCAAGCCCTGGCATCATTAGTTGTACATTGCTAAAAGTGCCCTAATTGAACAGGAGAAGTCAATTGTCAGTCTGATGCCAAGCATGGCACTCACATCCCACATGGCCTTGCACCCATCTGTCTGGTGTCTGTTGGATTGCAACACCCCAGTGTTGACACATGCACCAAGTACACAGTAGTTGGACAGTGCAGAGGACACGGTGTGGACACATCACAGCTCTTGCCACTGAGTCAGTACAGGTTCACGGATGTAAGGGATGCCCAGAGTCAAATAGGAAATGCATGTGATGCATTCCAGCGACAGACACCATGATGCACCCATGTCCTGATAGCCAGCGCCACTATGGTGTGCATGTAGCACATGTCACTCCCCTGCAGGATCACCAATCAGTAGACACATGCCATGGCGGAGGCATGACTGCAAAGTCATACATCACTGTCTCAGTGATGTATGACTTTGCAGCCAGACAACAACACTCTGCACTGTGTCACAATAGTAGGTCATGGGGAATGCAAGTCCTGGAGCTGCACAAGTGCACATGTACATCCCCCCACAACACATCCTCTTAACCCTCATCTGTCCAGGTCATACCTATTGGACATATGGGAGACCTGTGACACTACCCTCTGAACCTGAGCCCCTCACACTCTGCTGTGCATGGGGAACAGCTGCCTGAACTTCACATTTACATGCCCCAGTCTGCATGGGCAGCTGATCAGACACCTATGTGTCACACAAGTATCGTCTCCTATGGTCACATCTCCAGTGGCATGCTGAGCCCCTACCAAGAAACTCCACAGCAGTCCTGGCGACTAATCCACAGCACACTGACACAGAGGCAGACACCTGAGGGGTCAAATCACTGTGCACAATGTGTCCTCTGATACACGGGAGTGGGAGTACAGAGTGTATTGTATGGCCTGGAGTAGGCATGACTGTCCAGCCCCACATGAATGAGGGATGAGCCCTGGACTGTAGGCAGCTGGCTAAGTATGTGTGACACACGTCATATACATACTCCTGGGGCCCAAACATTGTTCCCACCCGCAGCATGGGTGTGTGCCAGGTACCCCAGCCACATGTGGTGGATCAGCTCAGCAATTGGACCACAGATCAAAGTAACACGCTGAATACATGTCAGAATACAGGCATTGTGTAAGCAATGGACCCACCCATGATGCCCACCACAGAGTCAGGGAAACAGATGCTGTCTCCCACCTTGAGTCAAGCAAACTGCAAGGACACAGTCCTAAGTGACAGAATTCCCTGCATGTAAGGGCCACACCTGGGTATCAGATGAGGAGTGGGCAGTGCACAATAGAGGGACATGGCTCCTGGACAACATGACTGCTGTACTGTGGCAGTTCAACCTGGCCCGAGGAGGGCACATAACATGTTAGACAGAGTACACAGTGCAGTCTTTGACTCACCCCCTCCTTGCTGCTCTCTGGCCTTCAGCTGCCCATCCAGGTCTGGAAAGACCACCGCCAGGATCCTGAGCATGTGGGGGGTCAGGGTCCGTGTTCCGCCCCTCCTGCGAGGAGGCGACAGCTTCAGCTGGACCCGTGCAATCCTCCGGGTCCAGCCCCGAAGGTCCTGCCACCTCTTTTGGCAGTTGCGGATCCGGCGCTTGTAGACCCCCACGGACCGGACAGCCCGGACGATGTCCTTCCATATCTCATGCTTCCGATGGGCAGAAGCCTGTCAGGATGACAAAGTGATAAGGCCATTATTACACATGCAACATATCCGTGCATGACACAGTTGCATATACATGTCGCAATCACAGGGGCACATGGTGTACCCAGGCAGTGCACGGCTGCCCATGGACAGTTTTCCAGAAGTCACTACATGGTATCATAGCATGGGGAGTAAAACCCTGTTCAGAAGCACTGTCACTGCACCATACCTGTCCAGTGCAAGTCACTACACACTATGGGGGGTGACAACTACTCAGTGAGCCTGCTAGCCAGTGGTGTGCTGACTCTCAGCCTTGCTAGTCAGACAAAATGCACATTCAGAAAGGCAGTGCACAGAACACTCACCTGCTCCCCTGGTGTCCCATACAGCTTGCTGTACTGTGGAAGTAGGCTGTCCAGCAGGGCCTGGTTCTCTTCAAGGCTGAAGGCTGGGGCTCTCTCCACAGTACGTGCCATTGCAGGGTCCAGAGGGGCAGAGACAGCAGCAGTGCAGTGGCAGATGTCGTCCTGGAGCATGTAGTGCAGGCAAGTGGGCTCTCAGGGGAACATGCAGCAATATATATGTGCTGGAGAGGCAGATACTGTCCCTTGTGTCCAAAGTGATAGGTCCAAGTCGTTTGCATCTTCTGAATCTGGCCAATCCATGGAATAGCAGCACCAAAACACGCCCACAGCATCCTTCAAAATTTCAACTTCATGACATACATGATTTTGCAACATTGTTGTGGGTGACCAACTGATTTTCCAGCAACCGACTCGTTCGAATATTCGAAAACGCGTCCGTTGCCAGGCAAGCCCATTGTCAATGGGTGCGCACCGATCGGTCCATTGAGGTACAACGCGCACAGGGGTACAACGCGTACCCGCACACATTGAATGCAATGGGCCGGCCGGAGGCACCGATCGGTCCATTGCAGTACAACGCGCACAGGGGTACAACGCGTACCCGCACACATTGAATGCAATGGGCCGGCCGGAGGCACCGATCGGTCCATTGCAGTACAACGCGCACAGGGGTACAACGCGTACCCGCACACATTGAATGCAATGGGCCGGCCGGAGGCACCGATCGGTCCATTGCAGTACAACGCGCACAGGGGTACAACGCGTACCCGCACACATTGAATGCAATGGGCCGGCCGGAGGCACCGATCGGTCCATTGCAGTACAACGCGCACAGGGGTACAACGCGTACCCGCACACATTGAATGCAATGGGCCGGCCGGAGGCACCGATCGGTCCATTGCAGTACAACGCGCACAGGGGTACAACGCGTACCCGCACACATTGAATGCAATGGGCCGGCCGGAGGCACCGATCGGTCCATTGCAGTACAACGCGCACAGGGGTACAACGCGTACCCGCACACATTGAATGCAATGGGCCGGCCGGAGGCACCGATCGGTCCATTGCAGTACAACGCGCACAGGGGTACAACGCGTACCCGCACACATTGAATGCAATGGGCCGGCCGGAGGCACCGATCGGTCCATTGCAGTACAACGCGCACAGGGGTACAACGCGTACCCGCACACATTGAATGCAATGGGCCGGCCGGAGGCACCGATCGGTCCATTGCAGTACAACGCGCACAGGGGTACAACGCGTACCCGCACACATTGAATGCAATGGGCCGGCCGGAGGCACCGATCGGTCCATTGCAGTACAACGCGCACAGGGGTACAACGCGTACCCGCACACATTGAAAGCAATGGGCCGGCCGGAGGCACCGATCGGTCCATTGCAGTACAACGCGCACAGGGGTACAACGCGTACCCGCACACATTGAAAGCAATGGGCCGGCCGGAGGCACCGATCGGTCCATTGCTGTTCAACGCATCACTGTACATGTGACTGGCATATGTCAGCATGCCTGTCTCAGATGGACATATGCCAGCCACAGATAGCTCCCAGGGAGTGAGGGGCACACCTACATCACGACAGCCTGTCCAAACCTTATCATAAGGCATGTAAGGCTGCATTTCCTATTGTGTGTATGTTGGTGTACATGTTGTCCTGTGGGTGTCACCTGTGGGCAGCCACCCCCAGGCTGTGCACGTGTTAATGGGGACAGGATCCTGGGTGTTACGTGTACGTGACCACTGTGATGTGCAACTGTTCATATCTGTGCATGTGCCATGGTCACATTTCACAGTGGTGTTTGTGTATGTCATGTCACATACCCCGTGAGTCCCATGTGGGACGGTATGTTTGAGCCAGGGTGTCCCAGTGGCACAATAGTGATGGCCCTCCACAGTCTTTGTGCATGTAGTGTTTACAATGTCTCTGATTTCATGTGCACAATGGGAGACAGTCTCCACATCCACGTTGTGTGTGCATGGACTCTGATGTTGTGCGTGTGTGTCACAGACGTCCATGGCTCTCCTGCCATGGCAAGTGTGGCCACTACCTGTGGGGGTCATGTTTGTTTTGTTGTGGTGTACACATGATACTCCAGGTGATGCCAGTGTCCATGTGGCATTACAGGGTCCCTGGGAATGTGCCTGTCGTTGAGCTGTGGTGCCTGGGGCACATCTGTCCTCACATGTCACTGGGGGGTGACTGTGACACAGCATCATGATATCCAATGGGCCAACCTGGGACAAATTGATGCCACCTGTAGGACCGTGTTGACAGATGTTGGCCATGTATGTACCATACATGTCGTTCCGGTACTGCACACTTCATGTAGTTGTGCCTCATGATGATGTATGTTGGGATCTTGAGTGTGTTCAATGCCGCATATGTGGGGTGACTGACGATCTTGCTTACTTCTCCTCTGCACTGCAGGGCTCCTGCTGTCCATCGGCCATTCCCAGACCTGGCAACGATGGTGGAACGGGACAGCATCCGACGGTACCGCTTCACCAGGCAGCTGATTGAGGATTTGGCAGTGCAGTTGTCCCCACATTTGCAGCCTGGCCGGCCGTATCCTACAGCGCTGACCCCCAAGGTGAAGGTGATGGCAGCCCTACACTTCTTTGCCACCGGTACCTTCCAACATACTGTGGCGTCTGCTGGTGGGATGTCACAGACCATGTTCAGCCGTGTGCTCCGCGATTTCTTGGCGGCAATGTTGCTCTTCCTGAACCGGTACATCTATTTCCCTAGACTGCGACGACTCACTGACGTGAAGAGTGACTTTTATGCCCTGGGGAGGATGCCGCATGTCATTGGCTCCATTGATGGGACACATGTGGCTTTGGTACCACCACAGGCCCAGGAGCAGGCCTACAGGAACCGCAAGCACTACCACTCGGTCAATGCACTGGTGGTGTGTCTTGCAGACATGACCATCACACACGTGTGTGCCCGTTTCCCTGGTTCAGCACACGATGCCTTTGTGATGAGGAGTAGTCGCATCCCCAGGTTGATGGCACAGATGCAGAACCAGCGTGCCTGGCTTGTCGGTGTGTACTGACTTTGTGCCATTGTGTGTGATCTGATCTGTAGTATTCCGCCCACTTTTCCAAGTCAGCTGATGTGCACTTGTCTGTCCGTAGGTGACTCGGGATACCCCAACATGCCGTGGTTGCTGACACCCCTCAGGAACCCTGTGACACCTGCCCAGATGCGCTACAATGAGGCACATGGTCGGACCAGGAGAGTGATTGAGCGGACCTTTGGTCTCCTGAAGAGCCGCTTCCGCTGCCTGGACAAGACCGGAGGGTCCCTCCCATATGCCCCTGCGAAAGTGTGCAAGATTATCATCGTCTGCTGCATGCTCCACAACCTGGCAGTGCGGAAGGAGTTGCCTCTCATCCAGGATGACGATGACCAACATCCGCCACCTGTGGAGGATCCTGGCCTGGACCACGATGCCAGTGACGATGATGATGATGATGGTGATGGTGATGTCCGCACACAGCTCATCACCAACTTCTTTAGCTGAATGTGAGTATCCTGAGGTGTCATGTCAATGATGTGAGTTGGCATGATGTGTGGGTGGTGCTCTGGTGCTGTTGGAGTGTGTCCATGGGCTACTTGACTGGATGTGTGTTGCGATGTGTGGTGACAGGTGGGCTGTACTCCCCAACAGTGTTGACATGCTAACTTGGTTCTGGGTGGGTATCTTGTAACATGTATTGTGCATGAGTTTTGCTGTTCTGTCCTGTACTCCATTGCTTTTGACTGTGTGTCATTTCTGTCCTTCACAGGGTACTTTCAGATTCGTTTGGTCAACTGTGTCCACCGACAACGTGATTGCACATCCAGGCTGGTAGCTGTTGTGTCCCTACAGGTGATGTGCGCCACACCCATGGACTTCCTTCTGTCTACAGTTGTTGACTGTGTGCCCGCTACCAGGTGGGGTTACCTTGCATCTGTAGTGGTTACGGCATGTTGCTACTGTGTAATAAACCTGTGCTTCACTTAGTGATGTGCGTTGTCTGTGGTCACACATTTGACTGCCATTTGCTTACTGCACCTGTGGGCTACTTGACTACAACTGGGAATGGGTGTGGTGTCTGTGCATTGCACCGTCTTCCCTGGCAACATCAGTGTAGGCAATGAGTCAGATGGCCTAGGTGTGTATGTGTTGTGTAGCCCTGGTGGTGTGTCTCCCTCATATGTGTCACGTTGCCTGTACTCACATGCCTGTGTTGTCCTTGCTGTTGCAGTTCGCATACACAGTGTAATTTTGTTGTTCATCATCCCCATAACAGTACCCACGTTGGAATCACGACAGAGGCAAGTATGGTGTATTATTGTGTTTATTGTGATACATCTGTGATAATAGTGCATAGGATGGATTGTGCTGTACATGAATCTTGCAATCCCAAGTTCCTAGATGAATAGAAAGTCCAGGTAGACAGGATCCCCAGTATCGGGGCCACAGTTGTCTGACACATTGTTCCAACTTGTACTCCCCATGCAATGTGTGGGAGTAGTGTTGCCATCAACAGGGTGAACAGTCTGTGCACAAAGGCGAAAATCCAGAACAGGTTCAGGCTTCCTGGGAGTTGCGCTTGGCCATCAGCCTCTCACTT
Source organism: Calotriton arnoldi (assembly GCA_963921515.1). NCBI lineage: Eukaryota > Metazoa > Chordata > Amphibia > Caudata > Salamandridae > Calotriton > Calotriton arnoldi. The sequence goes on along the minus strand of CAWUFW010002995.1, from coordinate 1,449,305 downwards.
TCCCCTCCTCGGACGACCCCTCTTCTTGGGGGGGGGCCCTCAAGTGCAGGCTGCTGCGGTGCAGGGGACTCTCCGCCAGAGTCCTCCTCCCTCCCTGTGGCAGTTGCAGTTTGTTCGGTACCAGATGTTGTTGGCACACAGGGAGGTGTGGACTGGTTGCTGTTCATCTGGCGGAGGCATTGTAAAATGTCCCTGTGCACCGCCGTCATCTCATGTAGTACATCCCACTTGGACTCCACGCGGGTCATGTGGGAGTCCACACGTGACATGTGGGAGTCCACACGTGACATGTGTGACTCCACATGGGACATGTGGGAGTCCAAGCGGGCATGATGGGCAGCCTGCTGCTGTTTGATGTCTCTGAGGAGCCCCACTACCTGGCTGAGCTCTCCGGTGCTGGACTGGTACGCATCAGCTATGCGTACCAGTTGTGGGTCTTCATGCACACCAGCAACGTCTGCAAGCAGCGACCTCTGTCTCCCACCCCTCCCACCACCCCTGCTGACATGTGCAGTGTGTGCAGTTGCACGCACAGATAACCCTGGTCCACCTTGGGGGTTGGTGGTGGTGGTGGTGTCCATGGCCCCAGGTTGGTCCAGGGTCACTGCGCTGGTGTTGTTCCTTATTCTGTCCATGTCGGCAGGGATGGTATTCGTGGTGACAGTCGTTGGAGGGGTGGGTGCAGGGGGTGCAGCTGGTGGACCTGCTGGTGCTGCAGCTGGTGGTCCTGCTGGTGCAGCATGTTGACTTGCACCGGATGTGCCAGGTTGTTCTTCATCGTCCGAGGAGGACAGAGGCTGTACGACGCCAGTGAGCTCGGCATCCTCTTGAGCCTGGGACTGGGACTCCTCAGCGTCTGCTGCTGTGTCCCTATCATCACCTGTTTTTGGGAGACACAAACAATGTATGTCATGTTTCTGCAGGCATCAGTGGTTGACACACCTGACAGTTGTGACTGTGCCTCGGGGTGCGGGCCTGTACATTGTATTGTCCTAAGTCGTCACAGTCAGGGGTTGATATTGGTGTGGCACATTGTCCTGCATTATTTGGGCATTTCTATGTATTCTCTGGGGTGTGAACATGGTCTGCATTGATTGTGTTTGGTTGACAGCCAGACCTCCTTCCCACCCACCCACCCACCCAGTCAGTTATCCCACCATGGAACGTGCTTGCATTGCAGGGAGTGTAAGTTGTCTCTCAGGATGTCAGTCAGAGGTGTCCTGCTGTTTGTTGGTGCACAGTTGGCAGCAGGGCCTTGTGCTCCCCGCAGCAGTAGCCAGTGTCAGCCATCTTGTGAGTCCTTCTCCACTCCCTGTGATGTGAGCATGGTTCAGGGTGGTGTTGATGGGCCAGTTGTGAGGCTGAGCAATGTCTGTGACTACGACTCCCATCATGCTATTGCCTCCACCCCCTTCCCAGCATGCCCATGCTTCCTTCCTTTTGACTCTGCTTCCCTGTGGGGTGGGCTGGCTGTGCTGACAGGATGGCTGGGAGTGTTGTCCTGGCAGTTGTTTGGCTAAGAGTCCCAAGAGTGTCCCTGTGCTTCACACAACATAACCCAGGGTGGTGGTGCTTTGTGGGATCTTGTGTTAGGATGGAGGGCATTGCATTCTACCAGGTGGGTACTGTGGAGTTTGTGTTGGGGGGGGGTGTGAGGGGAGGTGCTGGTGACTATGGTCAGTGCTGCAAGTCCCCCTTCCCACCCAGCCAGCCGGATATCCCACCATGGAACGTGCTTGCATTGCAGGGAGTGTAAGTTGTCTCTCAGGATGTCAGTCAGTGGTGTCCTGCTGTTTGTTGGTGCACAGTTGGCAGCAGGGCCTTGTGCTCCCCACAGCAGTAGCCAGTGTCAGCCATCTTGTGAGTCCTTCTCCACTCCCTGTGATGTGAGCATGGTTCAGGGTGGTGTTGATGGGCCAGTTGTGAGGCTGAGCAATGTCTGTGACTACGACTCCCATCATGCTATTGCCTCCACCCCCTTCCCAGCATGCCCATGCTTCCTTCCTTTTGACTCTGCTTCCCTGTGGGGTGGGCTGGCTGTGCTGACAGGATGGCTGGGAGTGTTGTCCTGGCAGTTGTTTGGCTAAGAGTCCCAAGAGTGTCCCTGTGCTTCACACAACATAACCCAGGGTGGTGGTGCTTTGTGGGATCTTGTGTTAGGATGGAGGGCATTGCATTCTACCAGGTGGGTACTGTGGAGTTTGTGTTGGGGGGGGGTGTGAGGGGAGGTGCTGGTGACTATGGTCAGTGCTGCAAGTCCCCCTTCCCACCCAGCCAGCCGGATATCCCACCATGGAACGTGCTTGCATTGCAGGGAGTGGAAGTTGTCTCTCAGGATGTCAGTCAGTGGTGTCCTGCTGTTGGTTGATGTGCAGTTCCCAGCATGCCCTTGTGCTCCCCACGACACAGCAACAGTGTCAGACATCTTTGATGGGCCTTTCTACTCTCTGTGGGATGTGCATGCGTGAGTGTGAGCTTGCTGGGCCATGTGGTGGGGGATGTAGAGCTGTGACTACGACTCCCATCATGCTATTGCCTCCACCCCCTTCCCAGCATGCCCATGCTTCCTTCCTTTTGACTCTGCTTCCCTGTGGGGTGGGCTGGCTGTGCTGACAGGATGGCTGGGAGTGTTGTCCTGGCAGTTGTTTGGCTAAGAGTCCCAAGAGTGTCCCTGTGCTTCACACAACATAACCCAGGGTGGTGGTGCTTTGTGGGATCTTGTGTTAGGATGGAGGGCATTGCATTCTACCAGGTGGGTACTGTGGAGTTTGTGTTGGGGGGGGGTGAGGGGAGGTGCTGGTGACTATGGTCAGTGCTGCAAGTCCCCCTTCCCACCCAGCCAGCCGGATATCCCACCATGGAACGTGCTTGCATTGCAGGGAGTGTAAGTTGTCTCTCAGGATGTCAGTCAGTGGTGTCCTGCTGTTTGTTGGTGCACAGTTGGCAGCAGGGCCTTGTGCTCCCCACAGCAGTAGCCAGTGTCAGCCATCTTGTGAGTCCTTCTCCACTCCCTGTGATGTGAGCATGGTTCAGGGTGGTGTTGATGGGACAGTTGTGAGGCTGAGCAATGTCTGTGACTACGACTCCCATCATGCTATTGCCTCCACCCCCTTCCCAGCATGCCCATGCTTCCTTCCTTTTGACTCTGCTTCCCTGTGGGGTGGGCTGGCTGTGCTGACAGGATGGCTGGGAGTGTTGTCCTGGCAGTTGTTTGGCTAAGAGTCCCAAGAGTGTCCCTGTGCTTCACACAACATAACCCAGGGTGGTGGTGCTTTGTGGGATCTTGTGTTAGGATGGAGGGCATTGCATTCTACCAGGTGGGTACTGTGGAGTTTGTGTTGGGGGGGGGGTGTGAGGGGAGGTGCTGGTGACTATGGTCAGTGCTGCAAGTCCCCCTTCCCACCCAGCCAGCCAGCCAGATATCCCACCATGGAACGTGCTTGCATTGCAGGGAGTGTAAGTTGTCTCTCAGGATGTCAGTCAGTGGTGTCCTGCTGTTTGTTGGTGCACAGTTGGCAGCAGAGCCTTGTGCTCCCCACAGCAGTAGCCAGTGTCAGCCATCTTGTGAGTCCTTCTCCACTCCCTGTGATGTGAGCATGGTTCAGGGTGGTGTTGATGGGACAGTTGTGGGGGGGGGCAATATGTGTGAGTGCGACTCCCATGATGCTATTGGCTACACTGACTTGGCCAGCATACACAGAATTCCTTCCTTTGAGTGGTCTTCACTGTGTGTTGGTGTTGTTGTGGTGGCTACATGTGTGGATGTGTGTGTTAGTTCTATTTGTGCCACTGCCTAGCTGTAGTTGTGGTTGTGTTTGTACATGTGTTGGCACAGTTGGATGTGACTTTTTTGATGGCATGTGTTGTGTTTATCTGACTGACATACACATTTTGGGATGATTCTGTTCTAGTTGCTGTGTAATTGCTATGAGTGCATGGTTTGACTCTCCCCTTGACAGTGATGTGTGTGTTTTGTGGCAGTTTATTGTGTACATTTGTTGTGTACTCACCAGGCTCTGGGATGTCCTCTAGTCCATATACGCTCACTGGCGGAAGGATGGCCCGCACCTTCTCCTCCCAGGGCCTGAGGTATACTGGCTTGGCAGGAGGGCCACTGCCGGTGTATTGGCTCAGGTGGTAGTCTTTCTTGAGCAGCTCCCGGACCCTCCTGCGCACGTCATACCACCTGTTCTGGATGTCGGTCTTTGTGCGCCGACATGGTGATTGGGCGTTCACCCTGTTGATGATCCTCTCCCACATCTTGGTTTTCTGCGACATGGGGGTCTGTTGGACCAGAGTGCCAAACAGCTGTGGCTCCACCCTGAGGATCTCGTCTACCATGACTTCCAATTCACTATCTAGGAACTTGGGATTCTTCTTGGGGGGCATGGTGATGGGTGGTGATAGTGGGTGCTGTGTGTGTTGGTGTGCAGGTGAGGGTGTGTGGGTGTGTGTTGTGCTGGGTGTATGTGAGGTAGGTATTTGTTGGTGTGCTGCTGGTGTGTGGCTTGTGTGAGGGATGAGCTGTGGGTGTGTGGTTGCTTTCTCTTGGGTGCTGGCAGTGGAATGGCATTTGCAAAGGCTCATGGTAGTGATTTGTGTCCTTTATATAGGTGGAGTTGTTGGTGTGTCTTTGTTCTCTGTCCCCACCCCCCAGTATTTATTGGCTTGGTAATTGCTTGTTTGGCCTTTTTTGGTTGATTTTTCCTTTGTGCTGTTTGTGTATGTTGGAAACGTTCTTGTGACCGAGTCGGACCCTGCATTGGTCTCGTACGGTGTTTTCCGTTTCGTTCACGCTGTGTTTGTGCAGTTTTGTATGCTGCGTACGCGTCGGTCGCGGTGTATTGTGTTGCTTCGGCTCGGTTTTGTATGCGTGTCGGTCGTACGGCTTGTCCTCCGTCCGACTCGGTCGTGTTTTCGCGCCTTGCATCGTACTTTGCAGGTTGGAGTTGGCGGGTACGATTCGGTCGGATTTGTTCCGGGTGCGTGTCGGTCGGTTGGATTCGCGTGTTTTTCCGGCCGGATTGCTATTTTCCGAGCGGGTCGGTCGGTCGGCTTGGTTTCCTGACGTGTCGGTCGGATTTATCGCGGCTTGCATCGTACTTGGCGTGTCGGGCGCCACTGGTACGTGTCGGTCGGTATTTTTTCCGGATCCGAGTCGGTCGGTGCTTTTTCCGGCCCGAATCGGAATCGACCCCTTAATTTGAGGTTTCCTTTTAGTCTTTCATCTGTGTTTAGTTTTGTCCTACATTTATTTCCATGTCACCTGTGTCATGAATAAACAAATACATTTGCAAACCTTTGGATTGCTGGTGTCTTCTTCACAATGTGGAGGTACTAAATTTGCATTACTATAATTTAAAATAAATATCAAATTACTTTTTCTAAATCAATATATTAAAAAATAAATACAAAATAGCATACAAAAAATAGCTGAATATTTAAAAAGGTTTTAAAAACACATTTATTTTATAAATCTATTCATAATTAAGTGAGAAATATATTTTAATATTACTTGGAAATTATAATACATTTATTATTCACCAAATATTTATTATAGAAAAGTCCGCTAATTGGAATTTATGTTAAATATTAAAACAAACATACAAAGAAAATGATTAATCATCTTTAAAAAATAATTAAAATATTTTACATGTATTCAACTATTATATAAAATACAATTTCTAAAATATATCAAATGTATTTAAAAACACAGTAGTAAGCAACTTAAAAAAACAAAACACAATAGGCAATTAGTTAAAAAAATAAAATACTTAAAAATATACATATTTTAATTTAAATTCTATTTAAGATTTAGTATTTTAACTCCAGAATAACAACCATTGGAGAAAGTGCTTAGAGTGGTGTGGGGGAGGGGAGAAAGGGTCAGATTTTCCATTCAAGCTCAAGTTTATCAAACACTGGGGAAAGTGCATACATTGGTTGGGTGGGAGAGGTCAGATTTAATTTTCTAACTCCAGTCTAACAAACCTTTTGTGTGGAGTGAGTTACGACTTTGGCGTTACTTTACAAGGTGTGCTTTCCAGTTCAATGCACCAGCGATGAATGTGAAAGACAGATTATTGCAGCCCCGCAAAACACTATTCAATGTGTAATTGACATAGAAGCATTGCTTTTAGGTTACTAACAATCACATAAAGGGTTCGGGGCACCGTGGAAACAGTAACAGACACTATTTCATTATTCACCATATCACACACACACCGTACTAAAAAGAATGAGCATTCTTAAATTGAAAGTATTTACCAGCGGACTGATCTAAAACAACTACACAGAATATTATAAAAACAGCAAGAAGGCATGTTATGAATAACAAGAACAGAATGAACATTTCCAGCATTGGTAAACTATAGTTAAAATGTCCTCTAAAACATGACATCCTAATGCCTACTTCTATGCGCTATATTAAGAGAGACTGGAAGGAAGCAACTTGCAGTCTAGAGTTTCTTAGGGCGAAGAGACACACTGAATACCTTGCTGGCAGCAAAGGCTATCTTTATCAGCAGAGGCACGAAGATAGGCAAAGGGCAAACACACACTGTGGATCAGTCAGTAATTCTTCCTTCAAGAATCAGCGTTATCAGCTTCAGGTTAGATGTAGCATCTGCGAAGTGTGCCGGAGGTAGGTGAGACCGTCTCTAGCAGAATCTCGGGCAATACTTTGGGCGACTGCCTGCTCCTGACAAGTGAACAATTTTTCGTCCTCATATACTAAATCTTCTTAATAAGTTTGAGAATGTTTGATATGGATTATGTGCATCAAGGTATGCGTCCCTAAGAACAGATAAGGTAAAAGGGCATCAATTCAGACTACACTATTTTGCTTATATGTCTGTATGTGCTCTTAATCAACCTTAACATGGTGGAAAGAAGACATTTGACCCAGACAAATGTCACGTTGATGGTTGTGTCTGTGCCATTGATCGAAGAACTTGACGCTTTCACAGTTTTTAAATGATAAGGTCAGACGACAACTGGGTCTAATAGTAGACATGGAAATTATTCTGCATACATTGGGAAAGATGGCAACTGCCATTGTTTGAGAGAGGGAAGATGGTGGCCTCCATTAGTCAAGATGGAGTGGAGGCCTACCTAAGATGGAGTCAGACCTTAGGGACTTTACATCATGGGGAAGTGTATTCTGTGGGAGAGGTGGTGGTCAGATTGACTATTATAAATCCAGTCTAATAAACATTGAGCATAGTGCTCATACTGCAATGCTAGGGCTTAATATTTCAACTCCAGTCTTACAAACAATGGGAAAGTAAAAACATTGTGAAGTTAATATACATCACACAAAGATACAACAAATTAAATTATTATTTATATCACAAATGCATATAATAACAAATCTTAAATATATTAAACATTAAAAAATAAAATATATCTTAAAAGAAGCAAATATATTGGAATTGCACAAATAGTTATTGCATAAAGAATAGTTATAAAGGTAATCATACTCAACAAACAGATGAAAGGCAACAAATAAAATATGAATTACTTTAATTTGTATGTAATTATAAATTAACAGTTTTTAAAATAAAAACACTGACCACTGATTTCTCCATGTATCAAATGTACAGAAAATAATAAAAAATATAAACATATATAAAACATTAACCTTTTAAAATATTAAAGAAGTAACATTAATTGATACACACTTTAAACAGAACAATACCCAACCAAACCCGAATATACAACACTATTCTTAAATATACATAAAATAATAGTTTACAAAAACATGTGTAAACATTTTCACAACTGAAATAACTAAAAATATATAGATAACAAATCTCTAAATAACAAATTAGCTTTCATATTATAATAATCGATCCCCCAATAAATTCCACAACCCAAAATTGTTAATACAAATTAAAATAATAAACCTGTAAACAAATATAAAATTTATCAATTACTATTAATTGATATATCATTTAAAAACACTGCCAACCCAAACCCCAATAAATCCAGTAACCCCCAAAAATATACATTACTATGATAATGTTTATCAAATTGTTAAAAATAAACTAAAAAATGAACTAAAATCTCACAGAATACAATAAAATAATATTATAAAATCCTTTTTGTAAACTATATTTTACATTTTAATATTATTGAAAAAAAGAAAATGACAAACTTATCTTAAATATTTTTGCTAAAATATTTTTGCAGTCACAAAATGTTGACCATGATATTGTGGTTAAGCAATTGAAGTAGAGGCGAACAGCAACATAGGGTTAAAGATGTTTATTTACAGAGAAGGAAGACATGTCTCTCTCAACAGGGGCCAGATACCAACTGCTATGTCTGGAATGCCATGGTGACAAACAGGCATTCCATGACATAGCTGCATTCCATTATACACATCACCACACTTCTCCCTCTTTTCAAAAGCATAGCAGTTAAAACAACAAAAAAATCAAACAACACAGTTAACGGAACACCCTTGTCTCTTAACAACAAAAAACTACATACATGAACATAGCACAAAAAAAGCATAAAGAAAAAGGTTTGACACTGCACAATAGCGGCAAGGTTTACTTGCAGACAAAGTCTTGTAGCTTCTTGGGAGCACACCACACCTATAGCAGCAAGGTTTACTTGCAGACAAAATCTTGTAGTTTCTTGGGAGAACACCTAAAGCAAACACTTCTTCTTGCATTACCATTTGTGTTCCCCCTAGAACTCTCCCCAGACCCATTTCTCCGTGCACCACCATCCTTATGGTAGATGGGATCCAGAGCGATGCGAGCAGTGCTCCACCAATTACCATCTGTCAGTCTGACTGAATTTTTCCTCAATTCGCTCACTTGCCCGGGCTCTTTAAATTTCGAAAACCCTTTGCTGACGAAATTAGTATTTTTGACACACACCCAATCACCTACTTTCACCTTGCTAACTTTTTGTCTCCCAACATCCTTCTTACCAATATTAGTCAAGTCAGACTTGTGTTGAGCAGACATCCAACTCTTACAAGCATCAGCATTAGAGCAAAATAGTTTGACCGTTTAAAAGGGAAACATCTCAGTTGCAGCTTTCCCTCAACGCATCAGTTCAAAAGGACTTTTCCCAGTAACCCCATGTGGAGTTGTGCGATAAGACCAAATTAATTCCTTAATAGCCGCACCCACATTCATATTGCATTTATACGTAGATTGAACACACTCCACCAAAACTCTGTTAAAGCGCTCATCTTTTCTGTTGCTTTGGGGGTGATATAAGGGTATCCTAATGTGCTTGATTGCACACCTGTCCAAAAATGATGTCATCTCAACTGAGATAAATTGCACCCCATTATTAGTTAAGACTTCACCAGGGATTCCCTCTCTAGTGGAGACTTCCTGAAAAAATTTGATAACGCACTTGGTAGTGGGTTCGCTAACCGGTTTCACTTCAACCCACCTGGACAAATGATCAATCATGACAATGAAATATCTTAAATGATTGGGTAGGATGTGGTACGGTCCTAGGAAATCCACCCCTATGCGCTGCCATGGTCTACTTGGACACTGTGTAATCGAGTCAGTCAAACCATCGATCTTCAAGACTTTGTCACTCAGAACACATTTGGAGCAACGTCTCACAAACTCTTCAATTTCACTATTCATCTTTGGCCACCAAAATTCCTCTCTTACTTTCCTCTTAGTCACAGTTGAACCCAAGTGGCCTGAATGTGCCAGTTCCATAATTCTTTGGTGAAAGCACAAAGGCGGAATAAGAATACCACCTCGTATCAACTTACCCCCTTCTACAGATAATTCGTCTGAGACTTTCCAAAATGCTTGCAAACCCTCAGATAAACTTCTCTCTTTTGATCAACCTGACTCGACCCAATGTATGACTTCTTTCAACACCACATCTTTGTCAACAGCTTTTATCCATTCCTCATCACTCTTGCAAATACAAACGTCACCAACATGGGCTATAAAACATTCCTCAATTTCTGACTCCCATTCTTACTCATCAGAGTCTTCAATGGGGAGCCTCAAAAGACAATCTGCCCTACCGAAAACAAGAATTCCAGTAGTCTGGCAGACAACCTGGCAATTCTGGCAGTAGAATGTTTCAATTATCTCCCCGAAAGAATATCGACCAGGGGACGATGATCAGTTCGCAAAACGAAAGGCCTTCCCCACAGGTAAGCTCAAAATTTCTCCACACACACGCCAACAATTCCTTTTCAATAGCAGAATATTTGCGTTCTGGTTGACGCAAAGTCCTAGAGGCAGAGCCTATGGTGCTCTCACGATTACCATTCAATTGCGCCAGTACCGTTCCCAACCCATAATCACATGCATCCACCATGACAACTGTTTTTCTCCCTTCCACAAAGGATTGTAGGGCAGGTGCTGAGATTATTTGTTGTTTGACATTTTCAAATGTACTCTAACATTGTTCGGACCAGACAAACTCCATCCCCTTTTTAAGCAAGACCTTGAAACATTCTGTGACATTTGCAAAATTACGCATAGATTTGGCATAACATTCACATAGACCTAGGAAGGACAACAATTGATCTTTGTTTTTTGGTGCTGGAGCATCCACAATGCTTTGACCAAGCTGGGTTTGGGTTTGACACCACAATCTGAGAACATGTCCAAGGTACTCAATTTCCCTGTTTTTTAGAATGCATTTGTCTTCTCGTAAGGTTGCACCCCTTCTACCCAATTCACTGAGGACATCATTTAAGGTACAGTCATGTTCCACTTTGGTGTTTAAGAAAATTAAAACGTCATCTTGAAAAATTGCGACATTTGCTATACCCGCAAACATGTCAGACATTAACCTTTGAAAGACTGCAGCAGTGGAGGCTATGCAGAAAAACATCCCGCAGAATTGAAACACCCCATCTAGAGTTACAAACGTAGTTAAATGGCGAGAAGATTCATCAAGGTCAACTTGGTGGTAGGCTGATCTTAAATCCAGCTTGCTAAGCCAACTGGCCTGGCCAATTTTCGTAACTAAATCCTCAATTCTGGGTAAAGGGTAAATGTCCACCCATATGGAGCTGTTGACACTTCTTAAGTCCACACACATACGAAGTTCGCCTGATTCTTCTTCGCTAAAATGATGGGAGATAACCACAGCCCATCCTCATCGCCAAAATCTTGAAGTAGGGGCGCACACCGACGTAGGGTTAAAGATGTTTATTTATGGAGAAGGAAGACGTGCCTCTCTCAACAGGGGCCAGATACCAACTGCTATGTCTGGAATGCTGTGGTGACAAACAGGCATTCCATGACATAGCTGCATTCCATTATACACATCACCGCACTAATCTTTTGATATTTATGGGGAGCATTGCTCAGCCTACAGCCTCCAGTGAAGAGGTGGGGTAAAACTGTACAGAGTAGAGGAGATGCCCAAGAGAAAAGAAGAAGATGGGAGTGCAACTCAAGTGATGGATGATAAGCTGGGAGTGAGAAAGTGGGTTAGACATTAGAGTATTCCAAGAGTACAGAAGAAGAACAAAGCTGAGATCAGTTTCAGCATGGTTCTCATTGGTTGACTGAATCAAGATTTCATCATTATTAAATAAATGACAAGCCACTGCCTCATAAAAGTAATGAGGGAGAGAGAGAGAGAGCAATCTTTTGACCATGGGGAATTTGGGAAATACAAAAAACATTCAGCTCCTTAGATACCATAACCAGCCATTTGCCAATATTGTGTGGAAAGAACAGCGGGTCCATTTTGAGGTTGCATGTAAGGAAACATAGACACTTAAGTTTAAAACTTTTGGTAACATATTTCAAAAGGCTGGGATTATACACAATGATATAAGAATTAGCACCTGCCTGACGTAGGTGGATGAGATGAGAGGGATGGTAAAAACAAATGTGTATAGGTAAAGAACAATGGTTAAATCCTAAATAGAGAATATGTAACCTTCTGTCATTTAGAATATATCTGTTGGGAAGGTGTAAGAAGAACAAACATTACTGTACAACATAAAAGCATACTGATTGCAGATCAAGAGATATGACCAGACCAGGAGAGTAGATCAGATTGTGAGATGAGTTATTATAAATTCCATAGATATATTTTAGTGATTCACTGTTTTGAAAGCCTCAGGCAATAGTGGAGGCAGTAGTCGTGTTAAATTTTGCCATAGGCTGGATAATCAAAATGATAGCTTCCAAAGCACATCTCATTAGACTCCTCTGAAACGTATGGCAGTGGGGAGCAGCACAATTCTGACAAAGATATGTATGCGAAGATCCACACATAGAGTGATTGAGCAGTCACAAGTCTTGCAGCAAGGCACAGGAAGATGGGCAGTTAGAAGATATTTCTTCATCTGTTCCTCCATGTTCCCCTGCCAATGAGGGACTCGGTCATCTTTTGCTCTAGTCGGTCACATAAGCAAAGGTGGTTGTCAGTAGGATCCTATGTCTTATGCTCTGTGGTACTTGGAACTTGTGTGTGGGGTGATCATGAGCTAGACCCTATGTTTGGTTTATGTCATGCAATCTCACTAGAGATCCCATGCCCTGAAGAAATCAAAGAGCAAGATAAGAATTTGTCGGATGGCAATAGGAAATCGGGGATATTTTTTGATTTTCCTCCCTGACTCTGGGAGCTTTCAATAGAGCTTCCATCTCAGTGATATCCAAGTTACACTCAAATGTTATGGTTTATGACAATTACAATAATGATGATCACTGTGCTAGTTGTTGTGCGCAGTTCACGAACTATGAGGACCTGACTACTTAACCAAAAGTTTTGAATATGCCATTCATGAATACAATAGTGACAGTAATTCACTTTCTCTGGAATATTTGATCATCCCTTAAAGGAAACAATGGACTAATGTTCCCAATAAATTGCAGATGGTAATCACTATTAAAAATACAACACTAATAACGCAATTGATATCAATTAATTCATCAATCAATTAATCAATATGCTTTTATTCGAGCAATTAAGACCATAAAAAGTGCAAACAAAATACAGCCATAAGTCAATAGACAGCAACAATATATATATACCACACTGTTTAAAAGGCCAAAATGTCATACATTAAAAAGTTAAAAACGTAGTCAATCAATGGCCTTACAGTAGAGAAATTTTCCTCTACAAGTAAGACAACAACAAAACATTTTCCCAAACAAAGTGCAAAGATGCTTCATAAGCAATTTACGAGACAAAACATTCTGCTGGATACAACAGCCTTATCCAAATGAGAAGAACCCACATGTAAACATCACCTGCTATGGCAACTACTTTGTTCACTAAAGCATGTTCTTGCAACTTTGTTTTATGCTAATCTAATATTGGACTGTCTGGTTCGTAGTAATAAGGGCTGCCCGAGATCGTCTCATAGCCCAGGCCCAGTGTAAAAACCTGTCGATGATAAAGACAACTGTCTCAGACATGTCACTCTGAAAAATTCTGCATAGCTCTCAAAAATGTCTAGTACTCCCAGTTCTGCGTAGTTCCCAGAAATGTCTAGTTCACCCAGTGTGGATTGCAAGAACTGGCAGCTAGAGGCCACACACAAAGGCAACCCCCAAACAAGTAATGTTGTAGGGTAGAAACTATGTGTAGCTTAAAAACGGAGCTGTAGAGTTGTCTTGTTCGCTCTCAGTATTACTTGTCGGACCTAGTGGCTACATAAGGTCTCACAAAACAACCTTCTCCCCATGAGGGCTTCACTAATGCAATTCTAATTGAATCCCACGTAGACATCTATGGAGGAGAAGGGGAAATAAAACCTGGGTGTGAGCTGAACCTTTCAATTTCCATCAGGAACGACCACCCTCCATCTTACATCCAGCTTTAATAAAAAAAGCTTCTTGAGATCTATTGGTAACTTTTACGATAGGTGTACTGACAGTGATTGAGATTATTTTTCCATCTGCATATTCCGTGATACACTGTATCAGCATTTTATTTAGGCCTGGGCGGAAAACTACGCTACGCTCGTGTAGTTTGCGCAACTACGCGCTACGCGAATTGCACGTAGCACAGTGCAAAAACGCGTAGCGTAGCATAGCGGGCATTTTTTGCTTGCTCGCAGTCCTCAACGTCAAGTTGGCAACCGCGAGCGAGCAAAATGACATCCCGGCGAGACTTTTTCCTCGTTCGCGATCAGCAACATCAAGTTGCCGATCGCGAGCGTGGAAAATAAACCTCCCGGCGAGATTCTCAACGCGGGGAGGTCAGGTTTCTCATTGTGAGTTGTCGCGTATGCTTGCGACCGCTCGCGATGAGAAACTACCAGTCAGCGTTGAGAAAACTGCTGCTCGAGTACAAATCTACTCGAGCGGCAGAAAACGACTGCTTGCACTGTGCAAGATGCCGTTTGCAATGCCTGCACAGTGCGGACAAGCATCCGGCACTGTGCAATCATTGTGAACAGCATTTCCTACCGCACTACGCAGTTTGCGTGGTGCTACGCGTAGCTCGCGTAGTGCGAAGTGCACTTCGCGAAGCTACGCGTAGCGCTACTACGCGAACTACGCCCAGGGTTAATTTTATTCATAGATATAATAGCGATCATGAGTACTTTCATATATAAAGAAAAATGAATGGGATCTGGTGTTTCTGTAATCTCTGGATTTAAAAGTACTTGGGTGCTGTGCACTCCAAATACTAGCAATAGACGTTCTCCAGCCAGCACCTATGTAAGGAGGCCACTGTGGTATACCCTCAAGACTTAAAGGGTGGGCCGACAAGTTTGAAGTATCATTCCTTCCTAGGGTTCATTAAGGGTTCCTCTGTGGAGTACTAAAAATGCAGTGTGAAATTTTATTTAGCTTAGGCTCCATCTAACATTGCAAAACATGAAAACATGAAAACACAGAGAACTATAAGAGCCCAAAATCAAGAAATGGTGGATGGAAACGATGGTAGCCATAGCTGTGGATTTTTGTACTTGCAGTGTCCAGCGAGAAATAGACAGAGTTAGATCCTCATGGGCACATGCTGGCTAACATGTACACACACAGGCACAAACCCACACATGCCATTTGAAAGATTCAATGGGGAAGCACAATCTCAAAATCAGATGGCTTTGCCACTATTTCCATATATGTCTGTCATTTGTTTGCATATATAAAGTAGCAACTGGAATATTAGGATGGGGCATTTTGCAAGCACTCTAAAACTTTCTATTCCAATCTTCCTCCCTGATGTATATAGGCAGAAAATTAAGGGCTATATGTTCGAAGCTAAGGGATACTGATTCGTAAATTGGGATACTTAACAAATCGCAAATTACGAATTGCTAGTTTGTATGTACAATTGTGGTATGCAAAAGAAACAATTGATGGACGGAATGCATCACCCTTCATCAGCCAGGCTAGCTTGAATCCAGTGGTGTAGTGAGCACGACACCCACGTCTGGGCATACCCTTCCCACTTAGGGCGACATATGCAAAAGAAACAATTGATGGACGGAATGCTGGACAATGCAAACATTCACCCCCAGTCACAAAGATCTGGGTTTAATCCATCATTCTTTTGCTCACCACACCACCCCAGTTTGGACCCAGCCATATGCAAATCAGTCTTGACCCTGTTCCTTGTGGGAACAGTCAAGCCCGAACTGCCAAGCCAGGTCCTCCCTGGACTGGAAACAAGCATCCTGGGACCGGTTTCAGGGCATCACCCTTCATCAGCCAGCCT
The DNA here is from genome assembly GCA_963921515.1 of Calotriton arnoldi. Classification (NCBI taxonomy): domain Eukaryota; kingdom Metazoa; phylum Chordata; class Amphibia; order Caudata; family Salamandridae; genus Calotriton; species Calotriton arnoldi. The sequence continues at coordinate 1,433,651 of CAWUFW010002995.1, read as the reverse complement.
AGCTTGAATCCAGTGGTATAGTGAGCACGGGACCCACGTCTGGGCATACCCTTCCCACTTAGGGCGAAATATGCAAAAGAAACAATTGATGGACGGCATGCTGGACAATGCAAACATTCACCCCCAGTCACAAAGATCTGGGTTTAAGCCATCATTCTTTTGCTCACCACACCACCCCAGTTTGGACCCCGCCATATGCAAATCAGTCTTGACCCTGTTCCTTGTGGGAACAGTCCAGCCCGAACTGCCAAACCAGGTCCTCCCTGGACCGGAAACAAGCATCCTGGGACCGGTTTCAGGGCATCACCCTTCATCAGCCAGGCTAGCTTGAATCCAGTGGTGTAGTGAGCACGGGACCCACGTCTGGGCATACCCAGGCACATGGTCAAGACTGATTTGCATATAGCTGTGTCTGAACTGGGGTGGCGAAGTGAGCTAAAGAACGATGATGGATTCAACCCAGATCTGTGACTGGGGGTGAGTGTCTGAAAAGTTTCAACGCTCCGTCCATCATCTCCTTGTGTTTGCTTTGTTTGCCCTAAGTTGACAGGGTATGCCGAGACGTGGGTCCCTTGCTCACTTTGCCACTGGATTCAAGCTAGCCTGGCTGATGAGGGTTGTTAGCCTGAAACCGTTTTTCCCAGGATGCTTGTTTCCGGTCCAGGGAAGACATGGCTTGGCAGTTCGGGCTGGACTGTTCCCATGAGGCACAGGGTCAAGAATGATTTGCATAGAGTTGTGTCTGAACTGGGGCGGTGAAGTGACCTAAAGAACGATGATGGATTCAACCCAGATCTGTGATTGGGGGTGAGTGTCTGAAAAGTTTCAGCGCTCTGTCCATCATCTCCTTGTGTTTGCTTTGTTTGCCCTAAGTTGACAGGGTATGCCCAGACGTGGGTCCCTTGCTCACTTTGCCACTGGATTCAAGCTAGCCTGGCTGATGAGGGCTGTTAGCCTGAAACCGGTTTTTCCAGGATGCTTGTTTCCGGTCCAGGGAAGACATGGCTTGGCAGTTCGGGCTGGACTGTTCCCATGAGGCACAGGGTCAAGACTGATTTGCATATAGCTGTGTCTGAACTGGGGTGGCGAAGTGAGCTAAAGAACGATGATGGATTCAACCCAGATCTGTGACTGGGGGTGAGTGTCTGAAAAGTTTCAGCGCTCCGTCCATCATCTCCTTGTGTTTGCTTTGTACAATTGTGGTAGCCTTACCTTTACCAATTCAGTACGATTTGCATTAGCTAATTATAGACCTGCAAATAGCGATTCGATAAATAGTTAATTGAGTCACAAATGCAGAAAGTCACTTTCTGGCAGTGACTAATGCCCTCATAAACAGAAGGGGTGTACCACATGCTTATAAGAATAGAGAAGAGCATTCAGACTGGTGATTGCCACTTCAATACATTTTGAATCAGCAAGTAGGTTTGCCTTCCAACCTTGGATACCATCAAAGTGTCTTGCAAAAACCCAGAGATGGGCAAAGAGCCTGGGGTGAAAAAAAGAAAATATATTTTTTGATAAAAAGAATTTGAAGATTGTGTCACCAATATAAATGGTTTTCCCATGTGTTTTGGGGCTGGTGTACTTTCACGAGAAGCCTAAATATACGTTTGTTTAGGATGCTTTCTGCTAGAAAGTTTCCAATGCGGAATTGGCAAAAATAACTGGTAAGCAATTTACTTTTTACCTTGACAAGAAGCCTTCTACCATTATCTTGAGCCAGAAATTAGAGCATATACAAGAAACGCTGCATCACTTTTTCAGAATTAAACAGTGATCATTTTAAACTTAATTCTGTGCTGTGGCACAATATTGTGGGATTTATGTGTGGAGTTTATAGTCTGGAAGTAATTTGTGCACTATGATGTTGTCAAGTACCCAATACTTATTGTGTTCATTGACAATGATACAGTAAAAGACACATAATATGTTTTCAATTAACTTAAATGTTATGTGCATGAGGAAGAAGACTTCAGACTCCATATTGGTAGTATCCTAATTGTACTACTGATTAGCCACCTCTTTTTGAAACCATGTGTATCACTACCCAGATCCTACAGAGCAGTGTCTGGGGCAAATATGTGTATTATCACCTTTCCTCACATTACTCACAACTTCACAACTTACATTAGGAAATAGCATGCACTGTAGTTCTAGGGCCATAGTTCTGAAGAATAAATGTGATCCGGGGGGACTGAGAAGGGCATAAACATGTCAGCTATAAATGATATGACTGGCCTACAAAAACTTGTTTTTTAATTTGTGCTGGGGAGGAGTTATTCCTACATTATTGCAATGTTATTCATATAGCCTGTTTCCTTTAACATAGGAATGAAAGGACATCTTTACTTGATGTTCCTCTCAGGTTAAGGAAACCCTACAAACAATGATAGGCTCATAATTAAACAGAATTAATGCCTCCACTTTTTCACCAATTGACATAAACATCCTTCTATGGTGAGGAGCAGACCCTGTGTTAAAGTGTGCCTACAGGTGTAGGTGAGGGTCAGTCATTCATTTAATTTAACACATTATATTAAAAACCATCTAAGTAGTGAATAACATGCACACACACATTTTGTTTGGGATTTTCTTTAATCCTTTAGGACCACGCTATCTTTGTGTTGTGTGATATGTATCCCATCACCGTCAAACACCCAATATTGGAGGCCCTTTATGGGCTGGTGTATGTACTTTTTGCTGCCCCTTATTGCCTCAAACAAGAGCACCGGTGAGAAATTGGGTTGTTGGTTGACAGGGAGCCCTGGTCAAGCAACAACCACAAACCCTTGCAGGGTGAACCACAAAAAGTCACTAAATTAACCTGTGCTTAACCCTGAGTAATTTGGTACAAAAAAGCAGTCAGGATTAATTTAGAGGCAATGTGTAAAGTATTTATGCAACACAGAAACAGTAATAAAGTGAAAACACAGCACAAGAAAAACCCCACACCAATTTAGGAAAATAGAGTACATTTTAATAAATTATTTGACCAAAACAACAAAAATCCAATCAGTAGAACAGAGTTATGATTTTTAAAGATTTTAGTAAAAACCAGAGCCTAAAAGATCAAAGCACCAACTGTGGACATCTAGTAACTTGGTCAAAGTAAAAAAACATGGCTGACCACGAGGGAACGTGCTTCATATACAAGAAGTGGATTGGGCTCGGTCAGCACTTACCTTCGGACTTAGAAAACATTTTGAGAAAAATGTTCTGAGAAGGTAAAGTTCAATGGGACAAGGCTGCAGGCTTTGTCCCAGGAGGGAGCGTCATCTTCAGGGGAGCCTTGGGTCGAAGCCGTTGTGAAGATGTCCACATTTGGCTTTTTTTAAAAGTCTGAAATCTTCAGCAGGACAAAGCAGAAGACTGTAGCTGAAGACAGTTCGGAGGGCTCGGATATCTCTTTGGCGAAGCACCACTGAACACGATTTGCTGCTGCAGAGAAGAATGTAGAGGGAGAAGCTGTGAAGTCAATTTGATGAGTGATGCACCTCGGGTATAGGCAAGCTCCCCTTGGTTCTCAGAGCAGTTCTTGGCCCAATTCCTCAGTTTGGTATTTTAGCTATCTGGGAATGTTTAGCACCACAACCAATGGTCCAGGACTGGTGGGACACTAATTGAGGGCTCAGGATTACAAAGGCTGGATCCAGGTGTGGGTTTAATATGGTGGGAGCCTTTTGTGTCCCTGTGGCTCTGAACAGGATGCCAGAAAACTAGCCTTTGGAGTCACTCTGGTAGTCCTGGGTTCCGGTGATGATGCAGGGCTCAACAGCAGGGGTGACCTCTGAGGGTTCAAGGCAGGCTCCAGGCAGCAAAGCAGTACTTCGAGTTACAGCAAAGCAGTTTTGCACAGTGCACAACAGGCACAGCAGCAGGCAGTCCTCTGAGAGTCCTCACACAGGTGCAGGAGTGGTCTAGAGAGTGCGTCTCAGGGTCTTACTTTTATACCTGGTGCCATTACCTTTGAAGGTGGGAGAAGCTTCTAGAAAGTTTCTTTGAATTTCATGGAATTTCCTTACTCCCCTGCGCTGGTTCCAAGCTGGCTGCAGTGACAATGTGGAAGCGATAAGTCCTTTGTGTGAAGGCAGAGCACATCCTATTCAGTTGCAAATGGGGCTGTGCTTAGCTCCATCCCCCATCCTGCCAGCAGATGGCCCACTCAGGAACATTTCATCCCTCTATTGTGTGACTGTCTAGGAGGAATTCACAAAGTCTAAATGTCAATTACATCAGTCATGTGACCCACGACATGCTGCAGGCACAAAAGGGCTATTGTAGGGAACATTTCAACTTTCTGAAAGTGTCCTTTTCATAATTATAATTAAAAATCTGATTTTGCCATTAAAGAGGATTGTTCATTACAATTTTATAGAGACCAAACATAAACTGGCAACCTAGTCTCAATCAAAGATTAGCACTTATTAAATGTAATAAGGCAACCCAATGTTATCCTCACAGTAGTGAAAAAAAATGTAAACGTTTTTCACTACTAGAACATGTAAAACTTAAAAGCCCATGTCCAACCTTTCAATTACAATGCACCCTGCCCTATGGGATACTTAGGGCCTACCTTAGGGTTGACTTATAAGCAATAAAAGGGGAGCTTGAGGCTTGGCAAGGGGGTTATATTCCCAATGCGAATTGGCAGTTGAAAACTGCATTCATGCTGCAATTGCCGGGCCTGGGACATGTTTTAAGGAGCTACTTAAGTAGGTGGCACAATAAGTGCTGCAGGCCCATTAGTTAATTTACAGACCCTGGGTATGTGGTATACCACTCTACAAGGGACGTATAAGCAAATTAAAATGCCAATCAGGTGTAAACCAATCAAACCATGTTTAGGGGAGTGAGCACAAGCACTTAAGCACTGTCTAGCAGTGGTGAAGTGCACAGAGTCTTAAGGCCAACAAAACTAATTTCAGCAGAAAAATGGAGGTAGGTGTGCGAAACGTTTGGGGAAAGACAACCCTAAGGCTGAGAGGTCTAACAGCATCCACTTTTGTTGATCAAATGTGTAGTGGTTGTCTTTCAGCCTGACTGTCTCATCTGCATTTGGTAGTGCTTCATGCAAATGAGCCACATTCTCATTTCCACCCACATGCTGATTCTCTATTTTTAAATTTGAGGGGCTCAGCCGTGCTTCACCACTTTTATTGGATTGTTCTCAATCTCTTCACTATTATTTGCTGTTATTCAACTGATAACTTATTACAACACACTGATTTCTGCGTGATTTCGCTATTGCGTGTTATATTCTCATTTTGCTGCTTTGAATGTTTTCAGAATCTCTCCATACCCTGTCATTTAAATCCGATTTTTGAATTACACATGCAATTTTATTGAGATTAAAAATTCTGGGGTGTAGCTATCAATAATGCAGTAGGTAAAGTGGCATCAGAGTATAGGGGTGTCAAAGATCATTTGTACTCCAATTGCCGATGACTTTAACTACCAAACCAGGGCTTATGGACCCCTTCTGTGACTGTGACAGGGATCATCCCTTGCTATGCCCCTGATCTCCGTGCTCTTTGTCTTCTTCGTTCATTTATCCTCTTCCACTTGTTATCTTCCTGCCCCTTTCAATGAAGGTCGCTGCTCCCTAGTCTGCTCACTGACTCCTCTTTTCATATGACACATTGCAATGCCATATTTAGCCACTTTCTCACTTCAACTCAAACAGTTCAAAATACCCCTTATCTGTGCATGAAAATGAATAGATATTGGAGTCTTCTAACTAACTATATGATCTCTCGAGCGCTGTCCTCATTTCGTAAATTCTTTGCTGTCTAGTAAATTTCTGCACAGTATTTTCAAGGCAAGCGCTATTCAGGATAATGAAATACGAAATATGAATACACAAAGTGTGCTCAGTGGCAGCAAGGGAAACAGTAGAATGCACACAATTTAGTCTGAATGTTTCTTCTCTTTCTTCTGTATGTATGGCACGAGTATAGCATACATTTAAATAACACCCTGTAATAAACAGCTGCCATGTGATAAGAGATTATGATTGCTTTGTTGGGTGAGCCTCTGTCTAATCAGTAATCTCAGTGGTCTGACACCGGATGTGTAAAATTGCTGATTAGCTTGTTCGGGAAGGGGCTGTTTACAGAGCCATCCGCCTAGACTAGATGTCATATGGAAATGTTACAAATGTCAAGGGGTTCAAATGAAATGACTTGCCTCGCTCCCAGTGGGCTGTGTTACTAACATTAAACTCACCAGACACTGGGCACATCTTGGCTTCCAGAAGGGCTGATTATTCATATAAGCATCAAAGCTATTTTTGAAAGCACCAGGGAAGAAATGCAGGAGACAGAAGGTGCAGTTTGGTCTTCACGTCTTCATGAATAAAGAATGTGAGATATGAAATGTTGCTGAAATAAATCCATTTCCTCTTGACTTTTGCTGTGGTTTCAGGTTGTTTGTCAAAAATGTTTAATAAAGTTTAAAGTACATTTATTGTGAGAGCAAACACTCGAAACATACCTCTTTGTCGAGTCACTTCTAAAAATGTTACTTTGCAACCTTTTTTAATAGCAAAAATTAAATATACAAAAGCTTCAGCTTAAGAATCAGGCTACATTACCGACGAAATCACATTATGTTATATGTTATGTTATGATAAAAGGCTTTATACCACGCTCACTCACTCCTAGCGGAGTATCTCGGAGCAACAGAGGTCTTCATAGAGACTGACAGAAAAAAGTGAAGAAATAAAAGTGCTGTTTACTTGGGAAACATCCAAGTTTTTAACATTTTTTGCCCAGTTCATATTTTGACTCCTTAACGCTCGAACAGAAATTGACTAAAATGTTTCCTAATGTTCCCATTCATGCCCAGATCATTAATTGATAATCTTCTTTTTTTGTGAGTGCCACTCTCTGTTGACTCTTCCCTAGGAGTGTGGGTTGGAGGAAGCAAGGTAAGGGTTGCTGTCATGGAGCGTGAGACAGTCCCCACGTAGGCACTCGCAAATCCATGGCTCATCAAGAGGAAAACAATAGTGGAGAGAGAAAAGGAGGAGAAGGAGGAAGGTAAAAGAGACAGTGGAGTTTACAAAAGGAAGGAGGAAAGTGAGAAGGGAAGAAGTTGACAGGGGCCAAATCAAAAAGGTCAGGAGTTCAGAAAAGAAGGGAGGCTAAGGAGGCAATGGAAATGAGAAACCAGGTATAAAGGAGAGATAATTAATGAGGGAAGTAGCAGGGTAGGTTGATAACATTGAGGAAGGGGCCACAAAAGGGAGAGCAAAAAGGAAGTGTAGAGACAGAGAAACAGGACAAAGGAGCTAGGAAAGATAGAATTAAAATATGGGAGGGGAGAGAAAAATAACACAGGGAAGGGAATAAGAGATTTGGGGAGAGGTACGGAGATGAGAGATTATGAAAAAGGAAGGGAGAGATGACGTGCTCATTGCAATATTTGGACTTGAGCCCTAAACATACAGGCTGAGACCTTAACCACTAGACAATCAGTGATGTTTTAAAACAAATACCCTGCAAAACACAAGAACCATCCTATCTCTTCTGTCTGCAGATAAAATGACGACAAGTACTGCAGGGTAAAAACTGGTCAGTCCTACTGGAGCAATCCACTGAAAGGCCAGAACTTCGATTCAGACCTCAAGAGCCCCTTCACAATCCATAACAAAAAAAAGTACAAGCAGCTTAAAGCAAGCCTAAAGGAAGTCCACACATGCAACACAAATCTCTCAACTGCCCAGGGTAAGACGTGGAAGAGTACAAAATTGTAAGCAAACAACTCTCTGAAGATCGGACCTGCGAGAAACGCTCAAAAACAAGGCTAACATATAGCCCATACACCAAAACAATGAACAGCTTAGGATTGGCTTCATGCCTCTTAGAAATTCCAAGGGCAATGAGACAGCATCTTCATACTACAATCTTTAAAAGTTGGAGGAGGTTAGCAAAAGGGGAGAGGAAAGGAAGCGCATATATGGTCGAACTAACAAGGCCATACTGGAAACTGCCGCAAGTTAGTAGAAACAAATTCTGACACAAGAAGAAAAAGAGAAGAAACTAGCCAATGAGCCACCAGGAAACTGACCAGAATACAAGATATGCTACAAAGAAAACAATGGACCTAGTAGAGGGACAGAGAAAGACCCGATAACCGTCAGAGTGCAGACCTTAAAATCAACCCTGTACTCTTCTAATACTATATGGGCACTTATCAAGAGCGGTAAAACGCTCTAGGGTTAGCGAAACTCCAGGTTAAAAAATAATCATAGGAAGAAAGGGTGGAGCTAGTCCAAAGTCTGTTAGCAGAAAAACCTCAGAGAGGTAAAAATGACGACAAGTGAAGAGATAAAAAGAAAACAACCGTCAATCAGAAAAGAAAGGAAAAACAAGCTGAATTTAGGACTAAAGGAATGACTGGAATCAGAAACACAGCAGAAACAAAAAAACAAGTAATTGGAAATCTTCCCAGTAGAAGGGACATGTCCCTTTACAGGAAATGTAGCAGAAGACAACAGAAACCTGCCCCTGATAAATTTAGTGTAATAGCTCCAGAAGGAATAAGTCCAAGCGGTAGAATTTAAATCTGCAAGAAAGGAACCAATTGCCAGAGCAGGAAGTGGGCAGCAGAACATTGATCTGCTATGGTCCAAAGATCCTGAAAACACTTGATAACAGGAGTACAAGCAACATCACAGCAATGCAGACATGTTATGTTATGTTACGGAAACTTTTAAAGCGCACGGTTACCCGGAGGTGTCCTGGCGCTAGTTACTTCTCCTTTATGCAGAGCTAGAAAAAAAGGGTTTATTTATCAAAAAGCCAAGTCTTTAACCCTTTCCTGAAAGCTAGAAGATTGGTGGCATTTCTCAAATGGAATGGCAAGTCGTTCCAAGCTTTTGCCGCGCATGAAGAGAAACTTCTACCACCCCACTGTGCTTTTTTTGTTGGTGGGACTACGACCAGGTTGGCTCCCAGAGATCTAAGGGTTCTTGTCGGTATATACCATTGAAACTGGCGTCTTAAATGATCTGGTCCTAAGCCTTGAAGTGCTTTAAAGACCATGCAAAGAGATTTAAAATGCACTCGGTTCCTCACCGGGAGCCAGTGCAATTTTTTTATCTCTTTGGAAATTGGGGAGAACCTGGATGTGCCCGTAAGTAATCTGGCCGCAGCATTTTGTAGCAGCTGAAGTTTATACAGAAGTCTTTGTTGCATATTTAGATAGAGGCTGTTACAGTAATCCAGCCTCGACATGACCAGTGCTGTAACCACTGTTTGCCGACTCCCCGAAGGTAAAAGCCGCAACACCTTCTTGACAGTTCTAAGGACATGCACTGTTGTTGAAGTTACCACATTTACTTGGGCCCCAAAGGAGAGTTCTCATCCAGTATTATTCCGAAATCTTTCACCTTTTTTGAGGGTATAGGGAGAGTACCCATGGAGGCAGGCCACCAATTAGGGGTCCAGAAATTAAGATCGTTCCCAAACAGCATTACTTCAGTTTTGCCTGAATTAAGTTTTAGGCAATTGTCTGCCATCCATCTCCCAAACAATTCCATACAGACTTGAAAACGTTTATCTATTCCCATCTCTTGGCCAGGTAGCAGAGACACCACAATTTGTGTATCATCAGCATAGGAAGTGAGACCAAACCCGAATGCACTGATAATGGCTAATGTCAAGCAGACATGTGACCTGTGGACAGCAGGTCGTTAACCTCTAAATTTCAAACTGAGATTCTAAGGCCTTACCAGTATGGCAAGACTGAAGTGCCATGATCATCACAAGGCCCTTCCGCAAACAGGCAGAAGGCAAAACTATATTTGAGAGAACATTCTATACCAGGAAGCGGCTTCAGAATTAGAACAGTTTCTCCTTAAATTCCATGTTGGGGGCAAGGACAAGAGGCCAAATAGTATACATACCCATATATACCTACCACTCTTCCTTGGTGTTTTGATTTTGGAGCTGGTGTTTTAGTATGACTGTGGAATCATTAACTATAACTCACACCTTCCCCATGCACTGCTCATGACGTTGTATATTACATTTCTAATAGCATGCTAAAGGATAGCATTTAAAACAACACTCATGACATCTGAAATCACATCATTTTTGAGAACAGTGTGCATGGTAGAGGGGCGAGTTATAGTTAATGTAGTGTGACTAGCGAGTTGCCAACAGTGTGTACGGAGGTGCTCGAGTATGTGTACACGGGGGCACAAATTATAAGTGTAATGTATAACTATGGCTTCAAAATTATTAAGGTTTGTGTAGTTTAAGTTAGTTTTGTATACAAAAAAATAAGTTTTCCTTTGTTTTTTTCATTGAGTTTCAATGTTTTTTAAAAATAAAAATGTGTTTCAAATCGTAGAGTGGAGTGTTGTCAAGTGGAGTTAAGTGGACTGTTGAAGATGTACAGTGGAGTAGTGTAGAGTTGTAGAGTGGAATGTTGTAGAGTGGAGTAGAGTGGAGTAAAGTGTCATAGATGAGTGTTGTGGTGTGTCGTAGAGTGGACTGGAGTGTCAAAGAGTAGAAGTGTGTGTTGTAGAGTGGAGTGGCATGTCGTAGATTATATTGTAGTGCCGTGTCATAGAGTGGCATGTTGTACAGTGTGTTAATGTGGAGTGGCATAGAGTGGAGGGGGTAGTGTGGATCAGAGTGGAATATAGTAGTGTAGTGTCTCATAGAGTACAGTGGAGCAAAGTGGCATGGAATTGCGTAGAGGGAGTTGCAAAGAGTGGAGTACAGTGTCGTAGAGTGGGATAGAGTTGAGTAGAGTGTTGTAGAGTAGAGGAGCATAGAGTGGAGTAGAGTAGAGTGGCAAAGGGTAGAGTGGAGTGCGTGTCATAGAGTAAAGTAGAGTTGTGTGTCATAGAGTGGCATGTCATCTAGTGTCTTTGAATGGAGTGACGTACAGTGGCGGCCGCTCCATTAGGGCGTTGGAGCGCCGCCCCACTGCTTTCTCGCAGTGCGAGAAGCAGAAAATAAAATGGTATTTTAAATACCATTTTATTTTTTACTTCTTGCCCTGGTAGGGGGTGGGCAGGTGAGCGGCTTGCACCACTCTGAGTGCCCTGACTGCTTGGTCGGCCCTGGGGCCGACCAAAGCAGTCATGCGCACTCTACATTTTCTCTATGTAGGCTGCATGCAGCCTACATAGAGAAAATGGCGTCCCTAATGGTGCCCGGCTGGGCGCCGTCCAGGACTCCGCACCAATCACAACGCTGCCATTGCAGCATTGTGATTGGCTACAGGACTCAGGGGAGGGAGCATGTCTGTTCCTGTTGGGGAGCAGCAGCAGAGGCGGCGCGGACCCGGCCCATGAGCAGAGGCGGCGCGGACCCGGTCAGGTAGGTTTTTATTTTATTTTAACATCCCCAGGAACCCCCCCGCGGTAACCCCTGCGCGAAACCCCGTGCGACCCCCCCCCGAGTATTGCGAGCCGCGACTGCCATGAGGTGGGTCAGGAGAGTGGGGTGGGGGAGGGGTGGCTGCGTTACCTCCCTGCTTCAAGCCTGTTTTTCTAAAACGGAGGTGCTGGCGTGTGTGCCTCCCTCCGCGTTCTGCAGCCATAAGTGGTATTCTGTCCCACACCCTTGCCACTGAAGAGCCCATGTCATGCCAAGTGTAGCTTTTAATAATTTGCACATGGTGACAGCAGGGCACTAGATCACAAAGTGCGTTGATAAGTAACAGCGGGCACGGACATTGCAAGCCACTGCGAGCTTTAGAAATGAACAACACTAATTGTTAACCTTCAAAAATAAAAACTGCGTCCCCCACCCCCTCCTAAATAGATCAAGTATTGCACATATTTGAATAATTATACTTTTGAATGTAGTCTAAATTAGATAATTATGTAAACGGCTGAGGCTGTGATTCACAGAATACTATTAAATGAATAGGTCTGCTTTTAAAACAATACTTCAACTGTGCCTAAAACCGGTCAGTTGTGTGCATATACAGGACAAGGGCTTAGCATGAGTTGGTTCATGTGTGCTCTAGTACCGGGGAAGGCACTAGGAGCAGAACTATGATCCAGTGTGCAGTCCAATAACAGTTGATGTTGCAGACCTCCTGTACAGCCGATTTTATATGCTTTATTGAATTCTGAAAAGCTGCAGGCGTGAAGGGCCCAGGTGGCAAAAATAGCAAGGTGATTGAAGCGCGCGTTACATTAATTGCATTAATTCAAAATTCTGCGCGCAAGGGGTGCATGAAGCCTTCGTTGGTTCCAGGAAAAGGCTTACGCCAGCAAGCTTTCCGCGAGCTCAGTGTTTGCTTGACATTCTAGCCCGGTCATATCTTTCAGTTTGCGTGATGTGTCATAATAAATACATTTTTTTTAAAGAAACTTAATGGTGCCCTCTAGAGCCGTCTCCCACGAGATGCAGAGGAACTAAAAGTGTTGCATAAAGGGCCCTCTGTTGGGATATGGCAATACATGCATTGTGTGCCCCTGCATAATGTAGCCAATGTCTGCACAGTAACATTAAATGTATGTTTTATTTCGTTTTTATGCCTCGATCAGCGGTTCTCTTAAAGTAAACGCTGCGCCATGTTGCAGGGGTGACTTCATATGTGTAACATACTAAGAGAATTATAATATTATATAAATTACTGTAATGGGAAGTGTTTTCGAAGTGCAATGTTATAATCTTAGTAACGCAAATGTTGCATTTGCATTTTCTCTGTTTTTTTCACCCGAATGAAATCATGTTATTGCATAAATCACTAAAGGAGCATAATTCTTAATACAATGCAGTGTGCTGGTTGATTGGCACAGAATGTTTATGAAACGCCCACGCAGTCTCCGGATGAAAGCAAGAATTGTAGGTTCTTCGGAAGCTGAGGCTCTGAATCTCGCATCATATTGAGGATTTGGGGCATGTCCGATGAGTGCAAGGTTAGGGCTTTACAGTTTTTTATTTGTATTGTCTATACAAATCGTTCTGTGAATAATTACTCATTCTTTACAACACTCACTTTCTGCCTCTACCTATCAGCTTCATAGCTAGGTACATATCATGTACGTCTGCTTCCCAGCGCTAGCAGCCAACTTTGTAGCAATGTATTCAAGCGTTTAACCTGTCGTGAACCGCTTCTGATTTTAAAAGATAAGGAAGGCCACTGTGCGCAGATTCACACGACTTGGTCTAGTGGGGAAGCCGTGATTGACATCTTTTAATATGCTGTTTCACTAACAGATAACTTCCCTGTTCAGTTCTATCTCGGAACTATAGTAAACTGGGACAGCTCACCCAGGAATGGAGCCTGTGATCATCTTGATCCCTGCAGCAGCTGCATGAACCCACTGAGCTGTCTCGTCAAGGTAAAACAGCAATTGCAAAATTAAGCGCGTGCAGTGTCACGCTGCACTAGTACCGGCTGAGGCGGGTGTGGAAGATTGCACATAAAACTGTCAACGTGGCCCTCACCAGCTGCCTGTTGGGCCAGAAATCTCAGCACTGGCTCGTTAAAGCCAAGTTGGGGAAAGGCTGTCGAGCCCCCCAAGACTTTGTGCCTGTTTACACCTTTGAGAGACAGCTTGGCTGACAGAGTATGGGTCTCAGAGTGTATGTGAGGGCTTAGTGAGTGAACTTCACAAGCACACCCGCCATTAGTGTATATTGCTCAGAGGTGCGTGGCACTGGCAGGGCCTAGCTTCAGAAACATTTCTATCTACATGTTGTTATAGACATCCCTTTATTAATGTAATAACTGCACTTTCACAATTGCTTTATTAACCTTCTTGCTTCTCAAATTTGCTTGAAAATGCACCATTTACCCACTCTTTTTTCAAAATTTTCTCGGGGGGAGAACCCCCCCGAACCACCCTTAAGATGTTCGGGCTCCCTCGCTGCGCTCGCTCGCCGTGGTGCACTCCGACAGAAAGTTTACGCCTCACCACTTTCAAACATCACCAGCCACCACTGGTGGCGCACCGTATAGTGGCATGTCATAGAGTGGAGTGGTGTGCCGTATAGTGGAGTGTTATGGAGTGTCATAGAGTGGAGTGTTGTAGAGTGGAGTGGTGTGGTGTGTCGTAGAGTGGAGTTGCGTGTCAAAGAGAGGAGTGCTGTGTCATAGAGTGGAGTGGCCTGCTATGGAATGTCTTAGAGTGGCATATAGTGCAGTGGCATAGAGTAGAGTGGCATGTTGTACAGTGTCATAGAGTAGACTATATTGACGTAGAGTGGAGGAGCATAGATTAGAGTAGAGTGGAGTAGCATACAGTGGAGTGGCGTTCTGTGGAGTAGAGTGGAGTGCCGTGTCATACAGTGGAGTGGCGTGTCATTGAGTGGAGTGCAGTAGCATGTCGTAGAGTGTCTCAAGCTGGAGTGGGCGGAATTGGTGGAATATGATTCTGCAAAATTCCACAGGATTATATTATATTACACGAGATCTGCAGAATTCTGTGACAGGGTGGAGTAGGTGGAGTGGGCATTTGGCGCTATTTTCATCCAAAAAAAGATATGAGGATACATTGTGCTAAGAAAATAGTGCAGCCAAGTCCCCATGGCATCCTTACCTACCCTGCAGTGATTACTGCAGAGCATGTAATGGCGCTGCCGCCGAGTGGTATGCAGTGGTTTCTAATCTTTATAAACCACTGCATATCACTCTGCAGTGCATACCTGTTAGAAATTGGGTCACTAGTTGGCAGAGGTATGCAGCCTGTCCAAGTAGAGACCACAATCTTAGTCAGGGTAAGGTAGATACACATTAAAAGATAACCTGTGCTTACCCTCTAGTAGCTTGGCACAGAGCTGTCAGGCTTATCTAAAGAGGCAAGGTGTACAGTAGTTGTGCAACACATACACACACACAGCAGTTACACAGTGAAAACAAAACAAAAATACTCCAAACAGGTTTAGAAAAATGGAGAATATTTTTATGAATAAAACAGACCAAAACTACAAAATCCAATAAGTAGAACCAGAGTTATGAATTTCTTAAAAAATAATCAAAAAGTCGTTCTTAGAAGTCAATAGCGCAAAGGGGTTACTTGAGGTTGCACTGGCCCCGGGCAAATCCAAAGTTCAGGTCGGCTGTGATGGAAGGCAGGCCAGCTGCAGGACTCACGCACGTTCCACTGAGAAAGTACCTTGGATGGAACAAAGCATCGGCGTCGAAGTCTAGATGCATCAGTTCCGATTCACGCAGATGAGTGGATGCGCCAATGCTGAGCATTGCAATCGGGTCCCACGTCGGCGTTGAATCCCTTACAATGTAGGACCCCACTTAAAGGTCCCAGGACTGGATTGGCACCTCAGGCAGGGTAGTACTCAAAGATGGCAGAGTCCAGCAGCAGAGTTGTGGGAAGTTTTTGATGGCCCTGAGACTTCAGAACACGGGGCAAGCCAGCAAGCCCTTGGAGTCACTCTGGGTTCAAGTGAGATGGGTCCAGTCCTTGTCCTCAGCACGGCAGAGATCAGTAGGCAGCAGGGCAGCTCAGCCACACAGATAGCGGTTCCTTCAGAGCAGTAGTCAGGCAAAGTGGCAATCCTTGTAGCACAGCAGTCCTTACTCCTTGCAGAGTTCTTAACAGGTGCAGTAGTGTACTGTCTTGGTAGGGTCAGATCCTCAGTACTTATACCCAAATGTGCCTTTGAAGTGGGGGTGACTTCAAAGCAGGTCATTGAAGTGCAAATGTCCCCTTTCATCCCAGCCCTGTCTGACAGGCTATCTGTGGGGGATAATCAGCCCTTTGTGTGGGACACAATACACTGCCTATCCAGGCGTAAGTGTCAGCTCCCTCTCCCTCTTCCTGCCCAGGAAGAGCTATCAGAATGTAGATGAATGCAGATGAGTTCTCTGTCATCCCCACCCTTCCTGTGTTTGTGGCTGTCTAGAGGGAATGCACAAGGTGTGGCTATCATCCATCCCAGATGTGTATTGGAGGCATACCCAAAGGCACACAGAGCAGTAAGAGTAAAGAAATGTCCACTTTCTAAAAGTGGTGTTTCTAAAACAGCAATGTTAAATCCAACTTTACCAGTAAAGAGGATTTATCATTACCATTCCAAAGATATGAAACATGATGCAGATACTCTTTTCTAATCAGGAATTACAGCTTAAAAGTTTTTTAAGGAATTCCCAATGCTAGCCTATGAGAGGAGTAGGCCTCACAGTAGTAAAAACTAATTTAGCTGTTTGTCATTACCAGGACATGTAAAACTTAAAAGTACATGTCTTACTTTTTGTTACACATCACCCTGCCCTTAGGGCTACCTACGGCCTACCTTATGTATGACTTATGTGTAATAAAAAGGGAGTTTAAGGCTTTGCAAGTGGTTTTATATACCAAATAGAATTGGCAGTAAACTGCACACACAGGACTTGCAATGGCAGACCTGAGTCAGGTTTAAAAGGCTACTATTGTAAAGTGTAAATGAAAGAATACACGCTGAAGAGGTAAGGAAGAGTCCTCTTTATTCCAGTCATCTGCTCTCCATAACTGACACAACTGTCATCTGCCTGAACATTCTAAGGTAGGCTCCTTTGGAACATTCCACAAGTAACAGGGGAAAGGGGAGGAGGGAACAACCATTTACATATGGATCACACAGTTAGTTATATGAAGGCTAATAAGTATACATTATATTCCTAAATTACAACACATCTCCCTTTCTTATGAGGGAAAAATAAACGGAACAAGATACTACATGTTATTGCCCCCATGTCTTACAAGTTTGTCTAAACTCCATATTTGACCATTGTCTAACTGTACCACATTGCGGTTCACTTTAGTTATTCGACGAGGAGGGTAATATTTACTTTGGTTTTGATGTTCTTTGGTTTTCCTTCTTATTAGCACCCAATCACCTTCGTTTCAATTGTGTTCTTTCACCTCATGTTTGTTTTCATACCAGTTTTTATATTGGACTTGATGTGGAAGTACATTCTCATGGGCTTTGGACATATCTATTTCCACTGTTTTACCTCCACCTAGCCATGACATGTTCATTTTGATGCCAGGTTCTCTCCTTTTGATACATACAAATGGTGAAACACCTGTGATGAGGTTGGGTGAAGTGTGATATGACCAAATACAGTCATGTAGAGATTGTTCTACGTCCTGCCCATTAACTATAGCCAGTTGAATATGTTCTTTAATCATACATTTAGTTCTCTCCACTAATCCATTGGCTTTGGGGCAATACAAAGCAGTTTTTTCATGTTTTATGTCAAGGATTTGCAGGGATTCCTTTATTTCTTGGGATGTGAATTGGACTCCATTGTCTGTATCTATGGTGGAGGGTATATCTTCTCTGCTATATGCATCTCTTAAGAATTCAATTATTATGGTAGTTGTTGTACGATGGACAAATTTAAACATTATCCAATGGGAGGTATAATCTATTAATACTATCACAAATTTTTGAAAGCCCCCACACCATCCATGGGCCCAATTATATCCATGGCTATCTTATTCCAGGGCTCCGTAGGCACTTCTACAGTGGATAGGGGAGCTTTTCGTAAGATTTTGGTTTTGTCACTTTTTGCACAACTAATGAAATCTTTTACCTTCTGTTCCACTAGGGAGTATATTTTAGGGAACCAGAAACTATTTCTTAGTTTATTTGTGTGATGCTCCTACCTACGTGTCCCTCATGGGCCAGATCTATTATTTTCTCTTTTAGTTCTTCTGGTGGTATTATTTTCTCATTGCGGAAAATTTTCCCATCAAGGATGTTTAGTTCATGTCTTATTTCCCAGTAACCCTTCAATTCTTCTTTGACCTCACTGCACTTGTTGGACCAGCCTTTTATGATCATGTCTTTAAGTAAGGTTAAGTTTTTGTCTTTCTTCAAGCCCTCTTCCCATCCACCCTCAGTTAATGCTGGTATGTGTATGGACAAAATGGGACTGTCTAATGTTTCGTCATGCACTTCTTGTTGAAGAGGTGCTCTTGAGAGGTGGTCAGAAAAGTTATTTTCATCTCCACGTAGGTACTCTAGTTTAAAACAGTATTTTTCCAAGCCAAGTATCCATTTGAGTATACGAGGATTACTACGTTCTGCCCCTTTTATGGAGAACTTGAAAGTAAGAGGTTTGTGATCTGTACGTATGGTAAATTTTATTCCCCATCGGTAAAATTTGAAATGTTTTGCAGCCCAAAAACAGGCCAGGGCCTCTCTTTCAATTACAGAATAGTTGCATTCCGCTTTGGTTAGGCAACAAGATGCAAATGTCTTTTCTCCTCTCTCACCTTTCTGAGATAAAGTTACACCTAGACTTTTATTGGATGCATCAGTTGTCAGTATAGTTTCGTACCTAGGATCAAATGTTCCTAATGCAGGTGAATTAATTATTTCCTCTTTTATTTCATTAATTACTTCCCACACAAACTCCTTGTTTTTTTTTTTTAGTAGAGCCCGTAGACACTTGCACTTATCAGAAAGGTTTTTTACATATTTAGCCATGTATTCGATCAAACCCATAAAGGATGTCAATTCATCCTTGCTCTTCGGGTACAAGGCATCTCTTAATGCCTGAATCAAACTATTTTTTTACCTGAAACCTTCTTGAGATATTGTGTGACCTAAATAGTCTACTCAGGTGACTCTAATTTGGCATTTGTTCTGTTTCACGGTAATGTTAGAAATGGGATCTCTAGTTGGCAAGGGCTTGCACCTTTGTCCAAGTAGGGACCCTTCTTCCTAGTCAGGGTAAGGGTTGTTACACTCGTGAAGTAACCCCTGCTCACCCTCGTGGTAGCTTGGCACGAGCAGTCGGGCTTAATTCAGAGGCAGTGTGTAAAGCATTTGCACATAACCAACAGTAATACAGTGTAAGCACTACAAACGGACACCACACCAGTTTAGAAAAATAACCAATATTTTATATACTCAAGACAAGACCAATTACGACAAAAATCCACAATACTATACTTTACGAATGAATACTTGATACGTTAACTTCTTCTTTGCAGGAATAGCACAAAAGCAAAGTTCGTACGAGTCGGTAGCTCCGTCCGAGCCTACCGTGATGCTGAAAACCCCAGAGTCTAACAGTTCCAGCCGACCGCGTCGATACGGGCCAGCAGAGTCGTGAACAGACTCGGTTACAGTACCTTTCTCGTTGTGGCTGGTACGGAGTGTACGAGCCGGTCGGCGTTCGTCGCGGTTGCGGTGCAAGACGGAGCGATGCAAGGTGCCGTGTCCCTCGATGCGGTGCAGGCAGCGGCTCGATGAGCGTCGTGCAGACGGAGTCGGTGAGTCCAAGGCGTGCGATGCAGGGTGAGACGATGCTCGATGCGGTGCTGACAGGTTGCGATGCAGGCGACCAAGCCGGAGTGCGGGAGCTGGCGTCAGACAGCGGTGTGAGTCGGAGCGGTGCGTCGCAGACGTGCGAGCGGTGCCCCAAATGCGGTGCGGTCACGACTCTTGAGCCAGTTGCAGCGACCGCGTCGGTCGGGTCCGGTTGGTTCAGTGAAGCGATGCGATGCAAACTGCGGTGCCCACAGGTCACGGTGCAAGCAGCGGCTCGATGTTGGCGGCGTCGGACGTCGCCCACGGTGAGACCAGGGTTGCGATGCGAAGCGGGGCGATGCGGTCTGCGGTGCAAACAGGTCACCGGCCAGGGATGGATTCGGTTGACGGAGTCGGTTGCAGTTCCCTTCCTCTGTGGCGACTGAAACAGCGTTCCAGAAGCGGTACCCAGAGGCTTGTGAAGTCTTTGTAGTCCCTGAGACTTCTTAACAGGAGGCCAGCTCGGTTCCAGGCCCTTGGAGATACTCAGCACAAGTTTGTAGAAAGTTCAGTCCAGTCCTTTCACTGCCCAAGGCAGAAGCAGCAGCTGCAGGCCAACCCAACAAAGCAACAACACAGCAAAGGGGCAGTACTCCTCCTGGCAGCTCTTCCAGCTCTTCGTCTTGGCAGGTTCCTTGATTCCAGCGAGATCTAAATTCATGGGGTCAGGGCCCCAATATTTATATCCCAAATTCCTTTGTTCTCTGAAGGCAGAGAGGCCTTTGCCTAGTCCAAACCAGTTCTGTAGCACTTTGTTGACAAGTCTCCGTCCCTTCTTTCAGTGAGTAGGCCAGGGACATCAGACGCACCACAGGAGGTGGAGCCAGCATTGTGGAGGGAAGGCACTGTCCTATTCAGGGCCCAGGTGCGACCCCTCCCACCCATCTACATGTAGATCTTGCTATTCAGCCCTGTGCTGACTCACCCTGTCTCCTGGCATACCCCAGCCCCTGTCACTCACACTCCAGACAAGGAATACACAACCTCGCAGAGGCAGGCTTGGATGGTTAGACAAGAAAATACCCACTTTCTAAAAGTGGTATTTTCAAACACAGAATGTTAAAACCAACTTCACTAAAAGCTGCATTTTATCATTCTGAGTCCAGGCATACTAAACTCGAATTTCTACCATGTTCCCGGGGTCAGTTAGGATTATATACTGTAATAATCAAAACCGCCCGTTCTGGCCTAGGGGAACAGGTAGCCTTGCAATAGTGAAAAACGAACTAGGCTGTAATTCACTATCAGGACATGCCGCGCACACCCGGGCATGTCCTACCTTTCGCATACACCGCACCCTGCCCACAGGGGTACCTTGGGCCTACCTTAGGGGTGACTAACATGTAGCAAAGGGAAGGTTTAGGGACTTGCAAGTGTGTGCACTTGCCAAGTCGACATGGCAGCCCCAGGCTGCGCACAGGCTCTGCGTTGGCAGGCCCGAGTTACATTTTACGGACTGTTTGCGTGGGTGGCACAATCCAGTGCTGCAGCCCACCAACAGCATTTGGTCTATAGGCCCTGGCACTCGCAGTGCACTTTACAAGGGACTGACAGATAAACCAAATAGGCCAATCATGGAAACACCAATCCATAACACATTTTATACAGGAGCACTTGCACTTTCCCACTGGACCGCAGTGAGGAAAGTGCGCAGAATCATTACACCAGCAAAAACAGAGTCAAAACCGGGAGGTCAGAAAGCAAAAAGTCAGGGGAAACACGCCAAAAGATGCCAAGTCTAACACATGTCCCCTCCAGCTGAAAGTAGGGAGAACTACCCAACCCCATTGGAGTTCTCCTCACTAAGGCGGAAGAACCTGGACAGACCATCTGCGTTGGCGTGTTCTGTACCAGGACGGTGCTCCACCGTAAAGTCCATTCCCTGTAGGGAGATGGACCACCTCAGCAGTTTTGGATTCTCACCCCTCATTTGCATCAACCATCTGAGGGGCCTGTGGTCTGTCTGAACCCGGAAGTGAGTCCCAAACAGGTATGGTCTCAACTTCTTCAGTGCCCAGACCACAGCAAAAGCTTCCCTTTCTATGGCACTCCACCTCTGTTCCCTGGGAAGTAGTCTCCTGCTAAGGAAGACTACAGGCTGATCCAGGCCCTCTTCGTTCAGTTGTGAGAGCACCGCTCCCACACCATGCTCTGAAGCGTCAGTCTGCACGACGAATTCCTTGGAGAAGTCAGGTGCCTTGAGCACGGGCGCCGTGCACATGGCTGCCTTCAGGGCATCAAAAGCTTTCTGGCAGGACTCAGTCCAGATCACTTTCCTGGGCTGCCTCTTAGAGTCAGCTCTGTTAAGGGGGCAACAATGGTGCCATAGCCCTTAACAAATCTCCTATAATAGCCGGTGAGACCTAAGAAGGCTCTCACCTCTGTCTGGGTCTTGGGGGCTCCCAAGCCAGAATGGTGTCAATCTTGGGTTGTAGGGGCGCCACCTGGCCGCTTCCTACCTGGTGCCCCAAGTACACCACCGAACCCTGCCCGATCTGGCACTTACTGGCCTTGATCGTGAGGCCTGCACCTTGCAGAGCCCTCAACACTTTCTCAAGGTGCTGTAAATGTTCTTCCCAGCTGGAACTGAACACAGCAATGTCATCCAGGTAGGCGGCACTGAAATCCTCCAGCCCAGCCAACACCTGATTGACCAACCTCTGAAAGGTGGCAGGGGCATTCTTCAACCCAAAGGGCATCACCCGGAATTGGTAATGACCTTCTGGGGTTGAGAATGCTGATCTCTCCTTGGCCCCATCGGTTAAGGCAATCTGCCAGTACCCAGACGTCAAATCAAACGTGCTGAGGAACCGGGCAGCTCCCAACCGATCAATGAGCTCATCAGCTCTGGGGATGGGGTGCGCGTCAGTCCTGGTGACGGCATTGAGCCCACGGTAGTCCACACAAAACCGGAGTTCTGGAGTGGCACCGGGCGCCGCAGCCTTTGGGACCAAGACCACTGGGCTGGCCCAAGGACTGGAGGAGGGCTCAATCACCCCTAACGCCAACATCTTAGAGACCTCCTCCTTGATCCTGGCTCTGACCCGGTCAGTCAACCTGTAAATCTTGTGCTTCACAGGATGGCTGTCACCGGTGTCCACGTCATGGGTACACCAGTGAGTAACACCGGGGGTCAGAGAGAACAGTGGGGCGAACTGTCCCAACAACTGGCGACAGTCCCCCTGCTGCTCCTGAGTCAGAGTAGGGGAGAGGATCACACCCTCTACTGACCCATCATGCTCCTTGGTAGACAGGAGGTCAGGGAGAGGCTCGCTCTCCTCTTCCACCCCATCATCTGACGCCAAGAGCATACTCACTTCGGACCTCTCGAAGTGGGGCTTGAGGCGGTTCACGTGAAGGACCCTCAAAGGGTTCCTTGGAGCCTGCAAATCCACCAGGTAGGTGACGTCACTTTTGCGCTCCTTTACCTCATATGGCCCAGTCCACTTGTCCTGCAAGGCACAAGGTGCCACTGGGGCCATGACCCACACTTTTTGCCCAGGTTGAAATTCGACCAGAGTGGCATTCTGGTCATACCATCTCTTCATTTCTTCCTGGCTTGCTTCTAGGTTCGCCTGAGCGAGTTTCCTGAAGCGGGCAGTTTGGTTTCTAAAGGCCAGCATGTAGCTAAATACATCCTGGGGAGTTTTCCTGGGAGCTGCCTCCCAGCCTTCCTTTACCAAACTCAGAGGTCCTCTGACAGGGTGGCCATACAGGAGCTCAAAGGGGCTGTACCCAAGAGACTTCTGAGGCACCTCCCTGTATGCAAAGAGTAGGCATGGCAAGAGGACGTCCCACTTACGCCTCATGGGTTCTGTTAGACTCTTGATCATGCCTTTCAAGGTCTGGTTGAATCTCTCCACCAGACCGTTTCCTTGTGGGTGGTAAGGAGTGGTGAACTTGTAGGTTACACCACACTCCTTCCACAGGGATGTCATATACTTCGATATGAAATTGGTCCCCCTATCAGAAACCACCTCTCTGGGGAATCCCACACGGGAAAAGATCCCCATTAATGCCCGGCCCACCACTGGCGCCGTCGTTGTCCTGAGAGGGATTGCCTCCGGGTACCGGGTGGCATGGTCCACCAAGACCAGGATGTACCTGTTGCCCATGGCTGTCTTGGGATCCAGTGGCCCCACAATATCCATCCCTACCCTTTCAAAGGGTGTTCCAACAACAGGAAAAGGTTGGAGAGGAGCTTTGACCTTCCTCCCACTCTTACCACTTGCCTGGCAAGTTTGGCAAGACCTGCAGTGTGCATCTGACTGCCTTCGCATTTGGGGCCAAAAGAAGTGGGTGACAAGCCTGTCAAAGGTCTTGTCCTGCCCCAAATGTCCTGCCAAAGGCACGTCATGAGCCAGACCCAGTAGGAAGGTCCTGAAGCGCTGGGGTACCACCAGCACACGGGCTGACCCAGGCTCAGCAACCTTAGGCTCACTGTATAGGAGACCGCTCTCCCAGTAGATCAGATGTGACCCGGACTGATTACCAGCTGCCTGGTCTGCAGCCTGCCGCCGCAGACCCTCCAGAGTAGGGCACTCGTTCTGCTCCCTGCAGAACTCCTCCCTGGTGGGACCCCCTTCTTGCTGCCAATGGGTCAGCTCAGAGATGTCTCCCAGTTCGGCTACCTGCTCCCCTGTAGGCACCGGGCGTCCCCTCGAGGTCCGCCTCCTCCCGGTCCGTGGGAACTTCGGGGGCCGGTTTCCGTGCCCCTGCCCTTTCTCTTGGCAGGGACTTGGGCCACTGTTTCAGGCTCCAAGTCCTCTTGATCACCCTTTCTGGCTGCCATTGACCGAGTAGACACGCATGCCCACTCTGGCAACCCAAGCATCTCCAAGTGAGACCTGAGCTCAACCTCCTTCCATGAGGACTGCTCCAGGTCGTTCCCTAGCAGACAATCTACAGGCATGGTAGGGCTCAACACCACCCTTAAGGGACCTGAGACCCCCCCCCATTCAAAGGGAACCTGCGCCACCATACACTGGCGTTCTGAGTTGTCGACAGCAACTACTTGGTGGAATGCTCCTGGGACTACTTGCTTCTCAGACACCAGGTGACACCGGACTGAGGTCACACTGGCTCCAGTATCTCTGAGAGCCTCTACCCTGTTCCCATTAATGGTCACCCAGGTGCTATATTTCTTTGTGTTAGGGGGCACCTGGTTTCCTGGGACCATCTCACTGTCCCCTAGTGAGACAAGGGTCATTTCTGCGGGATCCGCACCCTCCTGTGGGCACCCCTCCTCCCCAAGCGCTACACTAGCCAACACTTTGGACTGTCCACCGGTGGGTGGCTGTGTCCCCTTCGGGCACTTGGGGTCCCCCTTAAAGTGACCTACCTGGTCACATGCATAACACTTGCGGGGGCCGGTCTCAACAGGCTTCCCTGTAGAGACCCCTTTCTTCTTATCACCGGGGGCTGGGAACCTTTGCCCTGGGTACTAGTTTGGGGCCCTTTAGAGAACTCCTGTGCTTTACCCTTGTCCCCCACTTTTCTGCTGGGGACCCTGCCCACCTTTGGCTGAGTCTCCCCAAACGCTTTCTTGTGGACCCTGGTACTCACCCAGCGGTCCGCTTCCATAGCAAGCTTCCTGGGGTCAGTTAGCTTACTATCAACTAGGTGCTGGCGCAGATCTGCAAAACATAGACTAGACAAGTGCTCCCATGCAATCAAGTTGTAGAGCCCCTGAAAATCTGTTACGCTACTGCCCTTCACCCAACCATCCAGAGACCTGCAGAACACATCCACACATTCCAACCAAGTGTTGACATCAGACTTCTTACTGGACCTGAACTGATCCCTGTACTTTTCAGGAGTAAGACCATACTTCGTGAGAAGGGCATCCTTCATGTCAGCATAGGTGAGGTGATACCCCTTACCCAAAGCTATCAGAGCATCCCTTGCTTCTTCAGGGAAAAGTGGCCACAATCCTGCTCCCCAATTCTCCTCAGGGACCCCATTCATGTGTATGGCTGCCTCATAACCCTGAAACCACCTTTGTATGTCATCCCCCTTCTTGAACTCCTTGCCTACGTTCTTGGGAATGTGCACAATCCTGTCTGCCTTTCTGGACGAATTGCTGCCACCATCTGAGCCTGACTTACTCCTAAGTTCTAGCTCCTTCAGTTCTCTCTCATGCTCTAAGAGCATCTTCCTCTCCTCTATGGCCAATCTCTTCTCCTCCCGCTCACTCTCCAGCCTGAGCTTCTGCAGCTCGAACTGCCTTGCCTCCCGCCTGTCCTCCAGCTCCTCTGGGGACAGACTGCTGCTGCCTGACCTGGCGGGTTCCCCCTACCCAAAAGCACATCCACCCTGGAAATAGGCTCCTCCACCTCCTCACTGAGATCACCAGGCTGCCCATTGGCATGTCTGGCTGCTACCCAGGCCCTCAGCGCCTTCTGTAGCTCCTCCTTCCTTGTGAGGCCTTTAATTTGGACTTTCAGGTTTTTACAAATCGCTCGTAACTCCTTTACGGCGTAGGATTCCAACCTGTCCTCCTCAAAGATAACTTCCAGAGATGCAACGGATGATGCAATTGATTCAGGCATGACAAAAGTCGTGAGTTAAAAACTGGCAAGATCAAAAATAGGCCAAAAGAAAAAGAACCAGTATG
This sequence comes from Calotriton arnoldi, assembly GCA_963921515.1. Taxonomy (NCBI): domain Eukaryota; kingdom Metazoa; phylum Chordata; class Amphibia; order Caudata; family Salamandridae; genus Calotriton; species Calotriton arnoldi. The sequence continues at coordinate 1,407,785 of CAWUFW010002995.1, read as the reverse complement.
TGGTACGTAATGGTCTGCGATATGGTAGTAGTGCACACCAATCACTGTAAGTCAAGTGCAAACACAAGTCCTATCCTCACCGCTGACAACCAATGTTAGAAATGGGATCTCTAGTTGGCAAGGGCTTGCACCTTTGTCCAAGTAGGGACCCTTCTTCCTAGTCAGGGTAAGGGTTGTTACACTCGTGAAGTAACCCCTGCTCACCCTCGTGGTAGCTTGGCACGAGCAGTCGGGCTTAATTCAGAGGCAGTGTGTAAAGCATTTGCACATAACCAACAGTAATACAGTGTAAGCACTACAAACGGACATCACACCAGTTTAGAAAAATAACCAATATTTTATATACTCAAGACAAGACCAATTACGACAAAAATCCACAATACTATACTTTACGAATGAATACTTGATACGTTAACTTCTTCTTTGCAGGAATAGCACAAAAGCAAAGTTCGTACGAGTCGGTAGCTCCGTCCGAGCCTACCGTGATGCTGAAAACCCCAGAGTCTAACAGTTCCAGCCGACCGCGTCGATACGGGCCAGCAGAGTCGTGAACAGACTCGGTTACAGTACCTTTCTCGTTGTGGCTGGTACGGAGTGTACGAGCCGGTCGGCGTTCGTCGCGTTTGCGGTGCAAGACGGAGCGATGCAAGGTGCGGTGTCCCTCGATGCGGTGCAGGCAGCGGCTCGATGAGCGTCGTGCAGACGGAGTCGGTGAGTCCAAGGCGTGCAATGCAGGGTGAGACGATGCTCGATGCGGTGCTGACAGGTTGCGATGCAGGCGACCAAGCCGGAGTGCGGGAGCTGGCGTCGGACAGCGGTGCGAGTCGGAGCGGTGCGTCGCAGACGTGCGAGCGGTGCCCCAAATGCGGTGCGGTCACGACTCTTGAGCCAGTTGCAGCGACCGCGTCGGTCGGGTCCGGTTGGTTCAGTGAAGCGATGCGATGCGAACTGCGGTGCCCACAGGTCACGGTGCAAGCAGCGGCTCGATGTTGGCGGCGTCGGACGTCGCCCACGGTGAGACCAGGGTTGCGATGCGAAGCGGGGCGATGCGGTCTGCGGTGCAAACAGGTCACCGGCCAGGGATGGATTCGGTTGACGGAGTCGGTTGCAGTTCCCTTCCTCTGTGGCGACTGAAACAGCGTTCCAGAAGCGGTACTCAGAGGCTTGTGAAGTCTTTGTAGTCCCTGAGACTTCTTAACAGGAGGCCAGCTCGGTTCCAGGCCCTTGGAGATACTCAGCACAAGTTTGTAGAAAGTTCAGTCCAGTCCTTTCACTGCCCAAGGCAGAAGCAGCAGCTGCAGGCCAACCCAACAAAGCAACAACACAGCAAAGGGGCAGTACTCCTCCTGGCAGCTCTTCCAGCTCTTCGTCTTGGCAGGTTCCTTGATTCCAGCGAGATCTAAATTCATGGGGTCAGGGCCCCAATATTTATATCCCAAATTCCTTTGTTCTCTGAAGGCAGAGAGGCCTTTGCCTAGTCCAAACCAGTTCTGGAGCACTTTGTTGACAAGTCTCCGTCCCTTCTTTCAGTGAGTAGGCCAGGGACATCAGACGCACCACAGGAGGTGGAGCCAGCATTGTGGAGGGAAGGCACTGTCCTATTCAGGGCCCAGGTGCGACCCCTCCCACCCATCTACATGTAGATCTTGCTATTCAGCCCTGTGCTGACTCACCCTGTCTCCTGGCATACCCCAGCCCCTGTCACTCACACTCCAGACAAGGAATACACAACCTCGCAGAGGCAGGCTTGGATGGTTAGACAAGAAAATACCCACTTTCTAAAAGTGGTATTTTCAAACACAGAATGTTAAAACCAACTTTACTAAAAGCTGCATTTTATCATTCTGAGTCCAGGCATACTAAACTCGAATTTCTACCATGTTCCCGGGGTCAGTTAGGATTATATACTGTAATTATCAAAACCGCCCGTTCTGGCCTAGGGGGAACAGGTAGCCTTGCAATAGTGAAAAACGAACTAGGCTGTAATTCACTATCAGGACATGCCGCGCACACCCGGGCATGTCCTACCTTTCGCATACACCGCACCCTGCCCACAGGGGTACCTTGGGCCTACCTTAGGGGTGACTAACATGTAGCAAAGGGAAGGTTTAGGGACTTGCAAGTGTGTGCACTTGCCAAGTCGACATGGCAGCCCCAGGCTGCGCACAGGCTCTGCGTTGGCAGGCCCGAGTTACATTTTACGGACTGTTTGCGTGGGTGGCACAATCCAGTGCTGCAGCCCACCAACAGCATTTGGTCTATAGGCCCTGGCACTCGCAGTGCACTTTACAAGGGACTGACAGATAAACCAAATAGGCCAATCATGGAAACACCAATCCATAACACATTTTATACAGGAGCACTTGCACTTTCCCACTGGACCGCAGTGAGGAAAGTGCGCAGAATCATTACACCAGCAAAAACAGAGTCAAAACCGGGAGGTCAGAAAGCAAAAAGTCAGGGGAAACACGCCAAAAGATGCCAAGTCTAACACACGGTCAGCCAAGACTCCATTAACCTCCTGAATACCATCCTCAATGTTTTGTCATGCTCTTTAATGGAGGAACCATAGACTAATGCATCATCCTAGAAGCATAAAGTATTATCTACTCCTTTTGAAATCTGATGCATTATTTTCTGAAAAACTGCAGACGCGGATGCGAGTCCAAATGGCATCCTTAAAAACATGTAAGCCCCCAATGGTGTAGTAAATGCTGTCAAAGTTCTGGACTCCGGATAAAGATCTACTTGATGGTAGGCCATGGATAAATCAAAGACACTGAAATATTTAGCTTCACCCATCGTGCTAATCATTTTGTTTATGTGTGGAAGAGGATGTCTTTCCACCTAAATGTTCTCATTTAAGCTGCATAAGTACACACATAAACGAAAACCTTCCTCACTTGCTTTGGCTGCGATGACTATGGGAGCCAACCATTCGGAAGATTCTATAGGTTGTATGACTCCCATTTCACCCAATCTCTTCAATACCTTTACCAGAGGATCTCCCATCGTGAAAGGTGCAGGACGTGGTTTGTGCACTGTGGGTTTAGCTCCCAGTCTCAATTTAATTTTGTGTTGGAAATGATGTACTTGTCCAAGTTTATCAGAAAATAAGTCAGGGTATTCTTCACAAATATCCAATGCACCAATACGTCTGTCTACCAGGAGTACTCTTTATTATTAGGTTCTAGAATTATTCCTAGCTCTTTTTGATGTTGCCATCCTAATAGGTTCACACCTTTTTCCACATTATATATCTTACCCACTGTGGATCTGCCTTTAAAACCCACATGCATTCTGATCATACACACCAGAGGTATGGCTTCCTTTGTATACCCTTCTGGGGAGATATCAGGCTCCTACATAATAAGATTCAGACTTCCAAATACTTCTTTGAAATCAATTTGGCTTAACAAAGTAAAAGGGGAACATGAATCTACAAACATCCTTATTGGTTTGCTGTTGAAAAAAATTATACATTTTGGGCAATTAGGTTTAGTTCCTTCTTCTTTGTCGCTAACATGAAAAACATACTTTTGCACATGTGCTTCATCACTTGTATTAACTTTTACTTGAGCATTCTCTCCATCCCTGCACACTCTGACAAAATGTCCCCTTCTATTATACTTCTTCCATACAACACCACGGGCTGGGCACTGTAAATTATTTGCCAGATGGTTACTGCTACCACATCTAAAACATTTCAACCAACTTCCCTCTTTCACTGCTTTGTTTGTACTTACATCTTTATTTTTACCTTCATAAATATCATTGTCTGCCTTGCTGTCTTGTACATTGGCCACTATATCACCAGATGTTTTCATTTTCTTAATACAATTGGCTGTATGCAGTACTGATTGTGCTATATCAGTAGCCTCTCTTAATACAGGATTTTTGGTTAATAACTTTTCCTGTATGCGGGTATTGTCAGTCCATCTTACTAACTGGTCTCTTATAAGGCAATCAATAGGAGTCCCAAAATCACATAACTTTGTTAACCCTCTTAATGCTGCAACACAGTTAGTAATGGAATCTTGTTTACCTTGTACTCTACTGAAAAATTTGTGCCGTTCTAGAACTACAACTACCATAATGGGTCAGGGCATCGACGCACTCAGGTGGACACATCCTTGACCCTATTTGGTCTAATTTTCTTATCAAGGTGGAGGATCCCCTACCGGTGCCATGGTCTGATCATTTTTTAACATACTTCTCCTGGGTTACGGATGGCAATATCCCCCAAGTAGTGTCGGCCAAGGGCCGACTTTTGCCAAAATTGACCTGATGACTTTTAGTGGGGCTCTTGCTGAATCTCGACCAGCCTCCTCGGCTAATTTGGAGGATGCCGTGGATAGCTTCTCCAATTGGATTAAGAGGACGGTGGCCCGCTTCCCTCCTACAGCCCTCCGCAAGTTATCTAGGGATTCCCCATCCCAGCCGTGATTTTCACACACGCTTAGATTGCAGAAACAACACTGCAAACAGTTAGAACGACTATGGTGGCAGGACTATTGCTGAGTGGCAAAATTGAACCTCAGGAAAGTTCAGAAGCTTTACTATTCTTCCATAGCCCAGGCTAAAAGCCTTTACTATGTGGATCGTATCGAGCTAGCCAGGAATAACTTTAAGAAAATCTTTTCTATTGTCCAGAGCTTCATGGCCCCTAGAGCGGTATCTGTCACACTCCCTGCGTCAAATGCTTGGTGTGAGAAACTGACACATTTTTTTACTGATAAAGTTCGCTCTATCTAGGCTTCCTTTACTTTAGGTGATCACTCCATGGTCAGGCCCCCGCCCTCGGAGGTGCCGCATGCCGAGTCACCTTCCCTGACGGCTTTCTCACCCATTGATCTTCCTGAGTCACTGAAGATCCTCAAGACCTTGAAGTCAGGCTCCCAGACTGATCCCTGTGCAGCCAGGCTTCTTGCCTCGGTCGCTGAGACTGTGAACCCTAAAGCCAACAAACTCATCAATTTATCCCTTCAGGAGGCTCATGTTCCTTTAGTATGGAAGCAGGCCAAGATCTTGCCCCTCTTAAAGAAACCAACGCTGGATCCATTGATTTCAGCTAATTACCACCCTATTTCACTCCTGCCTATCATGGCTAAGGCCTGTGAAAAGGTGGTCAATAAACAACTTACAGACTTTGTCGAGGGTGCTGGCTTGCTTCATCCAGCTCAATCTGGATTCAGAGCCTCCTATAGCACTGAGTCGGCCTTGGTGGAAGTCTCGGAAGCTATTTGGGAATGTCTGGATGCTGGCGGGAGGGCCGCTCTTGTTTTGTTGGATCTCTTGGCAGCATTCGATACTGTCCTCCACTCGCTGTTGCTTACCCGCCTTGCAGGAGTGGGGATTTCGGGTGCTGCTTTGAGCTGGCTAAAATCTTTTTTGGAGGGGCGTACACAACAGGTGTGGCTTCCCCCGTTCTCCTCCCTACCTCAGAAGGTGACTACTGGGGTGCCGCAGGGGTCCTCTTTGAGCCCCCTTCTTTTTAATCTTTACGTCACCCCTTTGATTTACTTGGCTGAAGAGCTGGGAGCCAAAATGATAGCATATGCTGATGATACCCAGCTGCTGTTTACCTGGGAAAAATCAGAGTGTTCGACGTCCTTGTCCAAAAATTGTTTGGCAGCAGTCTTTCAATGGCTTTCCTCAGCACAGCTTAAATGCAATGAGGATAAGTGGGAAATTCTCCTTTATGGGACCTTTCCCCCCCTATTTCGAGAAACTCTATGGCCAGTGGATTTTCCCGTGCCAGCCTCAACGGGGCAACCTGCAAAAAATCTGGGAGTCTGGTTTGAGGAGAATCTTTCCTTTTCTACCCAGATCAAGAAGTTAGCGGGGAACTGCTTTGGGTTACTCAAAACTCTTAGGAGATTTCTCCTGCTTCTCCCCAGAGCAGCTAAGGAAACAGTGATTCGGGCCTTGATACTTTCTCGGCTCGACTATGCAAATGCTCTGTATACCGGCTTGCCGGGTTACCTTCTTCGGAAACTACAGGCTGTCCAGAATGCTGCTTGAGACTTGTTTTTAACATCCCGATGAGAAGCAGTGTTCGGCAGCATCTGCGACTACTCCATTGGCTGCCTGTGGCTAATCGAATCAAGTTTAAAGCATTGACCCTGGTCCATCGTGCTTTGTATGCCCTTGGTCCTATCTACCTTCGGAAGAGGTTTTTGTTTTACACCCCCGCCAGACACCTTCGATCATCATCTCGGTTCTTGGTCCATATCCCTCGCTTCCGGCTCACAAGAGTGGGGGGCAGCTCACTTGCTGTTAGAGCGGCTACGGCCTGAAACTCACTACCTCTGGCTCTCCGCAGTATTCAGGACTTTTGCCTTTTCAAAAAAAACCTGAAGACCTACCTTTTTGACTAATTTAACCTCACTTCCCCGTACCTACTTTTTCTCTCCTTAGGCTCGCGCCGGGACACTCCTCGGAGTGTCTGCGCGCGGTATAAGTTTAAATAACATAACATAACATAACATTTACTTTGTCCCCAAAAGGAATTTAAAGTTTTGAAAGTGTTACACTATAAACATCCTGTTCCTCTTCTCCGGGTCTCTCTGGCTCAGGCAGTGTTTCATATATTTTATGCCTTTGTACTCCTAAGTTATGTAAAAGTATGTGTTGTTTGCGTACAGCAGAAAATCTTTCACCTCCAATAGCTACTAGATATGACTCAAACAATGTTATCCAGTCCTTCCAGTGAATGTCTGGTTCTCCAATATCATTAAAAAATGAAGGCGGTTGATTCATACTTGCCGGAGCCATCATAACTGTATCATTAAATGGAAATTAGAAATACATATTTTAAGAGAGATGTTAAAATATTGTATAACGTACAATGTGTAGAAGAGGAGTAATGTTTGAGGTAAAGTGTACTCACTAATGATATACATGAAAGAGTAGGATGTAAAACAATATACTACATAATAGTAATAGCTATGCAATTGTACCTACCTATTACTTGCAGGATAAACAACTATGAATATGCAATGTTAAGTAATAGTAGTAGACATAAATGCATGAAGATTTGGGAAGAACTTATTGTTGAACTTTGAAAGAAGGTGTGTGTGTCACCGTGCAAACAATTACGGAAACACACAATTTAGAGAAGTGTGTGCATAACATTGTGAAAGTAGAAAACTTCGATCCACCCACGGAGAAGGTGTGTGTGCCACCATGATATGAGCAGAACCGAAGATACAAAAAAAACTGAAAAGAGTTACAATATGGGTAGAAGTGACCCTCTTCACTGTTTCTTAAAAATTTACTCGGTGAAGTAAAGAGGAAACTTTGATGAAGAACACAGCGGTTATGAATGCGTGTCTACACGGTGCAGGAGAGACATCGGATCTACACTATGCCCACACACTGAGCTCAGAGGGGCATACAAAGGCAGGGTGAACCTACTTAACTAACATCACTATGGTAGTAGGTCCACCGTCAAGAGGCTCACGAGATCTCCTCCTGTTCCTGCTGCTCCAACGACGAACAAGTTTCCAACACAGAACAGGTTCCCGGAATCTCCTCCTCTTCCTGTCACACCCAGTGCATGGCTGGACCGCCACCTCCACCAGCAGTCTAGTGTTATATCCCGCATAGATGCCCTAATGTAGACCCGTTCGTACATGCCCTAAAATGGACGTATTCATATTTACCCTAATATGGTCATATTCGTACTTGCCCAATTATGGTCATGGCCGCATATGCCCAATTATGGTCACAACTGTACATGTTCTATTATAGTATGATTCCTTATATAGGCATGATCTTTCACCTACATTGGTCCCAGCTAGTACACAACGAGCTCTGAGGGCTGAACGTTATCTATCCTGTGGTTTTGAATGCAGCAGGGTTCTTCCAAACACAGGCCCACACTGTACTCATTAATTATGCATGGCTTTCTAAGAATACACCACCGGCATAATATGTAGGTACAAAGTTCACCCCTGACGTCTTCCTCATGTCCAAAACAAACCATACTGAGGACCGAGACTCTTTATGGTATAAATACACCACATCTTGCCCCGGTAAAGCAGAGGGAACCGAGACTTCCATGCTGACACACTGACCAGAGACGCTGAGGCTCCTGCATACAGTCGCTCAAGCTGACAGTGGTCTGACACAACCCAGACGGGGTGTCCAACTCAAGACCAGGACGGGGTCCCACACTCTCTCTATTCAGGTATGGGGGTTCGACTAAATCCTAGGAGGATTCTTGGCTCTTAGCTTCTAAGACCTACACACATATGCTTGGTACACTCAGGTACATCTAGGTAGGCATCATAGGAGTACGTGCACTTGCATAATGCTTTTATATTCATCTATGTACTCATGATTTTCGCAATATGGTAGAACTGTTCTATCCCTTTGCTTTTATCGTACTGCTGATAATATATCTCTGCTATTGTCTGCTGGTTACCGCAGCACATATATTTTACACTAGAATAACAACTGTTCAATAAATACTTATTGAAACGCCCGACTGTTTATTCTGTGTAACTCTCTGAGACAAACCGAATAAGTGAGCACAAGTGACTGAGCGAAAGGTAGTACATTGTTTCCACAATTCTGAGGGAATCAGGGTTGTCATGGTCTAAGGTTGCCAGAAACTAATCTCTCCCCGATAAGAGGAGACACTAGTGGCACTGCGAGCTAGCTAATGCAAACCAGGCTAACATATACGGTGGGGGTGCACGGAGTCAGTCTGCCACCAAGCCCGCAGTATATGTTATCCAAAAGCGCAGGTCCTGCAGGGGTACTATAGGAGCTACACGACATGGCGCCCAATGTTGGTTGGGTACGTATTTAACTGTAGAATCTGAGTAGTTCAGTCATGCTATTCTCAGAGATCCTACTCACAAAACCCCAGAGACGTCTGGAGTGGGTGGGCACAAAATCCGCCGCAGCTGAGTAGTACGAGAATACTATTTATTGGCTGTTCGTTACTCAAGCTTGAAGGACATTTAGTTCCTACAATTGTGCACTTACACCTTATTTTAAGAACTCTTTAAACTCCCTTCTTCCAATTAAAAATGGTGGAAGAAACAAACACAACAGGGAGAGTTACAACAAACCTCTTAGGTTTAGAAGAAGACCCTGAAGATGCAATACAAATTGCACCAAATTTCAGAAGGGCAGTCACCATAAAACTTTTAGAACATGGCTTAAGAGCCATGGGTGGTACAGTAACTTTCGTGATTGAGGCACACGAATCCAATAAAACAGAGGTGTTCTATTCTTGGGTTACAATCCCAGCAGCGAATCCAATTACAAATGTATTTCACTACTACCTAGAAGGTGAAACACCAGCGGACTATACTCCTTTTGAGGAAGTAGAGGTTACGCTCACTTACCAGGAGCATAATTACTGGTTTAAAGGCACCCTACCCCACGTACATGGAAGAGCAAGATTAGGCCCGCTCGGAGGAGCAGGAGCCACATGGCCCATACTAGCGGCATACACACCGCATCCTGACATTAACACAATGACACAGCCAGACTTACTCGTACAACACAGAGATTTAATTAAAATCTACTGAAACCTCACACAATTTGTGATGAGGACTTTAACAGTTCAGCCTGCACCAGCTGCAGCACAAGACAATCCAGTCCAGAGTACAGTTAATAAAATTACTCCACAAACATTACACGCGGTAATGGGCAAAATGCCAGCAAAACACGAACAAATCCCATTCTGGATAGCTCAGAAAATAACTCAGCTTGAAGCAGTATTCCCGAATACTACAACCAGTGATAAACACAGAATTCTAACAATCTGCTTGCCCATGGGTCTTACACCACAAGTAGAGGATTGCACCTCTTGGGGTTCAGTCTTTGCTGCCATATTTACCAGAACACATGGTATCCCGTCCTTAGCAGTAGTACCTGACGTTTTGAGACAGATACAAAATGAGTACGGAGCAGAACCTGCCCTTAACTTAGGGATGAAGTTACTAAATAACTTTGACCAGGTCTCAGCCATAATACTAGCTAACATTAAGGGGGAAGCAGCTTCTGTGGCGATCCGCCAACGCCTAAGGGAGTTCAGTCCAGACGACCAACAACACGAACTACCCAAAATAATTGAAACTGCATATGCAGAACTAGGCAGAGACAGTCTAGGTGGGAAAGCATTAAAACCACAACTGGTGGGCAGTCCTGAAAAGGACACTACAAAGCAGACACCTACTTCTTCTAAAAAGAAGTGGGAAAATACAAAACAACAAAAGTCTAAAGACACCAGATCTCAGTCCAGAGGTAGGTCTCCTCAACAGGAGCCCTCTGAAAAGAGGTATAACCTCAGGAATAGGGATAATATTAAAAAACCTGACAGGTATCAGGATACTGATACTCGTTCCTCTCGTTCCTTTCAGGGTTCATCACAAAACTCCGAGAGGGAAGGACGGTCAAAGGAGCGTACAAAGTCCAGAGACACGCAACACGCTGCGGACTAGGCACCTAAAAAAGAGGATAAATAAAAATCAAAACCTCAGTTCAAAAAGAAGAAGGTAGCAGGTCTCAAGATCAGACATGCCCAGAATTCTGAGGACACAGCTTCTGAACGGGGAATGGGCTCTGACGATGCTAGACAGCGCGGCAGAAGTAACGATAGCTCGCCAGAACCTGAAGGAATTTCTGGTGACAGCGGAGTTGAGTGAGTATATCACGGTGGAAACACCTGATACTCGGGTAAGTGTCCCACATAAGTTACATGAGATAACACTCCGGATGGAGGGGGACAAGCCCAGAAAAGCTAAGGGTCTCTTTTGGAAAAATCTGTCATCTGGTTATGACATTCTATTAGCAGAACAAGACTGGCCGCCTGCATTCGTCATGGAGTGCCCTATGGGAGAAACTGTTATTTTTCCAGCCTTTTCCGACCTTGTTCCCATTCACCTAAAACATGCATATGCGCAGGAGTGGGCGGTGGCCCTAGCTCCAGCATTGTATAAAAATCATGCTGGTTGGGATGAGGATTCAACCCACCACGTGATCCCGTTAAATGTTTCCCCAAATGCTCAAAGGCAATACCCTATAAAGCAGGAAGCTAAAAAACAAGTCAGGGAGATTCTAGACCAACTAGAATACCAGGGGGTGATAGAAAATTGCACTTTACCTATGAACAATCCTTTGTTCCCTATAGCAAAACCTAACAATACATATCGTCTAGTCTTAGATTACAGACATTTAAATACTTGCACAAAGACATTCTCAGTTCAAAATGCACACAGTGCCGCATTAATGAATAACATTGTGCGGGAAAAATACAAAACGACACTTGATATCTCAAATGGATTTTTCTGCCAAAATATAGCGCCTGAAAGCAGGTATCTGACCGCATTCAGTGCGTTAGGGTCGCAACGGCAATTCTGCTGACTCCCCCAAGGGTATAAGAATAGCCCGGGGTTGTTTTCAGCAAGGGTAACAGAGTTACTCCAAAATTTGGATGAAGAAGCATTGTCCTATGTGGATGATATTTATCTGACGGACGATGACTTAAAGAGGCACTTGACCAGGGTGAGCACCATTATTATGGGATTCGCCTCTGAGGGCTATAAATTTAATTTCAAAAAATCAAAAATTGCCCACCTCAATGTCCTGTTTTTAGGATACGAGCTGTCAAGTGAGGGAAAAAGCCTGGCAGCTAACTTTTTAGAAAAGTGTGCGCTGCTCCAACCTCCAAAATCATTAAAGAATTTACAATCAATTCTGGGATTCCTAAATTTTGGTCGAACATACATTTTGGATTACGCAGAAAGGGTAAAACCTTTCTACGACTTAATAAAACCTGACTTTTCAGTTAGACAATGGACACAGGAACACACAAATATCCTGCGTTCCCTACAGGAAGACATGATAGCTTCTAAACATTTACAGACACGCGTAAACGCACAGAACTTAGTGATCCGAGTAATAGCGGGTCAATGCGGGTACACTTATTTAACTTTTAATGAAGGTGAAACAGTACCAATCGCATACAAATCACACCTGTACACAAACGCAGAGATGCGTTTCACTTCAACAGAAAAAATCCTGACAGCAGTGCAGACCGCTGTAGCAAGAGAAAGAGCTCTGGCTCAGGGAAAACGCATAATTGTCGTGACCCCAGTACCAGCTTTAGAAGCTGTTACGAAAGCTAGCATTCCAAATGCTAAAGCCTTACATCCAAGATGGATACAATGGGCTAATTCTCTTACTGCAACGGATGTTGAATACAGATTTGATCCTAGTTTAAAAACACAGGCATTCCTGCAATACGAACAAGAATATCCTCTACCAAATGAAATATTGCCTCTCGATCAGTATGAATACATTATTTACACTGACGGATCTGCTCAACCAGCCACAGGAAGTAAGCAAGCTTACAGCGCAGCATGTGCGATTGTTAAAGGTCGCATGCACAATGGCAAGTTCCATCCGAGTTGCACTAAAACGCAATCTCTAGGAGACTGCATGGCTCAGTTGGCAGAACTCAAAGCACTAATACTGGCACTTATAAATACGGATCACGAATTCCCCACACTTATTGTGTGTGATTCCTTTTACTGTGTACAGTCGTACAATGAATATCTACATCATTGGGAGCAAAACGGGTTCAAGGATGCAAAAGGTGGCACAATTAAGCATAAAATGCTATGGGAACAGGTAGTGGAGTTGAGAAACGAACTACCAAGGGCTCATGTGATACATACACTGAGTCATCAGCGTGATGGCGTTCACGTTGAAGGGAATTCATTGGCTGATGAAGCCGCAAAGGGGGCTGTTCACACAGCCACCGTAGCTGCAGTTACTCGTTCAAAGACGAGGGTAGACGGCGAGATAATGGTAGCTGTCAATGCTTCACGCAAAGGCAGCACAGCAGTACCTAAAAAATTTCCACTCAAGTACTCCTACAAATTAGATGCACAAAACATTCCATATGCTCAGATTCCTGGAGTGGGGGATAGAGTAATACCAAATATGGATCGTAAGCTAGGCTTGATTTTAGCGGCACACGAGGGTTTGGGTTCTACGCATACAGGCGTTACAGCGACTATTTCTTTACTGAAACAGCGCTACTGGTGGCCAGGGTTAACAAGGCAGACTAAAGACTATGTCTTGAAATGCGACATCTGTCAGCAGATAAAAGGCTCCACCGTAACACGCCCGGCACAGACACCATTGCTGAAATCAGACAAACCTCTCGCATGTGTGTATTTGGACCACTGCGGACCCCTACAATCTGATGGGTCCAAGAAATATATCATGGTTGCAGTGGATTCCTGCTCACGTTTCCTATGGGTTTGGCCTCAGCGCTCGGCTGACGCTCGAACTGTTATAAAAGATTTGCAGGTCTTTATCGGCACATACGCAGTTGGCACGTTACATTCTGACCGTGGTCCGGCGTTTAGCTCTCGGGCTTACAAAGAGGCCATGGAAGGAATGGGCGTAGCATTGCGGTACTCCTCTCCGTACCATCCCGAGGGAAATTCTGTTGTGGAGAGGAAAAACCAAGACTTAAAGCAATCTTTAACAGCTAGGGTATTAGGCAAGGGCGGTAGATGGGTCGATCACCTTTATGGGGTACAGCGCGCGCTCAATAATCAGCCAAGAAGCTCTCTAGGAGGTGTCACTCCTTACGAGGTCCTATTTGGGACAAGAATGTGGGTACCTGATCTTGATTGTGAAGGCACAGTGGCGGATGAAAAACCATTTGATATCCATGATCGTTTGGCTGTTTTACAGGATCTAAATGAATCCAGGACACAACAAAGTAACGTGCTCCAGAAACAGGCCGCCACTGAGGAAGTAACGGCAAGACCTATCTGGATCCCAAAACTCGGGGATCTAGTCAGAGAGAAGATTGGTGACAAAAAAGAGTTTGGGCCATCCTACAGAAAGCCTGTACCGGTCCTAGCAAGCCACGGCACAAGAACTGTACTTCTGCCACCTCTTGCCGGGAAAAAGGAGAAAAGATTTGTCTCAATTGACTTAATCAAACCACACTATGTGGCCGATACTAAACAGTAGGCCTCGCGGACTCCACAGTAGCAGATGCCCTCCTCTCGCTACAATCCAAGAATTCCAAACAGAAAGACTCATCACGTTTGAAGAGCCACCTGTACAGAATGAAGGACTAAGCAACAGTGCTATGGAACTCGTTCCACTTCGACAAGAAGAAAATCAACTTAACAATCAAGTTGCAATAAGACCTAATACAGACATCTACGTCAACATGCCTCATCAAGAGCAAAATCCGATTTCAACAAATCCCGATGCAATTCCAACAATTGATCGAACTGCTTCTGGCTATTTCATGAACTTTGATACGTTTTCACTGGATCCAAGCGAACCGGAAACGACGCCAGCCAAAAAATCACTCCAACAGAAACTCATTGACTTTTTGAACTTTTTTAGAAAGACTTACCTGGTGTCACCTTGGATAGAACTATGGTATATCACTGGGATTTTATTTTTCATTTTCTGGCTAGGTTTAATAATAACTTTTAGTATGCTTATTAATGACGATACCTCCAGCCAAGCTCCACAGCCCAAAGAGTTAATTTGATTTTAAAATCACACCAGTCTTCACATCGTGAACCAAGAGACTTGTCTTCAGTGAACATTACAGCAGTTCCTATACCGGACGGTATAGAATGGGACAAGGTTGATTATGATATATTAGGTCTGACTGAACTTTTAAAGCTAAAACATGTATTTAAAATTTCTTTAAGTGATTTCATTACCTCCAGTACATTTTTTGATGATTGGGACACTGAAACTGTAAATGCTATGATGTCTGATTTAGAAAAAACTGCAGCATTTCTGAACAATGAAATGTTAGAAGGTACTTCGGACTATGATACATTGTACTGTTACCAACATTTTGGTGATCATTTCTTACACAAGTCTATAACACCTAGAAATGTATTTGAATACCACCAGTGGGAACACTGCCCAACACCTCCAAAAGGTAGTTCACAAGCATTTGCACAGAAATTCACATACTTCTCAGGGTTTAACACATCCGACCCGAAATCATTTTATTATAAAGTGGAGAAAAATTCAGCTCAGAAAATTATGTTAACAAACACCAAACATATTTACTCTGCATCCTTTCTGAACCAGTTGTCTAAACAGGGTTTCGATCTTTGGAAATACACAATAGATTCCAAATCAATCTGGGGTTCTAAGGACTGGCAAGTCCAGGGAATAGAAGCACTTTTTAGAGCATGCATCATTCCGCAGCAGATTTTATTTCTGAATGAAACTGTGCAACAGACATCCTGTCTTGGATTAGCCAAAGGCAAGGAAATGAACACACCGGGGTTTCCAACACCATCACAGATGGGTGGGGGGCATAATTCAACTGCACAAGGGGTAGGATTAGATGACATTTTTCAGTACAACAGATCTGATCCTGATTGGACAGAATGGCTGGTTTGGCCCATTGACACAAACAAATGTCAACAGAGATTTATGAATAAAACCAGAGGGTTTAGTATCCATAGGCCAGACCCACGCTACGTACAAAGACAACATCCAGGGGTAGTGACATCGTATAGTGTTGGGAAGTTGTGCCTTGATTGGCTAGAGACCTCAACACTGAAAGAAGTCAAACAACACTTGACCTTACTCACACCTGACATGGAGCTTAGAGATTTTCTACTAGGTCCCAGGAAACAACATCAGAAACGTTTCATATATGCAGGCCTTTAGGCCTACTATAATGAAAACTGGAAAATATCCCAACAGGAGGCCGCAGAAAGGATACGGGAAATAGACCGTATTAACTTAGAAAAAGCATTAGCTGTAGTGGATAATGGGTTAACTACTTTGACCTCCAGGATTTACTCCTTAGGCAACATTGTGTCCTCAGCAATCGACATATTAGAACAAGATCTGGCCTTGTTACAACACGGGCAATCTCAGCTACGTTCTATTATGATGTTAAGCTGGACGCTGCAATCTTTGCGTGCCGGCTATGTGCCATGGCGTTTCATAAACACCACGTCTCTGTTTTCAGAATACAATCTAACTGATAAACAGACAGAAATGGCACAAAGGGGAGCCAAATATACAATGGTGCATATTGAGAAACTGGAAAGGTTACCATTCACTGTAGCCGAATCACCATCAACAGAATGGCTCATTCATGGCCAAATCACTCTGCCGGTCACTACGTTTCAGTTTCAATATTGCCTTGAGCAAAGGCAGGCAGGCAAATATGTAAAAATGGTTAAGGGATACATCAAGGAAACTTGGGAGTTACCATATAGATACCGATGCCGGAATGGGGATCGAGAAGTGTATCTGAGTGGTACAAACTGCAAGAACGCTTTGAGCGGTTCTCTCATGTGTCAGGATATTTCTCTACACGGAGCCTGCAGTGGTTCAGTGGCGAACTTATCTTGTCACATGTCAGGGACCCCAGCGGCCATGATCATGCCGGTTTTCCAGCTGCTCTCGAATGGGAGTTACTTAATGCTAAATGATCAAGGTTGTTGTGGTATGCTTCCGGGCTTCGCATATCTAGTAACTGTTAACTCCAGGGTTACTTGCTGTATGCAAGTATTGTTTCCGCCACTGAACACAGTCAGGGAGGCGCCGTTATGGCCTTCGCTGAATGTTTCTTTTATCCAGTTTGATACTCTGAGCAGATTGAAAGCCATGCTTTTACAGCAACCCGTGCCCTTAACCTCCACTCGAGAAACCTATGAACTTCAAGTTGCAAGGACCTCGACTGCGATACAGGCACTCATACGTACAAACTGCCCCATTCATTTAGCAGAAATGATGGGACGTATCTTCAATATGTCTGATACGAGCGGAATTGTACACCTATTTAAGACCATAGGGTCCGGACTGTTAAGCACCTTTCAGACAGTCCTCGGAGTAATCCCAAATTTTATACATTCCGTGTTGGGAAGCGTATTTGGAGGATTCCCGCTCATCCTGTTCCTAATTGCAGGAATCCTGATTGTAATATTGCTGCTACGCAATGGACGGCCCACTTCCCGAGGGAATGGTGAACACGCTCCTGGAGCGGAAATACCGTGAACGCATGGTACAACTTCTGGGCATTTCTTGCCTGCGAGAACTCAATGCCTCCTGGTTTCTATCATTTAGACCAGTCTGGATAGACTGCATCTTACCTGTGCTTCGATGCCTGTTCTGCGGAGAAGAATGCACGTTGGATCTTTGTCTAACTTTTCCATCAGATGTGCCTCCGGACACGGATGCAATGCTGGACCCCATAAAGGCCCACGCTCTGCGTTGTCCTCAATGGCTTCCGATTCTGATGAATGCATTCCTGGAGAACCCACAGGTGCCGTTCGCTCCTGCTGGGTTAGGTGATTCTTCCACAGGCACTCAGGTTACAACTGCCGCACAAGCTGCCGCAGCTCCGACTGTTGGCAGTACTACATTCCATCTATGTGCGATTGACGTTCTCTGTGAGGCGTTGGATTTGTCATCTACAGCAGCTGACACCGATAATATTGAGCTTCCCAGCCAGGACGCGTAATCTTGAATTGGCTCATCGTGTCCCGGGAAAGAATTCGGCTTTTGCACTTGTTTCAAAATAAACGATCTAAATTTGGAACATTTTCTTACATTGACACTTTTGCTTTAGAAAAGCATGGCCTTCTCCTGGTTATGGTGATACAACTTCTATAGAGAGACTTTTAAGTGGCAACTAGAAAAAGCTGAATTTGAACATTCTTTTTTTTTTTTTAAGCACCAAAATCTTTTTACGATTTTTTAGAACCATGTTTTTACTTGCTTTTAAAGAATTTTTTTTTTTTTTTAAAGTATCCAGATTTTAAGTATGGTGATTTATTATCCCGTTCGGAAGAGGAGTGGGTGTTATATCCCGCATAGATGCCCTAATGTAGACCCGTTCGTACATGCCCTAAAATGGACGTATTCATATTTACCCTAATATGGTCATATTCGTACTTGCCCTATTATGGTCATGGCCGCATATGCCCAATTATGGTCACAACTGTACATGTCCTATTATAGTATGATTCCTTATATAGGCATGATCTTTCACCTACATTGGTCCCAGCTAGTACACAACGAGCTCTGAGGGCTGAACGTTATCTAGCCTGTGGTTTTGAATGCAGCAGGGTTCTTCCAAACACAGGCCCACACTGTACTCATTAATTATGCATGGATTTCTAAGAATACACCAATGGCATAATATGTAGGTACAAAGTTCACCCCTGACGTCTTCCTCATGTCCAATACAAACCATACTGAGGACCGAGACTCTTTATGGTATAAATACAACACATCTTGCCCCGGTTAAGCAGAGGGAACCGAGACTTCCATGCTGACACACTGACCAGAGACGCTGAGGCTCCTGCATACAGTCGCTCAAGCTGACAGTGGTCTGACACAACCCGGACGGGGTGTCCAACTCGAGACCAGGACGGGGTCCCACACTCTCTCTATTCAGGTATGGGGGTTCGACTAAATCCTAGGAGGATTCTTGGCTCTTAGCTTCTAAGACCTACACACATATGCTAGGTACACTCAGGTACATCTAGGTAGGCATCGTAGGAGTATGTGCACTTGCATAATGCTTTTATATTCATGTATGTACTCATGATTTTCGCAATATGGTAGAACTGTTCTATCCCTTTGCTTTTATCGTACTGCTGAAAATATATCTCTGCTATTGTCTGCTGGTTACCGCAGCACATATATTTTACACTAGAATAACAACTGTTCAATAAATACTTATTGAAACGCCCGACTGTTTATTCTGTGTAATTCTCTGAGACAAACCGAATAAGTGAGCACGAGTGACTGAGCGAAAGGTAGTACATTGTTTCCACGATTCTGAGGGAATCAGGGTTGTCATGGTCTAAGGTTGCCAGAAACTAATCTCTACCCGATAAGAGGAGACACTAGTGGCACTGCGAGCTAGCAATTGCAAACCAGGCTAACATATACGGTGGGGGTGCACGGAGTCAGTCTGCCACCAAGCCCGCAGTATATGTTATCCAAACGCGCAGGTCCTGCAGGGGAACTATAGGAGCTACACGACACTAGTGCTCCTCAACACCGGCTAAAAGTGGTTGGTGCTCCGCACACTCATTTCCGCTGCCATGATAGATGAACAATGATCAGGGGATACCTTTGATGCAGAGTAAAATGTGAAATTAACACCACAAGCTGTGGTAGGATGACCGCAGGATACCTCAATTAGCATCAAAAGCCGATATGCAGCAAGGCGCAGTACTGTGAGAGAGGATGAAGATAAATTCAGCGAACACTCGAAGGCTGAATCACTCAAGGATCATACTGAAGGAGAGAGTACAGAAAGGGGAGATGACTGGACTGCCCCCTGTGCAGCAAAATTGTGGCCAGTATTGTAAAGTATAAATAATCAAAAACACGCTGAAGAGGTAAGGAAGAGTCTTCTTTATTTCAGTCATCCCCTCTCCATAACTGACACAACTGTCACCTGCCTGAACATTCAAAGGCAGGCTCCTTCGGAACATCCCACGAGTAACGGGGGAAAGGGGAGGAGGGAACAACCATTTACCTATGGATCACACGGTGAGTTATGTGAAGGTTAATAAGTATAAATTATACTCATAAATTACAGCAGCTACTTGTGTGGGTGGCACAACCAGTGCTGCAGGTCCACTACTAGCATTTAGATTACAGGCCCTTAGTATATGGTAGACCAATTTACAAGGGACTTACAGGCAAACTAAATATGCCAAATGTATATACACCAATTGTTAGACTTGGCATCTTTGGTGTGGTTTCCCTTGACTTTTTGCCTCTACCTCCTGTATTTTTGATGCTATGCTGGATTTCGTTTTTGCTGGCTTAGATGCTTTGGGCACTTTGCCACTGCTGATCAGTGTCAACTAGCAAGTGCTCCCTGTGTAAATTGTTGTTACAATTGGTTCTCCCTGATTGGCATATTTGATTACAGGTAAGTCCCTAGTAAAGTGCACTGAAGTGTGCCAGGGCCTTTAAATCAAATGCTACTAGTGGGCCTGCAGCACTGCTTGTGCCACCCACACAAGCAGCCTTTCAAAGGTAACTCAGACATGCCACTGCAGTGGCTGTGCGCAGTTGTTAACTGCCATGTTGACTTGGCAAGGGTACCCACTTGCCAGGCCCTAACCTTCCCTTTTTCTACATGTAAGGCACCCCTATGGTAGGCCCAAGGTACCCCACTGGGCAGGGTGCAGTGTATGTGAAAGGTAGGACATGTACTGGTGTGTCTGACATGTCCTGGTAGTGAAATACTGCCAATTTCGTCTTTCACTATTGAAAGGCTATCTTGCCCCATAAGATAGAATGGGAGTTTATTTATAACTTCTTATAAATATAACTTCCAATTGGGACAAGATAGAGAAATAAAGTTTAGGCTCTCTGAACTCAGAATTTAATAACACATCTTTTAGTAAAGATGTTTTTTAAATTGTGTGTTTGAAAAATGCCACTTTTAGAAAGTAGGCATTTTCTTGTTTAACCATTCTGTGTGCCTCTGCCTGTTTGTGTACTGACTGTCTGGTTTTGGAGTGACAAGGGCTGGGGATGTGCATTCACTGTAGACAGCCACTGGGGGGAGGGGGGGAGGTGTGCCTGGCCCTTCCTGGATGACTCAGAGCTGGGCTGAAATAGACCCTGGCTGAATTTAGAGTAGTGGGAGGAGATTTCCTTGCACCTGATTAGGGCCTGTCTCCCTTGCACAATGCTGTATACACCCCCTGCGGTCATGCTGCACCAGGGAGGACAGAGCTGGTTTGGACTGGGCTCAGAGACCCTTGCCCAAAGAGAACAAATACATTTTGGGGTATAAGTATTAGACCTAAAACCCCTGAACTTTAAACTACTTCTGGAATCAAGAGGAACCTTTGCCAAGGAGAAGAGCTGGAGAAACTGAAGGAGAAGTACTGCCCCTTTGCTGTGTGCTGTCTGGGGTTGGCCTGCAGTAGCTGATTCTGCCAAGGAAATGATAAGGACTTCGCTGTGTGCTGTGTCCCCTGCTTGAGGAAGATCTCCTAGAGCCTGTGTGCTGGCCTCCTCTTCTGAAGGCTCAGGGACACAAAGACTTCACCCCTAGCTACCCTGAACTTCCTTGCTGGGAGTTCTGACCTGCCAAGAGGTGCCTGTGAGTGTGTTGGACCTCTGGAGGTTGTTCCTGCTGTTGGGAGCTGGAAAAGCAATGCAACTACAAGAAAATCGACGCATCACTCTTGTTGCGCCAGTTTTTCCGATGCAACACCGCTGTGCGAGAAGAATCTCCACGCATCGCTGCGCCGCTGCCGAAACCGATGCAGCGCCTTTCACTGCTGCAAGAACTGACGCATCGAGGTCTCGCGGCTGAAGAAACCGACGCAGCGCCGCTCGACGCTGCCGCATCGATCGTCGATGCATCCCTGTTTTCCACGCATCGTACCTGTGTGGCAAGTTTTCCGATGCATCACCCGCGGACCAGGACCGTCTCGGAATCGATGCATCACTTCCCCCTACAGACCGGATTCGACGCATCACTTCTCCTTGCAGCAGAACTGTCGCATCGCCTCCCCATGGTCTCAGGAACTGATGCATCTCTTTGTTTTTCGACGCTTCCCATCTCTGCGGCTGTTTGGCCTTGTGAATCTTGTCGCAACTACAGGTAATTTGAGAGAAATCACACATCCATAGTTTTTTTAGGAGCCAAGTTGTTTGAAGCCCTTTCAAAGTCATATTCTTATTACATGTATGTTGGATTTTTGTCGTTTTGGTCTTGTTGAGTTTAGATAAAGATACTTTATTTTTCTAAACTGGTGTGGTATCCATTTGAGGTGTTATCACTGTATTACTGTGTGTTTTGAGTACAAATACTTTACACATTGCCTTTGGGATAAGTCGGTCTGCTCGTGCCAAGCTACCCAGGGGGTGAGCAGGGGTTATCTAAAGTGTGTATCCCCCTTACCCTGACTAGAAGCAACGGTCCCTATTTGGACAAAGGTACCTACCTCTGCCAGCTAGAGACCCCCATTTCTAACACCAATGGTACCATGTTTAGGGGAGAAACACATGCCCTTTAGCATTGGTCAGCGGTGGTAAAGTGCTCAGAGTCCTAAAACAAACACAAAGAAGGTCAGAAAAAGAGAAGAAGGAAGGCAAAAGGTTTGGGGTGACCCTTCAAAGAGAGCCATTTTCGAACAATACCCCTTTGCACCCTTAAATACTCTGCAGTAATCACTGCATCCCAACCCATATTAATCGCTATACTGCAGCAACAAAGTCCAATCCAAATCCTGAATTGTTATTTTTTTGTCTAAGCTCAAGATTGGTTTTAATACAAAAAGCTCTACAAGGTCCATACAGTGGTGCATGCATTTTGCACTATTTACTAAGCCAAAAAATGTATACATATCATCTCCACTTTCCATCAGCTGTATGATTTTACCAAGAGAGTGGGTGGTGGGTATTTTTCTGTTTAAGCAGCTGAATATGCATTAGGATTGTGACTCTCTACCTTCTGTAGTCTGTCAGGTTCCATTCCTTTCTAACTGTTGGAAATTATTTAAATCTAACTATATCCGAGTTGAGCACTGAAACACTCTGACTATAGGCAGGTAGCTCTCAGTGACTATGTGGTTGTAAGAAGCCTTTAAGGTTTAAAATACCTCCCCATACAAATACAAATAATGTATTGCATTGTAGAGGGAAAAAACACAGTATGAACTTTCTAAAGTAAAGGAAAGCTTAGGCCAATAAACAACTGGTTTGAATAGTCTACCCCACACTGTCTCAAGAACAGTCACAGATAAGATGGGAGGCAACAGGTGCACCCCTATTGTCTACCATATAGGGCCAAGCACTAAACAATAAAACATTTAAAATGCATAACTCACTATAAAAATGTTTTACCATCAGGATGAGCGGGGAAGCAAACAGTTAAGTAGCAGTGTACACCTGCCAGGTCCGTGCATAATCAATAAAATATATATGCTGTGCTTACTCTGAAAAGCACTCTGATACCTTATATAAACAAATTAAGTACAGGGGTTGGGGAGCAATGGATGGTGGAGGGAGGGTGTGGGGATGTTGATGAGTTGATGGAGTTGTCAGTGAGTACTAAAAGACGAATGGAAAAGTTCCCTGGTATCAGCAGAGAAAGGATACAATTCACCCAAACAAACTATTGCAAAGAAGCTATGCTCCAGGGGTGTGGCAAAAATAGGGATGAAAGCCAACGCATTAGGGGCATTAAACTGTGATAGACAATAAAGCTATCAAAACATGAGCAGTAGATTTGCCTCTGCTATTATTGTATTGTTGACAATAGTTCTTCAACGAGACCCAAAAGGGGAGAGGCTAATATAAAACTTTAAGAAAACAGAAGAATGTTTTCTTTGATTTGTAGGAGCACAGGGGTTCTGTCTTTTGGGTGTGGACTCAACCTCTAAAAAAAATGAGTGGTATGAGGAAGGCGCATGATGTGGTAATACATTCCCTAATGTGTTGTAGAGCATTCCATAGGTCACCTTTAAAAGGCACCTGTTGTAAATGGCCCTTTTTGCAGGGTTATCCCCAAAAGTTTTGCTTCTTCCTCCTATTTTTTTCCTGACCTGTTGTTGTTGGCTTTAGGACTCTAATAATAATAATAATACGGACACTTGTAAAGCGCGACAGCTACCTCAAACAGAGGTGTCCCGGCGCTAAAGAGGCCAGTAGTGCAGCAGAAGATGGACAAAAAAAAACAGGTCTCCGGGCCCTAGTCCGCCACAAAGAGCCAGGTTTTAACCATTTTCCTGAAAAGGGTCTCAGTTTCTATGGTGCGAAAGTTACTGGGCAGAGAATTCCACAGTTTTGCTGCTCCAAGCGTAAAAGATCTGCCCCCCATGCGCGACTTCTTGAAACGGGGAATACAGAGTAAAAATTGTGAATTGGACCTCAAGGATCTAGACTGCTTATATCCACGTAATCTTTGTTTTAGATAGTTAGGGCATTTTCCATGCATAGCTCAGAAAGCCAGTGTCAGGGCCTTAAATTCAATTCTCTTGGCTACTGGAAGCCAGTGAAGTGCTTTTAGATGCGGAGAGACATGTTCACGAAAAGGTACTCGCCTGATCAGCCTCGCAGCCGCATTCTGCACCATCTGTAGGCGCTTGATCAAATACTTTGGTTGGCCCAGATAGAGGCCATTTGCATAGTCCAGCCTGGATGTCACTAAGGCATGTACTATGCTTTTCTGGCACTCCTCTGGCAGCAGGTGCAGGAATTTCTTCAGATTCCTCAGTTTGCAAAAGCAGGTAGCTGTCACCTGACGTATCTGTGCCGAGAGTGAGAGGTCAGCCTCCCACTTCACTCCTAGATTTTTATACAATCTGCAGGGGAGGGGGGCCCATTTCTGTAGGCCACCAGAGGACCGGAGCAGAGGGTGGCTCTTTCCCGAAGAACAGCACCTCTGTCTTTCCCACATTGAGCTTGAGTTTATTGCTGTTCATCCACAGCGCAATATCTCTTAAGCATCCCCTGAAACTCTCGAAAGCGGCCTCGGTCTGCTCTTTAAATGTGAAGACCAACTGGGTGTCATCCGCGTAGGAGATCGCTTTGATCCCCCAATTGGCTATCAGGGAGAACAACGGGGCCAAGTACAGATTGAAGAGGAGGGGGCTCAAAGCTGACCCCTGGGGGACTCCGCACCAGAGCTGTTTTGGTTTAGACAGAAATGGTTGGAGAGCAACCTTCTGTGTGCGATTACCCAAATAGGATTTCAGCCAGGCCATAACCGTGCCACCAATGCCCAATTCCTGCAGTTTCCCGGACAGCAGAGTATGGTCGACCGTGTCAAATGCTGCAGACAGATCCAGGAGCACCAACATCGTGGATGCCCCTGAATCAGCCGCCTGTCTAACCAGCTCAGCGACCTCCAAGAGAGCTGTCTCAGTACTAAAACCTGCCCTAAAACCAGATTGGGTGTCATGTAGGAGGCCCTCCCTTTCAATAAAACTGGTCAGCTGCCGCTGCACCAGTTTTTCCAGCATCTTTGCCGGAGCTGGTAGCACAGAGATGGGCCTATAATTGGTCAGATCCCCTGGATCCCCACTTGGTGTTTTCCTCAGCGAGAGGAGAGTGGCATGTTTCCAGATGTCCGGAAAGATGCCGGATGTCAGGGAGGCATTCCAGATGCACGTCAGAGTGTGCGACAGGGAATGAGCCATCACCTTCCATAATTTAGGGGGGCAAGGATCATCAGGTGCCCCTGATTTACATTTCAGAATTTCAGCCAGGGCATCCTGTTGCGAAATAGTAGTAAACTCTGTAAGAGACGGTTCAGTATCTTGTGCTTCCCTCTTGTCACATTTCTCCGTCTCCACCAAGACAGAGAATGATTTATATACTTCCCGAATTTTAGTGTCAAAGAACGCTGAGATATTTTCACACAGAGCAAGAAAAGGCTCCACCGTGGTCTCTATGACTCTGGGTTTAAGGAAGGAGTGGACCACTTTAAACACCTCCTTAGTAGCATTGTCTGCCTTATAGATGCAGTCGGTCAGGTACTCCCTCCTAGCTACCCTTATCAGGCTGTGAAATTCTTTCAGAGCCGTTCTATAGGTGACCTTGGCCGTCTCGCCATACCCTGCTCTCCACTGTTGTTCCAGTCTTTTGCAATTGCTCTTAGCAGACCTAAGTGCCTCCGTAAACCACGGGGCAGAGGGGGAAAGCCTTGCTGATCTGACAGACCTGACTGGGGCCGCAGAATTAACAGCTGTCTAGATCCAATGATTAAAAGCCACGGCATCTTTATTAGGGTCAGCTGAAAGTAGGGGTTGGCTGGTCTGTAAGATGGGGTCCAACACCTCCATTGTCAGGTTTTTCCAGCTACGTTTAATATAGGTTTGGTTACCACTTCTCTGACCGAGTCTATCCACCCTAAAACAGAATGGAATCAGACAGTGGTCTGACCAAATCAGTTTGATCGGGGTTGCTGTACTCAGAGAAGCTATGTTGGAGAATATGAGATCCAGAGTATGGCCAGCTTTATGTGTAGGGGAGTTAACATGTTGTGTGAGGTTAGCCCCCCTAAGGACAGCACAAGCTGAGCTGCTTGAGTGCAAGTAGCATCATTAACGTGTAGATTAAAATCCCCTCGAGCGGTGAAATTTGCATACATTATTGATTTCTGAGTAATGTAATTGCATAGCTCATGGGTGCTGTTGGGGGCACAGTCCGGCGGCCTATATATAAGGATGCCAGAGAAGAAGGTGGGCCCTATACCACTGCTAATCAGTGCTAAAGTGCATATGCTCTCTGTGTAAATTGTTATTATGATTGGTTATCCATGATTGACATATTTGATTTACTGATAAGCCCCAAGTAAAGTGCACTGAGTGTGCCAGGGCCTGTAAATCAAATTCTACTAGTGGGCCTGCAGCACTGATTGTGCCACCCACATGAGTAGCTCTGAAAAGGTAACTCAGGCTTGCCACCGCAGTGCCTGTGCGCAGTTTGTAAACTGCCATGTCAACCTGGCAAGTGCACTCACTTGCCAGGCCCTAACCTTCCCTTTTCTTACATGTTAGTCACCCCTAAGGTAGGCTGAAGGTACCCCTGTGGGCAGGGTGCAGTGTATGTGAAAGGTAGGACATGCCCTGATGTGTGTGGCATGTCCTGATAGTGAAATACAGCCAAATTTGTTTTTTCAGTATTGCAAGGCTATCTGTTCCCATAGGATAGAATGAGGAGTTTGCTTATAACATCTTATAAACATAACTACCCCTGGGAACAAGGTAGGAAAATAAAGTTTAGTATGACTGAACTCAGAATCTAAAGATGCATATTTTAGTAAAGGTGATTTTTACATTCTCTGTTTGAAAATACCACTTTGGGAAAGTAGGTATTTTCTTGCTTAGCCATCATGTGTGCCTCTGCTGGGTTGTGTATTGACTGCCTGGCTTTGGAGTGACAGGAACTGGGGAGGTGCAGTGGCTCCAGAGAGTCTGGATGAGTAAACGCTAGGCTGAATAGGCCTGGTCTGCATTTGGAGTGGTGGGAAGAGTAGCACCTGCACCTGAATAGGGCTGTGCCTGCCTTCCACAATGATGGTTCCTCCCCCCCCTGTGGTGTGTCTGGGGCCAGGGTTTACACTTACAATGGAGGTTGTTGTGCACTGGCAAAGTGCCCCACAGAACTGGTTTGGACTGGGCTCAGAGCCCTGGGCCAGGAGAGAACAAAGAGATTTACTGTATAAAAAGAGGGGCCCAGCCCCCAGACTTTTGGATCATCCCTGGAATTCAAGAGGACCCTTTGCCAAGGAGATGTGCTGGAGAGACTGAGGAGAAGTACTGCCCCTTTGCTGTGTGCTGTGTGGGGTTGGCCTGCAGTTGCTGTTTCTGCCAAAGAAAGAAGGACTTTGCTGTGTCTCCTGCTTGAAGGAGATCTCCAAGGGCCTGTGTGTGCTGGCCTCCTGTTCTGAAGTCTCAGGGACACAAAGACTTCACCTCCAGCTCCCCGGAACTCTGCTGCTTTGATTTCTGACCTTCCAGGAGGTGCCTGTGCCAGTATTGGACCTCTGGAGGTTGTTGCTACTGTTTGGGAGCTGGAAGAGAGAAGGAACTTGAAGAACTACAAAAACGATGCATCGCTCTTCTTGGGGCTGTTTTTCTGACGCATCTCCACGGCGCAAGAAGAATTTCCACGCATCGCTGTGCCGCTATGAAAACCGATGCAGCGCCTGTCGCCGCTGCAAGAGTCGACGCAGAGCGGGGTAGCGGCTGAAGAAAACCGACGCACCGCCGCTCGCCGCATCGATTACCGACGCATCCTGGATTTCCATGCATCGCACCTATGCAACAAGTTTTCCCGACGCATCACCTGCGGACCGGAACCGTCACAAAGAATCGACGCATCACTTCCTCATGCTGACAGGATTCGACGCATCACTCCTCCTGCGTGCAGCAGAACTGTCGCATCGCCTCCCCAAGGTCTCAGGAAATGACGCATCTCTTTGTTTTCAACACTTCTTCACTCTGCGGCTGTTTGGCCTTGTGAATTTTGACGCAACTACAGGTACTTTGTGCAAAAGTCACGCATCCATAGTTTTCTATGGTACAAGTTTTTGATACCTTTTGAAAGTCATATTTTTAACTGTGTATGTTGGATTTTTGTCATTTTGTTCTTGTTAAGTTTAGATAAAGTTATTTTATTTTTCTAAACTGGTGTGGTGTTCATTTGTGGTTTTTTCATTATGTTACTGTGAGTGTTGGTACAAATACTTTACACATTGCCTTTTCGATAAGCCTGTCTGCTTGTGCCAAACTACCAAGGGGGTGCGCAGGGGTTATCTAAAGTGTGTATCCCCCTTACCCTGACTAGAAGCAAGGGTCCCTATTTGGACAAAGGTACTTACCTCTGCCAACTAGAGACCCCCATTTCTAACATTGCTGGTCAGAGGTAAGGATTTGAACTTGCATTTGTACTTGACCCACAGTGATTGGTGTAGATCACTAGTTTAGTGCAGACCACTACGCAACCACATACTGTGTTTTATTTTTGGTTCTATTTTTGATCTGACCCTTGAAGTATCCACGCACCATGTCTCTGAATGGTAAACCGGCAAGTGAGGTTGCAGAATTGGAGTTTGACATTGAAATTTTAAGTGGTTACAAAGTAGAGCAACTCAAGCAATTCTGCAAGAGCTTTGGATGTACCATGAGGAGCAGCTCTAGGAAGGAGGAGCTACAGATGGCCTTAGGGGCCTGTTGGGAGGCCAGAGAAGCTGGGGAGACAGATGATGTAGATGAGGATGGGGGAGTGCCAGAAGGCCGTTTCCGATCCCAGGATTTGCTTTTTGGGAGAGCAGCCTCTAGGGCTGGCAGCAATCATTTTTCCAGGAATTTGTCTCCAGAGGATTTGGAGGAAAGGCAAAGGGCCAGAGATCATGAGTTGGAGGTCATGAGGCTCCGGGAAAAGGGAGAGGAGAGCAAGAACGCTTATGCCTTGGAAGAGAAGAAATTGATCTTGGCACACGACCTGAGAATGAGAGAGCTTGATGAGGAACTCAGAAGGCTTGAGGCCATGAGTGTCTTAGCTAAGAAAAAGGAAATGTGTGCAGCTCATGAAGTGAGCTTGGCTGGCTTGGAGGTGGAGCTCAACTCAGATGGTAGCAGCAAAAATGTAGTGTCTAGTGCTGAGGGAGAACTACACACACCCAGAGATGTGGCGCCTGACTTGAAGGAGGGAGTTGACATACACCAAGGGGTTCAGGGTTATGAGGTAGCTCCAGTGGTGCACAGTGTCCCTGAGGTGGATTCGGGAACAGGCACAGGGGTTCATATTCCTAGTGGTGGGAGGGACACTCTACTGACTCATGATGAGAGGTGCAGGCAGAGGGGTTCCCCCATGGTAGAAGCCTTGGTATGTGAGTATGGAGACCGCCCAGAAGAGTGTGGGTTGAGTGACAGAAACAGTCAGATGCTGTCTTGCCAGTCTCAGGAGGGGGATGTGAGGTACATGTGTGTGTCACTGGGGCAAAGAGTAGCTTGGTCAGCGCTTGTGTGGGGCTGTGTGATTCAATTGTTGGAGAGCATATTTTAAGTCCCTGTTTTCCAGAGCTATGCCAACAGCCAGTGTAGTGTGAGTTCTCTGACCCCAGGGAGCTTGCACTGGAGGTAGACCTTTTGGTGGATTCCAGTAGGTCTGTAGAAGCTTTTGGGAGTGATCCTGAAGGGGGTGGCTCAGGTTTTCCCCAACCAAGTGAGGTAGGGGAGTTTCTGGTAGCCCAGATAGGTCCCAGGGTAGTGGGAGGGGTGTAGGGTCCCACGTCCTGTCTCAGAGGAGAAGGAGTGGGAGTGGGCTGTGTCCCAAGGTGCCTGAAACCCAGTCTCAGGGCCTGGTTGGTTCCATGAGTGAACACCAGGAGGGGGCTTAGTCTGTACTGAGAGGCCATCCCCTGAGGGGGATTCCAAAATGTCATGTGGACTGGGGGGGGACTGCTGTAACAAGCATCCCACCAGTTCTGGTGTCTGGCAGCACCGCTCCAGTGGGGAGGGTGCATGAGTCCAGAGAAAAGGGTGAGGGGGGATGCTCTCCCCAGTTAAAGGACCAGTGGGTCAGGGGTTGCCAGCTCTGAGTTCAGGGCACCCCAAGACTGACCCTGATGAGGCCACTTCTGGCCTGGGGGGTCTTCATGCTCTGTCAAGTGGACAGGAGGCTGGAGACCTGCGCTAGGCAGACTCTCGTAAAACTCATGAGGAGTGTGTTTCCTTGGGGTGTTGGTGTACTCCCCCGGAAGTCCTGGGTTGTCAGGCACAAGTCCAGCCTAAGGGTACAGACCCTGGGTTGGAGGACCAGGTTCACAGAGTCCCCCCTGACCTGGAGGAAGGGGCGACTGCTAACAGTGCCCCTACCAAGTTGTCCTCTGGGGGTACCACTCCAGGTGGGAGGGTGCAAAGCCCCAGGGAGGAAGACAGGGTGTGGGAGAGCCCACCCCAGTCTCTTTTCCAGCTGCAGGGTACAGACCCTGGGCTGGTGGGCCAGTGTCAGGATGCCATACCTGACTTGGCAGGAGGGAGAGTGGAGAAAAGGTGCCAGGCCCCCACTATCTGACGCCACAGAGGTTAGAGAGGCCTGAAAGGCATGAGGCCTGTCTCTCATCACTGACAGTTGTCAGTGGCCACTGTGGCTTGCTGTCCTGGTGGACAGAGTTGCCCCGGAGAGGGGGACAGGAGTCACACGCTAGGGGTGGACTGGGCCACACCACTGTGTTGGCCAAGTGGGTACTGTCTGCCTGTTGGGACACATCTGTGAGCAAAGTATTTAGACAAAGGTACCTACCTCTGTCAACAAGAGACCCCCATTTCTAACAGTACCTTTAGCATATAATCAGACATGCCAACCCTCCCGATTCAGGTGGGAGACTTCCGATTTCAAGGCTAGTCTCCCGCCTCCTAATTCCTGCATGCAAAAACCTGATTCCTCTGCCAGCTTTACCCGACAGGGATTTGTGTTGTGTGATTCAGAGTATGTACTGCCAGTAACCTGCTCCTGCAGGCCAGTGCACAACATTTTTGCCACGCTCTCTCTGCCTGCCATAGTGCTTTCTTCTGTGCTCCTGACAAGTAAAGCAAAAAACGTAGATTTAAATTTCTGATATCCAATCCTGCAGCAGCACACTCTCAAGTCCCACACATGATAATAGTCCCGATTCAGGCCTCAATAGAAGCCAATGGGAGAAATACATTCTCCTGATTATTTTAAAAAAATCTCCCACTTTCCTCTTCCAAAATGTTGGCATGTATGTGTAATATAAAATGTGTATATGTAAAGTACACATTCACTTGCAAGTGGTTTCTTCAGGCTAAATACCAGATGCTTGCAGTTGGGCAACTCAGGGCCTGATTTCGAACTTTTTGGAATAGGGTTGATTATTTTCTACACCGAGTAAATACCAATACCCTACAATGAGGTGAAGAAAATATGAGAATGTGAATTTTGTAAGAAAAAAATGGACAATTACATGCAAAATTGATTTTTACAATACAGAATTCTTCATGTATCGGACTTTCCCTCACATTTTCTGGAATTTAATATACTCGTTTTATCAACATTGGATAGATTAGGGGGCACATGCATCAATCATTTTTCTCTTCACAAACGGGCCGATTCGCATAATCGGCCCATTTGCGAACGCAAAAAATGCTTTTCAGATGCAGCAAACCCTATTTTGCGATTCGGTAACCTGTTTCCAAATTGCAAAATTTGAGATTCGCTATTAGGAAGGGGCATGTTAAGGGCGTCCCTTCCTAATACCGAATCGCATCAGTATGCATGAATGTTCTATGACCGAAATGCGGTTGCAAAACATTCGCATTTTACCATCTACTTCAAGTAGGTGGTAACCCATTCGCAAATGAGAAGGGGTCCCCAAAGGACCCCTTCCCCTTTGTGAGTGTTTGTAAAAGCATTTTATAAGAGCAGGCAGTGGTCCCACAGACCACTGCCTGCTCTTAAAAAATGAAAGGAAAACGTTTAATTTTTATTTCTGTAAAGCATCCCGTTTTCCTTTAAGGAAAACGTGCTGCTTTACTAAAAAAAAGATTGCTTTATTTTAAAGCAATCACGGACATGGTGGTCTGCTGACCCCAGCAGGCCACCATCCCTGTGATTTTTGCGATTCCTAGGGGGTCGCAAATTGCGACCTACCTCATTAATATTCATGAGGTAGGTCATTTGCGATCCCCTAGGAATCGCAGTAAGTGTTCAACACACTTTCATGCATGCTGTTTTGCGACTTCCTAATTGTGAATCGCAATAATTCGCAATTAGAGAATCGCAAAACAGTGTGTTGATGCATCTGGCCCTAAAAGCTGATTGTACTTGCTGTGATTCGAATATGCAACCACATGGTCAAACTCAGATCCCAGAAATGGGTGCATTGTTCCAGTGAACTATCAGACTTTTAATACCCGAGAAAGAAGCAAGCAATAAACTACCGTTTGTAGGAACATACTGTTATCCTTTTTAAGTGTGCATAAGAGGGCCTAATTTGTTAAAGAAGAAGTGCCGGGCCCAAGGTTTGTTCTGAATCCTGCGACAGGCGATATCGAAGGCTGTGGTGCCAAATATCTTACTCTTCCACCTTCTTTTTCCCACCTGCTTTCTCCGTTTGCCACTGTTCTTTGTCCGTCTTTCTCCCTTTTCTGTTTTCCTCTCGCTTGACCTGGATCAAAGTCTGTTAAGGAAAAATAAGATTTGTCCGGTGTCAAAAATCAGTGTCTGTGGGCCCAATCTGCAACCATCAGCTCAAATTAAGCAGTGGTGTATACAGTTTCGTAAATTATAAGGCAGTTGGCTATAGTGTTCATTTGCCATCGATGCAGTGACTGCTGAAATGTGGTCTGCATGGATGATCCCTGGGAAGCTGCCACAGTAATGGGAACTGCTATAATGTTAAATTTGTAGATTTATTGTTGTGAAGAGTCTATTTTGGTATGTTAGCATCGCTTTGAAATACTCATTGTATCAACCTTGGAAAATGGAAAACCGTGGACTCCACATGGTCAACACACAGAAACACTGATCCCGGAAATGGGTGCCTTGCTCCACTGAGCCAACAGACGCTTAATATAAGAAAAACGAGCAAATGGTAAACAGAAAGGTGATGGAACACATTAAAGAACAAGAAATAATGCATTTGACCCTTGGGACTCAGGTCATGTTAATTTGCCCCACTGTATGAGCACCCTTTATAAAGGTCAAAGAAGCGACTTAAATGAAATTGTAGTCACATCTACTTAATTAAACTACTTTACC
The DNA here is from genome assembly GCA_963921515.1 of Calotriton arnoldi. Taxonomy (NCBI): domain Eukaryota; kingdom Metazoa; phylum Chordata; class Amphibia; order Caudata; family Salamandridae; genus Calotriton; species Calotriton arnoldi. The sequence continues at coordinate 1,374,503 of CAWUFW010002995.1, read as the reverse complement.
CAGCTTTATTTACAGCTGCAAATGTTTTCCAGCGCTCACCAAATGATGTAGTTAACTAAACAACGAGAAGCGTGTAGACTAAATCTCCCTGAAGACTGCAAATCTAGAGGAGTTAATTACCCGCAGCTTCTCCATGCTTCACAAAATGAAACCAAGTGATAAATGCTGAAAAAACGCTTTGTTTTCACAACATTTAGTCCCAAGTGATATGTCTTGACTAAAGACCATATTTATTTAATGACACCTTCGCAGAAAGTAGCCTTAGATGAGAAGAAGGCTGTGATACCTTGACAGCTCTTGGCTCATTAATGCGAAAAGTCAACTTAGAAAGACTAGAAGGGCTGGATATTTTCTTTATTATATTAGAGAAACCGAAACTTGTTTGGCAAACTCAGTGGGTTGAATGCTCACAAAGTGACCGATAGGTCACAAAAGGGACAAATACTTAAGACATCTTTCTGAGCTGGGTAAATGAGGATCATTGAATACTAATTACTGGAACTGATATAAAAAGTTTTGCTTGTGATGTGATGAGTAGTTAAGAAGCGCTTTTTTGGTTCAATAATGAATTAATGGGTTTTATTTACTGGACTGTAAATAATGTCAGGGAAGAGGATTGCACACTGAGGTGCCCACTGCTGCAACTCTTATTGGACCTCCGCAGCCTAACTGCAGGGTGCAGTATTACACCCTGTGCAACAACTTATCCCTGCCAAATGTAGGGCCATAGCCCAGGCCTGAAATTGATGACAGCGAAAAAGCACTGCGTTAATGCCGAACCATGGCACAAAGGCATAGGTAAACAAGCATTTGCAATGCAATAGGTCTCGCATTTACGCGAGTTTGAGCTATTGACATTGCAAATAATAATGCCTTTTATTTTTGTTTTTGTTTTAAAAACATAAATAAAAGGCATTGTTATTTACAATGCCAATAGCTGAAACTCTCGTAACTGCGAGACCTATTGCATTGCAAAGGCTTGTTCATTTTCCTTTGGGATCCTTCCCAGTACCCCTGACCTCAGGCGCTTTAAGTTCTGGCTGGACAGCTGCGGTGTGCCATCCATTCTACCTGTTGAGCAGCAGTGGTGTGCCATCCATTCTACCTGTTGGCCAGCAGCGGTGTGCCATCCCTTCTACCTGTTGGCCAGCAGAGGTGTGCCATCCATTCTACCTGTTGACCAGCAGCGGTGTGCCATCCCTTCTACCTGTTGGCCAGCAGCGGTGTGCCATCCCTTCTATCTGTTGGCCAGCAGCGGTGTGCCATCCCTTCCACCTGTTGACCAGCATCGGTGTGCCATCCCTTCTACCTGTTGGCCAGCAGCGGTGTGCCATCCCTTCTACCTGTTGGCCAGCAGCGGTGTGCCATCCCTTCCACCTGTTGACCAGCAGCGGTGTGCCATCCCTTCCACGTGTTGACCAGCAGCGGTGTGCCATCCATTTTACCTGCTGACCAGCAGCGGTGTGTCATCCCTTCTACCTGTTGACCAGCAGCGGTGTGCCATCTGTTCTACCTGTTGACCAGCAGCGGTGTGCCATCCGTTCTACCTGTTGACCAGCAGCAGTGTCCCATCCATTCTATCTGTTGAGCAGCAGCGGTGTGCCATCCCTTCTACCTTTTGACCAGCAGCGGTGTGCCATCCGTTCTACCTGTTGAGCAGCAGCGGTATGCCATCCATTCTACCTGTTGACCAGCAGCGGTGTGCCATCCGTTCTACCTGTTGACCAGCAGCAGTGTGCCATCCATTCTACCTGTTGACCAGCAACGGTGTGCCATCCATTCTACCTGTTGACCAGCAGCGGTGTGCCATCCCTTCTACCTGTTGACCAGCAGCGACGTGCCATCCCTTCTACCTGTTGACCAGCAGCGGTGTGCCATCCCTTCTACCTGTTGACCAGCAGCGGCGTGCCATCCCTTCTACCTGTTGGCCAGCAGCTGTGTGCTATCCATTCTACCTGTTGACCAGCAGCGGTGTGCCATCCCTTCTACCTGTTGACCAGCAGCGGTGTGCCATCCCTTCTACCTGTTGGCCAGCAGCTGTGTGCCATCCATTCTACCTGTTGACCAGCAGCGGTGTGCCATCCCTTCTACCTGTTGGCCAGCAGCTGTGTGCCATCCATTCTACCTGTTGACCAGCAGCGGTGTGCCATCCCTTCTACCTGTTGGCCAGCAGCTGTGTGCCATCCATTCTACCTGTTGGTCACCATATGGTCCACTGCTGGATAGATGTGTTTCCTTTCGCCTGGGTCTCCTTTATCAGTATCACGTTGATCCTGGCAAGTGAGAACCACATCCTTTCCTCCCTCGCTTCCAGTGTGATCCGATAGTGGGTTCATCAATGTAGGTCGATCTCTGATCCAGGGTATTTTTTGTTTGTTTGTTACTTTAGGATTTCTTTTCTTTTCTTCAATTCCGAACTTCATGTAGCTGATTTTACTCGTTGTTATACTTTTGATTTTATTTTAATTTTGAAATTGCATATATATATTTTTAGTTGGTGTTGATTTCAAGAAATAGACGCCAAACATGTTCGTTGCTCGGTTTGTGCCGGCTCTTGGAGTGAACTAGAGAATCCTCTCCGTTCATGCATTGGCTCGCCCACCTCTAGCGGCCAGGGCTTCTCTGATAGGTCCGAGCTGACTGTGCCTCGAAGTGATCGTTAGGGCGGTCTAAATCCCGGTTGTCAGTCGGGATGATTTTTTGTTCTGTGTATTCTTGGAGTTATCTTGTAACTTCTCCTTGCAATGTGTGTGTGGGGGGTAGTTTTTGGGGCGTTGGAGTCTGCTGTGGGTTTCTTCAAGTTAGGGAATGATGGTTGCATCTTTCATCCAATCAGAGGATGGCGGCTCAGATCTCTGGAAGTGCCTCGAGGGTTGAGGGAGTGTCTGCTTCGTACTGCTAGCATTGTCCACGGAGTAGGACACAGTCCTACCCCATGAGTCTGGAGTAGGTGAGGGGGATTGGCGCCTAGAAGAGATCAGGGCCTGGGAACGCATTATATAGCCCTTGTTATTAGCAACAAACCCCTGAATGTCCAGGGCGCACTTTTCGACACTTCATGGGTTGCCATTTCTTGTGAGTTTTTGACGATTTACTCCAGCAGGAAAACCCGAACTATTCCAGTCTCAGATCTCATGTTGATTGGCGATGGTCTCACGGGTGCATTTGGTGAGGGGGCCTTTTCTGGCGCATGTCACTGCCCACGGTAACCCCTCTACTTCTATATCTGGACTGCCTAAGGGACGTAAACCGAATTGTACCTATCAAGGGGAGGGGGGGGGGTGGTCTTGGTGGCCTGGCTCCCGCCTGCGGGTGCCATGGCTGAGCAGGGAGAGTCTGTGGGGCTGAAGGGCGGTGGGGCACTCACATGGAAGGCCTATTTGCAGATCTGGTGTTGCCGTTTGTTGTCTCTGCGAAGCTGCTACGGTTCGGGCAGAGTCCCTACAAGCTTACTCTGCCCCAGCCCCGCAGTCTTCTACGAAGCACTGGCGCCTGGCAGGAATTCGCCCGATACACCCCTTCGCTTCGCTTCCTTAGATGTCCTCATCCAGCCCCTCCTCCCGTGTGGTCCGCTCCATGTCAGATGGGATTCTGGGAAACTAGGGTGAAAAGGCCAAAGGCAGCATGGCATTGACGTTATAGGGCAGGCCATAAACGGAATGGCTTCTGCTGCTTAATGACTTTACTACTCAGAGCTATTCAACTAAATGTATCGATCTTGGAAGAATGGCGGTCTGAATAGCGCACCGCGGTAAAAAGCACCTCTTACCTACAGATACACAGTGCTGCCCTGCTGGCCACACAGACCTCTGCAGCAGGCGCACTAACCCACTATGCTTTCTTACTTGTGGGCTTGTTCCCCTTATGGTAAGAGGCCCTAACGTCCATTTTACACACATCTCTGAAACAGGTACTGTAACCCCAATGTGCTTTGTTACTTGAGGGCGCGCTCTCAGCCCTTGGAAAGAAACTGACGTACAGTTTGCACTGGCATCTGCAGCAGGCACGCTACCCCGCAGAGCTGCTTTACCAGAGGGCGCCCTCTCCCCCTATGGGAAGAATCTCTGACTCACAGTTTGCACAGACCTCTGCAGCAGGCACACTAACCCGCACAACTGCTTTACCAGAGGGCGCCCCTCCCCCTGTGGGAAGAATCTCTGACTTATAGTTCTCACATATCTCTGCAGCAGGCACAGGAACCCACGGTACTTTCCAACTCGAGCGCGCGCTCCCCTCCTGTGGGAAGCTCCTCTGACTCAGTTTGCACAGACCCCTGCAGCCGGCACGCTAACCCGCAGAGCTGTTTTGCCCGAGGGCTGGCTCTCCAGATGTGGATGGAATCTCCATCTGCCCGAGGTGGGCCGCATTCCTCCCGCCCTGGCCGGAGAGTGGAAGAAGGGCCTCCATTCACAGCGCCTCTGGAAGCCCAGGGACGCCCTCGAGGCAGTGGCTGATTTATGGGCCTGAGAGGTAATGGAGCGGGGTCCGAGCACCATGTACACGCTGGCCCCCGGCACGTCCTGGCCTGAACACACCGCGCATGCGCGAGCGCCCCCTCCAAACACCTCAATGCCTGCTTTGTGCTCAGACAGGCATGGTGGGGCACATGGGGCAGATGCTGGTTGCACACAGGGCGCATGGATACGTGGGCGGTAAAGAAGCCCTACTCCCTGGGGATGTCAAAGGGCTCGCCTCTCGAGTACGGCTAATGCCCCGTTCGTAAGGCACACACCACAAGCCGAGCTGTCTCTTCACGATGAAATAGCAGGTGCTTTCATTACCCGCCTCATTGGGCCGCTGTAGGACCCGAGGCGGAGCTACTACCCACCCCCTTTCAGAATCAAACGTGCGACCTGCAGATTGAAGGCATGTCAACGTCTACAGCGGGTCGCTAACCAGCTGAGCTATATTGTGCACTTAGCTACCCATTGGTGTGCGAGTTTCACTTTCACACAACTATTGGCTAGTGTGCCAGGTCCGTCTTCCCGGAGATGCGTGTGGACATGCCAGTCACTGCAAGTGCGCTGCCTGGGTGTGTAACACACAGTTTGTGATATACGTGTGGACATGCCAGTCACTGCACAGGCGCTGCTTGGGGGTGCAACACACAGTTTGTGAGATACGTGTGGACATGCCAGTCACTGCACAGGCGCTGCCTGGGGGTGTAACCAGGGCACAAGTCCTAAAAAGCGCGGTCCCGAAAGTGAAAGAGGACCGCGCTGGAGCCGGAGCATGGGGATCTCTTGTCTTTATGGGCCATGTGTTTCTAATTAGAAACACATGGCCCCATAAAGATAAGAAAGTGCTTTGCGACAGCAGCAAAGCAGGCGAGCCAGTCCGGCTCGCAGGGGAAAGGGCGTCTACAGAAAACCCTCATTTCCAATGGCAGGCCACTGTTTAGCATAAACGGTGATGCCAGCCAATGGAAATGAGGGGCGGGGCTTAAAGCCCTCTTCTGAAAGTCCTTGTAAGCAATAAATCTCGCCGAGCGATCTGCACATGTGCGCAGCAACGCTAGGCAAGACCTAAAAACTGCAAATGTATGGGACAGTATTTATGGTTTTTCAATGCATCTGAGGAGGAAGCAGCTATTGCACGTCTTTGCTCTCTGAAAATCAATCCTGGACTGAGGTGAGTAACAGGTCATTGACGTGCTGCCCATACCAACCTGTAATGCAACACAAACAAGCAGATAATGGCATTATATCCTCAACAAGGTCAAAGGATCATTTTCAGGGGGTAGCTGTGTACTGTAGCAACAGTTCTCCTCGTTGTGCTGCACGGGAGTAGCAGAGATGGGGCCATCTTATTCCACATTTCCCTAAACGCACTGCACTGTGCTGCAGGGCCAATAGTTGCACAAAATAACATGCTATTCCTAAACCCCTCAAAGGCCGCAGAGACGCAGTGGTTTTTCAGTCCGCGCCCATACCACTGATTCAAAAGGATCCATTCGAAAATCGGGTCTCAAATTTGAACCAGCATCTGCTATTAACTAAGGTTTTTAATGATGGCGATTTACACCCCCTTGTTTGCACTGCACAGCGCAATGGATAGACATGTTTGGTACAGTTATGCGGAACTGGTCCCTGTGGACCAGTCACTAATGGTGTAGGCCACTGTAAAGCATAAGAGTGAGGAATAAACTGAACACCCCAGATCGGAGATACCTAAGCTGAGCTGAATTTGGTGCACTAATGAGCTCTCTCTGTATTAATTGTTATCTCACCTTTTTCTTCCACAAGATCAAACTTTGCCTTATGGTGTATTTTAAGGAATGAATAAATCCTCCTCTGTTCAACGTGTATGTCTCGCATCATGCAAATCTAATTTCCTTGGTCAGTTTGCTACATTTTTCAAATTATGGCAACACGCAAACTCTTTTCCACTTTGCTTTTCCTGGATATATATAATAGAACTGTTAGAAATCGGTGTCTCTAGTTGGCAGAGGCATGCACCTTGTCCAAGTAGTGACCCTTCCTTCTAGTCAGGATAAGGGAGTTACCCACTTTAGATAACCCCTACTCACCCCCTTAGTAGCTTGGCACAAGCAGACAGGTTTATCCCAAAGGCAATGTGTAAAGTATTTGCACCCAGACACACAGTAACACAGTGAGAACACTACAAATGGATACCAAACCAGTTTAGAAAAATAAAGTATCTTTATCTAAACCAAACAAGCCCAAAACGACAAAACTCCTACATACAAAACTCAAAATATGACTTTTAAAAGGTTTCAAGCAACACTGTCCTTAGAAATCTATGGAAGCAAGATTTTACACAATGTACCTTTAGGTGCATCAAAATTCACAAGACCAAACAGCCGCAGAGAAGGGAAATGTCGAAAAATATAGTGATGCATCAGTTCCTGAGTCTTTGGGGAAGCGATGCAACAGTTTTGCTGCGTGCAGGAGAATTGATGCGCTGAATCTGGACTGTAGGGGAAAGTGATACATCGATTCCAAGACAGTTCTGGCCTGCGGGTGATGTACCGGAAAACTTGCTGCACAGGTACGATGCGTGGAAATCCAGGATGGGCTGGAGGTCGATGCGGCAGCTGGGCAAACAGGCGCTGCGTTGATTTCTTCAGACGTGGTCTCACGAGGCATTGATTCTTTCAGCCGCACAGCAGGGCCTGCGTTGGAGTCGGTGCGGTGGTCTTGGACTGCAGAGGTTGGTGCACTGGACACAGTGTACAGTTGATTTTTCAGCCGCTGACAGGCGCTGCGTCGATTCTTTGACCGTACGGTGGTGGTGCATGGAAATTCTTCCCGCATGGCGGTGCAGTGTCGGAAAAACAGGCGCAGGAAGGGCTAAGCATTGATTTTCTTGGTTTCAACCTCCAGAGGCCCAGAACTGGAATAGGCAACTCCTGGCAGGTCAGAACTCCCAGCAGTGGAGTTCAAGGAAGCTGGTGGTGAAGTCTTTGTATCCCTGAGACTTCAGAAAAGGAGGCAAGCACACACAAGCCCTTGGAGATCCTTCACAAGCAGGTTCACAGCAAAGTTCCAGTCTTTGTCCTCTCCTTGGCAGAAGCAGCAACTGTAGGTCAACCCAGCAAAGCAACACACAGCAGAGGGACTCTCCTCCTCACAGCTCTTCTTCCTTGGCAGAGTTTCTATATGATTCCAGAAGTAATTTAATGTTCTGGGGTTTTAGGTCCAATATTTATTAGGGGTGGGCGAATAATTCCGCTCCGCCAGCGGGGTTCGCTGAGTTTTGCCCACTCCAGCAGTGGTAAAGTGCCCAGAGTCCTAACGACAACAAAAACAGGGTCAGATAAATAGGAGGCAAAAGGCAAAAAGTTTGGGGATAAACCGGCATAAAAGGGCAGAACCATAAATACTGAATGCGGTCAATAAACAACTTTGGTCTTCCAACTTCTATCTGACAAATTTGTGTACTGCCTGTTTTGCCATTGCCCGTCTCAAGTGCCAATGTTGAGAGGACCTTTTCAGAGATAAAAATTTACATGGGAAAGAAAGAGTACTCACTGAAGTAGTATTATATGATGTACTACAATAAGTTTGATTTGTAAAAATGTATTTGGACCTCGTATAAACTGTACACACACTGTCCATATACCTTGCACTATAAGTGCAGAAAGCTAGCAATATTAAAAGCGAAACGTTCTATAAACAGAGGAAAAACACTGTTTCTGTTGTTTTTAATGTCACAAAAATAAAATGTGTAACCACTGATAACCACAGTTTTTTTAAGGTACTGAAATCACTGGAAAACACTGAAAAACCCCACGAGAATTTACTAAAAATAGAAACTGAAAACAGGAAAGCCTAAGTATTCTTAAGGTGTGCCTGTCTCTAAATGAGACGATGGACTGAGGCTTTAGAGGGCTTAGTGCTCCATCACAAACTCATGTCTTCCAAACTCTAAGATGGTACAAGCCAAGCTAGCTTAAAGAAAAATATTTAATAGGCAAAAATCACACAAATTATGATACATGAATCAAAGTCTATAGCGAAGAAAACTGTTGCGAAGAAATGGATCACTGACACAATATTGAAAACCACAATATCGAGATACAGAAATATGGTGTCAAAAATATTGATTGCAAAAATATTGTTTCCCTATACTTATGATGGTAAGTGCAAAAATATTTTTAAAAAAATATCATTTCACACTAATACTGTTTTACTATTCCCACTCCACTGTGTGCAACAATAGAGAAAGTGTTGAACTTCGAATTGAATAAATTTACCATTACGTCTCCAGTCTCTTAATTGATTATTACTTAATTTACTTCCCACCCTATACCCCTACAAATCAGCAGCCCGCACCTAATATATAACTTAAAATATATACTTATTACACAATTTACATAATTAATAATCAATTAAATAATTAATAATAAATTAATAATTAATTGTCAATTAATTATACTTAATTAACTTCACACCCTATACCCCTACACACCTAGCAACTCGCTATGACGCCATAAATTACAATTAGCAATTGAATAAAAAATATACATCGCTTAAACTTAGAAACTATATTTAAAGATATTATTAATGATCATACAAACAAATATAACACATGCAATTAACATATGAATTGAAACATAAAGTAAATTAAAAAACAATATTTTTTACAACTATATTATTGAAAATGATATTAACACAACAATATTGCTGACAACGAGACTGCTTACCTGAAAAAATCGATAGTCTTGACAATATTTCTGCATCATGATATTTTTGTATCACAATATTCTTTTCTGATATTTCTGTAACTCAATATTTAAAACTCAATATTTTGTCCAAATACAGAAGAAATAATGGGAGATTTAAAAATCCAATGCTAACATCTGGGGGTAAGCCTCTGCGTTGCGGCTGCAGCGTTTGAGCGTGGACTGCACTTTTGTGATGGTAATCTGTTCCATGCAGCATTCAGGTTGGTTTGGCTGCACTCCAGCATGGCTTTTCAATGATCTTCAGCTGCCAAGCAGCATACACACTTGGCATTATGGGGTGAGCTGAGTTCTCGGAGCAGTGTCTCTGTAATGCTGCACACCAGAATATTGACTTTCAGTCAGCAGCATCTCTGTAATGCTGCAGGCATTATTTCCACTCAATATATATTTAAATAATTCCCTGCGTTCAAGTCCAGGTTTTCTTCAGATGGCATTGGACTATGTTTTCCTTTATCTTGTCCATTTTTATTCCTGGATGGTTGACTATTGCATACGGTTTCCTTTGCAGGCTCACTTCCTTAATTATCCTATTTAATTAGACCTACCTGAGTTCACCTTGTATTGCAATGATGCTTGTTGCTTAGTGTTCTCTTGTTGGACACATTGCTTCTCTGCGTTCCAGCTTTTCTTGCTCCAAGCCTTGTTAGGAGAGTTCTGTTCATCTTATTGACTGGCCTGGTGGAAGGGTTTTTTAGCAGAATTCAGATTTTTGTCTCCACCTATCTCGCTGTTACTTCTTATTGCAAATCTTAACTACCTGTTGCAATCTGAAGCCTGGGTTGTTACCAGGGCCGGACTGGCCGTAGCGGGCCGCCAGGGTGGGGCCGGTTTTGGACCCCTGGGGGGCCGTTTTTGTTACTGGGGGCCGGTTTATCGGATCCCTGTAACAAAAGCAGCTGCAGTGTGTCCCCCGTCCACCTCCGGCAGCCGGTCGGACTCAATTGTCAGGGCCGGTTTGTTCCCAGTCTGGCCCTGATTGTTACCGTAGGGAGCTGGTGCTTTCTTCGCATTAAAAAGAGACCCCAAACATTGCCAAAGCTCTTGACAATGGCTGTGGAAGGCAGGCCCTAGACACCATTTGTGGGTGAATCATAAGGGACCAAGTCCATTTAATATATGGTGGTTTATGTCTGTGAAAATGTTTACCTTTAGACTTTCTAACTTTCCTGGAAGTTGATATACCTTCAGGAGGGTACGCCTGGAAGCTGAAGCTGAGAAGAACACCTCCATAGCGAGCACATCTGCTCAGCGATCCCATTGTATCCTTGAACTGCCTACAAAAAAAGCTTTGAGTGGAAAAATGCTAAGATGAATCTGCCAAGAATGTAGTTTTTTGGCCAGCTTGGAAATGTTTTCCTGTTAAAGAGAGATTAAAATCAATCAATATCCCAACCTTTACAATAATACATCTATAGCACTGACACCTTGATTCAAATTTTCCAAATTTTCATGATTGGCTCTTCAGACCCATCGCAATGATTTTCCAATAGCATCAAACTCCCCACAACTCCAGCACATGCCCACAGCAAAATATTCAAAGCCAACAAGTCCTCAGAATTTCGTCAAGGAAGCGGCAGCTTTCTCTCTAGGGCGTTCTGTCCGTGGAGTGGGGCAAACATATTATTGTAGTGGGTAAAACCAGACAGCTGTTGATAAAGCCCTCTGGGCGATTATTAACCCAGGGCCAGATGTACGACCCTAAATTGCATTCGCAAACAGGTTTGCGACCCGTTTGCGCATGCAAAATGTTACAGGGCCATGTACAATTCCTAATTAGCAAGTCGCAATTTATTTGCGGCTCGCTAATTAGGAATTGCGAGTCGCTATTAGGAAGGGGCGTGCCAAGGGCATCCCTTCCTATTAGCGAGTCTCTACCCTATGTAAGAATGTTTTGCGACCGCAATTGCGGTCGCAAAACACTCGTAAATTACCACCCTCTTCAAGAGGGTGGTAATGGAGTCGCAAATGGGAAGGGGTCCCCAAGGGACCCCTTCCCCTTTGTGACTGGCTCCAAAAATATTTTTTAAGGGCAGGCAGTGGTCCCAGGGACCACTACCTGCCCTTCAAAAATTAAACGAAAACGTTTCATTTTTTTTTTTTTTAAATGCATCCCGTTTTCCTTGGGCTGCATTTAAACAAAAAAAACAGCTTTATTGAAAAGCAGTCCCAGACATGGAGGTCTGCTGAGCCCAGCAGGCCACCATCCCTGGGAGGGCCAGCCATTCCCAATGGGGTAGCAAATTGCGAGTGGCTCATTAATATTCATGAGCCTCGCATTTTGCGACCCCATTGGGAATCGCTAACAGTGTCTCTGACACTGTTGTACATTTGCTTTTGCGACTCAAAATTTTCTGCAATTTGCGAGTCGCAAAAGCAAATGGTCATACATCTGGCCCGAAAATCCCAAACATTCCCCTTCAGATATTTTACTTCAGTGCGATACATTTATTTTCCTAGAAAAATACTATGGCAGTGACCCATTTCATGCAAAATTGAAGATGGTGCTTCCTTTGTTAAACCACACTGAGCAGTTCAAGTACTCGAAATACTCGAAATTCATCCTTGGTCACCCTCAGTTCAAAGGAAATCTCCAAACATCAGCCAACACATGGCCTTGATCTTCCTCTGAGAGTGGCTCTAATTAAATTCCCCTACTGTACTGCCAAAAAGGAAAAGTGTATTACAAGGGCAGTTCAGAGACAGCGATAAACAGGGGAGATCTAGAGCTTAGATTTCCTCACCACCTGTCCATTGTATGGCTTTCTTTTGTTCTACCTGCTGCTGGATTTGTGCAAGTAAGGTGCAAACTATTTGTGATGTGACAGAGGCTTAGCTATATCTTTTGTTAAGCTCTCAGGTGAGATCACAATATGTTTCAGGTTCCCAAACTAGCAAAGTGGTTCTAAGCAATAAGAATATACCTGTCCCAGTGGCTTTTCTGTTCGAATTAGCTAAACACTACAAATCTGTTTTTTGATATCGTGTAGCTGCATAGCATTACAGAATCAGGTTTCATAGTATGTGAATGTAATATGGAAACCCAGTCTACTCCAAATAGACTGGAAATTCGCAATTTTCTACAGCTATGCATGTGCAATTAAAACTTTGCACACCCCTAATCTGCAATCCACACAATTGCGCAGAAACATTTTGAACTGAAGGTTTATTGAGGAAAATGACAATTATAGAAAGTTAGGATAGAACCGCTTTTCCTTTTAAACAAAGCACATGCACCTGAGGCCTGATTAGCTGCCGATCAGTCATGACTACGTTAAAAAACACTGGATGCTGAAAATTAAAACACGGAGGTGAAAGTGTATTTATTTATTTATTTACAATAGAATTCTTAAGTGCTGCTTCACCAGCAGGTATTATAGTGCTTAAAACACAACTCAAACTGCATATTGCAGCTATTTTAATAGAGTGAAAAGAGGGTTAACCAAACTGTAAGAGGAAGAGAGGAGTCGAGATAAGAGGGGGAAGGGAAACAAGAGTTGTCAGAGAATATGGACCAGTAACAGGAGGGGAATAGACCTACGTTTGATAGAATGTCTATTTGTTTACTGGGGGTATTGTTGACTCAGGAAAGCTTGGTGAGATTCTGGAGCCACCAGATATTTTTAGTAAATGGCATTGGTAGCTTGGTCTTCCCATGTGAATTGCTTTGAACACAGGGCAGCAAATTTTAAACTTGATTCTTGCCGCCAGTGGGAGCCAATTAAGTTCTCTCAGAATAAGAGAGATTTGGTCAACTATCTCTGAGATCATCTGAGCTGTCAAGTGTAGGACTGTTTTGGGGGCTTCAGGGTTTTTGTCAAGAGACCCAATAGATGGGTATTTCCTGTGTTTAATCTTGAGATTATAAATGTGTGAGCTGCTGATTTATGTTAATCGTTAGAAAGTAGATGTTTTACTCTTAAATGCCATCAACCAACAGCTCACCAAATACCTGGAACAAAATCACCTACTCGATGCCTCACAATCAGGATTCCGCGCCAACCACAACGCTGATTGCCACCGCAGACAACATCAGAACTCCCCTCGATCATGTAGAATCAAAGGCCTTGATGCTCCTCGACCTCTCTGCTGCGTTCGACACGATCTCCCACCACACCCTCATCGACAGACTCCACAACATCGGCGTACAGCACAACGCCCTCATGTGGATCGCTTCCTTCCTCTCAGGACACACACAGAGCATCCGACTGCCTACCTTCACCTCTGCACCCAGGAACATCCTTTGTGGCTTACCCCAAGGATCATCCCTTAGCCCCACCCTGTTCAACAACTACATGACCCCTTCGTAGACGTCATCAGATCCCACAGGCTCAACATAATCTACTACGCTGATGACACTCAACCAATCCCAGTGCTTAATTTGAGCCGGTGCTTTCCGGTGCTCAGCACCGGCACTTATTTCACAGGGCCGGGGCTACGATTTCTGACCCTGCAGGTGGTGGTCTCAATATTAATTATTCCACTTCAAGATATAAAGAATAACATACCTTGCATGGTGACTGGCTGGTATGTGTTCACAGGCAGGCGTACGCTGGTCCAAGCAGGCACGATTGTGTATCACCACGTTAGTGATGATGTCATCACGCCTGTCACGAATTCAAGAAGTCATCGTCAAAGAATGGCTTGCGTTCTATTCCCCGAGTCTGCTGCACCCTGCCACTGCCTGAGCCTCCCATTGGATAATTGTAGGTGGGGGCTGGCTCATGACAGAGTTGAGTCAAGGAAGCTGCGAGAGCTCATTTGGAACTTGGCAGTGAGGGCTCGTGAGGAAGAATAAACGAAAGTAAGTGTGGATTTTCAAATTGCTTGGTAGCCAGAGTAGTATAGATAGCAGCCCTGCATTGCTGCTATCCTCAACGTGCTCGATGCGGCTATGGCCCAACTCAACTTATGTGCGCCATGTATGTCACCTGTAGTATTTGTGCGCTGCCCCCCAGCATGCTAATTGCTGAGCGCGCGTGAGTCCAGTAGGCGCCACAGCCATACTCACCGGCATTGGCAGCATTACGGCTGGAGACAATGCTTGTGCTGTAGCAGGCAGGGTCACAGCAAGCTCAGCACTGGATGCCGATGCCGTCGTCAACCCTGGACCTACTAATTGCAGACAGCACTAGCAGTGACATGACCTGCTGTGCTCGAGCAGCCGCCTGTTCCGCAATGAACCCAGTCGGACTGCACTGATCAATATGTGCAAAAAAGCATTTTTATTTGGTGTGCATTTCTTTTTTTTGCACTCGTGTGTCGGTATAGGTAAAGAAGTAAAATGCATGTCATCTTCCCCTTCTTTAGGAATGACAAAAGAGCAGGCACATGTACAGGCTGGAGACAGGGGTGAGAACAGTGGTAAAGATGAGAGAGAGCAAGATCAAAGAGGAGAAAGAAACAAGGAGAAGAGAGGGATAAAACGCAGCAGAGTAGAAGAAAAGGAGGAGAGCAAATCAGATACAGAGAGAAAGAGAAGGCAGACATAGTGCGCAGAAGAGAGCAATAGAAGAGAGAAGATAGAATGAAAAGATGTAGAGGACAGGACTTGACAGAGAGAAAAAAAGAGCCGAGAAAGGATAAAATGGAGACACAGCTAATCACTGCTAGAAGAGTGATAGCAAAGAGCCAAGATCAAGGGGAGAGAAAACAGAGCATGGATAAAAGGGAAGAGGAAAAAGAGCAGGGGTAGAATGCATAAGGAATAGAGGGCAAATCAGAAATACAGGGAACTAGGTAACACACCAGGTGTGACAAAGACTATAGAAAACGATTAGAGAGGTGAGAGGATAGACTCTTAGAGCAAAGACTTATGGGACAAACAGCAGAGCAAGGTTAGAAGATAGACTGAGGCAGTGCTAGTGTTGAAAGTGGGGCACACCAGAGGTAGAAGTGGGCTGTCCCCTCCTTGGCAACATTTTCGGCACCGGCACTTTTTTTTTTTACAAATTAAGCACTGACCAATCCTCTCACTCACCAAGGACCCCTCCAATGCCAAAACCAACTTCTGCAATGCCTCAGCATCATCCTCAACAGCCAACGCACCATGAAGTGACAAGTTAACGCAGTCGCCTCCTCCTGCTTCCACTCCTTCTGACACCCAGAAAAACCATCAAACAGGCCCTCATCACCAGCCGCCTCGACTATGGCAACACTCTCTATGCCGGAATCTCCACCCAGCTCCTCAAAAGAATTCAGACCATACAGAACACCACGGCCAGACTCATCCTGGACCTCCCCGAATAGTTACACATCCCCCCTCACCACAGAAACCTCCACTGGCTCCCCATCCAGAAGAGATGCCAGTTCAAGATCCTCACGAATGCATACAGCTCCCTACATGATCAAGGACCATCATACATCAACCATCAGCCTAATTTCCACTGGTCCTCAAGACACGTGCACTTTGCAGCGCTCACCCTCGCACACCCCCCGCATCCGTCGCAGCCACAGCGGGGTCTCTCCTTCTATTTCATCGCTGCCAAGATCTAAAACAACTTGCCCCTCCATCTCCAAACAAACCCCTCCCTGGAAGACTTCAGAAAGAAACTCAAGACCTGGCTTTTCAACGGAGACACAGTACCCTCAACGCCTAGATACCCTCAGGGGTGATAGTGCTGCACTATACAAATACTGATTGATTGATTGACTGATTTAATTGATGTAGGTTTGGGCAGGCTTGTTTACATGGAGTTCCAATGGAAGTTAGTAGAATCCCAGTGCTTTTACTGCTATTGATAGAGTGGGTGAGTTATTGCTTTCAATCAGTGTTGCCAGTAATGCTGGGTCATTCCTTTTGTTTGAGTTGCGTGGTATTAGCAGTAGGAATTCTGTTTCCTGTAGGTTGAGTTTTAAAGAGTTCACGGATGCCCAAGAGAAATATTTTCCATAACTCTGTTGAGAATAAGGATATCATTTACAGAGGGGACTTTTAAGTAGAGCTACGAATCGTCCTCATATTGATGTGGTTGGATACCTACATTTTTTAGAACTTCACTTAAGGGGTT
This sequence comes from Calotriton arnoldi, assembly GCA_963921515.1. NCBI lineage: Eukaryota > Metazoa > Chordata > Amphibia > Caudata > Salamandridae > Calotriton > Calotriton arnoldi. Next base: position 1,358,285 of record CAWUFW010002995.1, on the reverse strand, counting down.
GATTTATAGATTGAATATGATGCCTTGTGGTACCCCTAGTGATATCTTTTCAGATCTGAACACATGAGATCCTGTTGGGATTGATTAAAGAGAAAAGATTCAAGCAATCCCAATTCTATCTCATTTAGACCCATTCTGCTTTTGAGTATTTTCTAGAGGATTTCATGATCAATGGTATAGGAAGCTTTCATCCATTCGAGTAGAATTTGAATGCAAGTGTCACATTTGTACAGTACTTGTAGAATATCATCAAGGACTTTCATAGTGGCAGTTTCAGTGCTATTTCCTACTCTGAATCCTCACTGCGATGATGAGAGTAATGAGTTTTCTTTAGCGAATTTGGTTAATTGTATTGTGGCTGCATTTTCATTGACTTTGCTGAGCCAAGAGAGGTTTTTGATAGGTCTGTAGTTCTCTCCCACTTTGGGAGTTTGTTTTTGTAAAACAAAAACGTACACTGAGCTGGCTGCTTGAAACATGGTGGTTGCTCAGTAAACTTCAGAGTAGCTCCAGAGTAGAAGCCATGGCAGCAGTTCCTTTAAAGGCACAAAGATGTCCACCAGACCGGGGGAGATCTCTAAATGAAGCAGGTGGTAATCCACCTAAGGAGCAGAGGTTATTACCTGGCACTTGCCCAACTCTAAATCAGGCACATATTTTCCAATGTGATGAAATAGTTTGGTGTGGCTAATGCACGAGAGAGAAAGAGAGAGAGATAGAGAGTGTTTGTGTGTCTGTGTGTTGGTGCATGTGCAATAACCTCAAGGCTGTTCTTTTGTTTTTCAGGTATTTGATATTTAGAATTACCCTAACTGCAAGGAACAGTGAAGTGTCACACAAAAAATGCTTTTATCCAAGCAGAAGTATCTCAGCTTCGAGAGGTACTGTTTAAAATACAGTACGCTCTGTGATGGAGTCCAAAACTCAGAATGGCTATGAAGTGGTTTGGAATAGCTATATTGCTGGGATCTGTAGATATTTAACATGACACTAGTTCCACTGCCCAGCTCTCCAACAATGGAAAAAAATGCCTTCCAATATTTGCAGAATGCGTTTTGATGAAGAAACAGGCTACTGTCAATATGCCCTATGAAAGTTAGAAGCCTAAAAGTCAGGATTGACTAGCTTAAAAATGGAACGAGAAATATGAACAGATATATGGAACAAATCTAATTCTTAGTTCATTCACTACTTTTTTTCTATAAAGCCTGGCCAGATGTTGTATACCTTTGTCCTGTTCAACTAATCCACATTCCTCCTCTCCTAGAAAAGCTACTGAACACATGACCATTAACATGTAACCTGCTTTCCCGTTCAAAGATGTTTTTTCATTGTTTAAATATCATAAGTAACTGATGAAAAAATGAACTGCTTCTCTTTGGGACCTGTAGGGTGAGAACCAGTTTTATTTGTCAGAGGGTTCCCTGTATCAGATCATTTTAGAGTCATTCTATCTAAATGGAGCCTAATAATTAACTTTGTTTATCTTTGCAAATGTAGGTGGGAAAGGGAAAGAGTGGCTGGTCCAAACAAGTTTTTAATAGGTTAGGAGGAGCATTTTCCATGTGCTGTGAATTTATGAGTCCTAGAGAATACATGCAAACGCCCCCCTGAAGCAACACCCCTACAAATAAAAACCCGGATCCCTGGCAAAAAAGAACAGTGTCATGAGTACAGCAAATGTCCTCTGTAGATGTATAAGACAGCATGTGGGTTATTCTTTGTCACCTATTTTAAAGGTACACATAGTGAAACCTATTACATTTACCTGTTACATATAGGACCTCATTATGATGGCTGTCGGACGACTGTGCAACTGCCATCGTACCATGGTGGAGATCGGCCGACAAGTAGTCGGCGGTTCCACCCTCCATATTATGATGAGACCACCGTGTAGGTGGTCGGATACATGCCTGTCACTATTGTGGCTTGTGTTCAGCCCGGAAAAGGGCTGCAGCACAAGCCGCAGTAGTAAAAGGCATGTTTGCAAATATCTAGCACCGTGTGCCAGGCACCATTTGGTGCCTGGCACACGGTGCATGGATGTTTGGGGGGCACCAGATGTGCCCCCCTTGCCACATAGTGGAGGCCCACGAGGGACGGGAGCCCGGCTAGAGACCCCTAAGTCTCTTTATGACAGCCTTTCCATGATGATGGGACTGCCATGAAAAGGCTGTGGGAAATGGACATCGTAATCCCTTCGGATTGTAGGGATTACTGTCCGGCTGCCGCCTTGATGGGCTCCTTGAGCCTGTCGGAGGCGGCGGTCTTTCCCCCTGCCCGCTGTGCTCTGACCGCCGGTATCTTAGTTCAGTTTTCGGATCATTGCCCTGGATATCGGGCGGACCGCCATAGACGGCCTGTCTGAGGTGGTCCACCTGACATAATGAGGGCCATAATGTTTAAGTTTGTCTCCCATAAAGTAATGTATCTATAGGTGCACTTGAGGCTGCCATACTGCGGCATTTCCTTCATTTCACGTTCAGGTTGAGTTCAGAAGTGAACTCAACCTATGCCCCGCGTGGTGATTTTCACTTCTCAGAGCGCTTCTATTCTTCTTTAAAGCATTTTGGGCCAATAACAATTCATTACTTGGTTTTGCATTTGCTGAATTTAGTAAGCAGAGTCAACTGGATAAAGGTACTTAACAGTGTGAATTTATTTATCTACTTTGTAACATCTTAGGGGGAGATTTGGCAACACTATGTGCCACCATAAAGTCAGGAAATGTGCTACAAAGTGCTGTTAAAGTATTTACTTTCCAGTGCAAAACTTTATTTAAGCCTAAAGTAGCCTTAAAGTAAGGCAAATAGCTCATAGTGCTACTTTGTTTCAAGGTGGCATCTGATAGGTGGTACATCGGCATTCCCACGCTACCACCCATGCTTACTGGCACAAAGCCCTATTGACTAATAATGGTAGACAGCGCTTTGCACCAAAGAAATAACACCTCCTAGAGGTAGGCACTGACAAGGAGAAATGTTTTTTATTCCTCCTACTGTTTTACATATTGCTTGCACTGAAGTGTAAAGCACACATAAAATGTGGGAAAGTTTTCAAAGTATGTCAAAGCATGGGATTTGGTACATGAAGGGTACCCTTCTAGTACAAAACCTATGCTAGGCATCATGCAGACACCTTTGCACTATGGTGCAAAGTTGAGCATGTGACTGTAGGCAGCATGTTTGCATCTTGCTAGATATGCCTGCAATGCTCTCTCGCACTAACGCTACACAGAACCTTTGCTTGCTGCACTTCATTTTTCAACTTTTTAATACATCTGCCCCTCAGAGTATTAGAGTGCAATTTTAAGTTGGTTATCAACTTTTGCTAAGCAATACAAAGATCTATTAAGTGATACTGAAGGTCTGCTGGCTTACATTGAAAACTAATATCAGCTCCGAGCTCTTTATGCAATATGTCTACCAGGAGCTTTGATAAATGGGTTGAAAAATATCAGGCACCATATCAGGATCAGATGTGCTGCCTCAGAGCAGAGATGAGTGCCTGTTTCTTTTTTTTTTTTTTATATATTTGCATTTGCACTTGCACTGTCTCAAGCACATAGACTTAACTCGAATTTCCCAAAGATAATACATGAACTGCAGGCAGCAGTGCTCAGAGACAGAGAGAGACAATCTCTGGTCACTGTTTCTGACTTGTGCTGTCTACAGTTTATCCACTAACGAACTAACCAGAGCTATATATATATATATATATATATATATATATATATATATATATATATATATATATATATATATATATATATATATATATATATATATATATATATTTATTTATATGCACTTTAGACTGTGCACACACATAAAAATAGGTATTGGACTCTGTGCTGAGTCAGAGCATCTACTCATGAAAGGGATCCAGAGTCAATAGGTTCTGTAATACTGCCCAAATTGAATCACAAACATGTATGTTTTTTGAACCACACATATTTGAAATTGCTTTGAGAATCTACTTTTGATGCCAGTGTTGATATAAATAGTTATCACAAGGCCTGTTAAGCTTTTGATGGAGCAGCAATCAACTTGGTGTGTGACTATTTGTGCTACATTGACTCTCTTGTTAGCACAAGGATATTCAAAGTACATTTTAAAATGTTTTTGTATTTTATATTATGTTTATATATTGATTGGATTCTCCAATAATGAAATATTAATTACAGAAATTAAATAAGTATATACAGACATTTGAAAGAAAGAGAGTGAATGAACAAATACTTTTTTGACTTTAGAGAAGTCAAGGTGGTGCATACCAAAAACAGGCAAGATGCCCACCGTAAGCATGTCTTACCAAACTGTATGAAATTCAGGACTTACACATGCACTACTAAACAGATACAAAGTCAAAAATAAAGGGATCATAGATTTTGAATAGGCTACTGACGCTACGACCTAAGTCTCAGTAATAATGAGTCAATTGTTGATTGTTCAGTTCTTAATGGCTGATAAGCAGGTTTGAAGATGGGTTTCAGTGGGATCCAGATCTCAAATACGCCAGAGGAGAAACTGGGCATCATCAACAGAGAGGTCAAATTAAATTTAACATGAATAGATTACTCCAGCACTTGGTCATACAGAGAGTAAAAATAACATAAGAATTGAACAAACCTTGGGAAACTTCACAGGAAAGAGGGTACAATAAAATGTGTAAGGTGGCAGAGAAACATCTGACAGTGGACAGCCAAGAAGGATGTGATCCATCCAAGCATAGTGTCTCAAATATCAATTTTGGAGAATCAACTAAGGAAGATGGAAAGTTGATGTGTGCTAAAGGGTTCCTCAATAAGGTCTTAAAGTATACTTTAATTCTTGGAGATAGCTTAGACATAAATACTTTGAAGTGGTAGTAACAGCTATTCATACCTTTGGATTCATTCTTAGCTACTTTGGTTTGTTTCTGCAGCTGGAAATTGCACTTGCCTATGTACCATTGGAAATAGGAGTATACAGGTAGAGATGAATAAAACAAGAGAAATATTACTGGGTAAATAGAGATACAAACTGAAACCATTGAACCAACATTCCACGGAAACCACAGAATATAAATAGCAATTCCTAAACATTAAATGACTCTCACCAAGAGACCCTGCCTAGTACTGTTCTTGTTATAAATGTTATTCATTCATTTAACTCCACTAATCTTTGCGTGACTTTACTATGAAAGCCTACCATACAACTGATCACATGCACCTTGTCCACATCCAGAAATCATTCCTCAACCCAAGTTTTATTGCAATAGAGGTTTAGTCCAAATGAAGTCTGTGCTTTGTCCATTCATTATCACTTTGCACAAGTACATTTCATTTCTGACTAAGCTGCTCAGTAGGATTTGTCCATTCATTGCTGCATCCCAAATTAGAGTGCCTACTTCTTCCTTTATAGCCTTCTAAATCCAAACGACTCAGGAGCAGGGTGTACCCTCAGGAAAATAGGCCCAGTAAGTTTCACCCTCATCTGTCACATCTCTAGCAAAACTAAGAATGTCAACATATGAATCAAATATGCCATGACTAAAGTGTTTTCATATACTCTATCATCACATATGTGTACAAGGGAAATTTCAGATCCACGTCCTCATAACTATCACAAACTGTTGAACCAGAATGGCATCTACATGGTGTCTTTTAGCTACTGACCCTCTCAAAGAATGTCACACTAGCCTCCCTATGAGAATGAATCATCTACTCCAATTTATCCCATAATAGATTGTTGGAAATGTACATATATCAGCATAAAAAATGTTCAGACTGCATTCACTCTGCATACCTTCCCTTCAAAATATAAAGATCTGCATAACTTAAATGTTCAACTATCCAACACTAAACTTATCTTCAATCAAAACCAACACCTAACCATACACGTTCATCTGCTAAACATGTCCTGGAAATACAGCACGTCTTAATTGAGTCTGCTTGCCATCTCCTTGACACTATGGGCCTTATTACGAGTTTGACGGTCTGACCGCCATAGAACAGCGCCCACTAGCAGCCCGCGGTGGTCCTAAGACCGCCATATTAAAAGTTGAGCGCAGGGTTAGTGGTGTGGAGACGGGGATCTTGTAGCGGTGCTGAGTACTTATTCCAAATATATTACTGCCTGTGTGTGCATTGCGACTGCATGTGTGTTGGATGCACTCATATGCATGATATATTTGGAAGAATACCGTATACCCATTATATGGGGTTCAGCCCATATGAGGGCAGTCCTGGCAACGGGTATATGGTATGAAAAAGACTCACCAGTAAATCACCACTCACAGGGTCGTAATTCTCGGGGTGAAGATTCTGCTGTGAAGGGGGGACCTGGAGGCAGGGATCCACCTCAGACTCTGCCTGGTAGAAGACGAAAGGGGTGAGTGTGCACCACAAATCCTTAGTCACCACTACCTAGAAGCAGGCGGTCGGACTGCTGCTGTCCCCTCATGGATCAGGCAACTCATAACACGCACAGCGGTGCAGCTATCCCATACCACCCTGTGGGGGCTGCCTTTTCCCCATTCAGCAGTCTGCTGGCAGTCTCGGCAGTCCATCAGCGGTCTTCCCAAAGCTAATCTGCCCAACTCGTAATGCGGCAGTCAGAATGCTGAGCTCTCAGCGCTCGGACCACCACTGCTGATACGGTAGTCCATGGGACCGCCAAACTCGTAATAAGGCCCTTGATTTTGCACCACTCCTTCATCACTTTTGTAGACCTAATCTTCTTTAGATACAGGATGAGCAATATAAAAGTACAGAATCCAAGCGAGGCAATGGATTGGGTTGGCAGCTCTTTACAATTTGCCCTGCACTAAACATAATTCTTCCACCCCAGTTGCACTCTCTTTGAGTGCATAATAAATTGTGTATTGTCAACTCAAATAGCTTGTTTTACTTAACCTTAATCAGCCATAAGTGGGTCATTAGTCCCTCCACTTTCTCAACAATGATAATAAATATATTCTAACATTCTGCACAGCTACATCCATGGTGTATTCCATGGCATATTTTACGTGTAATTGTTTTTTAAGGTAAATAATCCAAAATCTATCCAAAACCAGGATGCAAGTGTGTGCAGTAAGGTAGAGTTACATTAAATTGGCCAGGTGACTATTAGGACAATCCTATTCCTGTTCAAAGCCGATGTAAGATACCCAAAACACTGAAATGTGTAAGTTATGGTTAGGACAACGGTGCATAACTAGCAAAACAGGCATCTAATTGATACAGTTTTAGACATGCCAAATAGTCTGACCTCTCTCAAAAATGGAAATAAAATTAAAAAATGCACTAAGAATATTTTTTTTTTCATATATTTGTTTTTTAGGTTTTGCCTGAGCCAGCGCATGCGCTGCTCTGGCGAGACATGTAGTGTGTGGGCATTTAAAAGTGCTACCACAGCTTTTTGGCTGGCATAGAGCGTGCGGTTACGCGCACAATGATGAGCAGAGGCTCCATCTGGCTTTCCTCTCTCGTCATGGTGCGCGCACACCACTCGCCAGACGTGCCTCCTTTTTGTTTTTAAACTTGCAGCGCGAGGCGCTCGCGCTTGTTTAACTCTTCTCTTACGTTTCTTCCCCCACTGTTCTGCCTTTAGCTCCGGCTTCTGCATCAGCTCTTGCATTCTCTTTCCTACCACTCCCCGCGTTTCTCTTCACCTGCAGCTTCACCCTCTCAATTGCGTCTCTTTCACTGCTGGTTTATCTCGTCCTATACTGTTGCTCTCCTCCGCTATTACCTCACTGCATCAGTCACTCTTGTTTTTCTCTCTGTCCTTTCCGTTGCTCTCCCCCAGCTGTTTCTGCCCCTCCCCATTTGCCTCTCCTTTTGCTCCCCCCCCCACTGCTGTTTCTCTGTCTTTTCCTCTAGTCCGCACCCGTATGTTTTTTTTCTCCGGTTTTATATAGCGCAAAGTCAACCCAAAGGTATTGGAGCGCTTTACATGAGCACCAGTTCCAAAAGCAGCCTCTCTGCCATTACGCCACATCTTCGCTCACCTTCTCTCTACTTTTTCCTCCCAACTCTCCGTCTGCTGTTTCCCTATCCTCTGAAAATTCCGTGACCTCATCTTCCCTGCTGTTCCTATATCTTCCCTGTTACTGTAGTTTCCCCCCATCCCTCCGCGCCGTCTAGCTCTGCTGTTTCTTGCACTCTCCCTTTGCTGCTTCTTGACCCATCCTCTCTGTTAATTCGCCCCCTGTCCTGCTGTTGCTCTTCCTTTGGCGCCCGTCATCTGCTCTCTGTCTCCTCTGCTGGTACCCTTTATCGTTCAACATATCTGTCACTCTTCCTCCATCTGCTCCCCCCCCACACTTTTCTCTTTCCCTTCTGTGTATATCTCTCTGCCCTAATGACTCTCTCTTTACATACTAATTGCTGCTGTCTCTTGCCCCTAGCCTGCCTCTGGCCCACTCTCTTTGCTTATCTCCCCATGGTCCCGGATATCATTCCCTCGATCCATGACTAGCGGTTTATCTCACCTTTAATCTCGAAAGCCACATCAACTCTACTCCCCCCCCACCCCCTCTACTGTTCACCTTCCGTCGCTGTCAACCCATAACACTCTACATTTCCCCAACCTCTGCTCGGCATACCCACCTCTCTATTCCTATTTTCCACCCGTCCCTCTGTACAGCTAGCCTACCCATTGCTAAAGTCCATCTACCTCTCCCTACTGTCCACGCATCCCTCTTTGCTTTCCCCACATTTCACTTCCATCTACCCATCTCTCTATGCTGTCCACCTATTCTTCTCTGTTGTCCACCTACCCCCTGTACAGTCAGCTCATCCATTCCTACTGTCCACCTATCCTACCCTATAGTCCATTCACCTCTCTCTACTGTCCATCCTTTCCTCTCTGCTGTCTTCAAACCTCTCTACTTTCCACCCATTTCTTTAAAACATCCACCAGTTCCTCTCTGGCATCCACCCATTCCACTCTACTGCCCTAAACCTCTCTTCAAGTCTACCCATCTCTCTATGCTGTCCACCTATTCCTCTCTGGCGGCCACCCATACCATTTTGCTGCCCCAAACCTCTCTTCTGTTTGGAGGTTGAACTATGACACAGAGGGACAGACTCCAAATAATGGTTTATGGAGAGATACAAAAGCATGCAGACGAAAACGTCGAATGCAAATAACAATAACTTGAAAACGCAAATAAATTTGTGTGTTTTGTAGTGTGCACATTTAAAAAATGTTTTTCACCTGTTTATTGAATGGATGTAATATTATTTGGACTTATGAATGATAAGGAACATTTTATGTATTTTGATTACCAATCTTTTTAATATGCTGATTGTAGACTGCGGGGTATGTCAAAATCAATAGAAAAATTAACTTGAAACTTCATTGTGACAAGCAGAGGAAACATGAGATGGATTAGTGTGAGTGGAGGACCTCTGCTAGTTGAAAGTTTCCTTATGTGAAAAGAAAGGGCACTACAGGGACAGGGATGCTGGTCTTCGGTGAGCTGGAGGAACAAGAAGAGAGCAGCAAGTGGGAGCTTTGTGGGTCCTCCTAAGTGTGCCATTTGATTGGTAGGAAAAGGCTTGAGGGACGTATCAGGTGGCGTATTGTGTTTTCTTTATGTTGGTGTAGGCGTTTAGTTGAGGAGGAGTGGCAAGGGAAGTGCTACTGGCTGTGTGTGTACTCGGGCTAGTAGTTGGGCTACTGTGTTGCTTGTTTGTGTGATGCTCTGTGTAAGGCTCAACCGAGTTCGTGTACGAGCAGGGGGTGGAGAAAGTTTTGGAACTCCATGCAAATCATGCAGTTTGGTGCTTATTTTCCCTCCATGTTAAAGAACAGTAGATGTTTCAGCACACAGGCTAATGTGCTGCATAGCTAAATGCATATAAGGTCCCAAAGGCGAGACCTATTGCATTGCAAATGCTTGAAAGTGAAAAACCCTCTACACCTCTTCTACCCCTCTTCTACCCCTCTTCTACCCTTCTACCCCTCTTCTACCCCTCTACCTCTCTTCTACCCCTCTTCTACCCCTCTACCCCTCTTCTACCCCTCTACCCCTCTTCTACCCCGCTACCCCTCTTCTACCCCTCTACCCCTCTTCTACCCCTCTTCTATCCCTCTTCTACCCTGCGGTGGACTAAGTGGCAGCCGGAGCCTGATAGCACTGCTTGTCCTTTAAGAAAAAAAAAGCATTGGCATAGCCAATAGGTCTCGCCTTTGGGACCTTATAAGTGTTTAGTTATGCAGCACAATATCCTTGGTACAACAAGATCAACTGTTGCATGGCTAAGCACTTATAAGGTCCCAAAAGCGAGACCTATTGGCTATGCCAATGCTTGTTTCATACTGCTATATGATGCAATGGAAAACTGATACAGAAATCTGGACCTTGTGTTTTGTTTTACTTTTGATGATGCTAAAATAACTCAGTAGGTTAATGTACATGTTAATGAAAGCTCTGCATGACCTACACATCACAAGTTTGAATGCCATCAGCATGAAATGATAACGACTTACTTTGATAACACTGACATCTGTCATGTACCCTGCCATGAAGCAACAACTGTGGCACAAAGCACTGGAGATTAATAATGTTTTAATTTCAAACTAGTTTTTAGAACTGAAATCAGGATAGCAATTTAATGTTGCATAGTATAGCATTTCTGAAATCATTTTTGCTTTCTTTATAAATAAAATATTTTTACGAATCCCAAGATAAAGAAATGGTTAATCTGTTAGTAATTGGTTCGAGAATGTTTGCAGCCCACAAATGTAAAGTTAATAAACGGATAAAAAAGATAACTGCCCCTCAAAACAGACTTCATATTAATACTAAATCTCAGTGTGATTTAAATAACAGCTATTACTGTTATCCAATTTATTTAATGCAACTCGATTTCTCAACCTGAAAAGATATGAGGCTGGGTTAACATTGCCAGGACACAAGCATATACCGCGCAAACCACCACATATGTCAGTGACAAGTGATTAACTCATTGAGCCACGGCAACAGATTAGGAAGAAGAGTGTGTTTTGGACCGAAATGACAGGACTCCCACTTTCTCGTTAAGCCAAATACTGGGCAATTAAAATGAAATAAGCTGCCTTCACTGGATACATTTTTTAAAGACAAGGGGGCATATTATCAAGGGCTTTATCGCCGCTTTAGCAGCACTTTTTGCCGCTAAAGCGGCGATATTTTTATCGCCCTATTAGCAAGCTGTCGCTAACAGGCGTTAGCGACAGCTTTTAGGCGATAGCGATTGGTTTGGGTGCCGCTTTGCATGTCAGCGATATTTATCGCTAATGACATGCAAAGTAGGCGTTCCCAACCCAAAGACCACGAAAACAGCCGCTAACAGGTCTATCGCCTATTAGCAATGAGGGCCCGGACCCGGTTAGCGATGTAAAAAATCGTGCTAACCGGGGTCATCGCTGCTTTTTTTACACCTGCTAATTTCCTGACTTATGCATACTTTACATGGGGGGTGGATTATGCTGATACGACCCTGTGGTCGTATCAGCAAGGTTTCCGCCGTTCCCCATGCAACATCGCTGGTTTTGTAGCGATGTTGGCCCATTTCTCCCACTATCGCTGGAATATTATTCGCCATAGCGCTAATTGTTGCTAATAGAGCGTTAGCGTGGCGAAATATTCCAGCGATAGCCAGCGATAAAAAGTTTCGCGCTAAGCGCGCTCTGCGATATTTATCGCAGTTTGTTACTAATATGGCCCAAGATGCCATAAATGCATGTTAAATGAAACACAGTTTTATAGACTGCTGCATAAACATATAGCTACATAACATTCAAATTCACTCAGTAAAAATGCATTTCCAAAGGTCACAGTAGAAATGTTAAATCTACAACCAATCTCAAATTCACTGAGGAAAAGCGAAACGGAATCCACACAGGGTGACTACATTTTCTAAACCAAAAACCAGGGCGGAACACAGAGATTGAAGAAGGCCTCTTGTTTGGTGGACAACCTTGGAAAAAACACTACAGGCAAGATATAAATCAGAACAGAGTTGGCAGAGTTGTCCACACGCACAATGACACTTGGGTGAGGGGATTTAGTTTAGCTAGATTTTTCTATACGGCTTAAAATGGTAAAATAATTAGGAGCTGGTTTAGAGTTTGGGGAAGAGAGTACACCATCGCAACTGCAACAGGAGTACCATTTCCCAAACCGTCAGTCCACCCATAGGATTTATAGGTGGCCAGGCCTTGAGTATGTTAGCATCAGAGCCTTCTCTCACTCTGTTGCTGACATACCTGGTGTTGGGATCTTCTGACTGCCGATTATGCCTGTGTGGCTGTTCAAGTAATTCTTTTTCTCGCTGTAGGTGTAGAGGAAGAAGACAGGAGAACTGCCAAGATTCAAGTTACTTTTTTCACAGAAGATCCCACCCATCCATTAACCGCTCTCCCTCCAACTGTCACTTTTCTCTCCCCAGAGCCCGAGAGCCACATTCCATCACCTGGGCAACCTACAGCCAGTGACATCATATTGCCCATACTCACAGCTGTGCTAAACAGAGCACAGCTGTGATTACCACAATACTCTTCGGACGGCCTGATGGAATATGGGCCATCATAGTTTTGCCTATCCGACTGCCTGCCCAATTAGAGTGGGGTTAGGTAGACAGTTTTCACTCTCCCTTAACCTTGTGCAAAAACATGATGGTGAAGTACACTAAAAACGGTTAAATGAACTCCACACCATGGGAGAAATGTAATCAATAAAATACTCACAATGGACACAGCAATTGCAAAGCTATGGCTGTGTGATATTTTAATGAAGCTACTATGTGAGGTGGTCTGGTAAAAAGACACCTTGGTAGGGAACTGTGAAAACGTGTTTTCCTATATCCTCTTATGCCATCTCCTTCCTGTATTGCTTCTTACCTTCTTTCATACCTTCACATCATTCTATTCAGTCTTTTGAGCTCTCATATTTTTCTTCCCTCCAACTCCCTGCCCCTCTTCTCTTACCTCGCTTTTCTAACAATCTATTGTTCCTTTGCAATATTTCTCACATCATATGCATTCATTTCTTCTATTCGTGCACCAATGACACTGCATCCATCATTTATGTATGAGGACCCCTAATATAACTCAATGTCAATTATGCATGCCTCTCCTGTGCTGTGTGTGCTCTGCCTCATGACGAGGCATCTTCTGTAACTCTCTTCCCAATGACTAGGAATAGTACTTGAATTGAAACAAGGGTGGTGCAGGCCCTGACTGTTCCACAGTATTTTTTTATTTTCTTTTTTGCAGGAAAATGCCTGACATCCTTGCTGTGGTCTTCCCCAAAACTGTTTGCCATCTCCCCTCCTGTTGTCTGGATTTTGTTTTACTTGGCATTAAGGCTCTGTGTACTTTGCCCCTACTAACCAGTGCTAAAGTGTTTATTCTCTTCTTTATACATGGTAAAATTGGCTTACACACAATTTAATTTACTTATAAGCAGGTCCACTGGAATTATGTGGCAGGAAAGGGCCAAATTATGCAGCAGGGATGAGTAAATTTTGTGGCAATAAAAGGCACATTAAGCAGCATAATGCAGCACATTTTGTAATAGTAGCACTTCATTATTTCGCCATTTTTAAACTTGGTAACACTCTCTGGGCATTGGTTGCACCTCATTAATTTTTGCAAAAAAAGATCCTAGTACCCTGATTTACTTTACCACTAGAAAAATAACACTGTGAACTAGTCCAATTGACTGTTGGGATGTCCACTCTTGGCCCATACACCAAAAGGAGAAAATAAATTAAGATTTGGCTGGTATATAGTGGACACAGTCTTTTCTGGACCAATGTGTGTTGGATAGATGTGAAGTAGAATGGAAGGTGTGTGAGATGGGAATGTGATACAGGCGAGCGTATGTGGGGTTATGTCTTTGTTTTTAGTATTGCCAAGGTGTCTTTTTTAAACTAATGAATGTTCTTTTCTTTTGTAATAAGAAGACAAATCATGTGTTAATTTAAATATTGCTAAAAAGTTATGAAATAATACTTTTGTAACAAAATGTAAGAACCAGAAACTCATGAGAATAATATTATAAGATTATTCTGAACTAGTTCACAGTGTGATTTTTCTATTGGTAAAAGTAAATCAGGGTAGTAGAACCTTTTTTTTACAAGTTCAGTGTTGTTCTTACTCCTTGGTTCTAAACCATGACAATTCAAGTTGTACTTGTTAAGGGGAGTCCCTATTTTCATGTTGTGCTGCACCTCATTAGTACCTGTTTAACATCCAAATATAGCAATAATATACAGAAAGGTGACCAGTCCAGCTTTACAAAGGGCCTTTCCACTGCGCAGCAACATGTGTTGTCACATTTTTAGTAACTTTTGAACCGTTTGAGCTAGAAACAAATTATTTTTGTAAAATGCAAATGCAGCAAATCTATAACTATGCAAAAGTCGATGTGGCTGAACAATCGCATAATTCCAATGGCTCTGCTTATAAGTCTCTAGTAAAGTGGTACTACATATACCCAGGGCCTGTAAGTAAAATGATACTAGGGGGCATCCCACTAAAGTAGCATTTTAAAACATATCTCAGGTGTACCAGTATTTAAAAGGTAGGACATGTGTTTTTAAGTTGTACATGTCCCGGTAGTGAAAAACTCCCAAATTCATTTTTCACTATAGTGAGGCCTACCTTTCCCATAGGATAACATTAAGTTTACTTTATTACATTAATAAGTGCTAGCTTTTGATTGTGAACAGGTAGAAATGTCATGTTTGGTCTCAAAAGAATTGCAGTTAGTTTAAAATCTTCTTTAATTCTGAAAATGTCACTTTTAGAAAGTTGCCATTTTCTTGTTCTAAACATTTGGTTCCTACAATCTGTGTTCTGGTTCAAATGACTGTGAATAGTTGGCAGTTGACCTTTGTGCATTCCTCCTAGACAGTGAGACGAAAGGGGACTAGGTGTTGTCAGGATGGAGGGGAGGACCTGTTCCCTGCCTCAATGACATTTCCTAGGGCAGCCTCCAGCGCACTCACAAAGGGACTTGACACCAGCCTTTTGTCACCCTAGACTACTTGGCGTCTGGGCAGGGGAAAGAAGGAATTTTCAAAAACCAGATGTGGGGGTAGCCTAGATGTTTCACCCATTTTAAAGGCTTGCACCAGGTGTAAATATTGGCCCCTCAGAACAACTCTTCAGTACACTCCTGAAGCTACAGAGGATCACCAGAAGGATTGTCTTATACTTCGTAGGACTGCCCTGCTGTTTGAGGTCTGTTTTGTGATTCACACAACTGCCTTTCAGCTATCAGAGCACTGCCCCTGCTGCTTGAGGCCTGGCCTGCGTTGCTGCTTGATTCCAGGAGTACTAGAGTGACTACAATGACCTCCTCTGGGGGCTACATCAACAATACAAGCTCCAGAGTCCCTGAACCCTGCACCTGGCCTCAGACTGGAGTGACTCCTGACCCGCTAAGTGGTGCTGAACCAGTCCTGACCTCTTGGAAAGGGTGCTAAATGTACTCCTCCAAAGTAAACCTGAAACTTGAGACTTAGAAAAATGTTAATTGAAAGGTGTACCGGGAACTGACAGTAGGCCAAGACCCACCTGCTTGCCGATCCCCAGGGGTGCATCGTCTATCGGCCGGACTTCGCTGCAGCTTCCGTAACATTTTTCTCTGCAAAAGCAAATAATGTTCAGCTGGACCTCAAGCAATGCTATCCAGCCTTGTGGAGCCCTCATCAGCTACAGCCTGCATCTTTTCCAGCTGGAGATTTTCGACTTCCAAAAAAGTGACAAAGTCCGAACGCAGAAATGACGCATCCTCCTTGAACATCGCTGGCTGCCTTTCCCCACTTTACCTTCTCAGGAACTTTTCCTCAAAATCTCTTATAAGTCTGACAGTAAGCCCAGACCAGACCCAATCCACCTCATGCAGCCAAACCAGGCTCCTTCACAGTTGGCCTTACTTTTGACTTTGCTCCTGTCTTGCACTACCAGATATTCATGGATGGCGGTTTGCTTTTTTAGGTGCTATTTTTCACTTAAAACTTTAAAATGTCATAACTCTGGTTCTACTGATTGGATTTAATTTGTATTGTTGTCATTTAATTTACTCAAATGTGCTCTGTTTTTCTAAATTGGTGTTGGATTTTTCTTGCGTTGTGTTTTCACTTTATTACTGTTTGTGTGCTGCATAAATACTCAACACAGTTCCCTAAATTAAGCCTGACTGCTTTTGTGATAAGCTACAAGAGGGTTGAGTACAGGTTAATTTAGTGACTTTTTTTGGTTTACCCTGACAGGCATTGTGGTTTTTGCTTGAGAAGGGATTTCACCCCTCAATCAGAAACCACATTTCCTGCACCTATACCTCTGAATGAAAGTACCACACTCCACCTCATCAATAATAGTTTCAATCAACCAGGGCCCAATGATTACTCGCTGATTAATATAGGAATGACACTTGGAAAAATCGAGGGCTGGAGGAAAATGGCCTTTTGCCCCTGATTGTAAAGATTGTATTAGCTCTTTAAACTGTCTATATACATACCTAAATGGGTGACATGACATGTTTGTGTGGAAAAGGACAAATACATTGACCGCTACCCTACACTACACTACACTACACTACACTACTATTGATCCACAGAAGATTTTCAAGACTTGGTACAGAGGCTAATTATACAGTGTAGCATGGAGTATTATAACAGGTTAACATAAGCAATATAACTACAGTTCCTCAGTTAATGACTGTCTTGTCCATGGTTGGTCACATATAAACTTATTAAAAATTATTTTAAAACTTGTTTTCAGCATAATCCACAATCACAATATTTTCCAGTGAATTGCAAAAGTGCATTTTCTTCATGGCTTGTATTACATAAAGTGCCCCAGGGGTGCAAAGGGTATGTGTGTAGACTTACTACAACCCCAGGGCACTTTGTATAACAGAAAGGGCCACAGATGTTTGTGCTTCCCCTTCTGTACATCAGGCCATGGCGTACATATAGCGCTGATGCGATTCTAAGGGGACATTCACAGCGCCATGCTAGAGAGAAGCAGTTTGCCGCTGCAAACATGCTGCATTATGGACGCAGGCTTATATTCAAAGAGAATGACAGGAGGAGCATTGACTGTGTACCACAAAGAGGTTGTGCACAGTCAGTGCACCCACCGAGGGAAGCCCCTGTAAGGGAGCAAAGGGGTCTCATGGACCACCCAGATACCCCTTTGCAGGATTTCTCTACCCCTAATAAAAGCAGGCCAGGTGCAGCCTGCACAGTCAAAGGCAGACCGTCTGATTCAAACAGTCGGGTCGCCTTCCACTAATGTGCTGCCCCAAGGGCAGGCATCAGTGCATGGCTGCCATGGGGCAAATGCATTATCTGTAATAGGGTGCACTGTCCATGTTTGTGTTAGGCATGCCATAACGGAGTTAAAGGTGCACCATGGCACCAACAGGGACAGTGTGCCCTATATATAATATGGTCCCTAGTGTGCACCAAAATATCCAGATTAATTTTAAGTTTAAGTTGTCTTGCAAAGTTTTTGCTGAGTGGCCAGATGTTCATAAAATTTCTGACCCCATGGCCCTCATCCCATACAATCTAGGGTGATAAAAATGTACCATCCATCTCCCATAAGAAAATATATCCCTTCAGTGCTGGAGTGGGAATCAGTTTAAATAAACTCGGTTTACCATCACACACACATAGGGTGGATCCCCCCTGTGCTACAGCCCAACAGGTCAATGGACCTTGACCATTGTACTTGAGAAGATCAGGAGCAAATATTCACATAAATGGTAATCACAATTTCAATCCAGAGTTTAGTCAATAGTGAGAATTATTTAGAGTTTTAAGGGTTTTATTTTCAAAGTTTAGTAGATCATCTTTATTCAAAATCATACGTTTTTATTCATATTAGTCAAAATAATCAATCTCTAACAGAATTAATAAAAGTAAATGGCCATTTCAATTTAATAATAAAATGCATTAGGTGTGTTTCACAAAGGAAGAAATCCCAATTCTAAGTATGGGGCGAAAGGTGTCAGTTGGAACCCATAAAGAGTTCAAATTCGAAAGAGAATGATGAGAAATTATATTCAAAGTCAATAATCGATCAAAGCCGAACTTCCAATGAGAGGTTCACGAAACTCAGAAGAGTTTCAAAACAATAAGGAATAAGACAAGGGAAAATGTGCAGTAGCAGTAGCAACCGCAATCAGGAATATGGTCTGGGCAAAGGTAAAAAGGAATAAGGGAAAAACGGTTTTGAAATGGAGTTAAATGGTGAATAGCATCGAATGGCATTAACCTACTCTAGGAACACGTACTATTATAAATGGTGAAAAACATTATGTTGCAGTTAGTGTTGCATCTTCTCCTCCTTTTGTCCAATCGTCTTTCACTCCTCTTCTTCTCATGTGGGTACAATAGTTTACAGACAGTAATCTTCGAGTGTGCATCTTTGTTAGTTTAGTCTAAACTACACATGAGGCTTTTACATTTAAAACGTGCTTTCTCAGGAATGGGACTGCGTCTCTAACCTACTAATAAAACAAAATGTATGTTAGCTAACAATGGGCTATGTAGAAATCGAAACATCTGCAGTAAGAGAGAAAATTATTTACTGAAACATCATCCGTTGGAAATAAAGCAATATGTTAAAAGAGGTCAAGTTCAATTTATGGGCTGCATTCTATGTGTGGTTATTTTTCATAATTCTACTAAATGATACATTTTAAACAAGCAGTTCAAACTTTTCTTTGTATAAGTGGAAACATTTTGCATACTTTTGTGAAACATTTATTTAAAAAATAAACATGATTATGGAAATGTCAAGGACTGAACATTTGTTGCTGTTTCAGCACATTTTAGTCAAGCTATTTGCTAAGCAATGCTGCTTTTACCATTTTTGAGGCCTAGTATGAGTAAGTGCAGCTTGTTAATTTAAGTTTGTATGCTAATATTGCACATATATTTCATCTATATTATTTTGTGTTTTGCTAAAAACACCTCTTCATCAGTATCTTGTGTTCTGATTATCCCTCGCCCCACATTCAAATGGAGCTATGTCAGGCTCATATAGATTACAGTGGCTATAGATCTATGTTGAAAAGAACTGTGTGCATTGGTAATGATAAAATTCTGTGTAGTCTTGGATAAGATGATATAGAATATGGCTCGCTTTGGTATGAGTAGAAGATACTCAGGTTCTTCTTCTGTTGGTCTTCTAACGTGTCCCTCCTCTCTTGCATTCCTGAACATTATTTAGTATGAGTGACATTTGAAATAAGTGTGACTAGGAAGAGACTTTCAATGGCTTTTACCGACTACTTTGCATAGAATCTATATAGACTCCATCCCCGGCGGTTGAGTTCAAGGACAAATAATATCATTTTTGCCTGCTCCCTTAAGCATGATGTTAGATTCCTATAGATCGCAAGGCCCGAGTTCTCTTTACTAATGCCAAACAAGAAATCCTTAGAGATCTTTCTGCAGGAAATTATGGCCATAATGTTTCTTTTGTAACCTTCTCCTGCACCCATGAATTTCCATGTGTTACTCTTCCCTCCATTCCCTGTATGTGTGTACAGATGTAGTCACTGTCACACTCTACTGTCTGCACTGCCAGTGCATCTCAACTTCTGTATGGACTGCTTCTGGGCCCAAGCCTCTTCCTGAATATCCAGACTTAGCATGTCTGTGGGAGGACAGATCAACGTTTTCCAGCTCTAATTCTTCTTCTGAATTCAGTCCGCTCTTCTATCTCGTTTTTCTATCAAGACCTGCAGTAGTGAAAAATCTCCTCAGGATCAGTATGACAAACAGATTGGGTCCACCTCTCGATAGCCCTAATTCTGCATACCATAAAGGTACAGAAGATTAAGGCGAACAAGTGAGGGAAAAGGGAGTGGGAAAAGGATCAGCGAGGAAGGAGACCTGCAAGAAAGCAAAGACAATTATTGTCTCAATTGCCCTGCTTATCTGAGAGGCTGTATCTAACATCAACAGTGTGATATTGCCTAACACTACACAGTCAAACTCATTAGTACAATCGTACACCTTCTGTGCAGCGTCTCTTAAACATTCAACCTTTAATGGATACATGGAGATAGGGTAGTATTACTAAAAAGACAAAAAGTAAATATACATCATTCACCATGAGGGCTCTTCCAACACCACAATACTTTTGTCATATATACCAGGACTTTGACACATACCAGAAAATCAAAAGCTGCATATCATAAACCATAGCGCCAGCATAAGTACTCAGTCAAACCTCCAAACCTTTGGGTTCATAAATCACCAGTTTCCTTCCTTGAACAGTTTTGACTGATAACTGACCACTACTTTCATTTAACAAGTAAATGCTTTTCCCTTTTCGTTCAGGAAAGAAATAATATTCCCAATATTCAGAGTCATAGAAGAAACAAACAAATTCTCACAGGAGAAATGACTTCTTTGCTCCTGGATACAAAGGGTTAACTCCTTCCAATGTCTCGTAGCAAAGATAGAGCCATAAACATGAATTTGAGCTTTCCTCAGAATGTTCAATTAGTAGAAAGCAAAAAAAATAACTGACTTAAAAAATAAGTAATTCAAACAATGTCACAATTGAAACGTGCCATTATTGTTATTGAAGCTGAGGGCGGCCCACTTGTAATGTCTTTGAAAACATTAGTTATAAAATAAACATACAGACAACAGCATTGTCGGTATAGGTCTTTGAATCCAGACAAAAGAAACATCCACTACAGCCTGAGTACTCCTCGCGCTGCAGTTTGCTCACCCCTTCCCCGTCCAAACACACGGAGCTCCGTGTAAGGAGAAAGGCAGCCAAAAACTCTCCCCATCCAGGGAAAAACTCATCAATGCTTTCCGCAGTTGGAAGAATAGTCTATACTCCATAACCAACACACGGAGTATTAGTCATCTCGCACCGAAAAACAGCTTTGTGCTATCAAAGCCCCCTTCCAGCACGCCTTGCTGCATGACTCAAAACATCAAGGACATTTGGTAATTACTGTACATCTAGTTTTCATTGGGTCCCAGAAGACCCCTAGGCATTCCGATTCCTGACATTTCCTGTCTAGAGTGGTCACCCACTGCTTGCAAGAGACCCATATTGCCTGTGGTGATAGTGCTTTGCAGAACTTCTTGGGGTAGAATGTAGTTTGCCACACAACACAGGATACCAGGACTAAAGGGGTGGCCATATTAGTTAAAGGAAATATGCTCAGGACAAAGCACTCTATTGCTGGACTCCTCCCATCCCTAATTACCCCATCTGATACAATCTTGGACCCAACTCTTTGATAAAAACAAATGTTCATAGTGACCTTGCCACCAATGTATGATGTCTTCTCAGGAAGAAGGAAAGGTGAAAAGGCAATGAGAATTGGACCTTTCGATGTTAAGGTTCCTGCACAACTTTTATAAACATCTGAGGAATGCTTTTCTTGGCTTGAATAAAAGGGCTTGTAAACAGAGTTTTATATTAAGCTACTCTGAAAGCTGAAAAGCTTTAGAGTTGGGCATCCAGATGGGATATAGCTACAAATGTTACTATTGCTAGTAATGTAGTTAGCAATAGCTTATAATCGTTCATCTTCAGCCTCTCTACTCATGTTCTGCCCTGCAGCTAAAGCAGAAGAGCTTCTGCATCTTTGGTAAAAAAAAAAGAGGGAGCTAATTGGAGATATGTGGTGAAAAGTGACTTGGTAAGAGGTCCGAGAGTGGCTATTTATGGACTAAAGCAGACAGAGCAAGTGAGACAGCAATTATTAATGGCTAATTAATGGCAATATGTGTCCTGCTCCACCTTCAGCTCCTGTTATGACAGCCCTGACTCTAGCTCTGACACTCACTAAATTAAAGCCACCTGGGACCCTTAGTCCCAAATTCGGCAGTCACTGACTTGCAACAAGCACAAAAAAAATAAAAAAATAAAGAAGAGCACAGAATTTCAGCCTTTCCGTCCCTGGATAGGGTCTTACAGTCATACAAAGGTTTCAACCTGTAGGAGCTGTCCAATAAATTGCAACAAAATGGCCTGTCTTCTGAGCTGGTTGAACCGTCCTTCTGTAGCACCCCTCTGCACAATTTTATAAATTTCAACACTCTGCAGTCATCAAAAAGTGTAAAGCAGCCTCAGCGCTAGTGTCATAATGGGAATAATGCAACTACATTTGCCCACAACAAGGAAACTCACAGCAAACAGCACCACTGACTGATGTGCACTTGCCTGCCACAAACACACACTCATAGGCACTGCCACTGCCTTCTGTCACAACCCTTACAAATACAGAATTCTTCTGTAATAGAATAGTATTTGCCTTTTGTTAGAAATGGAGGTCTCTACTTGGCAGAGGTATGCACCTTGTCCAAGTAGGGACCCTTCCTTCCAGTCAGAGTAAGGGGATTCTTTTAAAATAACCCCTGCTCACCCCCTTGGTAGCTTGGCACAAGCAGTCAGGCTTATCTCAGAGGCAATGTGTAAAGCATTGCACATAACACACAGTAATACAGTGAAAACACTACAAAAGTGACACCACACCAGTTTTTTTTTAAAAAATAGCCAATATTTATCTGTGTAAAACAAGACCGGGATTATAAAACTCCAACATACAATACTCAAGATATGAATTTCGCAAGAATAAACCAAAAAAAAGTTCCTTGAAGTCGATAGCTCCGTCCGGGGTTATCACAGCGTTGTGAACAAACAAATCCAACAGTTTAGGCTGACCTCGACATCACCAGCCAGCTATGGTTTCGGGAAGACCAGCAAACAGTACCTAGGAAATGTAGGGTGTCATGGACCTTGCGATGAGCTCCTAAGAAGCGGCTTCATCAGCTTCAGTTTCAGAAGTCGGTGCAGGAGTCATTGGGCCCTTGAAGTCGCACAAGTCGCAGATCAAACTCCGTGAGGTTGAAGTCAGGAGTGCTGGCATCGGTGCTGCGTGGGAAGTGGAGCAGTGCAGTGTGCGGGGCCCTCAGGTCGCAATGCAGGCCGTGGCTTGGGGACACTGTCATCAGCAGACGATCTGGAGTCAATGGCGCTGGTGTCGGTAGGCCAAGGCTGAGGTGTGGATGAAGCGTGTGTCGAGTAACTTACGAGCGGTGTCCTCAGGCCATGGAGCAGGCAGCGGCATCAGCCGGTGTGTAGTGGTGTCGTCGGGGATACCAGAGCGCCGATGTGAAGCGAGGTGGTGCAAAGTGCGGTGCCCTCAGGTCACAGTGCAAGCAACGGCTCGGTGGCAGCGTCGGTCTGCGGCGTCGATGAGACGAGGGTTGCGGTGCGAAGAGGGGCATGCTCTCTATGGTGCCAACAGGTCACGCAGCCGGCAGCGGCACTATTGACGGCGTCAAGTTGCTTTTCCCTCTGTGGCAGCTGAAACACACAGTTCCAGAAGTGGGTACCCAAAGGATGGTGAAGTCTTTGGTGTTCCTAAGACTTCCAATAGGAGGCAAGCTCTACTTCAAGCCCTAGGAGAAACTTTGGAAAATAAGTTGCAAAAAGTTCAGTCCAGTCCTTTTACTGCCCAAGACAGAAGCAGCCACTGCAGAACAACACAGCAAAGTAGTAGTTCCTCCTCACAGCTTCTCCAGCTCTTCTCCTTGGCAGGTTCCTTAGTCCGAATGAGTACTAAAGTTCTGGGGTCAGGGCCCGATATTTATACTACTTTTCCCTCTGAAGTTTCAGGCAGAAAGTCTCTGAGTTCAGCAAAAACCAGTTCTGTCCTCCCTGGTCCAGCTTCACTACTGGAGGTGTAGACAGCATTGTGCAGAGCAAACACAGTCAATTCAAGTGCTAGTGAAAACTCCTCCCACTACTCTAAATGCAGAAAGGTCTATTCAGCCTGGCTAGGAGTCATCCAGGAAAGGCAGGACACACCCCAACTCCCCTAGTGACTGTCTAGTGTGAATGCATATCCCCTGCCCCTGTAACTCCAAAACCAGATGGTGAAAACACAAACAGGCAGAGGTACACAGGATGGTTAAGTAAGAAATTGCCCACTTTCTAAAAGTGGCATTTTCAAACACACAATTTAAAAAACACCTTTACTAAAAGGTTTGTTATTAAATTCTGAGAAATTCAGGGAGCCTAAACTAAATTTCTGCATATTATCCCAATTGAAAGTCACACATGTAAAATGTTACAGTGCTGCTCCAATGATAGCCTATGGGTCAGACAGCCTTTCAACAGTGCAAAACGAAATACACAGTATTTCACTATCAGGAAATGTACAAAGACACCAGTACATGTCCTACCGTTCACATGCACTGCACCCTGCCCATGGGGGTACCTTGGGCCTACCTGAGGGGTGCCTTACATGTACGAAAAGGGAAGGTTAGGGCCTGGCAAGTGGGGGCACTTGCCAGGTCGACCTTGCAGAAAAAATTGTATGCAGACACTGCAGTGACAGGTCTGAGACACCTTTTGAAAGGCTACTTGTGTGGGCGACACAACCAGTGCTGCAAGCCCACCAGTAGCATTTGATTTACAGGCCCTGTACACGCACAGTGCACTGTACTAGGGACTTACTAGAAAATCAAATATCACAATCATGGAAAACCAATCATAACACAATTTACAATAGGATGACTTGCTCTTTAGCACTCCATACCAGTGAAAACGTGTGCAGAAACACTACACAAGCAAAAAGCGAACTCCGGCATATCATCAAAAACAGGAGGTCAGAAGGCAAAAACACAGGGAAAACACGCAAAAAGATGCCAGGTCAAACATCTTTATAATTACAAGTGGCACAAGCAATGAAGTCTGTGTGACAAATTCAACCCAAGATCTTGGAAAATGGAAAGCCTTGTCCTATATGCTGTACGTATTTGCAAGAACAGAGTGGGGAGAAAATAGATGCAAACCCTGCTGAACAGTGATAAATGAAAATACTTCTCAACAAAGCAAATATTTTCATATTTTACTGCACAACACGTGAAAGCCCATATTCTGCAGAAGATATCTTTTTATGGAAGGCAAACTTTTGCATGTTCATGTTTTCTCTGAGAAACACTAATTTATATAATTGCAAAGCAAGCCTAATGTTGTATCTGTGAAAAATACATCCATTAAATCAAGATGAAAGCATATTTCATACTTCATTTAAAAATGTTTTACCAGGAAGTACTCTTTTAAAAAGTCATGCTGAGTTTCCTAGAATCTAAAGACAGGCAGGGAAAGCAAGATGCAATTTATGCACATCTATGTATTGTGTGTCCCTAGTTAATACAAATCAGTACGAGCACATTATGGACAGAATGTAAATAACTAAGAGAATTGACAGCTTTAGAGCCATTATCAGACCTGTCCTAATGTATGGCTTCTAATACAGAGGCAGAGAGTCTTTTCTGCTAACTCAACAGATCTGCACAAACAATTATTAGAAATTGATTTTTAAGAAGAGCATAATGATATATTCTTTTAAATATTAAATGCCTGGTATAACTTAACATTTAGATAATATGCCAAAATGGTGATTTCACAAAATGCATACATACCTTCCCTTAGGCCGCGAAGGTTTATGAAAATGTATATCAGAACGACGGCGTTCAGAAACCTTCTTGTTCTATGATAGAAAGTGCATTAATAAATAAAAGAAAAAATTGAGCAGAATCGTTAGAGTAACAGTTCACACCTGTACGAACAGATTTGTACCGCTCTATTAAAAAACACTATTCGGAGAAACTGAGTGAAACGAAGTGCAGAATCATATAAGCTGACAAATTATGTTTTTAGAAATATATATTTGTTCTCGGATAACTCTTCAAGTAGAATGAAGAATCTTTAACAATGGAAGTATGGACAAAAAAATAATGAAGGCATATATGAACATCAGAAAGAACGTGAAAGAGCGGTAGGTGCGAATCTAGTGGCTTTATAACTCAAGCAGACATCATTAAACAATTGATCATTCTGGAAAGTCTTGGCCATTGCTAGCGATGCAGAACTGGTAGAGAAAACTTCTTTTCTCCTCACTGGATTGCCCCTTTAAAGGCCAAGAAAACCACCTTCGGTTAGTCGTTCTAAACAGTGTTCTGAACTGAAATCGGTCACGCGGTATAATTAGCGTATTGAATCTGTCTCTTATCGGTGATTTTTTAGGTCGAGAATTCGAGACCTCTTGTATATACTTTAGTATATACTTATTATATACATATATGTGTATGTACTTTGTGGGCTCTGGAGATCAGCCCTAGGACTTGTCTGCTTCCTCTTAGGGACTTTTTTTCTGTTCAACTGCCTCTATTTACCTGTCTTGATAGAAAACGACCAGCAGAGGTCAGTAAAATACCAGAATTGCTTTCTGCTGAGGGACTTTCTTTTTTAATTTTTCTGGCAACTGCCTCTATTTAACTTTCTTGATAGAAAACGAGCAGCAGAGGTCAGTAAAATTCCAGAATCACTTTAGCATTCTCTAGATTCCAGTCCATAGAAATTGTCTTCCACAAGCACCCGTAGACAATATTTTTTTCAAATCTTGTATTTTCAGTGATATGACCACCGAAGGCCCTGATTTTATATTAAAAACAGAGCTTCGGACTATACCATTTCCAGCTGAAAGGCAATATTTCTCTCCATGTGTTCCCATACCTGGTGTGTCACGCAGTTTGGTGCTTACTTTCACTCCTTGTTAAAGAACAGTAAATGTTTCAGCACCCAGGCTAATGTGCTGCATAGCTAAATACATATAAGGTCCCAAAGGCGAGACCGATTGCATTGCAAATGCTTGTTTATGTGAGGTTTCAATTAAAGTGAAAAGTCAACGAAGATGTTATTTAAGGAGAGCAGGAGCGTATGACAAAACTTGCTAATTTATGAGGTTTGGCTAATTACTTTTTTCATGCAATGAAATATTTTGTTGTTTTGTATTTGTCTATTTTTATGTGCTATAATTGTATCATATTGTTAGTGAGGTTTATTGTTAACCAGAAAAAAACGAATTATAAAACGATTAAAAAAAGAATGGCCATTTGCTTTTTTCAATGACAATAAGATGGAGCAGTGAGTATGATATTTTAATTTTGTCGAAAAAGATGGCATGACGTGAGCAATTACTACTTTTCTACAATTTCCCTAATCCAATGAATTTCCTGTGGAAATGAAGAAGCTTAATTTTGAGACAGATACCAACCCTGAATTTAGAGGTGTAGCAAAAATGGCATTCTAATTTCTGCTTGAGACTGTGAGTCCTCCATGTAGTAAATTCAGTGGCCCAAATCTTGTAAGAAAAGTCAACATCTAGTGATGGCCCATGTGTTCTTGTGATGTAGGTCGCCATCTGCTCTGGTGCTTACCAGGTGTGCAGATTCAAATCTGATTCTTGGTGCGCCTATGACATGATGCTTGATGCCACCAGTAATAGTTGTCCAGTTTTTGCTTCTGTGGAGTGAGAACAGACAATGGGTGCATGACTGGGTGTGCTCCCTTACAGTGAGAGAATCACTTGTGCTGGTTAAACTTCTGGGCTAAAGTGAAGGAAGCAGCATTGTTTGTGGCTGCACATGAAGAAAGGTAAAGTAATGTTGCTGTACTGGGCAATTTCGGACATCAGTAAGCTGAAAGCAGCAACCATCTTTATCTAAAGTTGAGCACACAGAAGGTTTCTAGATTCACTCTTGCATCGGCCGTAGAAAAAGCAATACTGGTGGAGAGCATTTACTTTGATTGTGGAACCATGGTGGGAAGCAGGCCTTCTTTGACTGAACAAATACACAGATAACAAAATACAAAGCACTGTATATCGTGAAACAAAATAGCATACCAGTGATTCCAGTTAAAAACACTTACATAAAACAATCCACTTAAAACATTACAAAATAACACAACCACACACA
The DNA here is from genome assembly GCA_963921515.1 of Calotriton arnoldi. NCBI lineage: Eukaryota > Metazoa > Chordata > Amphibia > Caudata > Salamandridae > Calotriton > Calotriton arnoldi. Next base: position 1,330,468 of record CAWUFW010002995.1, on the reverse strand, counting down.
TTACACTGCCTATTTGCACTGGCTCGAAAATGTGGTGGTGGTGGTATATACAGAGGAACACACTGTGAAAACAATGTCTAGACTTACACAACAGAGGTAGACATAAACACACATACACCCACATACCTTTGTAAGGCTTTCCATGCAGGACAACAATGCAATTTTATTTGAAGGCAGCTGCAGTCCACATGGGATAATCATAACATTAATTGAGCACAACACTTACACTTCGTTACTTCAAAAAATACACCATCAAAAGGCATAAAAAACATGGTAACAGTGACAACCAACATCAAAATGAGCCCTGAGGATACACAAGGCCACAAGAAACACTCTCCACCGGCACTAACATGGGTGTCAAGACTATACACAAAGCAGTCAATCACCATACCCATAACCAAGGCACAAACGCACGGCCAATCCACACATACATTCGAGCTGATATCATGCTAATAACCCTATAATCAATCATAGGAAGTCCCATTCAAATCATATTATATCCACATTCAAGTGGACATCATGCAAATACCATTATAACCAGTCATATGAAAACAACCAAAGTATGTACAGCTGCAATACCTTCGCAAACTCTGTGGTGGCACACAAATCAATCTCCCAAAAACTTCCATAGAACTTAAAGTCAACAAGAGAAAGCCATTGCCAGGCTACAGGACCAGTCAGCCAGAATGTAAATCAACCTCCTGAAAATAATTAAAGTTTCTTCACTACCCATAGGGTCTACAGATGAAACAACCTAGAATACTTGCAGGTTACACACTACAGCAAGTTAGAAACCTATATTCTAAGTCCACCCACCTGATGCAATAACATTTGTTCATGAAGACGAAACACTGAGGCAGACCACTGGGATTACAAGGTCCTAGACTGTGGAAATGACTTCACTCTTCCCTGGACATGAGCTGAACTGTAGTTTTTCTGGAAGCTCCTGAAAAGAGAACTATTTAGACTTGCTTTCTAATTGCCCCCTTCTCGCGTCAGAGCTGCAATCGAAGAATTGAAAATACCCTCACATCTGATTGAACTAGTGATGGCCGGTAATTTTAGGAGGGAGGGGGGCGGACGGGACACAGACGCACACATACACACTCAAAGCCATGCATGCACACGTGCGCACACACAAACACATCCATTCACAACACTCATTACCAAACATTCATGCATACAAGTACGCACACACCAAACATTAATTAAAAGAAAAACACACACTTACCTGCAGCCCTGCCTTGGAGGTCCCAGGATGCTTGAGACTGCTGCCTCCCATCATTGGCTGGGGAAGGCAGAAGTCCACATGTCATCACAGAGTGAGATGGGGTCAGTGAGACTGCTGACCCCACCCCACTTTGTGATGAAGTGTCACTGATTAACACTCAACCCTGGGCGCTTCAGGGCTTAGAACTGAAGCGCCCAGGTGCGAGGCAATCAGTGAAGCTACCCCTCATCACTGAGGGGAGGGCCTCTAGGACCTTTGCTGAGCTGAGAAGGTCAATCCCACAGGAGCTGTGACTTCCTCAGCCCAGCAAAGTTCAGCTCAGGCAGCCGGGAGTCTGCACATTTAGCGCATGTCTGGCTCCTGGCTGCCTGACCTGAAAATGAGCAGTGACTGTCAGGCTGATCTTTTTTCAGCCTGACAGACACTGTTAGTGAGGGGCAAAAGGTGGGGGGGCATGGCCCCTCAGCCACAATGGACCGGCTACAGCTGGATTGAACACTAACTTACCCTCAACCTTTCATCAAACTGTACATTTGTTACAGTTGCAAGCACTATGGAGTAAACATGTGATATTCATCAGCCTATAAAACTTGTAAATAATTAAGAAATGTAACAAAAATGTGCAAATGTAGCTGATTCCTTAAACTGCCTATTATGACCTATTAGAGCAGTCTCTGAAACTTTCCCTCTTGAAAGGGGAGCAAACTCCATCACGATTTCCGACAACATCAGGGGTACAAGACTCATGTTCATGATGCATATCAGGAACACCATATTCTGCATTTCCTATAAATGCATTATCTGAACTCAGAGACGGGCAGGACAAAATTCTGCCTTTTATTGGTAGAAGTCTAGCTTCTGCCATCTTCTATATCAGGCCCTAAATTCTGAGTCTGCATACAATGGTTTAGGCACTGTTGGAAATGGCCCTTTCTGGAGGGTCCCCCCAAACGTTTTGTCTTCCTCTTCCTTTTTTTATGCTGAATTCATTTTGTTGGCTTTAGGATTCTGAGTACTTTACTACTGCTAATGAGTTGAAGTTGAATTATAAATTGTAAGTCTGATAATGCCATTTATAGAAAGTTGGCATTATCTTACCACTCTGTGCCTCTGCCTGTCTCTGAATGCACATCTGGGTTGGGTGACAGTTGGACTTTGTGCATACCCTCTAGACAGTCACACAAAGGGAGATGGGGTGTGACATGTGCACGCTGATGGCCCATCACCAGGCTGATGGGCCTACCTTAGGTAGATTGGGAGGGAGGAGCTGACACTTGCACCTGACTAGGGCTGTGCCTTTTCTCACACAAAGACCTGCATACCCCATTCTCTGCCTCTGCCTGTCACTGAATACACGTCTGGGTTGAGTGACAGCTGGGCTTTGTGCACTCCCTCTAGACAGTCACACAAAGAGAGCTGGGGCTTTGGCAGGGAACTCAGGGACCTTGTGATCTTCAAAGGCCTCTTTGAAGTCTCCCCTACTTCTAAGGCACATTTTGGTATAACTACTGGAACCCTAACACCACCAAATCAGAATTATGCTGGAACCAAGGACAGACTGCCAAGAAGAAGAGCTGCTGTGCTGTAGGAGGGACTGCCGCTTTGCTGCCTGCCCTGCTGTGTTGGCCTGCTGCCTCTTGCCTGAAAGTGAGAAGGACTGGACCTGTTCTCTACATCCTTAAACCCAAGTTTCTCCAAGGACTTGCGGGCTTGCCTCCTGTTTTCTGAAGTCTCAGGGTCATAAAAGACTTCTTGCAATTCTGCTGGTGCTGCTGGACTCTCCGAGTCGTAGCCTTGCCTGGGGTGCCCCCTCCAGTCCTGTGCCTCAGAAGTGGGTTCTGCAGCTGTTTGCTGCAAAAATCAACACAGTGACTCCTTTGCGCCAATCGGAACTGATGCAGTGCCCTCTGATGCCGACGCAGTGCCAATTCGACAACGACGCAGGTCTCGACTGCGAAGTTTAATGACGGCGCAGCACTGATCTGCAGACGGCGCTGCAAGGCTTGACTCCGAAGTAGCGCCGACCCTTCTACACTGACTGCAAGGCTCGACTTTGATGCATTGACCCGACTGCGTGAATCGGAAAGACGCAGGGAGTCCTTGGTGCTGATGCTTGCTCCGTACAAGCTTCTTTTTCAGCGGGCCCTGCATGGGTGTTGTAGAGGGCCTGCCTTCCATCACGGTGTGCCTGAACTTTGGATTTACCCTGGTGTAGCGCGACCTCAATTGGATTAAATCTTTAAAAATTCATATCTCGACTTCTACTTATTGAATTTTTGTTGTTTTGCTTGTTTTACTCAGATACATAATCTCTACTTTTCTATACAGGTGTGGAGTTTTTTTGTGGTGTTTTCACTATGCCAAGCTACTAGAGGTTGAGGACAGGTTAATTTAGTTTGTGCATCTGACTTACCCTGACAAGGATTGTTGTCCCTATTTGGACAGGGTGCATACTTTTGCTGACTAGAAGCCCAAATTCTAACACACATATTATCTTTGTTTGTGCCAAGGGTTTGTGCATGTGAGTGTCTCTGAAGATGTATGTTTGTATATGTATATGCGCAGACAAGCAAGTGAGTGGATGTGTTTGTGTGTCAAAATTTCTGGGATAGCACCCAGCACTTCAGAATTGAGTGTTTTGGCAAAACAGTTATTTTAATATTTTATTTTTATTTTTCATGAATGCCTACATGATTGCATTCTATGGGCGAGCAAGTAGGTGAGTTGGCACCTGTGCATTTGTGTGTGTATCAATCCAGAATTGAAAAAAAGTAGGTGCCGCACATTATGAGACTGTTGGAAAAGCTCCTTGTGGGTCACAGAGGTATGGAATGCATTTTGCCCATGAGGATTGCTCGTCTGACTGCAGAAGTGGTGCTTGAAGTAACATGAGCAACCCCACATGATGCGACTAGTCCTAGAATGCCTAGGCACTGCACCTTGGAGAGCACAAAGCTGATCCAATGGTCCAGGGGAGAATGACAGCTATGGGGTCTATAAAAGTGCAGGTGATGGGCTCAAGAGTAATGACTCTCTCTGGTGAACTTGTTCCCCTTCATCGGTAAAAAAGCTTTGAAGATTCTGTAGAGTTTGGTGACTACAATACATTCACCAAAATTGGTGAATGTCCTGTCCACTCTATTTAGGCATACACAGGTGTATTTTTAGAATGCATACAATAGTGTGCACTCTAAATATGGTGAACACGACATCCACCAATTTTTAATAGATGCCACTCTAAATAACCCCTTTTGTCCTTCCACCTGCAAACAAGATTCATATGCCACAGTCTTCTTCCCTGCCTCCATCATATGGAGCATCATGTCTAGGGATTGAGATCTTCCCCACGGTGGGCTGTGGGGGTGTCTTAAGATACCTATGATTTTAGAAAAACTATAGAAATATAGAAAGTACAACTGTGAGCCGTGAACAGGAGATGCCTGATTCCCCTCTGATGAGTCCATGCTATCCTCCTTCGAAAGTCACTGAACCTCTCCAGAAGTGTGTCATGAGCCCTTCCAGACCCACAGAAAACATAATTTTTATGCATTACATCTGGTTTCCAAAATATTTGGCTTTGACATTTTCCCAGCAGGCCGACTAGCAGCAACTGGAAAACTGGGACCACTAGACTCCCAGGGCACCAGAATAGTAGACCAAGAATGGACATTTTAATATCCCATTCTGTCTATTGTGTACAATGCCTACCAAGCAAGGGACCATGCTACCTTCTTATTTATCAACCACAAACTACAGACAATGTGACTTCCAAACAATCTGCCAGCCAATGAAACAAAAACATGGAGACAGGTTTGAACATAGTACAAGGCATGGGTCTGTGGGATGCTCTTGAACCATCCAATATAGCCAATGTGCCTTGCTTTTAAAGAAGCCTTTTGCTTTTTTTTGGTCTTCACAAAAGAAACAGACCACATTCAGGGGCAACCCTCCACCCCAACTCTGGGCAGGTGGGGTGCCCCTAATGCACGCAAGATTACATTCTGGTAAGATAAAAAGTTGGTATTTAAGGACAAAAATATTTTTTCCCTGCAAATAATAGGCTACTTTTTAGGGGAATTATGTTTTGTTTTACCAACATGAAAACATTGTATCTGATAGCAAAATATGTGAATTTTCATAAACTAAACACCTTGATGTTTGGGAAAAATATTGCACTAGTCGTATCTTAAACTCTAATCTCTAAGAATAATTTGACCAATTTGCTATATGAACCTGGAATTTCTTCATAAGATGAGCAACACTACTGCTGAGTTTACAAGGGCTCTCAATGCCTCACGTAACGCCTGAATTGTCCATGTAATCTAATATATATGGGACAAACAACCCAAATGGTGAAACAATGGATCTGCCAACACCGAAGCAGGATAAGATGCCACACATAGGGCACACCATTAGTCAAACATTTTGTTGAACTAGAACATACGGAGGACATGCTGAGATGGTATATGGTGGAAGTGATCAAGATCGACTCCAGGGGAGGGAATCTGCACAAACTCTTAAACCTACAGGAATGCAGATGGGTGGATTACTTTAAAAGCATGACAGATAGACTAAATCATGTCTGTGAACTGAGATAGGTAGCAGCCACTATGAGCAGAGTATAAATATGTTGACTATTCCCTACAGTGCCTGCTCTATAGCCTGATATGCTTAGACATGTAAAAGTTAGGGTTTATATTGGATCTCACGCGAATACTTTTAATTATTTTGAACACAAGTAGCAATGTTTGGACACATGTATGAACACAAGTAACAATGTTTGGACACATGTATGACTGTACAACATGTGCACCAAATGTTGAGTACAAATGCAAAATAATGACATAACGGTGAGCAAATGTTCTTGACTGAAAAATCTATCAATGCGTGAATATATGAAGTTTTATGGGGTCATCTAAGGAAGATTGTTGATGGTAACACACTGCTATTCATCCTTATCTAAGGGACCCGTGGGGTTCTGATAGTATGGCTTATACACATACTTGATTATGAGGACACCAGTAAGCGGCTGAGGCTATAATGGGAGGATATGTACTTAAGGACATAACAAAACAATCGGAGCCTAGCAATTAATGTGACCACTCCTTTAGATATTTATTATGGCATTATTACTAAGATTGTCAAATAAGATATCCATTATCATAAAGATTGGGTTTCAGCATGTTTTTTGATAACTATCACTGCCAACTGCCGCCCCACCATGGTAATATGAGTGCTATGTACAAATACATTAATTATAGGCAAGCAAGCACTGCATTAGGTTGACCAGGAACTTCAAATACCTTCATTGAGATTGTTTTAAAAAAGATGATCTTCATATTATTTGAACATGTTCTAAGATGGCCACCATTGCGACAACCGAGTTTGGTGTTAAACTAAACTATAGAGGAACACCTTTCTGTACTGTGAATCTCCTTAGGGAGGACGTAAGATGGTCGCCGTGGTTGACAGTCTAGACTTTTTGGTGCCAGCAACACTGAAATAAGAACTGGCACACACATGTCTTTTGACTCTAATCAAGAATACGAGGGGATGCGAAGGACTGCGCTCCCCCGCCCCCCTCCAGCCCCAGTTTTTTCCAATTCAATCTTCACAGACGGTGAGATTTATGAAGCCCATCGTCAGATAAGACACGGAGTAATTATTATGCTACCCTCAGCCATCTATGTGGCTTGTCATATCAGAGAAGGCATAACTCCCATGATGGGGTATTGGTACTTTGGCTGTCAAGGGGTGGTGAAGAGACCCCCTAAACTGGTATATGTACACATATTAGTTCTGGGTACCAAACATGTACTGAACAATGGTTTGCCTGATGTATATGATGGGACTCTGCTATATATGCATAAGTGGGATTCCATACCGGGTGCGGATTCTGGGTTATTTTTTGACCTAAGTGACAAATAGCTTTGCATTTCCTTGGTGTATATGTTTAAATATAGATTGTCTTATGGTTTACACTTAAGAGATGAGGAGTGCTATGTCAAGCATTGAGATGTTGGGTTTCATCTAGATACAGCAAACCACTTAGATGACCATAGTAATGTGCATATGTTTATTTATTACAGACCGGAGTACGGTTGAAATTGGATGAGTCCTACATATCGGCATGGTACACGATTGAAAGGTACGTGGCTAATTGAGTTAGCTGTGTTCCCAACACAAGTAATTAGCTCATGAGGTTAATAAATGTTCTTATAAATTCATTTTCTTAAGTGCTTGGCCAGATAGTATTTCTGTCCTGAGGAGCCCACTATATTAAATTTAGGGGTCGAAATGTCGACAATTGTGTGGGGATTATTTACATTATTTTGACATTTGGATCAGTATCCATATCTGGACTGTTATGTTTTAAATCATGAATACCCACGGTGTATATATGTATCATAGTTGAATCACTGCATCTTTGCACCTATGAGCACTGCGTTGTCTGCACCTGATTATTAATATAGCATTTATCATCTTTTGTATAGAACAATAAAATTGTAATATTGTGATGATCAAACATTGATATGTGTTCTTACCTCATTATGTGTTTAAGGGAGACCCAGGGAATTGTTTGTTCTTTATGTCTGTATACCCAGGTTCCGTTGATTGTGTAAACTGGGGTTTGGTCCTGTGTTGTTTCCATGATAAATAATAGGCTATGTGACATTGTATTTAAAGAACTCCTGCTATTACCTATAGCATTGTAGAAATTGTTCTGAAAAATGGACCATCTTAACACCATTTACTGAAAATTGTCTTGGACAAGTGAATCTGAAACACTTTTGTTGGGGGTCAAGCTTAAACAACACTCAATAAAAGTACTGGAAATATTCATGAATGCCCTTTCAGAGCTTATAGCTTTTCAGCCATTTATAGGAGTGTTAAACTTTCCTATATTATTCGGCAGCTTTGAGTTGCCTTATGATACAACAAGCTGCTGGGTAGTAGGCAAGCAGAATGTCTCACTATTATTCTTCATTCAGCCTCCGAAAGCTCACCTTGTATCATCCAGCCTTGTCTGCAAGCCTTGCTGGGACTAGTCTCCAACACATTCTCCAGCCAAGCCTTGTCTGCTGCTGGGTCTAGGTTCACTCCCACAGCCAGGTCTACTGTTGCTATGTCTAGACTGGTAGTAGGTCAGCTCCCCTTGTGTACATTTCTGTGCTAAGGAACTGTACTGGAATGAACAACATCATCCACCATGTAGACTATTTTATTGGGCTCCTGGGATGATTGGCTGGCTTACAATCAGAATTGGTTGTTGGAGGTGGACTGCCATTGAGTCAGGCAACTGTAGAGGTCAGTGTCCAAACTTGTGTGGTGAATATTAGGTAGGACTAAATGTTTAGTGCATTGCTCATGTTTTGTACAGGAGATGGTGCTGGCAGTGTACAGGCATCAAAGATTAGGTGCCATTTATACTTGTTGCATTTCTTTAAGTTGACTTGTTTGCATGCATGCCAATGTATGTCATGTGAATGTAGCATTACATTTTGTCACTTTGTAAAAGCGACACTGTGTCATGTGTTTCCTTATGTAATTGTTTAACACTAATTCATAATACTTTATAGCATGTTCTTGGTTCGGGCTGTGCGAAGTCATTTTGCCACCTTATGGTTCTATGCAGTAGCGGCTCGTGGATGGAGTGCTGCGGGGCAGTGGGGCGGGGAGGGGCAGGGTGGGGGGTAGTTCTCTCCGGCTCACGGCCGACCGTAGTAATGTAAATAAATAAATAAATAAAACGAATTTCATTGCGCGCGCTGAAACGCCAAATGGCGATGAAGCGCGCGCAATGAAACTCGTTTTATTTATTTATTTACATTACTCCGGTTGGCCGTGAGCCAGAGTTTACTACCCCCCCTTGCCCCTCCCCCGCCCCGCAGCACTCCCTCCACGAGCCGCTACTGGTTCTATGCTTTTATTAAAGCTGACAATATTGTTCCTAACTTTTCCAAAATACAGATTGATTCCCATAACTCAACCTGAATTCAAAACATTTCTCAGCCCACCCACCATCATATTTATTTGGGTGCACTGAATCGCTTGTTGGGAAACTTAGGGGCCGATTACGATGGCGGAAGGACCGTCACTGCCAGCCTGGCGGTGGCGATCCTTCCGTCAATTGACAGCAATTTTCCCACCGCCGAATTACGATGGCGGTGGGAATCGCTTCAGGACCGCAGCGGTCGCAAAGACCGTCCGCCACGGAACCGCCACAGGCAATCGTTACGATTGCCTGGCGGAGCGGTCAGCATGCTTTAAATGGTGGCGGAGCCTACCAGGCTCCGTCCGCCGAATTACGATGCTGGCGGAAGCCAGCCTTTCCGTGGCGGGTAAACTGCCATTGAAAGGCTGGCGGGGATTGGTTTCGGGGGCCTGTTGCGGGCCCCCCTTGTGTTGGGAGGAGGTGTATGTGCACTGGGGGGGTACCCATTGTACCCCCCTGCATTTCAGTGAACTAAGTGGCAGGCACCGTGTGGTGCCTGCCACGTAGTGCAGTGAAATGCACAACATGCATTTTCAACATTGCGGCTGGTGCTGCTGTCAGCAGCAACCACCGCAATGTTAAAATGCAAGATGCGTCCACCACGGTGGCGGTCGCATCATAATTTGGTGTGCGGAACCGCCGCATGTATTGTGGACGGTCCCGGTTACCACCACGATGGCGGACGGACTCCAGTCCGTCCGCCATCGTAATCGGCCCCTTAGTCTGACACCCACCAAATATTATTGACTAAGCTACGCCCCTGGGAACAGGATTATGAATGGTCACGTATGCAAAGTTCCTTTTAGACATTTTGCTGACACCCCATTTGGGAGACCCAAAAGGAGGTGTTAATGCTATCATAAAAGTGATCAAATAGTTCTCAGCCACAAGAGATACAAAAACATGGAAAGAGAAGAAAAATATAAAAAAGACTGCTATGCAATGATTGGACGCGTGCAACCATTTTTACTCTTAAACCTATATCGCTTTGCTGCCCCACATTGTCCGCAAAGATTATCATTTTCAATCTACAGTTTCTGTATTCTGTCTCTCCCCCTCCCACCCTACTAGCCGTTGTCTCAGCAGACCGGCAGATGCTGCCTACAAAACAGGCGAGGACCCCGATAAAGTGCTTAAGATCTTATTTTCCACAATATTCAGTCTTATGGGACGTGTTGCAAATATACTGCCTGCTGCAAATGTGTATTCTGAACCTGTTCAGGTAACATGCACCAAATATTTTGGAATGAATTCTAATCAACATACATGGTTAAAATGTCTAAATCACTTGCAGTAATGGATGACACGACACACGATAGCTCACTAAATATGTTCACCTTTTCCGCCTTATGCATGCAGCTGGATTCACAAATATGGCGCAGCTGAACCTGCAGAATGTAGACTTATTGTACCAATAAGCGAAAGTCCTGAAGATTATATAAACATCAGTGATCGAAAAAAATATAAAGTTTTCACAGAGCCAAGTGCAATGAAATACCGTGCAGCTTAGTCAGCCTCGCATAAAGGTATTTGATTGTAAGCAATAAAATGCCATTAGCCAAGTCTGGGAAAATGCAGGTTATTCACTGACATTGGCATCGCTTCAGCCGCCTCTTTTTTTAGTTTGGTCCCTGTGCATTTACTGTTGGCTTCGACACTAGCTTTCTCCAGCAAGAGTTCGATGTCAGCATTTGTTACATTTATCTGGTGGGGGGATGTGTTCTCAGTTCTTGTACACAGCTGCACCCACATATTAGATCTGCTGGCAAAAGACAATGTGGGTAATATAAATGTGAAAGGTAAACGATATGCTTAATTCTCTCTTGCCGTGATTCACTACACTCCAGCAGAGCCATTCACGAAAGAGAATAGCCAAAATATATTTAAGGTGGGATGACTGAAAAGCAGCATATCTGGGGCTCTCAAAGGCCGAAAAAAAGGAAATAGCAAGTAAAATGCTGTAATGTGTATCCTGTTAGGACAAGGTCATCTCTTCTCTTCACTGGTTTGGCATCCCCAGACTAGCCCAAGGTAGGCAAGTGTGTAATTCAAAGAGCAAAGTGGTTAGTTGTGTACCTAGCCAAGCCTGTCTGCATTGCAAGCAGCTTGCAGAGGTATGGTCCACCTCATAATCTGCGTTATATGGTTGTATATTCCATTGTTCAGGAAACGAGGCAGATCATTTAAACTCCAGGCAGTCAGGTGTTTTATGGAGCAGATTACCCGTGCATCTGCGAATGCCACCTCATCTGCTATGAATCGGAGTGCCGAAACAACTGTCTCTAGCTATGCCAAAAAGACTATGGGGCAGATTTACAATTAACTAACGCAGCACGGTGCAGCAAGTCATTTTGCTGCGCCACGCTGCGTTAGTCTGGAAAGCACAGGGATGCGACATATTTACAAGAATATGTCGCATCTCTGTGCTTCCCCCTGCGCTGGCGCACAAACTGCAGCCATGCGCCGGCGCAGGCACCCTTGCGCCATGGTGCAAGGATGCCTGCGTCGTGGGGAGATTGCTTTTGTGCAGGAAGGGGAACCTTCCTGCACAAAAACAATCACTACAACCATTTTCCTCTTTCAATGTGTGCTGCAGAATGCAGCACGCATTGAAAGAGGAAAAAACGAGGAGAAATGAAAACATTTCTCCTCGGTGCGCCTCGCTACGCCACCTCTAGGGTGGCGTAGCTTTCAGACGCATCTCCAGAGTTACGATTTCTCGTAATTCTGGAGATGTGTCTTGTTCCATGGGTGTTGCGTGGGAACACCCACAGCAACACCCATGGAACGCCCTTCACCGCAAAGTGCTGCGTGTGAATGGGCCGTATTTACAAGGAGAGGAAAAGTCACGCAGGGTGGCTTTTCCTCTCCTTGTAAATATGGAGCAGCCCCCTGCGCCACCAGTACGTCACGAAAAGTGACGTACTGGTGGCGCAGGGGGATTGTAAATCTGCCCCTATGTTTCAATGACAATATCATCATCGTCCCTCGAGCAGAAACGTGCTGCACGAAAACTTAAAATCCAAAAACCAGCCCTTCGGCCAGAGCTATAAGAATAATGGAAGCATCAAGGGGTTAGATAACAGAGCTTAAGGTAGAAGTCTTACCAGTGAACGGTGCAGTTGTAAAATCATCTGCGCACAGAGATGACTGAAATGAGAGGACACGCATGAAGGTACAGAAGAACAAATACTAAAAAGTAAGGTTTAGGGTAAAGGTCACACAGATGTTTTATGGCACACACGCACATTGAGGTATTCACACACACTAGCATTGTTTTATTTATTTGCAAAGTTTTAAATAGCGCTGGCTAGACCCGGGGTATCAGAGCGCTTTACATGAGGATCAGCGAGTTACAGGTTACATAATTACATAGCCAAGTATAGACATAGGAGAAAAACATGAGATTACACAATAATATGAGTTATTAGCGCATACACACGTCTTAAGGGGAGTGAAAGGTAGAGGGGGAATGGTAAACAGGGGTAAGGAATGCAGGTGGAAGACACAACAGGGAGACAAGGAAAACAATGTCCGATGTCCGGCTGGGTAGGTGACGGCCGAGGGGTGAACCAGAGCCAAACTCCTCTATAGCTGCATAGGACAGCTCCACCGGGCATCGGCCAAAGTTGCTCTGGCACCACGGTAAGTACAGACAGTTATGGTTTCCGCCCAGGGGGCATCGTCAAAGTTCCATCGAGAGCACCGGTCACGGAGTTACTGGGAGGCGCCATCCGCCTCATCCTCCAGCTCGCCCCCAGGTCAAGAGGGGTGAGAGGAGGGGTGGAAGGGACAGTTCCAAAGTCTGCAGATCTTCCCCATTCCCAGCAGCAGTAGTGAGTGTTGGGCATTAGAGCAGGATCCCAGTGGTAGGGGGACCCTGGCCGCCTCAGGGTCAAATAGTGAAGCCGCAACCCGAAAGAGGTAGGCCGTCGTTAAAGCCTCCTTGCCTCCACCAGGAACCGGGGTCTCAGAGCTCCCAGAGGTCGAAGGGAGAGATCGCTGACGGCGGCATAGGCTATTTGTTGAGCTTATGTGGCAATTGGAAAGCCTTAGTCTCCTTCCCCGAGCACCCCAGTGCAGGTAATACAGTCTCTCGGGTGTAGTCTCCAACGGGAGATTAGTAGGTGAAGGGGGGGCAGGAGCACCGGGCCAGCCACAGTGTGAGAGACAGTCAAAGCCCCCCCCCCCCCCTCAGCTACAATCGGTGTCGAGCACTCACTGGTATGGCCGGGTGATCAGCATATAGCAGTCAGCTAATGTTGCAGTCCAGATGCGGTCACTCTAGTCTCCCACACTCCCGGAGGTGGAATGACGGTGTAAGCGTCCGATCGATCGACCCTTCAGAGGCCCCAGCTGCAGCCAGGCCGCGCACCGCACCACGGCTTCCTGCTCAACGTGCAGCCCTCGGAGATGCGTCTTCAGCTGGGTTCCAACTCGTTGGAGGCGCGGAAGGCAGAGGATAGGTCGAGTCTCCCAGCGGCATCCCTCTACAGCCGCAGTCTGGGATCACCACTCGCCGGGTAGCATCATTACGATCTTCCGATCCCTGGAACGCCTCTCGCCGCCATTTTGGCATCAGGCAGCGAGCTTTCGGTCGGTCACCGGGCCGTTACTTCTGCCACCAACGAGACCGTCGGGCCCCGGGATGTTTCTGACAGCTGAATCCGGCGTCCCGGAGCGGCCAGGTCCCCTGGGTCCGCTAGTACAAAATCGGCACGGCGGAGCTACGCAAGTAAGCTACTGCCCGGGCGCCATCTTGGGCGATACTTCATGGCATGGCATGGCTGGAAATATATGCTTAGTAGAGCACCTATCAATCAATCAATCAATCAGGGAATTGTAAGTGCGCTACTCACCCGTGAGGGTCTCAAGGCGCTGAGGGGGGGTCCGCAGATCTGTTTAGCCGAAGAGCCAGGTCTTGAGGGTCTTCCTGAAGGTGTTCAGAGAGGGGGCAAGTCTGATGTCTGCCGGTAGCTCGTTCCAGGTCTTGGCTGCAATGTGAGAGAAGGATCTTCCGCCTGCTCTGGCTCTGTGGATGCGCGGGGTTTCGGCCAGTGCGAGGTTGGAAGATCGGAGGTTTCTTTTGGGTACGTGGAAGTTGATTCTGTCGTTGAGGTATTTGGGTCCGTTGTTGTGTAGGCATTTGTAGGCATGAGTGAGGATTTTGAAAGTGACTCTTTTCTCCACGGGGAGCCAGTGGAGACTTCGTAGGTGTTGGCTGATGTGTTCGTGTCGGGGGATGCCGAGGACGAGTCTGGCGGCGGTGTTCTGTATTGTCTGGAGTTTGCAGGGTAGGGACTTGTTGATGCCGGCGTAGAGTGCGTTTCCATAGTCCAGTCTGCTGGTGATGAGTGCGTGGGTGACTGTCTTCCTTGACTCAGGGGGGATCCACTTGAAGGTCTTGCGGGGGATGCGGAGGGTGTTGAAGCAGCTGGAGGTGATGGCGTTGACCTGTCGGTCATGGTGAGTGATGAGTCGAGTACGAAGCCGAGGTTCTTGGCGTGGTCTGAGGGGGTAGGTGGGCTTCCGAGGGCGGTCGGCCACCAGGTGCTGTCCCATGCAGAAGGGGTGGTACCGAGGACGAGGACTTCTGTCTTCTCGGCGTTGAGCTTCAGGCAGCTGTTGGTCATCCAGACTGCGATGCCTTGCATTCCTTCTGGAAGTTGAGTTTGGCAGTGGTGGGGTCTTTGGTGAGGGAGAGGATGAGCTGGGTGTCGTCAGCGTAGGATACGATGTTGAGGCCGTGTTGTCAGACGATGGCTGCGAGGGGGGCCATGTAGATGTTGAAGAGGGTGGGGCTCAGTGATGAACCCTGTGGGACGCCGCAGGTGATTTTCGTGGGGTCGGAGAGGAAGTGTGGGAGTCTGATCCTTTGGCTTCTTCCGGTGAGGAATGATCGGATCCAGCCCAGGGCTGTTCCTTGTATGCCTGCGTTGTGTAGTCTGGCGACTAGTGTGCGGTGGGAGACGGTGTCAAAGGCCGCTGATAGGTCGAGTAGGATGAGGGCTGCGGAGTGGCCTTGGTCCAGGAGGGTGCGGATGTCATCTGTGGCGGCGAGTAGGGTGGTCTCTGTGCTGTGGTTGCTTTGGAATCTGGATTGGGACGGGTCGAGGACGGCGTTCTCTTCAATGAATCGTGTCAGTTTCCTGTTGACTGTCTTCTCTGCAACTTTGGCTGTGAAGGGGAGGAGCGAGATCGGCCGATAGTTCTTGAGGTCGGTGGGGTCAGCTGTGGGCTTCTTGAGCAGGGGTCTGACTTCTGCGCGCTTCCAGTCGTCTGGGAAGGTGCCTGTTTTGAAGGTGGTGTTGATGGTGCATTGTAGTTCGGGTGCGATGGTGGCCGAGGCTCTGTGGTAGATGTGAGGGGGGCAGGGGACGGTGGGGGCCCCCGAGTGGATGCTTTTCATGGTCGAGGCGGTGTCCTCGGCCGTGATCGGTGTCCAGTTGGAGATGGTGGGCTGGCTGGTGTTTCTGGGGGGCCGGGGGGCCATCTGTGGCGCCCGGTGGATGGTCGATGAAGTTGTCGTAGAGGTTTTTGATCTTGAGGTGGAAATAGGTTCCAAGCTTGTCGCAGAGGTCCTGGGATGGGGTGATGTCTGTGGCTTCGCTGCGTGGGTTGGTGAATTCCTGAATGACACTGAAAAGTTCCTTGGAGTTGGTGGAGTTGGCCAGGATTTTGTTGTGGATGAAGTTCCTCTTGGTGGCTCTGATCTGTTTGTGGTAGTCCGTCATGGCGTCCTTGTAGGTGGTGTGGTTTTCGGTTGTCTTGGTGTTTCTCCAGTTGTTCTCCAGGCGTCTGCAGGTGCGTCTGGCTTCTTGGAGAGCGGTGGTGAACCAGGCGGCTTTCCTGGGGCGTTGTCTGTCGGGGTTGCGTAGCGGGGCGAGCTCGTCTGCGCAGTTGAAGATCCAGGTGTGGAGTTCTCTGGCTGCGTCGTTTGCGTTGTTTGCGTCGGGTGCCCAGGTGTGGTTGTCTCGGGTGAGAGTGGAGTTAAGTTGCTCGTCGGTAACCTTGCTCCAGTTCCTTCGAGGTGGGCGTGGGGCTGGTTTGGGTGTCTTGGGTTTGTTGATGGCGAAGTGTACACAGTGGTGGTCGGTCCATGGCGGCTGCGTTGTGTGGCTGAATTGGACGCTGTTTCCTGCTGCGAAGATGGGGTCGAGGGTGTGTCCTGCTCTTTGGGTCGGTGTGTTGACGAGTTGTATAAGTCCGATGCTGGCGAGGTTTCACGAAGGATATTGGAGTTGGGGTCGCGGGGGTTGTCGAGGTGGAAGTTCAGGTCTCCAATGAGTATGTAGTTTGCTGAGGCGATGGCGTGGGGTGCGATGAAGTCGGTGATGGTGGTGGCGAAGGGTGTTCGGGGTCCGGGGGGGTCTGTAGATGAGGGTTCCTTGGAGTGTGGCTTTGGGGGTGGCCTGGATCTGGAAGTGCAGGTGTTCGGTGGAGGGGAAGGTTTCGCTGGAGGTGGTGAGGCGGAGGGTGCTCTTGTGGGCGATGGCCCCCTCCTGGGTGGTTGGGGCGGTCTTTCCTCTGGATCTTGTATCCCTCTGGGATGGCGGTGCTGATGTCGGGGCGGAGGATGCGTTGGTCCAGGTCTCTGTGAAGAAGGCGATGTCGGGCGAGAGAGAGTCGAGTAGGTTCCAGATTTCCATGGCGTGTTTGTGTACGGACCGTACGTTGAGGAGGATGCATTTTAGGGTGTCGCCGGTGCTAGCGTCGGCGGTGTTCGAGGCCGGGGTTGCGGTGAGGGTCTGGTGGCAGTGGAGGCAGGAGAACTGGCCGTGGGTCGTGTTCGGCGAGGCCTGTTGGCATTCTCTAAGTCTTCCAGGGTTGAGTGCGAGGAGGGTGGTGGTGTCGTAGCGATGGGTAGTCGGAGGTCCAGGGTTCCTGGCGCTGGCCGTGGTCGGGTCGCGGACGGGCGCAGACGGGCTTGCCTTTGGCGTGCCAGCTGCGCGCGTCCGCTGCGTGACCGTGCAGCGGGCGCCATTAAGTAGGGGAGGTGGGAGGGAGGAGAGGCTGGGAGGCGGGAGCGGGGGAATTCCGGAGGGGAATTCTGGGGGGGAATTCCGGGGGGGAGGGGCCGCAGGGGCAGCAGCGGCGAAAGGCGAAAGGAACAGGCAGGCACGAGAAAATAAAAACAGTGGTGGAATTAGAGCAAGACACAGATGGGCACAATAACAGTGGCACAACAGGGAAAAATTAAGAAGAAAAAAAATGGCTGAGAAAGGTTATGGTGGTTGCAGGCAGTCTGGTCCCAGTTGGAGCGGGCAGCAGGCGCAGGAGTGGGCAGCAGCCTCGAACCTCCCAAGGAGGAGGTCGGGGTCTGGAGGCAAGAGACGGCACAGCGGAGCTGCGAGGAGAGAGTGGACCTAGACCGAGGGTCGGAGGTCTTACTCGCGCTCCCCCGCAACGGCTGCCATTAAGTAGGGGAGGTGGGAGGCAGGAGAGGCTGGGAGGCGGGAGCGGGGTAATTCCAGAGGGGAATTCCGGGGGGGAGGGGCCGCAGGGGCAGCAGCGGCGAATGGCGAAAGGAACAGGCAGGCACGAGAAAATAAAAACAGTGGTGGAATTAGAGCAAGACACAGATGGGCACAATAACAGTGGCACAACAGGGAAAAATTAAGAAGAAAAAAAACGGCTGAGAAAGGTTACGGTGGTTGCAGGCAGTCTGGTCCCAGTTGGAGCAGGCAGCAGGCGCAGGAGCGGGCAGCAGCCTCGAACCTCCCAAGGAGGAGGTCGGGTCTGGAGGCAAGAGACGGCACAGCGGAGCTGCGGGGAGAGAGTGGACCTAGACCGAGGGTCGGAGGTCTTACTCGCGCTCCCCCGCAGCGGCTGCCATTAAGTAGGGGAGGTGGGAGGGAGGAGAGGCTGGGAGGCGGGAGCGGGGGAATTCCGGAGGGGAATTCCAGGGGGGAGGGGCCGCAGGGGCAGCAGAGGCGAAAGGAACAGGCAGGCACGAGAAAATAAAAACAGTGGTGGAATTAGAGCAAGACACAGATGGGCACAATAACAGTGGCACAACAGGGAAAAATTAAGAAGAAAAAAACGGCTGGGAAAGGTTACAGTGGTTGCAGGCAGTCTGGTCCCAGTTGGAGCGGGCAGCAGGCGCAGGAGCGGGCAGCAGCCTCGAACCTCCCAAGGAGGAGGTCGGGGTCTGGAGGCAAGAGACGACACAGCGGAGCTGCGGGGAGAGAGTGGACCTAGATCGAGGGTCGGAGGTCTAGGTCCTATGTGTGATAAAGTTTAAAACAAACTGGGATGAAGCTGTCTGGCGCTAACAATGGTCACATTTCTCTGGAGCTCATTGTACCAGCTCCTTTCCAGCTGCTGTGACTGCACCCCGTCAAAACGCAAAACCTCCAGAGAGATACCCTGTGTGAGTAGAAGGCATTGGGTATACCCGTATAGGTTGGGAGCACCCGAGACTGCTGTATGAGGACTAGCAGTGGGCTTCTGGAGTCCTTCTCTTGGCCACAAGATCAAAGTTGGTTTCTTGAACTGACACTGGTCACAGTGACAAAAGGTTCTGTTTTCTTTGCTCATCTCAGAAGTTGTGAGACTTGGACTGGTAGCATCAAAATATTTGGATTGCTGAGGGAGCAGGACCCAAACACTATAGAGGAGTCTTGTGGAGGAACCAGGCTCACAGACATCTGCTCCAGCTTGGAGTGCATGCAACCGGAAAAAGGAATAGCCAGAAGGTCTGCTCAGCACCAAAGTCTGGTGGCAGGTTCTCTGTCTTCCAACACCTGTGGTATGAGTCTGGGTGTATGTTAGAAATGGGGGTCTCTAGTTGGCAGAGGTAGGCACCTTTGACCAAGTAGGGGCCCTTGCTTCTAGTCAGGGTAAGGGGGCTACACTCCTAAAATAACCCCTGCTCACCCCCTTGGTAGCTTGGCACGAGCAGGCAGGTTTATCTCAGAGGCAGTGTGTAAAGCATTTGTGAACACATACAGTAATACAGTGAAAATACTACAAATGGACACCACACCAGTTTAGAAAAATAAGTAATCTTTATCTAGACTTAACACAAGACCAAACGCCAGAAATCCACAATATAGTAATAAAAATATGACTTTCAGATGGTAGAAATAGCTTAGTTCAATGTAGATGGTAAATGCGACACTTTACTCTAAAAGTACCTTGGATGCGTCACGCAAAACAAACTAAAGGGTTGCAGGGAAGGCGATGCGTCAGCTCCTTGCTTCGGGGGAGATGGCGCACCTGTTCCTTACTGCAGCGCAGGGGAGGCGATGCGTCTGTTCTTACCGGAGAGGAGGCGAAGCGTCTATTTCTTACTGTGATCCGGTGCGATGCGGCAAAATGGCACCCCGATGCGATGCGATGATCTGGTGCGATGCGACAACGTGGATGCAATGCGTGCACGCCCGATGGCCGTGCGGCGAAATCGATGAACTTCGGAGCTGCGACAGGCCCTGCGACACGCTTCTCCGGTGATGCAATGGCAACCTCTGCGGCGGCGGCACGCTTCTCCGGTGATGCGACACGCTTCCTCGGCAATGCGACGGCAAACAGCTCCGGCGGCGACACGCTTCTTCGGCGATGCGATGGCAACTGCTGCGGCGGCGTCACGCTTCTTCCTCGTTGCATCGCGCTTCCAGCGACACGCAGTCTCCAGAGGGCCCAAAACAACAGCAGGCACCTCTCTGCAGGTAGAGCTCCCAGCAAGGGAATTCAGGGGGAGCTGGCGTGAAGTCTTTGTGTCCCTGAGACTTCAGAACAGGAGGCAAGCTCAACTTCAAGCCCTTGGAGATCTTCCTCAAGATAGTAAAAGTACACACAAAGTTCCTTTTCTCCTTTCCTTGGCAATGAGTAAACCTCTGCAGGCCAACCCCCAAACAGCAAACAGCACAGGGGCAGTCTCTACCTTCAGCTTCCTTGGTTTCTCTCTTTGGCAAAGGGTTCATCTTGATTCCCAGAAGTGATCTAAAGTTCTGGGGTCTGGGCCCCTCTTTTTATACACACAATTTCTTTGTTCTCTGAAGGCAGAGAGTGTCTGTACCCAGCCCAAACCAGTTCTGTCCTCCCTGGTGCAGCTTCCTGGCAGGAGGTGGAGACAGCATTGTTGAAAGCAGACCTGGCCCAGGTAGCTGAAAAGAAATCTCCTCCCCCTACTCTCTATTCTATGTAGGCTCATGCAAGTGAAAGGAAATCTCCTCCCCCTACTCTCTATGCAACCCAGGTCCTATTCAGCCCAGCCCTGACTCATCAGACTGCTGGAGCCAAAGCCCTCTCCAGCCCCCTGTCACTCACAAACCAGGCATGGAATACACAAACCTAGCAGAGGCATACTGGATGGTTAGGCAAGAAAATACCTACTTTCTAAAAGTGGTATTTTCAAACACAAAATGTAAAAATCACCCACACTAAAAGATGTATTTTAACATTCTGAGTTCAGGCATACTAAACTTTATTTTTCTATCTTGTGCCTAGGGTCAGTTAGGATTATAAGATGTTATAATCAAACTGCCCATTCTGGCCTATGGGAACAGATAGCCTTGCAATAGTGAAAAACGAAATTGGCTGTAATTCACTATCAGGACATGCCACACACATCAGGGCATGTCCTACCTTTCACATACAATGCACCCTGCCCATAGGGATACCTTGGGCCTACCTTAGGGGTGACTAACAGGTAGAAAAGGGAAGGTCTAGGGCCTGGCAAGTGTGTGCACTTGCCAAGTCGACATGGCAGTCCCAGACTGCACACAGGCTCTGCAATGGCAGGCCTGAGCCACATTTTACAAGCTGCTTCTGTGGGTGGCACAATCAGTGCTGCAAGCCCACAAGCAGCATTTGATTTACAGGCCCTGGGCACTCATGCTGCACTGTACTAGGGTCTGACAAGTAAATCAAATGAGCCAATCATGGAGTCACTAATCCAATACAACAATTTACAATAGGGAGCACTTGCACTTTGGCACTGGATGGCAGTTGCACAGTGCCCAAAGCATCTAGACCAGAAAAAACATAGCAAAAACACAGGAGGCAACAGCAAAAAATGGAAGGGAGACCCACGCCAATGGTGCCAGGTCTAACACATGTCCCCTCCAGCTAAAATGTGGGGAGAACTACCCTACCTCTTGGAAGTTCTCTTCACTAAGGTGGAAAAATCTGGACAGACCATCAGCATTGGCGTGTTCTGTACCAGGGCGGTGTTCCACCATGAAGTCCATCCCCTGTAGGGAAATGGACCACCTCAACAGCTTTAGTTTATCACCCCTCATTTGCATCAACCATCTGAGGGGCCTGTGGTCTATCTGAACCCGGAAGTGAGTCCCAAACAAGTATGGTCTCAACTTCTTCAGTGCCCAGACCACAGCCAATGCCTCGCGCTCAATTGCACTCCACATCTGTTCCCGTGGAAGTGATCTTCTACTAATGAAGGGTACAGGTTGGTCTAGGCCCTCCTCATTCATCTGTGAAAATACAGCCCCCACACCATGCTCTGAAGCGTCTGTCTGCACAATGAATTCCTTTGAGAAGTTGGGCGCCTGAAGCGCTGGCGCCGTGCACATGGCAGTCTTCAGGGCATCAAAAGCTTTCTGACAAGGGGTCAGTCCAGTTCACTTTCTTGGGCTGCTTCCTGGAAGTCAGCTCTGTCAAGGGTGCAACAATGCTGCCATACCCCTTGACAAACCTCCTGTAGCACCCAGTGAGTCATAAAAAGGCTCTCATCTCTGTCTGGGTCTTGGGGAGTTCCCAAGCCAGGATGGTATCAATCTTGGGCTGTAGGGGCGCCACCTGGCCGCTCCCAACCTGGTGTCCCAAGTACACCACGGAACTATGCCCGATCTAGCACTTACTCGCCTTGATCGTTAGGCCTGCCCTCCGCAGTGCCATCAACACTTCCCAGAGGTGGCGCAGATGTTCTTCCCAACTGGCGCTGAACACTGCAATGTCATCCAGGTAGGCGGCACTGAAATCTTCCAGTCCAGCCAACACCTGGTTGACCAACCTCTGAAAGGTGGAAGGGGCATTCTTCATCCAAAGGGCATAACCCGGAATTGGTAGTGCCCATCTGGTGTGGAGAATGCTGACCTCTCTTTTGCCCCATCAGTTAAGGCGATCTGCCAGTACCCAGACGTTAAATCAAACGTACTGAGGTACCGGGCAGCCCCTTACCGATCAATGAGCTCATCAGCTCTGGGGATGGGGTGCGCTT
Source organism: Calotriton arnoldi (assembly GCA_963921515.1). Classification (NCBI taxonomy): domain Eukaryota; kingdom Metazoa; phylum Chordata; class Amphibia; order Caudata; family Salamandridae; genus Calotriton; species Calotriton arnoldi. The sequence continues at coordinate 1,308,058 of CAWUFW010002995.1, read as the reverse complement.
CAGTCCTGGTGACTGAATTGAGTCCTCGATAGTCCACACAGAACCGAAGTTCGGGTGTGGCACCAGGCGCAGCAGCCTTTGGGACCAAGACCACTGGGCTGGCCCAAGGGCTGTTAGAGGACTCAATCACCCCCAATGCAAACATCTTGGAGACCTCCTCCTTGATGCAAGCTCTCACCCTGTCAGTCACTCTGTAAGTTTTGTGCTTTACAGGAGGACTGTCCCCACTGTCCACATCATGGACGCACCAATCAGTGACACTGGGAGTCAGGGAGAACAGATCAGGAAACTGTCCCAACAGTTGGCGACAGTCATCTTGCTGCTCCGGGGTCAGGGTGGAAGAGAGGTTTACACCATCCACTGACCCATCTTGCTCTTTTGCAGACAGGAGGTCAGGAAGAGGCTCAGTCTCCTCCTCCATTCCATCATCTGTAGCTAGGAGCATGCCCACTTCGGACCTCTCCAAGTGGGGCTTCAGGCGGATTACATGCAGGACCCGCTAAGGGTTCCTAGGAGACCGCAAGTCCACCAAGTAGGTGACATAACTCTTGCGCTCCACCACCTCAAATGGTCCGGTCCACTTATCCTGGAGCGCACAAGGCTCCATGGGGGCCATGACCCACACTTTCTGACCAGGCTGAAACTCGATTTAGAGTGGCATTCTGATCGTACCACCGTTTCATCTCCTCCTGGCTGGCTTCCAGATTCGCCTGAGCGAGTTGCCTGAAACGCCTAGTTTGGTTTCTGAAGGCCAGCATGTAGCTATATACATCCTGGGGAGGTTTACTGCGAGCTTTCTCCCAGCCTTCTTTTACCAAACTCAGAGGTCCTCTTACAGGGTGACCATACAGCAGTTCAAAGGGGCTGAACCCTAAGGACTTCTGTGGCACCTCTCTGTAAGCAAACAGAAGGCATGGCAAAAGGACGTCCCACTTATGCCTCATAGGTTCCTCAAGACCCATAATCATGCCTTTTAGGGTCCGGATGAATCTCTCAACCAGCCCATTACCTTGGGGGTGGTAAGGAGTGGTGAACTTGTAGGTTACACCACACTCCTGCCACAGGGACTTCATATACTTGGATATGAAGTTGGTACCACGGTCTGCCACCACCTCTCTGGGGAACCCCACACAGGAGAAAATCCCCATCAACGCACGACCCACCACCGGGGCCGTCACCGACCGGAGAGGTGGCATTGTCCACCAAGACCAGGATGAACCTGTTGTCCATGGCTGTCTTGGGATCCAGAGGCCCCACAATGTCAATGCCCACCCTTTCAAAGGGGGTGCTGACCACAGGGAAAGGCTGGAGAGGAGCCTTTTGCTTCCTCCCACTCTTACCACTTGCCTGGCAAGTCTGACAGGTCCTGCAATGAGTATCTGAACTCTTGCGCATTTGGGGCCAATAAAAGTGGGTGACAAGCCTTTCAAAGGTCTTGTCCTGCCCCAAATGTTCTGCTAAAAGTACATCATGAGCCAGACCCAGTAGGAAGGCTCTGAAGCGCTGGGGTACCACCAGCACACGGGCTGACCCAGGCTCAGCAACCTTAGGCTTGCTATACAGGAGACCATTCTCCCAGTAGATCCAATGAGATCCAGACTGATCACCTGTTGCCTGGTTTGTGGCCTGTTGCCGCACACCCACAAGAGAAGGGCACTTCTGCTCCTCACAGACTTCCCTGGAGGGTCCTCCTTCCTGCGGCCAATGGGTCAGCTCAGGCAGGTCCCCAAGTTCAGCTACTTGCTCCCATGTAGGTTCCAGGGCATCTCCCTCAAGGTCTGCCTCCTCCTAGACCGTGGGAACGTTGGGGGCTGGTTTCCCGCACCCCCTACCTCTTCTCTTTAAGGCAGGCACCTGGGCCACTCTTTCAGGCTCCAGGTCCTCTTGAACACCCTTACTGGCTGCCATGGACCGAGTGGTCACACACGCCCATTCAGGTAAACCCAACATCTCCAAATGAGCACTTCCCTCTACCTTAGCCCAAGGGGAGCTCTCCAAATCATTGCCTAGCAGACAGTCAACAGGCATGGCTGGCCTCACAACTACTTGAAGGGTACCTGAGACCCCCCCACTCAAAGGGAACCTGGGCCACCTTACAGTGGCTCTCTGAGTTGTCAGCGGCAACTACAGGGTAAAATGCATGGGGGATCACCTGTTCTTCAGACACCAGCCGACAACTGACAGCTGTCACAGTGGCTCCTGTGTCTCTCAGAGCCTCCACCCTATGGCCATTGACGGTCACCCACTGCCTGTATTTTTTAGTGATATCAGGCAACTGGGTCCTTGGGACCATCTCACTGTCTCCTAAAGAGACCAGGGACATCTCTACAGGACTCCACCCACCTTGGGCACCCATCTCCTCTACCAGGGCTACACTAGCCATCTGACGGGGCGGTGCACCAGTGGGTGCTGTTTTACCTTTGTTGGGGCACTGAGACTCCCAGTAGAAGTGGCCCACCTGACCACAATTAAAACATCTTTTGGGACCCCTGACTTCTTCTCAGGGGGAGGCCGGGAACCCTGCCCTTGGTTCCCTTGGGGATTACTTTGGGGCCCTTTCTGGAACTCCCTCTGTTTACCCTTGTCCCCCCCACTCTTCTGCTGGGGACCCTGCCCACCTTTGGTGAAGTCTCCCACATGACCCTTGTGGACCCGGGTACTAACCCAGCGGTCCGCCTCCTCAGCAAGCTTCCTAGGGATAGTCAGCTTACTATCAATCAGGTGCTGGCGTAGCTCTGGAAAACAATTACTGGACAAGTGCTCCCATGCAATCAAATTATAGAGCCCTTCAAAATCATTCACTTTGCTACCCTTCACCCAACCATCCAATGCTCTGCCAAAAAAAGACACATATTCTACCCAGGTACTTGACTCCAGTTTCTTACAATTCCTAAACCTTTGTCTATAAAGCTCTGGGGTCAACCCATACCTGGTCATTAATGCTTCCTTCATGGGGACATAGGAATTCTGATCCTCATAGGGCAAGTCTAACAAGGTGTCCCGCCGATCACTGAGAAACCGCCCCCACAACCCCGCTCCCCAATCCTTCGCAGGGACCCGGTGGGAGGTCATAGCTACCTCATAGGCTTTAAACCATTGCCCAATATCTTCATTCTTGTGAAACTACTTAATGACATCTTTGGGGATGAATACTCTTGTTTCTACAGGCACGGATGGTGTGCTGCCACCAGAGGGAGTAATTTCTAAACTCTTGGCTTTCAATTCCAACTCCCTCAACATCCTCTCATGCTCCAAATGCATTTTCTTCTCTTCCAAGGCTAACTTCTTATTCTCTAACTCCATCTGTCCACCCAGCGTGAGCTTGGCTAGCTCCAACTTATGCATCCTATCCTTCTCCCTGTCCTCCAGCTCTTCTGGGGACAGGCCCTTTGAAGAAACACTGCTGCCTGCCCTGGAAGGTGCTTTCTCCCCGGTCAGACCCACTGGCCCATCCAGCTGCCCATCTGTATCCTCTGCCTCCTCCCTAGGCTCTTCAGGATGCTCAGTAGCATTTCTAGATTCCAACCAGGCCCTCAGCGCCTTTTGGAACTCTACCTTCTTGGTGAGGTCTTTCACAGGGAGTTTAAATCTTTTACAGAAAGTTTTAAGCTGTGGCACAGGGTAGGTATCAACCCTATCTTCTTCAAATTGTAGATCCAAAGATGCGTTGGATGCTGCTTTGGTCATGGTGGCAAGAATTGACAGTCTTTAGCAAAAATAGAAGTTCCAAGGAAAAAATTCTACCAAAATGTATGTGGTCGCGTTATGGTCTGCACTCACTAGTAGTGTACACCAATCACTGTATATGAGTCACAAGTGCAAGTCCAAATCCTCACCGCTGACCACCAATGTTAGAAATGGGGGTCTCTAGTTGGCAGAGGTAGGTACCTTTGACCAAGTAGGGGCCCTTGCTTCTAGTCAGGGTAAGGGGGCTACACTCCTAAAATAACCCCTGCTCACCCCCTTGGTAGCTTGGCACGAGCAGGCAGGCTTATCTCAGAGGCAGTGTGTGAAAGCATTTGTGAACACATACAGTAATACAGTGAAAACACTACAAATGGACACCACACCAGTTTAGAAAAATAAGTAATCTTTATCTAGACTTAACACAAGACCAAACGACAAAAGTCCACAATACAGTAATAAAAATATGACCTTCAGATGGTAGAAATAGCTTAGTACAATGTAGATGGTAAATGCGACACTTTACTCTCAAAGTACCTTGGATGCGTCACGCAAAACAAACTAAAGGGTCGCAGGGAAGGCGATGCGTCAGTTCCTTGCTTCGGGGGAGGCGGCGCACCTGTTCCTTATTGCAGCGCAGGGGAGGCGATGTGTCTGTTCCTTACCGGAGAGGAGGCGAAGCGTCTATTTCTTACTGTGATCCCGTGCGATGCGACAAAATGGTGCTGCGATGCGACAATCCAGTGCGATGCGACAGCGTGGATGCGATGCGTGCACGCCCGACGGCCGTGCGACGAAATCGTTGAACTTCGGAGCCGCGACAGATCCTGCGACACGCTTCTCCGGTGATTGCGACGGCAACCTCTGCGGCGGCGGCACGCTTCTCCGGTGATACGACACGCTTCCTCGGCGGTGCGACGGCAAACAGCTGCGGCGGCGACACACTTCTTCGGCGATGCAACAGCAACTGCTACGGCGGCATCACGCTTCTTCCTCGTTGCGTCGCGCTCCCAGCGACACGCAGTCTCCTGAGGGCCCAAAACAACAGCAGGCACCTCTCTGCAGGTAGAACTCCCAGCAAGGGAATTCAGGGGGAGCTGGTGGTGAAGTCTTTGTGTTCCTGAGACTTCAGAACAGGAGGCAAGCTCAACTTCAAGCCCTTGGAGATCCTCCTCAAGATAGTAAAAGTGCACACAAAGTTCCTTTTCTCCTTTCCTTGGAAATGAGTAAACCACTGGAGGCCAACCCCCAAACAGCAAACAGCAAACAGCACAGGGGCAGTCTCCTCCTTCAGCTTCCTTGGTTTCTCTCTTTGGCAAAGGGTTCGTCTTGATTCCCAGAAGTGATCTAAAGTTCTGGGGTCTGGGCCCCTCTTTTTATACACACAATTTCTTTGATCTCTGAAGGCAGAGAGTGTCTGTACCCAGTCCAAACCAGTTCTGTCCTCCCTGGTTCAGCTTCCTGGCAGGAGGTGGAGACAGCATTGTTGAAAGCAGACCTGGCCCAGGTAGCTGAAAAGAAATCTCTTCCCCCTACTCTCTATTCTATGTAGGCTCAGGCAAGTGAAAGGAAATCTCCTCCCCTAGTCTCTATGCAACCCAGGTCCTATTCAGCCCAGCCCTGACTCATCAGACTTCTGGAGCCAAAGCCCTCTCCAGCCCCCTGTCACTCACAAACCAGACATGGAATACACAAACCTAGCAGAGGCATACTGGATGGTTAGGCAAGAAAATACCGACTTTCTAAAAGTGGTATTTTCAAACACAAAATGTAAAAATCACCCACACTAAAAGATGTATTTTAACATTCTGAGTTCAGGCATACTAAACTTTATTTTTCTATCTTGTGCCTAGGGTCAGTTAGGATTATAAGATGTTATAATCAAACTGCCCATTCGGGCCTACGGGAACAGATAGCCTTGCAATAGTGAAAAACGAAATTGGCTGTAATTCACTATCAGGACATGCCACACACATCAGGGCATGCCGTACCTTTCACATACAATGCACCCTACCCATAGGTGTACCTTGGGACTACCTTAGGGGTGACTAACAGGTAGAAAAGGGAAGGTTTAGGGCCTGGCAAGTGTGTGCACTTGCCAAGTCGACATGGCAGTCCCAGACTGCACACAGGCTCTGCAATGGCAGGCCTGAGCCACATTTTACAAGCTGCTTCTGTGGGTGGCACAATCAGTGCTGCAAGCCCACAAGCAGCATTTGATTTACAGGCCCTGGGCACTCATGCTGCACTGTACTAGGGTCTGACAAGTAAATCAAATGAGCCAATCATGGAGTCACTAATCCAATACAACAATTTACAATAGGGAGCACTTGCACTTTGGCACTGGATAGCAGTTGCACAGTGCCCAAAGCATCTAGACCAGAAAAAACATAGCAAGAACACAGGAGGCAACAGCAAAAAATGGAAGGGAGACCCACGCCAATGGTGCCAGGTCTAACACGTGTCCCCTCCAGCTAAAATGTGGGGAGAACTACCCTACCTCTTGGAAGTTCTCTTCACTAAGGTGGAAAAATCTGGACAGACCATCAGCATTGGCGTGTTCTGTACCAGGGCGGTGTTTCACCATGAAGTCCATCCCCTGTAGGGAAATGGACCACCTCAACAGCTTTAGATTATCACCCCTCATTTGCATCAACCATCTGAGGGGCCTGTGGTCTATCTGAACCCGGAAGTGAGTCCCAAACAAGTATGGTCTCAACTTCTTCAGTGCCCAGACCACAGCAAATGCCTCGTGCTCATTTGCACTCCACCTCTGTTCCCGTGGAAGTAACCTCCTACTAATGAAGGCTACAGGTTGGTCTAGGCCCTCCTCATTCATCTGTGAAAATACAGCCCCCACACCATGCTCTGAAGCGTCTGTCTGCACAATGAATTCCTTTGAGAAGTTGGGCGCCTGAAGCACGGGCGCAGTGCACATGGCAGTCTTCATGGCATCAAAGGCTTTCTGACAGGTGTCAGTCCAGTTCACTTTCTTGGGCTGCTTCCTGGAAGTCAGCTCTGTCAAGGGTGCAACAATGCTGCCATACCCCTTGACAAACCTCCTGTAGTACCCAGTGAGTCATAAAAAGGCTCTCACCTCTGTCTGGGTCTTGGGGGTTCCCAAGCCAGGATGGTATCAATCTTGGGCTGTAGGGCGCCACCTGGCCGCTCCCAACCTGGTGTCCCAAGTACACCACGGAACCCTGCCCGATCTGGCACTTACTCGCCTTGATCGTGAGGCCTGCCCTCCGCAGCGCCATCAACACTTCCCAGAGGTGGCACAGATGTTCTTCCCAACTGGCGCTGAACACTGCAATGTCATCCAGGTAGGCGGCACTGAAATCTTCCAGTCCAGCCAACACCTGGTTGACCAACCTCTGAAAGGTGGCAGGGGCATTCTTCATCCCAAAGGGCATAACCCGGAATTGGTAGTGCCCATCTGGTGTGGAGAATGCTGACCTCTCTTTTGCCCCATCAGTTAAGGCGATCTGCCAGTACCCAGACATTAAATCAAACGTACTGAGGTACCGGGCAGCCCCTAACCGATCAATGAGCTCATCAGCTCTGGGGATGGGGTGCGCGTCAGTCCTGGTGACTGAATTGAGTCCTCGGTAGTCCACACAGAACCGAAGTTCGGGTGTGGCACCAGGCGCGGCCGCCTTTGGGACCAAGACCACTGGGCTGGCCCAAGGGCTGTTAGAGGACTCAATCACCCTCAATGCAAACATCTTGGACACCTCCTCCTTGATGCAAGCTCTCACCCTGTCAGTCACTCTGTAAGTTTTGTGCTTTACAGGAGGACTGTCCCCAGTGTCCACATCATGGACGAACCAATCAGTGACACTGGGAGTCAGGGAGAACAGATCAGGAACTGTCCCAACAGTTGGCGACAGTCATCTTGCTGCTCCGGGGTCAGGGTGGAAGAGAGGTTTACACCATCCACTGACCCATCTTGCTCTTTTGCAGACAGGAGGTAAGGAAGAGGCTCAGTCTCATCCTCCATTCCATCATCTGTCGCTAGGAGCATGCCCACTTCGGACCTCTCCAAGTGGGGCTTCAGGCAGTTTACATGCAGGACCCGCTAAGGGTTCCTTGGAGACCGCAAGTCCACCAAGTAGGTGACATCACTCTTGCGCTCCACCACCTCAAATGGTCCGGTCCACTTATCCTGGAGCGCACAAGGCTCCATGGGGGCCATGACCCACACTTTCTGACCAGGCCAAAACTCGATCAGAGTGGCATTCTGATCGTACCACCGTTTCATCTCCTCCTGGCTGGCTTCCAGATTCATCTGAGCGAGTTGCCTGAAACACCTAGTCTGGTTTCTGAAGGCCAGCATGTAGCTATATACATCCTGGGGAGGTTTACTGAGAGCTTTCTCCCAGCATTCTTTTACCAAACTCAGAGGTCCTCTTACAGGGTTACCATACAGCAGTTCAAAGGGGCTGAACCCTAAGGACTTCTGTGGCACCTCTCTGTAAGCTAACAGAAGGCATGGCAAGAGGACGTCCCACTTACGCCTCATAGGTTCCTCAAGACCCATAATCATGCCTTTTAGGGTCCGGTTGAATCTCTCAACCAGCCCATTTCCTTGGGGGTGGTAAGGAGTGGTAAACTTGTAGGTTACACCACACTCCTGCCACAGGGACTTCACATACTTGGATATGAAGTTGGTACCATGGTCTGACACCACCTCTCTGGGGAAACCCACACGGGAGAAAATCCCCATCAACGCACGACCCACCACAGGGGCCGTCACCTACCAGAGAGGGATGGCTTCCGGGTACCGGGTGGCATGGTCCACTAAGACCAGGATGAACCTGTTGCCCATGGCTGTCTTGGGATCAGAGGCCCCACAATGTCAATGCCCACCCTTTCAAAGGGGGTGCTGACCACAGGGAAAGGCTGGAGAGGAGCCCTTTGCTACCTCCCACTCTTACCACTTGCCTGGCAAGTCTGACAGGTCCTGCAATGAGTATCTGAACTCTTGCGCATTTGGGGCCAATAAAAGTGGGTGACAAGCCTTTCAAAGGTCTTGTCCTGCCCCAAATGTCCTGCTAAAGGTACATCATGAGCCAGACCCAGTAGGAAGGCTCTGAAGTGCTGGGGTACCACCAGCACACGGGCTGACCCAGGCTCAGCAACCGTAGGCTTGCTATACAGGAGACCATTCTCCCAGTAGATCCAATGAGATCCAGACTGATCACCTGTTGCCTGGTTTGTGGCCTGTTGCCGCACACCCACAAGAGAAGGGCACTTCTTCTGCTCCTCGCAGACTTCCCTGGAGGGTCCTCCTTCCTGCTGCCAATGGGTCAGCTCAGGCAGGTCCCCAAGTTCAGCTACTTGCTCCCATGTAGGTTCCAGGGCATCTCCCTCAAGGTCTGCCTCCTCCTGGACCGTGGGAATGTTGGGGGCTGGTTTCCCGCGCCCCCTACCTCTTCTCTTTAAGGCAGGCACCTGGGCCACTCTATCAGGCTCCAGGTCCTCTTGAACACCCTTACTGGCTGCCATGGACCGAGTGGTCACACACGCCCATTCAGGTAAACCCAACATCTCCAAATGGGCACTTCCCTCCACCTTAGCCCAAGGGGAGCTCTCCAAATCATTGCCTAGCAGACAGTCAACAGGCATGGCTGGCCAAACAACTACTTGAAGGGTACCTGAGACCCCCCCACTCAAAGGGAACCTGGGCCACCTTACAGTGGCTCTCTGAGTTGTCAGCGGCAACTACAGGGTAAAATGCATGGGAGATCACCTCTCTTCAGACACTAGCCGACAACTGAGAGCTGTCACACTGGCTCCGGTGTCTCTCAGAGCCTCCACCCTATGGCCATTGACGGTCACCCACTGCCTGTATTTTTAGTGTTATCAGGCAACTGGGTCCTTGGGACCATCTCACTGTCTCCTAAAGAGACCAGGGACATCTCTACAGGACTCCACCCACCTTGGGCACCCATCTCCTCTACCAGGGCTACACTAGCCATCTGACGGGGCGGTGCACCAGTGGGTGCTGTTTTACCTTTGTTGGGGCACTGAGACTCCCAGTAGAAGTGGCCCACCTGACCACAATTAAAACATCTTTTGGGACCCCTGACTTCTTCTCAGGGGGAGGCCGGGAACCCTGCCCTTGGTTCCCTTGGGGATTACTTTGGGGCCCTTTCTGGAACTCCCTCTGTTTACCCTTGTCCCCCCCACTCTTCTGCTGGGGACCCTGCCCACCTTTGGTGAAGTCTCCCTTCATGACCCTTGTGGACCCGGGTACTAACCCAGCGGTCCGCCTCCTCAGCAAGCTTCCTAGGGATAGTCATCTTACTATCAATCAGGTGCTGGCGTAGCTCTGGAAAACAATTACTGGACAAGTGCTCCCATGCAATCAAATTATAGAGCCCTTCAAAATCATTCACTTTGCTACCCTTCACCCAACCATCCAATGCTCTGCCAAAAAAAGACACATATTCTACCCAGGTACTTGACTCCAGTTTCTTACAATTCCTAAACCTTTGTCTATAAAGCTCTGGGGTCAACCCATACCTGGTCATTAATGCTTCCTTCATGGGGACATAGGAATTCTGATCCTCATAGGGCAAGTCTAACAAGGTGTCCCGCCGATCACTGAGAAACCGCCCCCACAACCCCGCTCCCCAATCCTTCGCAGAGACCCGGTGGGAGGTCATAGCTACCTCATAGGCTTTAAACCATTGCCCAATATCTTCATTCTTGTGAAACTACTTAATGACATCTTTGGGGATGAATACTCTTGTTTCTACAGGCACGGATGGTGTGCTGCCACCAGAGGGAGTAATTTCTAAACTCTTGGCTTTCAATTCCAACTCCCTCAACATCCTCTCATGCTCCAAATGCATTTTCTTCTCTTCCAAGGCTAACTTCTTATTCTCTAACTCCATCTGTCCACCCAGCGTGAGCTTGGCTAGCTCCAACTTATGCATCCTATCCTTCTCCCTGTCCTCCAGCTCTTCTGGGGACAGGCCCTTTGAAGAAACACTGCTGCCTGCCCTGGAAGGTGCTTTCTCCCAGGTCAAACCCAATGGCCCATCCAGCTGCCCATCGTATCCTCTGCCTCCTCCCTAGGCTCTTCAGGATGCTCAGTAGCATTTCTAGATTCCAACCGGGCCCTCAGTGCCTTTTGGAACTCTACCTTCTTGGTGAGGCCTTTCACAGGGAGTTTAAATCTTTTACAGAAAGTTTTAAGCTGTGGCACAGGGTAGGTATCAACCCTATCTTCTTCAAATTGTAGATCCAAAGATGCGTTGGATGCTGCTTTGGTCATGGTGGCAAGAATTGACAGTCTTTAGCAAAAATAGAAGTTCCAAGGAGAAAATTCTACCAAAATGTATGTGGTCGCGTTATGGTCTGCACTCACTAGTAGTGTACACCAATCACTGTATATGAGTCACAAATGCAAGTCCAAATCCTCACCGCTGACCACCAATGTTAGAAATGGGGGTCTCTAGTTGGCAGAGGTAGGTACCTTTGACCAAGTAGGGGCCCTTGCTTCTAGTCAGGGTAAGGGGGCTACACTCCTAAAATAACCCCTGCTCACCCCCTTGGTAGCTTGGCACGAGCAGGCAGGCTTATCTCAGAGGCAGTGTGTGAAAGCATTTGTGAACACATACAGTAATACAGTGAAAACACTACAAATGGACACCACACCAGTTTAGAAAAATAAGTAATCTTTATCTAGACTTAACACAAGACCAAACGACAAAAGTCCACAATACAGTAATAAAAATATGACCTTCAGATGGTAGAAATAGCTTAGTTCAATGTAGATGGTAAATGCGACACTTTACTCTCAAAGTACCTTGGATGCGTCACGCAAAACAAACTAAAGGGTCGCAGGGAAGGCGATGCGTCAGTTCCTTGCTTCGGGGGAGGCGGCGCACCTGTTCCTTATTGCAGCGCAGGGGAGGCGATGTGTCTGTTCCTTACCGGAGAGGAGGCAAAGCGTCTATTTCTTACTGTGATCCCGTGCGATGCGACAAAATGGTGCTGCGATGCGACAATCCAGTGCGATGCGACAGCGTGGATGCGATGCGTGCACGCCCGACGGCCGTGCGACAAAATAATTGAACTTCGGAGCCGCGACAGGACCTGCGACACGCTTCTCCGGTGATTGCGACGGCAACTTCTGCGGCGGCGGCACGCTTCTCCGGTGATGCGACACGCTTCCTCGGCGGTGCGACGGCAAACAGCTGCGGCGACGACACACTTCTTCGGCGATGCGACGGCAACTGCTGCGGCAGCGTCACGCTTCTTCCTCGTTGCGTCGCGCTCCCAGCGACACGCAGTCTCCTGAGGGCCCAAAACAACAGCAGGCACCTCTCTGCAGGTAGAACTCCCAGCAAGGGAATTCAGGGGGAGCTGGTGGTGAAGTCTTTGTGTCCCTGAGACTTCAGAACAGGAGGCAAGCTCAACTTGAAGCCCTTGGAGATCCTCCTCAAGATAGTAAAAGTGCACACAAAGTTCCTTTTCTCCTTTCCTTGGAAATGAGTAAACCACTGGAGGCCAACCCCCAAACAGCAAACAGCACAGGGGCAGTCTCCTCCTTCAGCTTCCTTGGTTTCTCTCTTTGGCAAAGGGTTCGTCTTGATTCCCAGAAGTGATCTAAAGTTCTGGGGTCTGGGCCCCTCTTTTTATACACACAATTTCTTTGATCTCTGAAGGCAGAGAGTGTCTGTACCCAGTCCAAACCAGTTCTGTCCTCCCTGGTTCAGCTTCCTGGCAGGAGGTGGAGACAGCATTGTTGAAAGCAGACCTGGCCCAGGTAGCTGAAAAGAAATCTCCTCCCCCTACTCTCTATTCTATGTAGGCTCAGGCAAGTGAAAGGAAATCTCCTCCACCTAGTCTCTATGCAACCCAGGTCCTATTCAGCCCAGCCCTGACTCATCAGACTGCTGGAGCCAAAGCCCTCTCCAGCCCCCTGTCACGCACAAACCAGACATGGAATACACAAACCTAGCAGAGGCATACTGGATGGTTAGGCAAGAAAATACCGACTTTCTAAAAGTGGTATTTTCAAACACAAAATGTAAAAATCACCCACACTAAAAGATGTATTTTAACATTCTGAGTTCAGGCATACTAAACTTTATTTTTCTATCTTGTGCCTAGGGTCAGTTAGGATTATAAGATGTTATAATCAAACAGCCCATTCTGGTCTACGGGAACAGATAGCCTTGCAATAGTGAAAAACGAAATTGGCTGTAATTCACTATCAGGACATGCCACACACATCAGGGCATGCCCTACCTTTCACATACAATGCACCCTACCCATAGGTGTACCTTGGGCCTACCTTAGGGGTGACTAACAGGTAGAAAAGGGAAGGTCTAGGGCCTGGCAAGTGTGTGCACTTGCCAAGTCGACATGGCAGTCCCAGACTGCACACAGGCTCTGCAATAGCAGGCCTGAGCCACATTTTACAAGCTGCTTCTGTGGGTGGCACAATCAGTGCTGCAAGCCCACAAGCAGCATTTGATTTACAGGCCCTGGGCACTCATGCTGCACTGTACTAGGGTCTGACAAGTAAATCAAATGAGCCAATCATGGAGTCACTAATCCAATACAACAATTTACAATAGGGAGCACTTGCACTTTGGCACTGGATAGCAGTTGCACAGTGCCCAAAGCATCTAGACCAGAAAAAACATAGCAAAAACACAGGAGGCAACAGCAAAAAATGGAAGGGAGACCCACGCCAATGGTGCCAGGTCTAACACGTGTCCCCTCCAGCTAAAATGTGGGGAGAACTACCCTACCTCTTGGAAGTTCTCTTCACTAAGGTGGAAAAATCTGGACAGACCATCAGCATTGGCGTGTTCTGTACCAGGGCGGTGTTCCACCATGAAGTCCATCCCCTGTAGGGAAATGGACCGCCTCAACAGCTTTAGATTATCACCCCTCATTTGCATCAACCATCTGAGGGGTCTGTGGTCTATCTGAACCCGGAAGTGAGTCCCAAACAAGTATGGTCTCAACTTCTTCAGTGCCCAGACCACAGCAAATGCCTCGCGCTCAATTGCACTCCACCTCTGTTCCCGTGGAAGTAACCTCCTACTAATGAAGGCTACAGGTTGGTCTAGGCCCTCCTCATTCATCTGTGAAAATACAGCCCCCACACCATGCTCTGAAGCGTCTGTCTGCACAATGAATTCCTTTGAGAAGTTGGGCGCCTGAAGCACGGGCGCCGTGCACATGGCAGTCTTCAGGGCATCAAAAGCTTTCTGACAGGTGTCAGTCCAGTTCACTTTCTTGGGCTGCTTCCTGGAAGTCAGCTCTGTCAAGGGTGCAACAATGCTGCCATACCCCTTGACAAACCTCCTGTAGTACCCAGTGAGTCATAAAAAGGCTCTCACCTCTGTCTGGGTCTTGGGGGGTTCCCAAGCCAGGATGGTATCAATCTTGGGCTGTAGGGGCGCCACCTGGCCGCTCCCAACCTGGTGTCCCAAGTACACCACGGAACCCAGCCCGATCTGGCACTTACTCGCCTTGATCGTGAGGCCTGCCCTCCGCAGTGCCAACAACACTTCCCAGAGGTGGCACAGATGTTCTTCCCAATTGGCGCTGAACACTGCAATGTCATCCAGGTAGGCGGCACTGAAATCTTCCAGTCCAGCCAACACCTGGTTGACCAACCTCTGAAAGGTGGCAGGGGCATTCTTCATCCCAAATGGCATAACCCGGAATTGGTAGTGCCCATCTGGTGTGGAGAATGCTGACCTCTCTTTTTCCCCATCAGTTAAGGCGATCTGCCAGTACCCAGACGTTAAATCAAACGTACTGAGGTACCGGGCAGCCCCTAACCGATCAATGAGCTCATCAGCTCTGGGGATGGGGTGCGCGTCAGTCCTGGTGACTGAATTGAGTCCTCGGTAGTCCACACAGAACCGGAGTTCGGGTGTGGCACCAGGCGCGGCCGCCTTTGGGACCAAGACCACTGGGCTGGCCCAAGGGCTGTTAGAGGACTCAATCACCCCCAATGCAAACATCTTGGAGACCTCCTCCTTGATGCAAGCTCTCACCCTGTCAGTCACTCTGTAAGTTTTGTGCTTTACAGGAGGACTGTCCCCAGTGTCCACATCATGGACGAACCAATCAGTGACACTGGGAGTCAGGGAGAACAGATCAGGAACTGTCCCAACAGTTGGCGACAGTCATCTTGCTGCTCCGGGGTCAGGGTGGAAGAGAGGTTTACACCATCCACTGACCCATCTTGCTCTTTTGCAGACAGGAGGTCAGGAAGAGGCTCAGTCTCATCCTCCATTCCATCATCTGTCGCTAGGAGCATGCCCACTTCGGACCTCTCCAAGTGGGGCTTCAGGCAGTTTACATGCAGGACCCGCTAAGGGTTCCTAGGAGACCGCAAGTCCACCAAGTAGGTGACATCACTCTTGCGCTCCACCACCTCAAATGGTCCGGTCCACTTATCCTGGAGCGCACAAGGCTCCATGGGGGCCATGACCCACACTTTCTGACCAGGCCGAAACTCGATCAGAGTGGCATTCTGATCATACCACCGTTTCATCTCCTCCTGGCTGGCTTCCAGATTCGTCTGAGCGAGTTGCCTGAAACACCTAGTCTGGTTTCTGAAGGCCAGCATGTAGCTATATACATCCTGGGGAGGTTTACTGGGACCTTTCTCCCAGCCTTCTTTTACCAAACTCAGAGGTCCTCTTACAGGGTGACCATACAGCAGTTCAAAGGGGCTGAACCCTAAGGACTTCTGTGGCACCTCTCTGTAAGCAAACAGAAGGCATGGCAAGAGGATGTCCCACTTACACCTCATAGGTTCCTCAAGACCCATAATCATGCCTTTTAGGGTCCGGTTGAATCTCTCAACCAGCCCATTACCTTGGGGGTGGTAAGGAGTGGTGAACTTGTAGGTTACACCACACTCCTGCCACAGGGACTTCATATACTTGGATATGTAGTTGGTACCACGGTCTGACACCACCTCTCTGGGGAACCCCACATGGGAGAAAATCCCCATCAACGCACGACCCACCACAGGGGCCGTCACCTACCAGAGAGGGATGGCTTCCGGGTACCGGGTGGCATGGTACACCAAGACCAGGATGAACCTGTTGCCCATGGCTGTCTTGGGATCTAGAGGCCCCACAATGTCAATGCCCACCCTTTCAAAGGGGGTGCTGACCACAGGGAAAGGCTGGAGAGGAGCCTTTTGCTTCCTCCCACTCTTACCACTTGCCTGGCAAGTCTGACAGGTCCTGCAATGAGTATCTGATCTCTTGCGCATTTGGGGCCAATAAAAGTGGGTGACAAGCCTTTCAAAGGTCTTGTCCTGCCCCAAATGTCCTTCTAAAGGTACATCATGAGCCAGACCCAGTAGGAAGGCTCTGAAGCGCTGGGGTACAACCAGCACACGGGCTGACCCAGGCTCAGCAACCTTAGGCTTGCTATACAGGAGACCATTCTCCCAGTAGATCCAATGAGATCCAGACTGATCA
Organism: Calotriton arnoldi; assembly: GCA_963921515.1. Taxonomy (NCBI): domain Eukaryota; kingdom Metazoa; phylum Chordata; class Amphibia; order Caudata; family Salamandridae; genus Calotriton; species Calotriton arnoldi. Next base: position 1,291,886 of record CAWUFW010002995.1, on the reverse strand, counting down.
CCTGTTGCCTGGTTTGTGGCCTGTTGCCGCACACCCACAAGAGAAGGGCACTTCTTCTGTTCCTCACAGAACACTTCCCTGGAGGGTCCTCCTTCCTGCTGCCAATGGGTCAGCTCAGGTAGGTCCCCCAGTTCAGCTACTTGCTCCCCTGTAGGTTCCAGGGCACAAGGTCTGCCTCCTCCTGGACCGTGGGAACGTTGGGGGCTGGTTTCCCGCGCCCCCTACCTCTTCTCGTTAAGGAAGGCACCTGGGCCACTCTTTCAGGCTCCAGGTGCTCTTGAACACCCTTACTGGCTGCCATGGACCGAGTGGTCACAGACGCCCATTCAGGTAAACCCAACATCTCGAAATGAGCACTTCCCTCTACCTTAGCCCAAGGGGAGCTCTCCAAATCATTGCCTAGCAGACAGTCAACAGGCATGGCTGGCCTCACAACTACTTGAAGGGTACCTGAGACCCCCCCCACTAAAAGGGAACCTGGGCCACCTTACAGTGGCTCTCTGAGTTGTCAGCGGCAACTACAGGGTAAAATGCATGGGGGATCACCTGCTCTTCAGACACTAGCCGACAACTGAGAGCTGTCACACTGGCTCCGGTGTCTCTCAGAGCCTCCACCCTATGGCCATTGACGGTCACCCACTGCCTGTATTTTTTAGTGTTATCAGGCAACTGGGTCCTTGGGACCATCTCACTGTCTCCTAAAGAGACCAGGGACATCTCTACAGGACTCCACCCACCTTGGGCACCCATCTCCTCTACCAGGGCTACACTAGCCATCTGACGGGGCGGTGCACCAGTGGGTGCTGTTTTACCTTTGTTGGGGCACTGAGACTCCCAGTAGAAGTGGCCCACCTGACCACAATTAAAACATCTTTTGGGACCCCTCTGAACAGGCTTATCTGTCGGGGCCCCTGACTTCTTCTCAGGGGGAGGCTGGGAACCCTTCCCTTGGTTCCCTTGGGGATTACTTTGGGGCCATTTCTGGAACTCCCTCTGTTTACCCTTGTCCCCCCCACTCTTCTGCTGGGGACCCTGCCCACCTTTGGTGAAGTCTCCCACATGACCCTTGTGGACCCGGGTACTAACCCAGTGGTCCGCCTCCTCAGCAAGCTTCCTAGGGATAGTCAGCTTACTATCAATAAGGTGCTGGCGTAGCTCTGGAAAACAATTACTGGGCAAGTGCTCCCATGCAATCAAATTATAGAGCCCTTCAAAATCATTCACTTTGCTACCCTTCACCCAACCATCCAATGCTCTGCCAAAAAAAGACACATATTCTACCCAGGTACTTGACTCCAGTTTCTTACAATTCCTAAACCTTTGTCTATAAAGCTCTGGGGTCAACCCATATCTGGTCATTAATGCTTCCTTCATGGGGACATAGGAATTCTGATCCTCATAGGGCAAGTCTAACAAGGTGTCCTGCCGATCACTGAGAAACCGCTCCCCAATCCTTCTCAGGGACCCGGTGGGAGGTCATAGCTACCTCATAGGCTTTAAACCATTGCCCAATATCTTCATTCTTGTGAAACTCCTTAATGACATCTTTGGGGATGAATACTCTTGTTTCTACAGGCACGGATGGTGTGCTGCCACCAGAGGGAGTAATTTCTAAACTCTTGGCTTTCAATTCCAACTCCCTCAACATCCTCTCATGCTCCAAATGCATTTTCTTCTCTTCCAAGGCTAACCTTTTATTCTCTAACTCCATCTGTCCACCCAGCGTGAGCTTGGCTAGCTCTAACTTGTGCATCCTATCCTTCTCCCTGTCCTCCAGCTCTTCTGGGGACAGGCCCTTTGAAGAAACACTGCTGCCTGCCCTGGAAGGTGCTTTCTCCCTGGTCAGACCCAATGGCCCATCCAGCTGCCCATCTGTATCCTCTGCCTCCTCCCTAGGCTCTTCAGGATGCTCAGTAGCATTTCTAGATTCCAACCGGGCCCTCAGCGCCTTTTGGAACTCTACCTTCTTGGTGAGGCCTTTCACAGGGATTTTAAATCTTTTACAGAAGGTTTTAAGCTGTGGCACAGGGTAGGTATCAACCCTATCTTCTTCAAATTGTAGATCCAAAGATGCGTAGGATGCTGCTTTGGTCATGGAGGCAAGAATTAGCAGTCTTTAGCAAAAATAGAAGTTCCAAGGAAAATATTCTACCAAAATGTATGTGGTCGCGTTATGGTCTGCACTCACTAGTAGTGTACACCAATCACTGTATATGAGTCACAAATGCAAGTCCAAATCCTCACCGCTGACCACCAATGTTAGAAATGGGGGTCTCTAGTTGGCAGAGGTAGGTACCTTTGACCAAGTAGGGGCCCTTGCTTCTAGTCAGGGTAAGGGGGCTACACTCCTAAAATAACCCCTGCTCACCCCCTTGGTAGCTTGGCATGAGCAGGCAGGCTTATCTCAGAGGCAGTGTGTAAAGCATTAGTGAACACATACAGTAATACAGTAAAAACACTACAAATGGACACCACACCAGTTTAGAAAAATAAGTAATCTTTATCTAGACTTAACACAAGACCAAACGACAAAAATACACAGTACAGTAATAAAAATATGACTTTCAGATGGTAGAAATAGCTTAGTTCAATGTAGATGGTAAATGCGACACTTTTCTCTCAAAGTACATTGGAGGCGTCACGCAAAACAAACTAAAGGGTCGCAGGGAAGGCGATGCGTCAGTTCCTTGCTTCGGGGGAGGCGGCGCACCTGTTCGTTACTGCATCGCAGGGGAGGCGATGCGTCTGTTCCTTACCGGAGAGGAGGCGAAGCGTCTATTTCTTACTGTGATCCCATGCGATGCGACCAAATTGGCGCTGCGATGCGACGATCCGGTGCGATGCGACAACATGGATGCGATGGGTGCACGCCCGACGGCCGTGCGCCGAAATCGATGAACTTCGGAGCCGCGACAGGCCCTGCGACACGCTTCTCCGGTGATGCGACGGCAACCTCTGCGGCGGCAGCCCGCTTCTCCGGTGATGCGACACGCTTCCTCGGCGATGCGGCGGCGACATGCTTCTTCGGCGATGCGACGGCAACTGCTGCGGCGGCGTCACGCTTCTTCCTCGTTGCGTCGCGCTTCCAGCTCCCAGCGACACGCAGTCTCCAGAGGGCCCAAAACAACAGCAGGCACCTCTCTGCAGGTAGAACTCCCAGCAAGGGAATTCAGGGGGAGCTGGTGGTGAAGTCTTTGTGTCCCTGAGACTTCAGAGCAGGAGGCAAGCTCAACTTCAAGCCCTTGGAGATCTTCCTCAAGATAATAAAAGTACACACAAAGTTCCTTTTCTCCTTTCCTTGGCAATGAGTAAACCACTGCAGGACAACACCCAAACAGCAAACAGCACAGGGGCAGTCTCCTCCTTCAGCTTCCTTGGTTTCTCTCCTTGGCAAAGGGTTCGTCATGATTCCCAGAAGTGATCTACAGTTCTGGGGTCTGGGCCCCTCTTTTTATACACACAGTTTCTTTGTTCTCTGAAGGCAGAGTGTGTCTGTACCCAGCCCAAACCAGTTCTGTCCTCCCCGGTGCTGCTTCCTTGCAGGAGGTGGAGACAGCATTGTTGAAAGCAGACCTGGCCCAGGTAGCTGAAAAGAAATCTCCTCCCCTATTCTCTATTCTATGTAGGCTCAGGCAAGTGAAAGGAAATCTCCTCCCCTACTCTCTATGCAACCCAGGTCCTATTCAGCCCAGCCCTGACTCATCAGACTGCTGGAGCCAAAGCCCTCTCCAGCCCCCTGTCACTCACAAACCAGACATGGAATACACAAACCTAGCAGAGGCATACTGGATGGTTAGGCAAGAAAATACCGACTTTCTAAAAGTGGTATTTTCAAACACAGAATGTAAAAATCACCCACACTAAAAGATGTATTTTAACATTCTGAGTTCAGGCATACTAAACTTTAATTTTTCTATATTGTTCCTAGGGTCAGTTAGGATTATAAGATGTTATAATCAAACTGCCCATTCTGGCCTATGGGAACAGATAGCCTTGCAATAGTGAAAAACGAAATTGGCTGTAATTCACTATCAGGACATGCCACACACATCAGGGCATGTCCTACCTTTCACATACAATGCACCCTGCCTATAGGGATACCTTGGGCCTACCTTAGGGGTGACTAACATGTAGAAATGGAAAGGTCTAGGGACTGGCAAGTGTGTGCACTTCCCAAGTCAACATGGCAGTCCCAGACTGCACACAGGCTCTGCAATGGCAGGCCTGAGCCACATTTTACAAGCTGCTTCTGTGGGTGGCACAATCAGTGCTGCAAGCCCACCAGCAGCATTTGATTTACAGGCACTCATGGTGCACTGTACTAGGGTCTGACAAGTAAATCAAATGAGCCAATCATGGAGTCACTAATCCAATACAACAATTTGCAATAGGGAGCACTTGCACTCTGGCACTGAATAGCAGTGGAAAAGTGCCCAAAGCATCTAGACCAGCAAAAACATAGCAAAAACACAGGAGGCAACAGCAAAAAATGGAAGGGAGACCCACGCCAATGGTGCCAGGTCTAACAGTGTACTATCATTCTGTCCAGTAATTGGCCCCGTTATTTGTAGATATTAATGATCACAGTTGAGACCCTTGTGGAAAGGCATAGCTGGAAACTAGGTATAGGGTGTAGACAGGCATAGAGTCCCTGAGATATGAGGTGAATCTGAGGTAGGTTGTACAGCATATAACTAGCAGCTGTGACTATTTCACGGAAACTCTGAAAGGGTTGACAGGAGGATCCTTGTCTCAAAGATGTAATACTAGAAAATTATGGAAAAATTATTGCACTTCAAAAAATAAATATCAAAGCAAAAATATTGACTACCAAACCATTATCAAGGTAAGGAAGATATGTAGTTAAGTATAAGTTTACTGTACTTAACTCCACATACATGTAGCTTACCAATATATACCTTAAAGATACATGAATGGAAATTTAAGAATAATGAATCTATACTTACCTGTATATACTTACCTTGACAATATCTTGATACTCAATATTTTGCCTATGTTTTTTTTGCAGCACAATATTTACTTTTATGATATTTTATCACTGACCCACCAAGCCAGTAAAAATAAAACAGTCAGGGTAAGACATGGCAATAGTACTTTTATGTTCTTCACTGAATGTGCAGCAGCAGAAAAGGGGAATAAACCTCGGCAGCAAAGTCATCAGATAACATCCTCTACCAAGGAAAGACAATCAGCTGGAATAGCCAGTCTTAAGAAAAGACAAGCTCTCAAACCAAATGAAGCCTGAGCACCACATACAGATCCTTCCTCCTTTCCAGAAGGTTACAATGAGGTCAGTAGACCACCTGACTTCAGGGTGTGGTTATTCTGTAATAATCTCCTGATGTCAATAATTGCTTAATCCAGATGGGATCAAGCAGTTCTTAGACCTCCCCCCCCCCTATGAAGACATTGCGTGTTCCTAGAGTTGTAGCCCACTCAGTCAAATCTCCTGCAGATGGGTGTGGTTTGTTCACTGTGAATAGGGCCATCGCACTACTGGAGGGCATGGGTCTAATGAAGCGGGGTTTTCAATATCTCAATCTTCAAGTCTAATCATTAAACAATCCTCGCTACTGGTTGAGGGACCTTTGTTCATCGACAAGGAGAAATGTAAAGGAGCAATCACCGAAATCAATCCAACAATGCATTAAATTGACAATGACTTTAGCACAGTCAATAAAGAGAGTTTGTATGAGTTAAAGAGTTTTATTTTCAATGTCTTAAGTTTTAATCAATTTTATTAAATAGGAACTAGTCTTTGGAGCATCAGCATTAGAAATAAGCATAATCCAATAATTGATATTTCAATATAAGATAAAATAGAATATTCGTCAAAACAATAATGGATACTATGATGCAGCAAGAGTGCTCCTAAAAAGAAAGTTTCTAATCTAAATATTTTAGAATAAGGTGAAAATAATGTGTCAGTTCAGATACTCAATAAACAGTTCTGATGAGAGAAATAGTGCATACAGCCTCTGCATGTCAAGTTGGAAAGTATTCTCAGCTCTAAATCAGCAGATAATCAATTAATATAGACTAATCAACCTCTCATGTAGAGAAGTATTATAAACTCACAGATGAGTCCTGTCAGTTAGTCGGGGATCAAAATCCGGCTGCTACTCCAGGAACATGTACTAATATAAACACACAATTTTCTAAATGTCAACAAGTGTCTTTTGGTCTCCTGAAGTGTAGTAAATGCATGGGAATAGGTAAACTCCCCATCTTCTCAGACTAGTGCAATAGTCTTTAGAAGTTAGTCATTGAAAAGTTACATCCTTCACATTCTGCGGTCTGGTTTGTTCTTCTCATGAAGCATCCTTCCTGTTGTCTCCTCTCGTCCCAGTGAGAACCTGACTATCACTTGTCTAATTCAAAATAAGTGCCTATCCACTAACATCTATAGCAAAAGAGAAATGCATCTAATAGAAAATAACAATGCAATGTGAAAACAGGCCTATGAATGTTAATGCATTATTTTCAGTTAACATGGCATTGAAAGTTAGGCTAACTTAAATCAGCACTTATTTACTTCACTTGTAGGCCTCTTGTTGTATTCCTCTTAGGGTGTCCGTATATAGGTTTTCCTGTATCATGTCCTTATATAGGCACAATTCGCCCTGCCCTTATATAGGCATAAAATCCCAGCCTTATTTAGGCATTAAACGTGCACTCCAAATACAGGCATGGTCTCCGACATCCGTCCACCCTAACGTCACAACAAGTTGTTGAAGAACGACCCTTAGGCTTCGGGAGTTACCCTAGCACAGGACTATTGATTTCTTCAAGGACTCATCTATTATGCATGAACCGTTATACCTTAAGGGTTCATTCATGACGTCTTCCGCTGTCCGATTCACGTCAATGCTAACATTCTGAGGTACCTCTCAGGTATAAATATACCTTCCCTCGCCCTTGTAAATCAGAGGAGACCTCGACTTCAGAGGAGCCCGTTTCCCGGCCTGACGCACTGAGAAGACGCTGTCATCCCTGCACGCAGAGAGTCCAGCTTCCAGTGATCTGACTTCCCTTGCGGGGTGTTGGAGTTCGAGTCTGGCAAGAGATTCCTACCTCTCTCATTCTTAAGGTATGGAGCTGACTAGAACCTAGAGGGACTCTTGGCATACTAGACATACTAGGCGTAACATACTCTTAGTATACCATAGTAAGGAATACTTCACCTACTTCATACCTCTCCCTACACCTAGGTTAGGTTAGGTACACTGGGGTAGAACTAGCTTAGAAATGCATCGTACGAGTACTCGCATTTTTAGTATGTGTTATTTATTTAAATGAATATCTACTAAAAGATCATGCTAGCGCAGTATTATTTATTTCTACTGCTTACGCTGTACATTATTTATCTTGCATACTGTCTTGTGATCGTAACAGCACATATCACCTACACGAGAAACAAGACTGTTCAATAAATCCTTTTATTGAAACGCCCGTCTATTCTTTCTGTGTAACTTTGAGGAAAACTAAGCATGCACGATTGAGCTGAGTGAAACGGTTATCTATTGTTTCCACGACTCTGTGACACGTTCTGATTCTAAAGGGAAACAAAGTTGTCATGTTTTGCGGCTGCCAGAAACTACTCCCTTCTTGTTATCCAAGGAGTTTCTAGTGGCCTCTGAGCTAGCTGGCACAAGTAATTAAATTTAATATACTCGATAGGGACATACCGACCTTAGTCCTATGTCAAGCCTATAGGGTATATTATTCCAATGCGCAGAGCCTATTAGGGAAATAGGAGCTACACTACATGGCGCCCAACGGTTTGGTAAGGCGGTAATTTAACGCTAGATACTGAGTAACTCAGCTGTGCTTTTTCTCTCAGAGACCCCTACCCATATACTCCAAAAGACGTCTGGAGTGGGCAGGGTTAAGTATCCGCCACAGCAAAATAGGGAAGCACCCTATATATTAGCCGTTTGGTTTGCTCAATGTTGAAGGATACAGTGTTCCAAAATATTGTGCACCTTATCTTTTTGTTTCCTTGAAACTTGTTCTACATTTTTCAAAAAACAAAAATGTCCATACACGGGGACAATAACACCGAGAACGGTGGAGCTGCGGCTGACCCAGCCCTAGCAACAGCTTTTAACTTTACAGGTTTAAATGAAACCGAGGAGGGTGTTATAGACATCCATCCAAACTGAAGAAGAGCCATCACTCTAAAACTTATAAAACACGGCCTACCACCAAGAGGCGGTAGAGCAGTTTTCGTGATAGAGGTACACGAATCCTTTCAGACAGAGGTATTCTATTCATGGGTAATATTTCCAGAATCAAATCCAGTAACAAAACTGTTTCACTTCTACAAGGAAGATGATCCACCAGAGGAATATATTCCTTTCGATGATATTGAAATTCCATTAACATACCAGGAGCATCAGCTCTGGTTTAAAGTCGCCCTAAAACATAACAGAAACATTACCAGGCTCGGTCCCCTAGGGAGACCAGGAGCAACATGGCCGATTCTAGCCGGCTACACTCCTCATCCTGACCTGGATATAATGTCAGAAGAGGAACTACTTACTCAACTTACAGAGTTAATCAAAATATACAGACAATTAGTCCAATATGTCATGCAGACTTTCACAGTCCAACCACCATTGACACTTTCAAATCAGACCCCTCATCCGGGGAATACACTAAAAATTATACCACAGACTCTCTACTCAGTCATGGGTAAAATGCCCACAAAACGTGAGCAGATTCCATTCTGGATAGCTCAAAAAATTACTCAAATAGAAGCAGTATTTCCAAATACTAGCCCATATGAGATACACAGAATCCTAACAATCAGTTTACCAATGGGGATCACACCACAACTGGAAGACTGTACCACTTGGGGCTCAGTCTTTGCTGCCATCTATACTAAAACACATGGTATTCCATCAATAGCGGTAATACCTGATGTCCTGAAACAAATTCAAAACGAATACGGGGCAGAGCCTGCTCTGAATTTAGGTATGAAATTACTGAAAAATTTCGAACAGGTCTCAACAATAATATTATCTAATATTAAAGGGGAGGCAGCAGCAGTGGCGATCCGCCAACGATTAAGAGAATTCGATGTTACAGAACATCAAACTGAGCTACCCAGAATAATTGAACAATCCTATGCAGAATTAGGCAGAGATAGTTTGGGTGGAAGACCATTAAAACCAAAACTATCTGAGAATCCTGAAAAGGACTCTATTAAACAAACTCCTACATCTTCTAAAAAGAAGTGGGAAACTAATAAACAAAATTCAAACGAGAAACGTTCTCAATCCCGAGGTAGGTCTCCTCAAAAGGAGCCCTCTGAAAGGAGGTATAACCTCAGGAATAGGGATAATTTGAGAAAACCTGACAGGTATCAAGATACTGATACACGTTCCTCTCGTACCTTTCAGATCTCGTCACAGACATCGGGAAGAAGAGGACGGTCAGAACATAGAGAAGAACGCGTGAAATCCAAGGAAGATAAACACGCTCCAAAAAATAAAACAAAACCTCAATTCTCCAAAAGAAAGTAGCAGGTCTAAAGATCAGACATGCCGAGGATACTGAGAACACAACTCAAGAACGGAGAATGGGCTCAGTCAATGCTGGACAGTGCAGCAGAAGTCACAATAGTTCGCCAGAACCTGAAGGAACTTCTGGAGATAGTGGACTTGAATGAGTACATTACAGTTGAGACTGTAGACACCAGGGTTAGTACTCCACAAAGGATATATGAAATAACACTCCGAATGGAGGGAGACATACCTAGACAGGTGAAAGCACTCTTTTGGGAAAAACTTTCAAGGGGCTATGACATACTTCTAGCAGAAAAAGACTGGCCACCACAATTTGTCAGCGAGTGCCCACATGGCGAGGACATTATTATGCCTGCCTTCTCCAACCATATTCCAATTCATCAAAAATATACATATGCCAAGAAATGGGCAGTAGCCCAGGCCCCAGCATTATATAAAAATCATGTAGGATGGGATGAGGACTCACCTCACCATAAAATACATCTGAAACATGAACCAACTGCACAAAGGCAGTACCCAATAAAGCAAGAAGCTAAAAAAACAGGTCAGGGAGATCTTAGATCAACTTGAATACCAGGGGTGATTGAAACATGCACCTCCTCAATGAACAATCCTTTGTTTCCTGTCTCCAAACCAGACAACACCTATCGTCTAGTTTTGGATTACAGACACTTAAACACTTGTTGTAAAACATTTGCAGTGCAAAATGCACATAGCACAGCATTAATGAATAACATTGTGTGTAAAAATATAAAACCACATTGGACATCTCAAATGGTTTCTTTTGTCAAAACATAGCACCTGAAAGCAGGTACTTAACAGCATTCTCCATAATGGGGACCCAGCGTCAATTTTGTCGACTCCCACAAGGGTTCAAGAACAGCCCGGGGTTATTCTCAGCTAGAGTAACGGAGTTACTACAAATTTATGACAATGAGGCATTGTCCTATGTCGATGACATCTATCTGACGGACGATGACCTGGACAAACACTTGAACAGGGTAAGCACCATTATACTGGGCTTCGCCTCTGAGGGCTACAAATTCAACTTTAAAAAATCCAGAATTGCCCATCTCAATCTCCTTTTTTTAGGATATGAGCTTTCAAGTGAAGGCAAAAGCTTGGCAGCTAACTTTTAGAAAAGTGTGCGCTGCTCCAACCTCCAAAAACGCTAAAAACTTACAATCCATCCTGGGTTTCCTAAATTTTGGAAGAACATACATTCTAAATTATGCGGAAAGGGTTAAACCTCTCTACGCACTAATCAAACCTGATTTTTCAATCAAAAATTGGACACAAGAACATACAGAAATCTTGCGTTCACTCCAGGCTAACATGTTAGCAACAAATCACTTACAAACACAACGCAATTTAGTGATCCGAATAATCTCGGGTCAATGCGGATTCACCTACTTAACATTTAATGAGGGTGAAAAAATACCAATCGCGTACAAATCTCATTTGTACACACAAGTGGAAATGCGCTTCAGTTCAACTGAAAAAATTCTGACAGCAGTTCAAACTGCAGTAGCAAAAGAAAGAGCCCTAGCACAAGGGAAACGCATTATTGTCGTTACCCCAGTACCTGCATTAGAAGCGGTCACGAAGCGAGCATTCCAAATGCTAAAGCATTACATCCAAGATGGATACAATGGGTTAATTCTCTTGCTGCAACAGATGTTGAATATGTTTTTGATCCTGATCTAAAAACACAAGCGTTCCTGCAATATAAACATGAATGTCCTCTGCCCACTGAAATTCTGCCTCTCGATCAGTACGAATTCATAATTTACACTGACGGATCCGCACAACCCGCAACAGGGGGTAAGCAAGCTTACAGTGCAGCGTGTGCAATCGTTAAAGGTCGCATGCGAGTTGGCATCTTCAGACCTATGGTCACAAAAACTCAATCTCTAGGAGATTGTACAGCTCAGTGAGCTGAACTACAAGCTTTCAAACTGGCACTTGAAAATACAGATCGCGAATTCCCCACACTAATCGTGTGCGAATCTTTTTACTGTGTTCAGTCGTATAATGAATATATACAAAATTGGCTTGAAAACGGGTTCAAAGATGCAAAAGGTGGCACAATAAAGCATAAAATGCTTTGGGAACAAGTAGTTCAGTTGAAAAACGAACTACCAAAGGCTCACGTGATCCACACACTGAGTCATCAACGTGATGGCGTTCACGTTGCAGGGAATTCATTGGCTGACGAAGCCGCAAAGGGGGCTGTTCAGACGGCTTCCGTAGCTGCGATCACTCATTCAAAAACAAAAATAGACAGTGAGATAATGTTGGCTGTCAATGCTACAAGCAAAGGCAGTAGTGCAGCGTTACCAAAAAAGTTTCGACTCAAGTACTCTTATGTAATTGATGCGAACAACGTTCCTTTTGCTCGAATCCCTGGAGTGGGGGATATGGTAATTCCAAACAAGGAACGTAGATTAGGACTAATACTAGCAGCACATGAAGGGATAGCTTCTGCCCATGCAGGTGTTTCTGCGACAGTATCTTTACTCAAGCAAAGATATTGGTGGCCTGGCATTCGGAAACAAACAAAGAACTATGTTTTAGAATGTGATATATGCCAACAGATGAAAGTCTCCACAGTGAAACGTCCTGCGCAGACACCCCTGTTAATTTCAGACAAACCATTAGCTTGTGTTTACCTGGACCACTGCGGTCCCTTGCAAAGGGACGGTAACTATAAATATATAATGGTCGCAGTGGATTCGTGCTCAAGGTTCCTATGGATATGGCCTTAGCGCTCGGCTGACGCTCGAACTGTTATAAAAGATTTGCGAGTCTTTATCGGCACATACGCAATAGGCACGCTACATTCTGACCAGGGCCCTGCGTTTAGCTCTCGGGCTTACAAAGAAGCCATGGCCAGTCTGGGCGTTGTATTGCGGTACTCCTCTCCATTCCATCCTGAGGGAAATTCGGTTGTGGAAAGGAAAAACTGGGACATAAAGCAGTCTATAACAGCTAGGGTATTAGGTTCGGGTGATGGGTGGGTCAAACATCTTTATGGGGTCCAACGCTCATTAAATAATTTGCCAAGAAGTTCTCTAGGGGGGGTCACTCCATATGAGGTCCTATTTGGGCAAGAATATGGGTACCAGACCTCGAACACGTAGGCACAGTGGTGGAAAATAAACCCTTTGATATCAAAGATCGTTTGGCTGTTTTACAGGACTTAAACAAATTAAGAACGAAACAAAGCAACGTATTCCTGCAGCCAACCACCACTGTGGAAAAACCGGCGGTCCCAGCAAGGCCTGTCTGGATTCCAAAAGTTGGGGATCTAGTCAGAGAAAAGATTGTAGACAAGAAGGAATTTGGACCTTCTTACAGACAACCAGTTACCTGTCTTAGCAGTTCAAGGAACAAGAACAGTACTACTGCCGCCCCTTGCTGGAAAAAAGGAGAAAAGATTTGTGTCCATCGACCACATCAAACCACAGTATGTGGCCAATACTAAATAGTAGGCCTCGTGGACTCCGACCTAGTAGCAGACGCACTCCTCTCGCTACTATCCAAGAGGTTCAGACTGAAAGACTGATAACTATCGAGAATTCAGCAGTAACAGATGAAGGACTGAGCAACAATGCTATGGAACTCATCCCTCTTGAAACTCAAGTAACAGTTTGTCCAAATACACCTGTCTACACCAACGTAGCAAGTGATCAACTGGTTCCAGCGATTTCAACGAATCCTGATGCAATTTCAACAATTGACAGAACAGCTTCTGGCTAATTCATTAACTTTGATACGTTCTCAGAAGATCCGAGTGAACCTGAAATGACGCCAGCATCATTAACTTTCAAACAGCAAGTACAAGACTTTCTTCACTTTCTGAAAAAGACTTATCTGGTTTCACCATGGATTGAACTCTGGATTATTTCTGGAATATTTGTTTTCCTGCTTTGGCTAGCTTTGGTTATGACTATGAGCGGGCTTATAAATGGCAGATACATCCGTGTGAACACTGAAAGAAAAGATGTGAACTTACTTTTGAAACCACATAAATCTTCCCATCGTGAAGCAAGAGACTTGTCAACAGTGAACATCACAACCGTTCCTATACAGGATGGTATAGTGTGGGACAAAACTGATTTCGATATTTTTGGCCCGACGGAACAATTGAACATTCCACATTTGTTTAAAATTTCACTAAGTGATCTTATTTTGTCCAATACCTATTCTGATGATTGGGACTTTGAGACTGTTAATGACATAATGTTTGACCTAGAAAAATCTGCTGCATTTTCTAAAAATGAACATTTAGAGGGTTCATCAGACTATGAACAGCTGTAATGCTATAACCACTATGGTCATCATTATTTGCATAAATCTGCATACCCTAGAAATGTGTATATGTTTAACCAATGGGAGCATTGTCCTACACCACCAAAAGGCAGTTCAAAAACATTTGATAACAAGTTTCCATATTTTTCAGGATACAATACATCTGATCCAGAAACATTTTACTATAGAAATGTAAACAAAACAGGACTGAAAATTATGTTAACAAATACAAAACAGATTTACTCTGCAGCATTTATTACCCAACTGTCTAGACATGGTTTCGACTTATGGAAAGAGACAATAGACACAAAAACTGTCTGTGGTACTAAAGATTGGCAAGTGCAGGGGATAGAAGCTTTATTTAGAGCATGCATCATCCCTCAGCAAATAATGTTTTTGAATGAAACTGTCCAACAAACGTCTTGTCTTGGACTAGCCAAGATCAAAGAGACGAAAAATCCTTCTGTACCAACACCTGCAAGTGATAACAATACACAGGCAGCGGTTACAGTTGACACAATACTACAACTCAACAGAACTAATCCTGATTGGAAAAAATGGTTGATCTTGCCCACAGACACGAACAACTGTCAGGAAAGATTCCTGAATAAAACTCAGGGCTTTACTATTCACAGGCCAGACCCAAGATACGTCCAAAGACAACATCCGGGGATAGTAACAACATACAGTGTAGGAAAATTATGCATCGATTGGCTACAAAAATCTACACTTAAGGATGTGAAACAACACTTATCCTTACTTAAAAAAGACGCAGACTTTAGGGAATTCTTGCTTGGACCAAGAAAACCACGTCAAAAATGTTTCATATATGCCGGCATTTATGCTGCTTATAATGAAGCATAGAAGGTGTCACAGATAGAGGCCGCAGAACGAATACGTGAACTTGATCGTATTAATTTAGAGACAACACTCCCTGTGGTCGACAATGGGTTAACAACTTTGTCCTCCAGAATATATTAATTGGACGGCATTGTATCCTCTGCTATCGACATACTGGAAGAAGATTTGGCGATGTTACAACAAGGCCAATCTCAATTACGTTCTATTGTGTTATTAAGCTGGACGCTGCAATCTTTGCGAGCGGGCTATGTGCCTTTGCGTTTTATCAACACGACGGCTCTGTTTGCAGAATACAATCTCACTGATAAACAGATCGAACTGGCACAAAGAGGAGCAAAGTATACAGTGCTGAGCATTGAAAAACTGGAAAAGTTACCATTCACAGTGGCAGAAAAACCAGCTACAGAATGGCTTATTCATGGCAAAATCACGCTACCTGTGACTACTTTTCAGTTTCAGTATTGCCTCAAACAAATGCAAGCAGGCAAATATGAAAGGTTGGGTAAGGAATACATTAAGACATCTTGGAATTTACCATACACATATAGATGTTGGAGTGGGGATCGTGAAGTGTTTCTGAGCGGTACACACTGTAAAAATGCACTGAGCGGTTCACTAATATGTCAGGACATTTCTTTACACGGGGCTTGTAATGGTTCTGTGGCAAAGTTGTCTTGCCATCAGCAGGGTACACCAGCTGCTGTGATTAATCCAACGTTTGGACAACTTTCTAATGGGAGTTACCTCATGTTGAATGATCAGAGTTGCTGCGGCATGTTGCCAGGCATCCCATATCTAGTAACGGTGAACTCCAGGGTCACTTGCTGTATGCAAGTATTGTTTGCCCCCAATAGACACAGTCAGGGAGTCGCCTTTGTGGCCTTCGCTGAACGTCTCTTTTATAAGATTTGATACTTTAAGCAGAATGAAAGCCATGCTTTTACAACAAACAGTGCCTTTGACCTCGGCCAAAGAAACCTATGATCTACAAATTGCAAGGACTTCGGCTGAGATACAAACTTTAATACGTACAAACTGCCCTATACATTTCGTAGAAATGATAGGACGTATCTTTAACATGTCTGATACAAGCGGAATTGTACATGTATTTAAGAGCATCTGTTCCAGACTGTTAGCACCTTTCCAGGCAGTCCTCGGAATCATCCCAAACTTTGCACATTCGGTGTTTGGTGGCATACCATTAATTCTAGCACTTGTTGCCGGAATTCTATTTCTCTTCCTGCTATTACGCTATGGCCAGCCTACTCGCAGACATCACTCCGAGTGAAGTGGAGAAAGCTCTCCTTGAACGAAAGTGCCATGAGCGAATAGTACAGCTTTTGGGCATGACTCGTCTACGGGAACTTAATACCACGTGGTTCCTGTCGTTCAGACCAATCTGGCAAGATTGCATCTTACCTGTTCTACGATGCCTGCTATGCGGTGAAGAATGCGTGTTGGACACCTGTCTAACATTTCCATCAGCTACGCCAACGGATATCGATACTCTGCTGGACCCGATAACGGCCCATGCTCTGTGTTGTCCCCAGAGGCTACCAATCCTGATGACGGCATTCATTGAGATCTCACAGACGGTTCCGGCTGCTGCTAAGGTACGAGATGGATCTACAGGCACACAGGTAACAACGGACGCGAACATTGCTGCGGCATCCTATGCTGAAAGCGATGCTTCACATCTCTGTGCAATTAATCTACTACACGAGGTGTTCCGAATGTCACCAACTACAGTGGACGATATTTTGTCTACAGAAATAGATGATCTCATGTTTACACCAGACCCATACACTGACTCTGATTCAGCCCACAGTGTTCCAGAGATGCAATAACAATTTGGCCTTCATATTTCAAAAACTTGGAACTCTTCCCAAATTGAACTTTTTTCCGTTTTTTCAAATTAAATGGCACAACAATCTGCTTGAAGTAGAACTATTCTTATAGTACGGACTTCGCGGTAGTTCCTCAGACACTTTGTCATCTTGTTAGTCTAAAAAGTTCATTCATTTCCATGAAATGTAAAGACTTTAATTTTGAACAACTTATCGATCATTTTTTTGTCACGTAATTATTATTGCTTATTTCATTCCAATTGCATTTTATTTTCAAATATATGCCTGAAATGAGAAGCTATGCTTAAAATGTACAGTACTTTTTGCATTCTAATAGGTTTTTTAAAGGCTTTTAAGAAATATTTTAGCAATATGCGGTACTCCATTTTATGTTTAGCATTTTTTTAAATGTTTAGCATTTTATTATTATCGTACACACGAAAGTGGAGTGGGTGTTGTATTCCTCTTAGGGTGTCCGTATATAGGTTTTCCTGTACCATGTCCTTATATAGGCACAATTCGCCCTGCCCTTATATAGGCATAAAATCCCAGTCCTTATTTAGGCATTAAACCTTGCACTCCAAATACAGGCATGGCCTCCGACATCCGTCCACCCTAACGTCACAACGAGTTCTTGAAGAACAGACCCTTAGGCTTCGGGAGTTTCCCTAGCACAGGACTATTGATTTCTTCAAGGACTCATCTATTATGCATGAACCGTTATACCTTAAGGGTTCATTCATGACGTCTTCCGCTGTCCGATTCACGTCAATGCTAACATTCTGAGGTACCTCTCAGGTATAAATATACCTTCCCTCGCCCTTGTAAATCAGAGGAGACCTCGACTTCAGAGGAGCCCGTTTCCTGGCCTGACACACTGAGAAGACGCTGTCATCCCTGCACGCAGAGAGTCCAGCTTCCAGTGATCTGACTTCCCTTGCGGGGTGTTGGAGTTCGAATCTGGCAAGAGATTCCTACCTCTCTCATTCTTAAGGTATGGAGCTGACTAGAACCTAGAGGGACTCTTGGCATACTAGACATACTAGGCATAACATACTCTTAGTATACCATGGTAAGGAATACTTCACCTACTTCATACCTCTCCCTACACTTAGGTTAGGTACACTGGGGTAGAACTAGCTTAGAAACGCATCGTACGAGTACTCGCATTTTTAGTATGTGTTATTTATGTAAATGAATATCTACTAAAAGATCATGCTAGCGCAGTATTATTTATTTCTACTGCTTACGCTGTACATTATTTATCTTGCATACTGTCTTGTGATCGTAACAGCACATATCACCTACACGAGAAACAAGACTGTTCAATAAATCCTTTTACTGAAACGCCCGTCTATTCTTTCTGTGTAACTTTGAGGAAAACTAAGCATGCTCGATTGAGCTGAGTGAAACGGTTATCTATTGTTTCCACGACTCTGGGACACGTTCTGATTCTAAAGGGAAACAAAGTTGTCATGTTCTTGCGGCTGCCAGAAACTACTCCCTTCTTGTTATCAAAGGAGTTTCTAGTGGCCTCTTGAGCTAGCTGGCACAAGTAATTAAGTTTAATATATTCGATAGGGACATACCGACCTTAGTCCTATGTCAAGCCTATAGGGTATATTATTCCAATGCTCAGAGCCTATTAGGGAAATAGGAGCTACACTACACTCTAACATTTAAGTATGATTATCTACTACAAATGTTTGCGTTTCATATATGTGCTATTTAAACATAGACTTTTGCACGTAATTAATAAAAAGCATTTTTGTTTGCAAATAAAATTTACTCTTGCTTGTCCTTCTCAACTACAGTATGAAGACTCCTGAACCATTCTCAGCCATGTATTAGCTAAAAGTATAGGAATGCAAAGTCCTTAGTTGGGACTATGGCTTCAGCCCTTTTGTCCTGCCCTAAGCTATGATGACAACCCATTGCTCAGGTAGAGATGTAGCCCACAGATGCCATGAATAATGCAGTCCACTTGTAAGCAATATGGCTACCTTATAAGGGACCAACCATACATTGACAGTAGTGCTTAGGATGTGTTATGTGCAGCGCAGTGATGGGAGGGGGGTGGATTCTGATGCAGAAAACTAGAGAAACAGCATAATATTTGTCATTGTACTCCACAGCTGTCTGCTGTTTACCTCCCACTTTACATATTTTATGTCCATATGTCCATACTGTCCTCCACTATTCCTTCTAACTGCCCATTAGTTACAACAACGAGGGTAATATATACATTTTTATTATCTTCAAAATGTATTTTTTTATTGCACAACAGTAACCCACTTGGGACAAGAGGTATTTTTTGCAGCAGCATTCACATTTCCAGTTATTACACATGCAAACGTCCTCGCACCCTGAGCTGTAAAGTTAATCATTATTATTGCTTTAAACGTATCTTATACAAGATCAATCAGACCATCCATTGTGTTTTGGTAAACATTCGTTTTTATAATATTAGAGAAGTCAAAGTACAAATGGGACAAGTGACTCATTCACAGGTAATCATCAATCTAGAATGATTGATCAACACTTACAATCTATGCAGATAGTTAAAAAGTAATTCCTTTTCAATTTATGTATTTTGGGTTGTACTACTTGCAGCCCTTCTGGAGTGCTCTATTTCCACAATAGCTTGATCCCACCAACAAAAGTGGCAATCACATATCTAATCACTCATCTAGGGGAAACTTGAGCATACTTTCTCTAGGTGCTTTGCTCAAGCTGTAGTGGGAAGCCTTGATGAGTGATGCAATAAAATGGGAGTATCTCCGTTCAGTGAGGGAGTAAGGAAAAAATGAATTCAGCAGGATCTGGCTAGTTCAGTGGATCACCCAAATAGCTAATAAATGATGAGTTAATTAATAAGAGACTGTTAATCATCAGGGTAAGAGGGAACCTAGAATATAACCTCTCTGCTCTACGAAGAGGATTCTATGTATTGTTTTGGGCATAGGTCTTTTAGCCACACTTTTTCTTGTGTTTTTCAAAGAGTTATATTGCCCTAGACTTGAATGGGCTCCAGTCTTCACCCACTTTTTAAAAGTCAATATGGTTCATTGTAAGAAACATTGCTTTCATGTCTTCTTGGACATTTAAACAAGAGCGTTCACAAGAATACTGACAGCCATACTTGAGGATTGGCTCTTTCGAAGGAATCCTGTGTTGCATTATCACACTGACTTTTGCCCTAATTGTAACATGACAGAAAATACACCAGGGGCCAGATTTACAAAAGTGTCATGCAATACAGTGCAGCACCTAAAGGTACTGCACTGAGTTGTGTGACAGGGAGAGAGCAGGAGAGCACCATATCTGGAGAGATATGGCACTCTCCTCCCATCTCCCTGGCGACGGCACTTGCTGCAGAGAGCCACACACACACACCGTTGTTCCAAACTGCAATGGTGTGTGCATGAGTCTAGAATAGGTTTTGTACTGGAAGCGTATCCTTCCAGTACAAAATACTATGAATAGACAAGTTTTAAAACTATTCCTACTTTGTATGTGTGCTGTACAGTACAGCACACATGCAAAGTCAGAAAAGAAAGGAGAAATTACAACATTTCTCCTTGTAAAGCCTGTTTTATAGCAACATTATCTTTGAAGCAAAACCCTGTCTGATAATGGTAGTAGATAGGGTTTTGCATCAAAAAGCATGAGTAGTTGCATAGGAACGCCCATGTACCACCTGTGTAATGCCCCCTTGACACTAAATAACACAAAACAGCGCTTCGAGCTGGGTTGCATTACTTTTCCTTACAAACCAACTCAAATACCAATTAACATTGGTTTGTAAATCTCCAAAAAGGTTCTTGGCCCAGGTCTTTTAATTATTGCACATTACTTTGTTCACATCAAGAATGCCTTGATCTATGGATTTGAATACAGCATTTGACGGGAGATACAGGGCTTTACTTTGAAAAAAGCTACCAGATTGGGAAGCTCTACCATTACTGCTATGTACAATTCAAAGTTTTAATTCTGACACATGGGGAAGCTAAACTGGTTTGCAATCTGACAAACTCAGAATAATTTCCCTAAGCAGGGCCCAGAGAAGGCTTGTGTGTTAGCACCCCTGCTTTTTACTTTGTGTACTATGGATTTAGTCATTAGCAATGTCAAATCATTCTCCCCTGAGCAGACCCAGGGCTACAAGTCATGGACACCTCTGTGATCTTTCATTGTAGCCAGGGTATACATATGATTGAGCTCGCACATTCGTAGTAAATACATTAAAGATGAAGACTCTAGTCTTCACTCATAAACAATGTAATATAGAATGTGGAGGTTCATCATTCTCTTGGCCTATCCTTTGATGACTTGGAAAGCCATGAATTCCATCTCTCCAATTTAAAAGGTAACACTCCCACTTTGATGTGTGTTTTGAAGAGATTGTATGTCAAGTTACTTAGCGAGTCTGCCCTCCCAATCTTGTCAGTAATGTAGGCGAAATTAGACCAGCTCTGGAGTACAGAATTAGACTTTTCCTGGAAAATTATCAAACTTCTTTGACATCATCCACTGTACAGCATTTAGGTCATAATTGGGATTATCATCTAAAATGCCAAAGGTAAGAGTAGGCTTGAGTTTAACTCCTTAACTCAACCTATTGTAAAGTAAAGCCAAATTCTTAAAGACATGCTTCAGGGCATTCGTCAGAAAATAACTCTATTTGGGTGAACGTTTGGTTGGAAAAGAGTGAGAGATCTACCTAAATCCTGGTCATCTTATTTGGTGATTGGCCAGAATGATTTTACTCTGGTTGATGAATGGAAAAATCATATTATATACAAAATATCGTTATTTGCTCCTCTGTCGATACAAGTCTAGTGATATTTTTCTTCTTCAGGATGTGTAACATTATTTCCTGTCTCGTGATCAGTAAATAGTTGCAAAGCCTTTGAAACGGTGAGAGAATTGCAAAACTTCTTTAGTTAGCTTATCATAAAATATTAAGAGTAAAAGCATATAAATGATATTAACAGTTACTTATAGACTTATAATGAGTGAATTGTTGACAAGATGTGATGTGTGAGTCTATTTGTGTTTCTATGTGAATGTGTTAGTGTGACTGGGTGAGGGCATGACTGTGAATACAATGCATCTGTGCTTGTGTGTGTGGGTGTTTAACTGTAGATCTATACGTTCTTAAACTGGACAGGGGTGTGCAAAATTCACGTAAGCACGTGAAATGCAAATCTGTCATTTCCCGCTATATTTTAGTGTAAAATGCGTCCTTGAAAAAATTTGTGGTGCCAGGACACATTCAAACTACAGGGGCTATTCAAAATCTGTTGTTGCCTTGGATTCGGGGTAAATTTCTATGACAAATAGTGTGCTTGTGGTAATTTTTTACCGTGAATGATGTGCAATTACTCAAAGTTGCATAATGGCGTAATTTCAGGAATTTTGCATAACACCAAATTCATGAAATTAGGCAAATTATGCATCATATTGTCAATTTCACCCACTGCAACATATTGTACAAAGGGGGTGCTTTTTTTGATAGACGGCCGGTAGAATTCCCCCATTAAGATAACTTTCTAACAATGCTGTGTGTGAGTGAATTTCTTTGAAATAGCTTTATGATACAAAGCAATAGTTTAGATGTCTTTACAGCCTAACTTTTCTGGAGCTTCTGTGGTTCTGGAGATGCCCCTCCACTGTCAATCTTACTTTTTTGCTTCATTGCTGCAATGTATAGGAACTGCACACATTCACAGCCAGAGAGAAGTGCAGGGACACTTGGCAGGTTCAGTCTTGAAGTGCACATCGATGACAAACATCGAGGTGGAACAATTTGGCAATGCAGACATCAGAATTAGAACTACAGTGAGATAAAAAAATTCGACACTTTTACCGTTTTGGGTCACAGGATAAAACAGCGAATCCGATGGAAAATGCAAGGGTCGAGCCAGAGCTCTCCCATAAGCACTGATCTCATCTGTCACTAATGCAAAGAAGAGCATCATTCGGCAGATTAGTTTATGAAACTGACTGGCAGCGATGCAGCCTTGGCTCTCCAAGTTATCAATCACTCAGTATCTGTCTGCTGCATCGGTATGCTTCGAGCATATTCTGGGTCCCCTGGTAAAACTCTTCAGAGTAATCTTTTAACAGGCACCTTATTGTATAATGGCCAAGCATTATTTAATGAATAGATTATTCCTTATCATCACGTTTTTATTTATAGCCAAAAAACTATACGCAATTGCCATAAACCTCAATGGATTAAAATGAATGTCAGTTTAAGTAGTCTATTTACGAGGCACTCAATCATGCAGAAGAAAACAGATCTTGTGAAATGGCTGTATATCAAGTCTGTCGTCCTGATATGGCTTATACATCCTTGTGAGAAATCTGTTGCTGCCTAATGTGTCATAACGCATTGTTGTCTCTTGTCATAATTGGGGATTATCCTTTTGTTCACTAGAATAAAACTGATTATGACTACAGACTTTCCGGTTTACACAGGAGTTCATTCCATTGGTGACAGTCCAGGAGTTTCATTTAACAGCGCAATGAATTTTGGGAGTCGTAGTCCTAGTTCACCATCATTTAAACCACCTGCTTACAAATACTAGATCACAATAGTTTGCTAAATTAAACGCAGGGCTGGAAGGTCTTTTACAGAATGACATAGAGTCACCTAATAATCTAAAGTGTTTGGCACTCCAGCTACAAAAATCCTGTAATAACCTAATGTTTAGCATGATAACAAATGTTCAGCATGCCTTCCATTCCTGTGTATGTGTCTAGATTCCTGATTCCTCATTCTAGAATGTTATACGCTGCAGCTCATTTAGAATTCTTAGTTTTCAGTTGCTGCTTGTGAGCTGCGTGGATAGGACGTTTCTTCCTGTAGATGTTACTTATAAATAAAGATCATCTGCCTTCAATCTTCACTTTGTGCAATGACCATCTTTATTACAAATCCCCAAAATACTACAACTTTTTACACTGACAGGAATTGGTGCCTCTTCAGCTTCAATCAATGATGTGAATAAAGTAAAAGAATACATTTGCCTGAAGGCAAGAAGGTAGTTCATCAAAGACCTGAAAGGACCAACATCCGGACATTTAACATAAACTCTTTTCTGCAATGGTAGTCCATGTGGATCGCGAAGGTCTGGAGGAGTAAACCGTGACCAAGAATCAGGCTGAGGCAGGATTTTACAGAACCTGTATCTTTTGGATCAGGCATGAGAGGTGATCTTCATAATGAACATTACAACAATTATTTTGGATTGATACACATGACATGGCTTTCATCACTAGATGAAACAGAATACACATATCCATTGACACCACAAGGAAAGTTTGAAGTTTTTATTTAGCCCTCTGGTGACCCTCTCAGACACACTCTTTTCCTACAGCCAAGAGATTAAAGCCTCGTTTGCACTACTCAAGCCATTGCTTAGTCTAATCAGGACAAAGGTAGGGTCCATTGAAACATCTGTTTCTGCGGTGATTTCAGTCACACAAAGGGAACAGGAGACCAAAACGTACATGAACGACATGCAAGTAAATAAAGCGCCAATTCTGTGACGAGAGAGAAGCAAACAGAGGGAGTAGATGAAAAGCTAAAATCCTGTCTAGAATTCATCTCAGCTCATAATTTCCTCAGTTCTTAGAATACAGATGTTCCATTATGTCCCAACTCAATTACAACATTTCTAATATACCATATATAAGAAATTCAGTTATTAGTTGAGGGAGTAAGTGCCCACCTCAATCAATAACCACAATCCTTGCCAAGATGAATAATTAAAATCACTAAATAGACCTGATGTTACTTATAAATAAAGATCATCTGCCTTCAATCTTCACTTCGTGCGGTGACCATCTTTATTACACTGGCGACGACCTGGCTGAAGAAAAGGACCCTATTTCATCTACTTATGAATTGAAGGAAACGTCCTAACACGACCGTTTTATGGACCAACTTGCCTGATGTCAACTCACAAGTTAGAGGTACTGTTATTCTTTCTTGCGCTAGCTTCACGCTAATTTTGAAAGAGAAAAGCGAGTTTTTTAAATTACATTTAATTTTGAAGCTTGAGGCCTACTGTTTATTTCTTGCCTGCCTTGCGCACGTTTCAGCTCGCACGAAGAAGCTACGGCGCGCACTCAATCACATTTTCTGTGTGACGACAAGATAGCTACGTGCCTACGGCTGTTTCCTTGGCAACCTGCATTACAACAGCGTGAAACGTGACTCTCGTCAGTTTCCGTGACGAAGATCAACAAAGACTAGCCGAGACCTCATTGCGCGCAGCGTCTTTCTTCTAAACTTGACTCTCGTCAGTTTCCTTGACGACAATCAACAAAGACCAGCTGCGCGCAGCGTCTTTCTTCTAGAAATCAGTTTCTCTGCTGTTAAGAGACTGGTTTCTCAACGCGAATCTATTTTCACCTTTATTGCAAGTGGTGCCTACGGCAGAGGGTCGAGCACAATGAGGATCACAATCCTTCAGTGACGGGCACACTTTTGTTCAGTGCTCGTTACAGGAATACATCGCCAAAGTGCTTTCACATATTTTCTGCTTTGTGTTCCATGGTGGTAAACACACACGGTGATAAGCACACCATTTTAAAGGTACCGATTCAAAGTGCTTGTTATCAACTTTCTACGGTGATAAGCACACCGCTTTTAAAAGAATGCATCTAAAGTGAATTCACTAACTTTAATCACTTTTATTTATACGGTGACAAGCACATCTCTTTAAAAACTTTTTAAGTGTTCTCTTTGTACTACGGTGATGAACACACCTTTACCAGCTATACTACGCTGATAAGCACACCATATTTTTTTTATTTTGAAGCTGCTTTCACTGCTTGGTGATAGGCAAATCTTTACAAATTATATTACGGTGACAAGCACACCACTTTAAAAAAAAAAAAATGTAAGTGTTCTCTTTGTACTACGGTGATGAACACACCTTTACCAGCTATTCTACGGTGATAAGTACACCACCTTTAAAACAGTTTTCATCACGTCTTCAACTTCATTTTTGGTACAGTGACTTGTTTTTATTTTTTTATTATTATTATTATTATTTTTTCTCTTTCATCTCTTCCAGTTATGCAGAACGTCACGTCTCCTCCTTTCTTTCTCTCTAACCCAGGTGAATCTTCCATTCGTTGGTCAAAATGGAAGAAGGTTTTTCTCAATTACGCTATAGTATGTGGGCTGTCTTTAAGTGCTGAGAGGAAGTCTGCTTTGCTCCTACACTGTTTGGGCTCGGAGGGTCAGGACGTTTTTGAACATCTACCAGATCTGAATGATGAAGAATCTACTGGCCTCAATGAGTTTGAGATTTGTCTAAAGAAATTAGACAAACATTATCTTCCTAAAGTGAGTACCGTTTTAGAGAGGTACCACTTTGGGAAACGAATGCAACTGCCACAAGAATCTGTTGAAGTATATGTTACGCATTTACGAAAGTTAGCTTCGACTTGTAAATTTGAGAGTACACTTGAGGAGCGCATCCGCGATCAATTTATGTTGGGCTGCAACATAGAAAAGGTCAAGGATGAATTGTGGCAGAAGGATGATCCAAAATTGGAAGAGATTATCTCCATTGCAAAACGTCTTGAACATTCTCTTGTGTTGAGGTAATAAAAAAGGAGAGTTGTACCAGTGGTGAGAAAGTACAAAGTGTGACTAAGCCCAATGTTTCTAAACCAAGTGAAAGTTTTTCTGTAAAATCTAAGAAGACCATTACTGTAAAGTGTTA
Organism: Calotriton arnoldi; assembly: GCA_963921515.1. Lineage (NCBI taxonomy): Eukaryota > Metazoa > Chordata > Amphibia > Caudata > Salamandridae > Calotriton > Calotriton arnoldi. The sequence continues at coordinate 1,265,558 of CAWUFW010002995.1, read as the reverse complement.
TCGCTGTGACACGGTTGGTCATCTGGCCAATGACAAGTCTTGTCCTGCTTTATCCTCTAAGTGCAAAAATTGTGGGAAAGTAGGTCTTGTAGCAAAAGTTTGTAGAGCGAAGATATACAAGAAAAACAAACGTGTGAAGGAAGTTTTTATACAGAATGAATCGGATTCTGATCCTGATGAACTTCATTGTGGTGAGGTTCTAGTCCAGGTAGTCGAGGGTACTTGTAAAGATTCTAAGAGCCCTGTTGAAGGTGTTCAAGTGAATGGTCACACCGTTAAAATGCTCTTTGACTCTGGTGCAAAAATTACTTTGATCCCGAAAAGTTTTTATGATTCTACTTTGTTTAACAAAGTTAAGGTTTTCAAACCGGACATTAGACCACTTGCTTATGGTGGGCAGCCTATAAAATGATTTGGTTCTTTTTGGGTGATATTGAATATAAAGGTAAACTTACTGCCTGAAAAATCTACATCTCGTGCAGGGGAGACTGTATCATGAACTGGCTCCATCAAGCTGATCTTGGGGTGATGTTAATTCCTGGTGGTGATCCATGTATTGTACTGAAAGAGTCTTTCCTAATGTCACTTCCCAGACATGAGAGTATCCCTGAGCCCATTAAAGTCACTCAAGTGGACAATTTACGCGGAGAATTTGAACAAGTATTCAGAGAGAAGTTGGGTTGTCTTTCAGATTATACACACAGAATCACCCTTAGAGCTGATGCTGTCCCTGTCTCTTGCAAAGTGCGTAGTGTGCCTTTGGCGCTAAGGGAATCCATGCGCAGTGAGCTAGAGAAATTAAAAAGAGAAGGCATCATAGTGGAGACTGAGGCTAGTGATTGGTTGGCTCCTGTTGTTCTTGCACGTAAGGCTTCTGGTGAGATAAGACTTAGTGTTGATCTTCGTGGCCTTAATCGTGCTGTTTTTGCGGACAAGTATCCTCTCCCGAATATTACAGAGATGTTGACCCAATTAGAGGGGGCTGAGGTTTTTTCTACTTTAGACCTGAGAGCCTCATACCATCAGATCAGGATTGATAGTGATTCTATGAATTTGACAGCATTCATCACTCCATTCGGGACTTACAAATTTACACGCCTTCCCTTTGGTCTCAATTCCGTGGCATCCGTTTTTCAACGTGCTATGGAAGACGTCTTACATGGGTTGTCTGGTGTAAAGATATATCAGGACGATGTTCTGATGTATGGTTCCTCACAGAAAGAACATGATGAGAGGCTTAGGGCTGTTCTGGTGAGGTTTAGGACTTGCGGTCTGACCCTACGTGAAAATAAGTGCAGATTCAATCTCTCGGAAATTGACTACTTGGGGCATAAGTTGACGAAGGAGGGTGTGAAACCAAGAGACCATTTAGTTAAAACCATTGAGAGTCTTTCAGAGCCTCAAACCAGGGATGAGTTGGTCACCTTTCTTGGAATGGCCGAATATTATAATAAATTTGTCCCTCAGTTTGCCTCACGCAGGTTTGTTCTAAGATCACTTTTAAAGAAAGGTGTTAAGTTTGTATGGTCGCCCAAGTGTCAGGTTGAATTTGAGGATATTAAAAATGCTTTGAGTAGTGCCCCGTCACTCCGAAGTTTCGACACTACGGCCCAGTCCATTTTACTTACTGATGCTAGTTCAAAGGGGCTGGGTGCTGTTCTTAAACAAGTGAAGGATGGAAAGGAAGTGACCATTATGTTTCTATCTAGAACGCTGGTAGGACCAGAGGTTCAGTACTCGGTCATAGAGAAAGAGACTCTGTGGATCTATTGGGCTATCAGGAAGCTCAAAAAGTTTCTTTAGGGAAGCTCATTTATTGTACGCTCAGATCACAAACCATTGAAAGACTTGTTCACTAAGAAGAGTCTGGAAGCTGTCTCCTCAAGAATTTGTAGGTGGATTGTCACACTTCAGGACTATGATTTTGCTGTAAGTTACATACCTGGTGCAGAAAACAAAGTGTCAGATTGTCTTTCTCGTCTTGTTCAGACCAATTCGAGTTCTACTCCTGAGAGGTTGGATGACCTGTGGGATGATGATGAGTGCAAGGTGTGTGAAGTAGTAACAGATGTTTTGAGTGAAAAAGAATGGTTAGCTTCAATGGGAAATGACGCCATTCTTTTGGAAGTGTGTAAGTTGGTGACTGAAGGGTGGAAAGGTATTAAAGGGCTTAGTGAAGAAGTCCGTAAGTTCTGGAATGTACGTGATGAATTGTCTATTAGCTCTGCTTTACTGTGGAGAGGTACGAAATTAGTTCCTCCGTCTTCTGTCAGATCAAGGATTGTTCACCAGGCGCATCAGGGACACCAGGGTATTTCGAAGACAAAAGAGAGGATTCGCTTACATTTCTGGTGGCCTGGTATTGATCTCCAGGTTGAGAGAATGGTGAGGGATTGCACAGAGTGTAATATGTGAGACAAAACGTTTAAGACTAGAGTCCAACCTATGGTGATACGTAAGGAGCCCACTCGGTGTTGGCAAGAAGTAGCTTTAGATCTTCTGGGACCCATTACTGGTGGTTCTGGTCAGTCCTATGTGTTAGTCTTGATGGACATGTTTTCTAGATGGCCATAGATCAACATTACACGAAGCACTGAAACGAAGGATGTTGTTAAATTTTTGGATGAAATTTTTTCGAGAGAGGGACTCCCTGACTGTCTTTTGACAGATAACGGGGTTCAGCTGGTCTCAAGAAAGATAGAGGAGTACTTGTCAAAAAGGGGGATCAGGCACAAACGTTGTGCTCTCTATCATCCGAAACCAACGGGATGGTAGAGAGGTTTAATCGAGTCCTCAAAGAGTCCATTCAACTGGCTAAGGTCCAAGGTAAAGACTGGAAATCAGAAATTGTGGAATGTGTAAGAGTTTATCGCCTCACACCTCACTCTACCACAAATAAAGTCCCCTTTGAACTGTTTAGGGGGCGTAGTCCAAATACACAATTGTTTCAATCTTGGATGAGGGATAAGTGTTTTAATGCGGATTCAGGTGTGATTTCTGATGCTGTGCCTTGTCAAGAATCGCAAAAATTGAAGGCTTTAAAAAGGAAGGATTACTTTGACGCCAGACATGCTGTTTTGCACACACGTGTGCGTGTGGGTGACAAAGTAAGAGTTCAATTACCCCAGAAGTCTGGGGGTCTTTCCAAATTTTCCTCTACATTTGTTGTTAAAAAGCTTTTTCAAAATGCTGTGAAATTAAATGATGGTCGCATTTGGAACTTGAGTAGGATTGCCCCTTTGTGTACTAATGGTCCTTCCGTGCCAGTAGTTCCTGAAGGGTCATCCGAGAGTGCGTCTATGTTGCGCAGAAGTTCTCGCAATAAGAAGACCCCAGTGTTATTTCGTGACTATGTTTTACGCTAGTGTTTTTTTTTGTTTTTTTTGTTTTATGTAAAGGGGAAAGGTGTGAAAAATCTAATGTTTAGCATGATAACCAAATTTTCAGCATGCCTTCCATTCCTGTGTATGTGTCTAGATTCCTGATTCCTCATTCTAGAATGTTATACGCTGCAGCTCATTTAGAATTCTTAGTTTTCAGTTGCTGCTTGTGAGCTGCGTGGATAGGACGTTTCTTCCTGTAGATGTTACTTATAAATAAAGATCATCTGCCTTCAATCTTCACTTTGTGCAATGACCATCTTTATTACAAATCCCCAAAATACTACAACTTTTTACACTGACAGGAATTGGTGCCTCTTCAGCTTCAATCAATGATGTGAATAAAGTAAAAGAATACATTTGCCTGAAGGCAAGAAGGTAGTTCATCAAAGACCTGAAAGGACCAACATCCGGACATTTAACATAAACTCTTTTCTGCAATGGTAGTCCATGTGGATCGCGAAGGTCTGGAGGAGTAAACCGTGACCAAGAATCAGGCTGAGGCAGGATTTTACAGAACCTGTATCTTTTGGATCAGGCATGAGAGGTGATCTTCATAATGAACATTACAACAATTATTTTGGATTGATACACATGACATGGCTTTCATCACTAGATGAAACAGAATACACATATCCATTGACACCACAAGGAAAAGTTTGAAGTTTTTATTTAGCCCTCTGGTGACCCTCTCAGACACACTCTTTTCCTACAGCCAAGAGATTAAAGCCTCGTTTGCACTACTCAAGCCATTGCTTAGTCTAATCAGGACAAAGGTAGGGTCCATTGAAACATCTGTTTCTGCGGTGATTTCAGTCACACAAAGGGAACAGGAGACCAAAACGTACATGAACGACATGCAAGTAAATAAAGCGCCAATTCTGTGACGAGAGAGAAGCAAACAGAGGGAGTAGATGAAAAGCTAAAATCCTGTCTAGAATTCATCTCAGCTCATAATTTCCTCAGTTCTTAGAATACAGATGTTCCATTATGTCCCAACTCAATTACAACATTTCTAATATACCATATATAAGAAATTCAGTTATTAGTTGAGGGGAGTAAGTGCCCACCTCAATCAATAACCACAATCCTTGCCAAGATGAATAATTAAAATCACTAAATAGACCTGACCTCAACAGCGTGGTAGTTATGGCACACAGTAGACAGTCTTACCTTAAAGGCAATGTGTAAAGTATTTATGATGTACTAAAACAGTGATAAAGTCGAAATGTAAAACAAGAAAAATCCCAAAATTGGATAAACAAAATGACACCAAAATGACAAAAATCTAGTAAGGGGTTCTGAAGATATGAGCGCAGATCAGATAAACCAAGGAGGTTCATCTTCGACAAAGATTTTAGCTTCTGATTTCAGTCCTTTAAGTACTAATCTGCCACAGGAGTACACTTCTAAAGCCCCCCAGGACCTCAGGGGAAGCATTTAGAGACTCACGGGGTGGCAGACAGAGCCCAGTGCAGGTCCAGTTCCCACTGATCAGCTGAACAGATGCAGGAAAGGTCTTTTGTAACTTGATGTATTTGTGTATCTTGAACATGATGTTAGCATTATGACCCTTACAGTCAAGGTTGTTGTCCTGGGTGCAAGAGGGAGAGCTGGTTCAGTCCTTTAGGGCTCTACTCAGGTCTCACAAAACAGTTTGTTTCAGTCCTGTTCTGATCTTCCACAGGTCCAGGAGTGTTCTGAAGTGGGTGCCTAGAGATTCCACGTGTATGCTTTGTATGAGCTAGTGCGGGGGAATGACCCCTGCCAATGGGGTAAGATTTCCAGGGCTACCCCAACCAATTTTCAAGGTGGCCAAAGTCTTCAACCATACTAACTTTAGGCTCTGATGACTGGGTGCGTGGGAGGGGAGCATACTATGGTAATCTAAGTGTCCTTTCATATCTAAAAAAATTTGGGAAGAGGTGAAACAAACCCAGGTAGTAAGGGAATGGCTCAGTGAACAATGTAAGTGCTGAAGACATTGACAGTAAAAGAAAAGATATCCAAATCATTCTAGACATTGATTGCAAAAAGGACAATAATCTTTGGGGTTAATTTAAACACAGATATCACACAATAGCAATGGGAAGATTATTATGGCCTAAAGAGATCAGCCATGAATAGCAGGGATTAAATCTAATTGTAGAAATTAACGCTGAAGGAAAAACATAATCAAGAACAGTGCCAGTAAACCACTGAAAGACAAGAAAAGACAATCAAATAAACATCGGTCAAAATATTGAAAGCTTCAAAATCAACCAGATGAAACATGCTACCCAGAGTGTTGCGGATACTTAGGAGACGGATGAATGGTGGCCTTAAGATAAAGTGTATTTGAATGCACATGTTCACCTGTAGGCATTTTGGCACTGACTAACAGATGTTTATTGTTGCCTACCTCAACGGTACTCATTTTATCAATCTCAGATGGATGAACGGCTGAGTGGTCCTGCCAGGATTTGAACCTGTGACCATGAGGTCAAATACAGGGCCCTACAGTGGATGCATTAGTCCACTGAGCCACCAGACCCAGCATAAAGAAAGCATGTTAACTAATTGCTTGGCATGGCAAAATTCTTGGCACAAAAGCATTATACCAGATCTACAAGTGAATGAGCATCACATCTTCATAAATATCCATCAGCCTCATTTGTGAAAATAAACAGACTGTTCATCAAAATCATTATGTAGTAGTTGTAATCATAAATAGGAAGTGTCTTGCGATAAGCAAAATCCATGAGAGATTCAGTGAAGGTGTTAATCAACTTTCATTGTCTCATTTAAATGTTCAGCTAGCAAAGGAAGATTACTATAACATAAATTAAATTGATTCTCTCCAAACTGTATCTTTGAGGACTAAATCTGGAAGCAAAAGAGATCAATTGATTTTACCATAAAAAACCTCCCTTGCATAGAAAATGACGTGACTGTATGCCAAACTATTGTATAGTATGTCAGATACTATACATGGTACCCAGCTCCCAGCAGGACAAAGCAGAATTTCTAAGCAGCCTATGTCATTTTCCCACTGGGATATGCTGCCTCGCCTCCATCCAAGATTTCACCATTGGATGTAGTAATTATTTGCCTCCCAAAATCCCCCAGCAGGGCAAGTCTGGGAATCATAGCATGGTAGGTCTCCATAATGCCAGAAGCCTTTACCAAAAGGTCCCACTGAACCTGTTTTCAGTGTGGGAAAAAACTCCAAGATCGACTAATTTGTTTTTTTCCCCTAGAGGGTGACGTCCCTCAGCAAGTACCACAGTCTTCCAGAGCTGGAAAAATGACTAATACCCAAACAGTCTTTGGTGCTGGAAAAAAGCATTCTTGGCCACTTTTGCAGCCCTCTGGATCGCAGGGCTGGCTCCCTGGCCCTTACAGTCAGGGCTCCTGTCAGGGTTCCTACACCATCCAGTCCACAGAGGTCAGCTGGGCCATTATTTTAGTAAGGAGTCCTACTAATGTATTCCATTCTTGGAACAGGCAAACATCAGATAAGCCACCCGACCCTTGGAGGGAAGTTCCAGTACTTTGAGTTCCAGCAGGAGTCTAGAGTCCTTCATTCTTTTCTTACAGGAGGTTCTTCATTCTTCACAATTTGTCTTCCCAGGTCTATGACTGTTATGAAGAGGTTGTGGTAAGATGCCAGTCTTATCCTATTTGTAATGAATTGAATTATTTAATTGTGGATGAATGGTAGTGCACCACAAGTAATAAAGTCACCACTAACCAGTTAGGTCCAGATAAAGGTTTCGGTAATTTAAACCTAAGCTCAAACTCTGGTAACTATGGCACAGGGCAGACATGTTTAACATAAAGAAAATATATAAAGCATTTAGGAGTAACAAAATAATTTAAAATTCAAAACCATAACAGAATAGAACTCCCACTACAATTTATAAAAATAGGGAAATATTTCCTAAGCAAAACAACTCCAATATGGGGAACCAGAGATATGATTTTTTACAAATTTACGAGAAAAGGCAAGAAGAAAAAGTAAAGCACCAGTCAGTAATCACTGTTTCAGGGTGACTGAGAAATAGGCACAATTTCAGCTGACCGCGATGGAGCGTGGGTCACATACGCGAAGTAGATTCATCCCGGTCAAAGATTTTTACTTAGGACTTAGTCTCCGTAATGGAAGTTGAAATCCAGAGGTGCATGGCAACAGGCTGTATCCATGGAAGTTTTTACAAAGCTGATGGTTTTCTTATAAATGAAGCAAGTTGCAGGACTTCATAGACCTAAGCAGAACTATCCAAAATACAAGGGCAGAACCCTAAATCATAGACAGAAAGAGAAATTGGGGATGGAATGTAGAACTTCCCAGTGATATCCCATGACACTGATGGAGCAGGGTAAATGGAAAAATGTTAACCTCCTAATATTTTCGTAAAATAATTAATAAACATGTTCGTTTAAGTAAATAACCAACAATGTATGTTACATGTTAAGGGTTAAAGGTAACACGCTATTCCGTGTGCAAATTAATCAACTTATAATTGTTCACGTGTCTAACATAACATAATATTTGCGTACTAATTAAATAATAAACGCATGATCTGTGCTTTTAAATAAAACGTGTGGTTGCAACATAAAGCGATGGTAAGTAAGGGACAGCTTTATATGTTGCTTTTTGCTAGGTAATACCTAATTGGGGTACATAGAAAGACGGGAGGGAAACGAAAGGGTTTTTATTTCTTTGTTTTAACAATATTTTGTTTATCTTTGAAGATAGTGCGCTTAGGCCTGTCGAGCAGCGATATAAAATGGCCGCCAGTTGCTAGAGTACGCATGAGCGGGGGACCATGTGATAGAGGAGAGAGGCTGTGGAAAGGGATGATCACGTGCTGGTGCTGAGAGGCTAAGATGGAAGTATGGTCAAGGCTGTTGTGACCTTTCTGAACAGATGTGTGCCAAGATGATCAGCAAGAAGCGTGAGAAGTCCAACTGAATCAATGGATGGAACTGTTAAACCCAAAATGTAGCAGAAAAAGATACAAATTGGACTGATCGAAACGGATGAGCAATGACATAAACTGTGGGAAACGATGCTTGCATGGACATTCCACAAGGAACTGGTTAAGACCAGGAAGTTTGATTAAATATATATGGGCCTGAGTTTTGACCAATGAGAAAGAATCACGCCATGAAGATGAAACATTTTATTCTGTAAGCTAGAATTAGGGTATAAGAAGACCTACTCTTGGTGGGAGGGGTTAGTTGCTGCGGGAGTTGCTGAGGTAGATGCTGCGGGAGTTGCTGCGGGAGTTGCTGAGGTAGATGCTGCGGGAGTTGCTGGAGAAGTTAGATGCTGTAGATGGGTGAAGTTGCGGTTGCTGATGCTGACGAGCTGATGCTGCTGCTGCTATTTTTCTTTTCCAGTTGAGTATAAGATGCTGTTTTAGGAGAATTTTCCTGATAGATTTTTATTTTAGAACTATTAGATTTTCCCCAGATAGATAGATTGATCTTTAGAGTTCTTACTATGATAACCTTATTTTTCCGTCTAATAGATATGCATTGCAATTTCATTTTATTCTTATAGTGATTATAAATGTAATGATCAGAATAATAAACTTAACCTAATTTCTTGCATAAAAACTTTATATAAACTTTATTATTCCTTAAACAAATGACTCAGTGATTCTTTAGCTCAATGATTAAAATGAAATGTTAAAGAGTTTATTGTGATTGAGCTGGTCTTAATCACCATCAACTGATTCCTACTAGTTGGTCCATCGACCAATGAGCGGAATACCTTAAAGCAAATGAGAAACATTATGTCATGTTAAAGAGACATCCCGTCTCCTTCCAGCGAATCGTTTTTCTCCTAGGTTATTGACGGAGGAAATCCAGGGAACAAATGAGTAAGTGAATATATATGCGGTGTTATGGGCCCCACCGTCATATGGATATAATGTGTGTATTGAAGGAATAATTGTACCTGGATGACCGAAGTATATAGGAGAATAATTTTTATTGTTAGCGCTGGATCAGATTTCTTGGTAGCAGAGTTATGGTTACTATAGATTAGTTTGGTGATTATTGATTATTGATTATTGATAAGTTCATGTCTAACACTTTTTGTTGAGTCGCGTAATGTTATATGTAAGTTTTCACGCTTCCGGGAAGTAGGAAGTGGAACACGTGTGGCAAAAGAAGTCACATGGAATGGTGCATTGTCTGAGTTCATATTGGTAATAACACAGGTTGTGTTATGATAGGGACATTTTCCGTATAAAAGGTGTGTAAGTGAAATAGTGATCGGTTTTCTTGTGAAACTTGGCCTTAATTCTCAGGAGCAGTATAGTCTCCACATGTGTTTTATCCCCAGAGAAACGGGTTTACCGCTTGCTTGAAAGAAGGGTAAGGTAGAGGGAAGTGCTACTTTATCGGCGAAACAGAAAATTCTGTGGTAGGGTAGAGGTAAGCGCTGCCTACTGGAAAATACAGAGTTCTTGTGTAAATGGTCAAAGCTATCTCTTTGGTTTAGCGAATCAGACAATGGAAATGTGTTTTAAATGTTGTAACTAACGAAGAATCGTTGAAAAAGAAATTGCCGATAAATTTTGTAAAGGAGGGGTCAAGAGCAGAAGTGACGTAGACAAGAGTCGCGCTGGGATTGGACAGTGCGTTAGTCACACGGAAACAGGAGCAGAACTGACGTAGACAGAAGCCGTGCTGGGATTGGACAGTGCGCCGTAGACAGAAATCGCTCTGATTGGAGCTTTGGTGTGAGTCGCGCAAGGATTGGTCGAATAGCCTAGTGACGTGGAAGTTTGTGATTGGAGTGTTAGTGTGAGTCGCGCAAGTATTGGTCAGAATAACGCATAGAGAACAGTGTTGAATTGCGGATCATTTAAGGAGAAAAGAGGTTGTGAATCATGTCGTACTATGAGTATAGTAGAGAGAAAACGTCATGGATGACGAAAGTTAAGAATTTCTTTAAGAAAGACAAAAAGGTAGTGACTAGAGAGGGACAAATAATTCCTCCGCCGAAATCACCAGCTTCACATATGATGCTGAAATATGGATATCATACATGCATATGGTTAGAAAATTGGACAAAATATACCAAGAATGATGGAGCATTGGCTTTCCCTGAGAATGGTTCATTTAATGTAGCTGTACTACGGAACTTGAGAGAAAAGATGGCAATGTTAGAACCTAGACCTAGACCGACACAGTTTGAAGCCTTAACGGAATGGGAAGATGAGATGTATGAGCGAGAGAGATTCAGAGGATTAAAGAATCATGAGTTTGTGCCTGGAAGGTTATGGGGAGTAAATCATGAGGACAGAATAAAGCGTTGGAGATATGCTAACATGACAGGAGGTTTGTTTCCAGCTTTTACAGTTGAGGAAGAAGCAAAGAGAAAGTGTACAGAGAAAAAGAAACATGTAGTGGTAGAAAAGTATGTGTATGGTGGTAGTGAAACGGATGACGAATTGCTGGAAGATATTTTAAACAGAAACCCACCTCCATACCAACAGACTTCTGCGGTGGTGACACCTAATGCACCGCCAATGGAAACTGGGAGGAATAAAAATCCCGAACGAAGAGATGAGACAAATAGGTCACAAGATCAATTAAAAACTTCACAAAATGAAGAGATAGAAAGTGACAATGCAACTGAATTAGCAAAAACGACAAGAGAATTGACTGAGAAAATAAGAGAATTGACAAAGAATATGGAAGCTGTAACTGTACCAGTAACGATAGGTCCAGTAATGCCAATTTTTGAGAATCAGAAAATTGATGAACGTTCTTTAGTGATTCCCATGAATTCACATTTGCAAAGAAAAAGAGAAGGGATGGAGCTGAATAATGAAGGTGCACACAATTTGGCTAGTACCTATAGACCAAGCCCACCTACTAATTTGACGATAAATGAAAATGAGATTAGGAGAATGCCTATGGTGACGGAGTCCGCATCAGGAACACCAGAAAGAAGTAGCAATTGGATAGAATTAAATAGTACGCCTGTAGGTCCGACTCCAGATGAGTTAAATGAATGGATGAAAGCGCTAAAAACAAAAGAACCGGAAGTGAAACCATTAGATGTAATTAGGTTGAAAATAGACATGGAAGAATTGATTTTAGGGACAATTGGTACAGAAAAATTAAAAAATTATCAGGATGATGAGATTATGTTTTTGTGCAAAAGTCTTACATGGAGAGCTAGAAATTTACATGACAAATTGGAAGAGACAGCAAATGAACTAGGAGTGGAATTTGTGAAAGTGAGAACGTTGCAGAAACCATACAGAGTAGATTTTTGTGAGAAAGACATAGAGAATTTGAACACATCAGGAAGACTGACCCAAATAAAAGAGTTAATTGTTTTATTGAGAAAATGGGGTGATGTGGATAGATGGAGAAATAGATGGTCGAAAAAGAATGAGAAAACAACAGATAAAGCATCTTTGGCTTTTGCAGTGACAGATAAGGAACCAGTTGTAAGGGAGTACCCGATGAGAGAAACTCCAGGTGGTAGTTATGTGCATGTTCCATGGACCAGACAGGATATACTGTCATTTACAAATGACTTCCCAAAATTGAGAGAGAAGCCAGTAGAATGGTACAGACAAGTGGAAAGATTTGTGAAGGTTTCAAAGGTGTTGTGGATAGATCTGGATGGATTGTTTGATATAGTAGTGCCAGCTGATTTGTGGACAGAATGTAAGATTACTATTGATTGGCCAACTGTAGAATATCCAAGGGACGCTAAAACAGGAGCGCCAGGACCAGAAGTGATGAGGAAGTACGACCAAGTAATTACCTTTTTGAAGAATAAGATTCCACCTAAAGAAACAGATTGGGTAAAAATAGACAGAACAACGCAGGAAAGTAAAGAATCAGTGCACGCTTACTATGAGAGATTGTTGTTGGTTTTCAAACAGTACAGTGGTTATGAGACACTGAATGAGAAGGATATGAGTCATTTTGTATATAGGTTTGTGTATGGATTGAAACCAGAGATAAGTGAAATGATTAAGCAGCATATGATTTGTTGGCAGAATAGCACAGTGGATGAGGTTTTGAGATATGCTAAGTATTGCAGTGATGATATTGAGAGTAGACAGCGTAAATTGAAAGAAAAGGCCATGTGGGCGCAGGTGAAAGTTGCAGAGAAGCAAGAAGCTCAATTGAGTAATACTGGTAATGAAACAGGACAGGTTAGATCCCGACCTAATATAGGTAAAGGAAAAGGACAAATGAGCATAGATGAGGCAAAGAAAAAGTGGCCATGCCACAACTGCGGAAAGCTAGGACATTGGAGAAACGAGTGTAAATTTCCTCCAAAACCTAATGTGGAAAATCAATCATTAAATTCACAGGTGCAGAGTGAGGTAGTTACTCAACAAGGTCAGGTGCCACAACCACCACTTCCCAAGAGTGTTAACCAACAGAAATACAGTGCAGAAACAGGATTCTACGGAGGAGAACAGGTAACACAGTTGCCGCGTGCAGCTGCAATTTCTCAATATTGGTTACGACAGGATGAGGATGACACGGATGAAAGTTCCTGACGGTGCCTAGGAGAGGGGGAAGAGTGCGTGCTTGGCGCAACTCTAGAGGTAGATCAGTCTGGTCCATTTGTGGATGGAGAAGTGAATGGTGCAAATGTAACATTCCTTGTTGACACTGGAGCTACCCGTTCTACTGTTAGGTCAGTGGAAATTCCAAACCTTCCTCTCTCAGGTGAACATATCCAAGTAGTTGGAGTTTCAAATCAGCAAATTAAAACGCCTCTTACTAAATTAGTGGAGGTAAGAATTGGTCCATTTAGCGAAATGCACCGATTTGTGGTATGCGATTGTAGTCCCGTGAACCTATTAGGACGCGATTTATTGTGCAAGATGAATTGCACTATCTATTGTACCCCAGACGGAATTGCATTTCAGACTCCAGATGAGGATGTGCTGTATAAAATGACAATGGTGAATTTAGAACCAGAAGTAAATGGTTTGTTTCCTGTATTTGATGCAGAGAAAATCCCAATTGAATTGAAAAAGACAGTGAAAGAAGAAGTGTGGGACTTTACAGGAGAAGATGTAGGATTAATGAAAGGAGTAGATCCCGTTAAAATAACCGTGAAAGAGGGAACGAGTTACCCAAATACGCCCCAGTATAAATTGACACCAGAAATAATTGAAGGAATAACGCCAGTAATAAATAAAATGATTGAACAAGGGATTCTAAAAGAAATCATGAGCAGTCCATGTAATTCGCCAATAATGGGACTGAAAAAGCCAAACGGAACATATAGAATTGTACAGGATTTGAGGAAGGTAAACAAAATTGTTGTGCCTTGTTGCCCGATAGTACCGAACCCTGCTGTGATTCTATACCAGATTCCACGTGAAGCAGAATGGTACACAGTAATTGATTTATGTCATGCATTTTTCTCTATTCCACTGCATCCAGATAGCCAGCCATTATTTGCGTTTAGGTTTGGAGAGCGTATTTTGGCATGGTGCCGAATTCCTCAAGGGTACACAGAAAGTCCCTCAATCTTTAATCAGATTCTAAAGAAATCGTTGGAAGATTTAAAAATGCCAGAAAAATCAGTGATGGTTCAGTATATTGATGACCTACTGGTGGCATCAAAAACGAAAGAAGCATGTGTCAATGATACAATTGCTTTGCTGAATCATTTAGCAAAAAGAGGACATAAAGTGTCCCCTTCAAAATTGCAGTTTTGTCAACAAGAAGTCCAGTATTTAGGGCATAAAATTGAGAAAGGAGTGCGAAAGGTGACGACTGAAAGAATAAAAATGATTCAAGGAATGAGAGCTCCAATGACACAAAGAGAGGTAAGAATGTTTTTGGGAATGGTTGGATATTGTCGACAATGGATAAGCGGTTTTTCACTGATTGCTAAACCATTGCAAAAACTGACAAAGAAGGATGTTAAAGATCCTTTTGAAATGAATGATGAAGAAATGAAAGCATTCAGAGAGTTGAAAAAGAAATTGTGTGAGGCTCCAGCATTAGGAATGCCTGACTATGAGAAAGATTTTGAGCTGTATTGCAGTGAAAGAGATGGATGTGCATTTTCAGTTTTGGTACAGAGACATGGAACTATGAAAAGACCCATTGCATATTTTTCGGCTGTTTTAGACCCTGTAGCGAAAGCATTGCCTGGATGTTTGAAAGCAGTTGCTGCTACTTGTGTGAGTCTGGAACAGAGTGAAGGCATAGTGATGGGATATCCACTGAGAGTATATGTTCCCCATTCTGTGGAAATTCTCTTGACAAGAACGAAAACCCAATACATGACACATAGTCGGCTGACTAGGTATGAAAAAGTAATTTTGAGTGCAGATAATGTGACCATTGACAGATGTATGAATGTGAATCCTTCGACATCATTGCCAGATGAAGAGAGTGTGATTGAAATGGATGAAGTAGATCACGATTGTCTGAATGTGCTTGAATACTGTACAAAACCAAGGTCTGACATACGAGATGAGCCTTTGAAAGAATCAGATTATATTCTGTTTGTGGACGGCTCATGTTTGAGAACGAGTGATGGAGTTCTAAGTGCAGCATATGCAGTTTGCACAGTAGCAACTGTAATGGAAGCATCTTGTCTGAAAGGGGTACGGTCTGCCCAAGTCGCAGAATTAGTAGCTCTGATTCAAGCATGCAAGTTGGGAAGAAATGTACGGGTTACGATTGTGACAGATAGCCAGTACGGCTTTGGGGTGGTGCATGACTTTGGTCAGATTTGGTCACAAAGGGGTTTCTTGACGTCTGCCGGAACGCCAATTAGAAATGGAGATTTTGTGAAAAAGCTGCTTGAGGCGATACAGCTGCCTAAACAGATTGCTGTTGTGAAGTGCAATGCACATAAAAATGGGGAAGACTACATAACTGTTGGTAATAAATATGCTGACGAAATGGCACAGTACTGTGCAAAGAATGTGGTTTCTTTAAACAAAAGTCGGGAAAGAGAGCATATTTCTTGTCCTTTGCTTTTTACTAACTCTATTGAGACATGGGATGAGGTGAGACAGTTACAAGAAGCTGCAGAGGATGAGGAAAAAGATACATGGATAAAAGCAGGATGTAGAAAACATGAAGAAAATGATGTTTGGGTTTACAGAGATGAGAGACCAGTTATGCCTGATAGCATGATTTCTGACATGGCACGGATGTACCATGGACAAGCCCATATTGGGAGAGATTCAATGATCAGACTTTTTAGACAAACATGGTATAATCCAAAATTCAGAGCCATAGCTGAGAGTCTTTGTCAGAGATGTCTTATTTGTCAACAGTTAAATCCAGGAAGGAAGACAGTAGTGAGTCTAGGAACAATAGGACGAGAAGGAGGTCCTTTCACTAGAATGCAAATGGATTTTATTGAAATGCCACCTTGCAACAGACTAAGGTATGTCCTAGTGGTCGTCTGTTTGTTTTCTCGTTGGGTGGAGGCATACCCAACAAGAAGGAATGATGGAATAACGGTAGCAAAACTTATGCTGCGAGAATTCATTCCGAGGTATGGTTTTCCAGTCACGATTGAAACAGATAGAGGAACACATTTCCAAAATGAATTGGTTAAACTAATTTGTGAAGCACTTAGTATTAAACAGAAACTGCATTGTGCATACAGACCAGAGGCTTCTGGAATCGTAGAGCAAGTGAATGGAACAATAAAGAACAGGTTAGGAAAAATGTGTCAAGCTACAGGACTCAAATGGCCAGATGCCTTGCCATTAGTTTTAATGACAATCAGAAGTATTCCGGAAAGGAAAACTGGACTCAGTCCCCATGAAATAATTATGGGACGAGCAATGAGACAAGCACAAGTACCTGTCAACAAACTACTGACTATAACTGATGATCTAGTGCTGGATTATTGCAAAGGATTGGCTGATGTGGTGCGTTCTGTGTTTCATCAGGTTGGACCGGATGCGACCACTCTTGAAAGAAAACCAGCTCACGACTTGAATCCAGGAGATTGGGTCCGCATAAAAGTCCACCGGAGAAGAAACTGTTTGGTTCCTCGCTGGGACGAACCACGACAAGTGATCCTGGTGACGACCACTGCAGTCAAGTGTGCAGGAGTGAAACACTGGGTGCATGCCAGTCACACCATCAGAGTTCCAGAACCTGAAGATCGACATGTGAGTCGACATCTGGAAGTATTGGATAACAGTTCAGCATCAGAAGCAGAAGAAGAAACAAACAGGGTGCCAGAACCTGAAGATCGACCTGTAAGTCGACATCTGGAAGACCCAACTACAAGTGCAACGACAGAAGAAGTAGAGGAAATAGCTGAAGTTCCAGAACTTGAAGATCGACCTGTAAGTCGACATCTGGAAATATCAGATACCAGTTCAGAATCTGATACAGATCATTCGGATTGTGAAGAAATTCTAAAAAGAAATTGGAATTTTGAAAGCATAAGAGAAGAAACTGAGCCAGAAGATAGTGACAGTGAGCAACCAAGTACAAGTTGTGGTGAAAATCCTTCGGAGATAATATTAATAGATGAAGAAGGGAGAGTTTCAAACAAAAAGCTAGGAAAATCGGAAGATCCCCGAGGAGCAATAGGGACAAATAGTCAAACACGAGAACAGGGAAATTTAGAAGCAGAAAGGAAAACTGACACAAATTCGGAAGAACCTCGAGGAGGGACAGAAATAGGTGAACGAAGGAAGATAAGAAAAGAACCACAAGTAGAGGAAGAAAATGACATTATAAGTTTCAAAATAAGAGGCAATAACGAAAGAATTGAAACAGAGTCTGAAGAAAGTGGAGAAGAAAGAAACCAAAAACTAGAGTCAAGAAAAAGAAATTGGAAAACAGAAAGAGAGGAAAAAGGAAGTGAGGCAAAAAGGCCAAGAAAAGGAGACAATTGGCCCAACGAAGTAAGAAAATTAAGATACAGAATCATAAGGTTGGATGGGAAAAGTGCTGAACAAGTGAATGAAATAACAAGTCAGAGAGAGCAAGAAAAACAAGGTGGAAAACACTTGCAGAAAACGAAAAGAATAAAGAAGGTAAATCCGAAGTATAGATCGCCTGAATGGTTGTATCTTGCTTTGACTAGTAACAAAGAAGAAAAGAACACTCACGAGAACCCAGAACAAAGAAACCTGATGGGAGAAAGTGAAGTGCAACAAACCTGAAGAAGTTTAAATAGTTTCTACCGGATTTGACAAAACACTGGATCTGACGAATTTACCGGATGTGACAAAGAAAGAATTCTGAGAAAGAATTAAAAGAAAGTACCAAGCAAAGACAAAACATTGGAGTACAGAGTGGCAAATAAGTCATTTCTGAGGTGTAGTGACACAATTTTCTGGAAAACAAATAAATAAGGTTATAAAACAAAATGGAGAATACTAGAGATAGAAAATGTAAATGTGAGTTTTTAAGTAGATGGTGCAAGATGTGCTGCTTTTGTACAGGATTATTAATGACAGTATGGGTGGTTCTAGCAATCACTATTCCAATTAGTTTAGCTGTAGTAGAAATGTCTAATAACACTGAGAAAGAAAAAGGAGCTAACACTCAAGAACCAGTTATTTTAAAGAGTAGTGCAGAATTACACAAGGACAAATCAATAACAGATTTTTCAAAAAATGTTTTTACTAAATTATTATATGAGTATGTAGAAACAATGGATGTAAGAGATTGCTATGTTTGTATGCAGTTGCCTGCATCTGTAGCAGAGGGTGTGACTTATCATCACCTCCCTTTGACGTATGGAATAACATGTAGTGTCTTAGCAAGTTTATTTTATAAAACAGGTAGATTAGAATATTATTACACTGACATAAATAAGATTTTTGCGAAAGTTTCTGTAGTTCCCGAGCTGAACAAAATAAAAGAGGGAAAAACGTTTGGTGAATATTTTCTAGAAGATAAGATTTTAACATTAGATAGTATAATTAGGTACAACCTTACCTGTGAGTTAAAGAAGGAAGAAAAAGTATTTTTAGAGATGGTTGAAGAGAGAAGAGTGAAATTTCAAAGAAAAGTGATAGAAGAGACAAAAACACCTCTTTGGGCGTTTGAGGAAGACAATCATGACAAGAAAAAGACAAATGCAGCTATGACTCTGGATTGGCCCCAACAGGGAAGGTTGTGCATTAGAAGAAATAAGACAAGATATGACAATTATTTTGTGGGTTCCAGTATTTGCCATGACAATTACCAAATTTTAGGTGGATGGGGATTCAAAGGGGGAAAAGATCCAATATTTCCAGGGATTTATTATGTTTGCGGAAATAGGGCTTATTATAGGTTGCCGGACCATTGGTATGGGTCATGTTACTTAGGCCTGGTCTTTCCAAAGATTTTTCATATGGATAGAAAAGAAAAAGGAACACACAAAATGATAAATACCTTTACACGTAGAAAAAGGGAAAGTTTTTCAGAAATAGTAGGTGATATTTTTGGTGCATTGATACCAGCAGTGGGAATATCTTTGAATGCATTTAGAATTCGGAAATTATCCACAGTGGTAGATCGTTTATCTACAGATACTGCTGGAGGGTTCTTGATGGTAAATACCGAGATGGTTGCCATGAGAGCTATGGTGATGCAAAATCGACTTGCCCTTGACATTCTTTTGGCAAAAGAGGGCGGAGTCTGTGGAATGCTGAAAGTCCAACATTGTTGCACTTACATTCCAGATAAAAGCGAAAATATACAGAAGTATATAACAAATATTACAAGTTTGCACAAAGAACTTGTTCCACTGGAGGTTGAAAGTGCTTTTGGAAAACTTGGTAAAGGGTTTTCTTCAGTAATAAATTGGTTAACAAGAATGAGTGGATTAATAATAGGGAAAGTTATAATAATAGCAACCGTGATAATAATAATAATATTAGTACTGAAGCTTGCAATAACATGTATAAAGAGAAGAAGAAGGCAGAATAAAATAGAAAAAGAAAACATGATAAACAAGGAGAGAGAGAGAGAAATGGGTGAAATAGAGTTAGAAGAAATAAAAGAGAACATGTACAAGAAAACGAAGAGACAAGTTGAAAGGGATACAGTTGTGTAAACTAACAAAAGCAAACGGATAAAAGATATATGCTGTCTGAGAAAATTGTATAACTTGGGTTTTGTGGTGATATTAAAAATCACCAAAGGGGGGAGTTGATGGAGCAGGGTAAATGAAAAAATTTTAACCTCCTAATATTTTCGTAAAATAATTAATAAACATGTTCGTTTAAGTAAATAACCAACAATGTATGTTACATGTTAAGGGTTAAAGGTAACACGCTATTCCGTGTGCAAATTAATCAACTTATAATTGTTTACGTGTCTAACATAACATAATATTTGCGTACTAATTAAATAATAAACGCATGATCTGTGCTTTTAAATAAAACGTGTGGTTGCAAAATAAAGCGATGGTAAGTAAGGGACAGCTTTATATGTTGCTTTTTGCTAGGTAATACCTAATTGGGGTACGTAGAAAGACGGGAGGGAAACGAAAGGGTTTATATTTCTTTGTTTTAACAATATTTTGTTTATCTTTGAAAATAGTGCGCTTAGGCCTGTCGAGCAGCGATATAAAATGGCCGCCAGTTGCTAGAGTACGCATGAGCGGGGGACCATGTGATAGAGGAGAGAGGCTGTGGAAAGGGATGATCACGTGCTGGTGCTGAGAGGCTAAGATGGAAGTATGGTCAAGGCTGTTGTGACCTTTCTGAACAGATGTGTGCCAAGATGATCAGCAAGAAGCGTGAGAAGTCCAACTGAATCAATGGACGGAACTGTTAAACCCAAAATGTAGCAGAAAAAGATACAAATTGGACTGATCGAAACGGATGAGCAATGACATAAACTGTGGGAAACGATGCTTGCATGGACATTCCACAAGGAACTGGTTAAGACCAGGAAGTTTGATTAAAATGTATATGGGCCTGAGTTTTGACCAATGAGAAAGAATCACGCCATGAAGATGAAACATTTTATTCTGTAAGCTAGAATTAGGGTATAAGAAGACCTACTCTTGGTGGGAGGGGTTAGTTGCTGCGGGAGTTGCTGAGGTAGATGCTGCGGGAGTTGCTGAGGTAGATGCTGCGGGAGTTGCTGGAGAAGTTAGATGCTGTAGATGGGTGAAGTTGCGGTTGCTGATGCTGACGAGCTGATGCTGCTGCTGCTATTTTTCTTTTCCAGTTGAGTATAAGATGCTGCTTTAGGAGAATTTTTCCTGATAGATTTTTATTTTAGAACTATTAGATTTTCCCCAGATAGATAGATTGATCTTTAGAGTTCTTACTATGATAACCTTATTTTTCCGTCTAATAGATATGCATTGCAATTTCATTTTATTCTTATAGTGATTATAAATGTAATGATCAGAATAATAAACTTAACCTCATTTCTTGCATAAAAACTTTATATAAACTTTATTATTCTTTAAACAAATGACTCAGTGATTCTTTAGCTCAATGATTAAAATGAAATGTTAAAGAGTTTATTGTGATTGAGCTGGTCTTAATCACCATCAACTGATTCCTACTAGTTGGTCCATCGACCAATGAGCGGAATACCTTAAAGCAAATGAGAAACATTATGTCATGTTAAAGAGGTATCCCGTCTCCTTCCAGCGAATCGTTTTTCTCCTAGGTTATTGACGGAGGAAATCCAGGGAACAAATGAGTAAGTGAATATATATGCGGTGTTATGGGCCCCACCGTCATATGGATATAGTGTGTGTGTTGAAGGAATAATTGTACCTGGATGACCGAAGTATATAGGAGAATTATTTTTATTGTTAGCGCTGGATCAACACTTTGTGTGCACAGTGAGCGGGAACCTACACTTTACGAACCCCACAAGCAGGGACAGTAAAAGTTTGAATACTGGACTTGAAAGGCAGCCAGTGGGAATGGAGGATATTTGAATGAGAAATATTGCTGGCTGATAGAAACCTTGGTCAGAAAAGGAGGATAAGGAGTTGGAAGTAAATATTTTACAAAAGCATAGTTTCATTATTTTTATTGTTGCTCCTGCCTTCATCCTTCTTTATTTCTCTTGGAATGCTCTGAACTTTCTTCAGAGGAGAATTGTTTTTGACTGATTAACACACGTTGGTGCTAACTTGCAATGATGCATTATTGCATGACACATCCATTCTGAGATATGGAAATAATTTTTCCACAAGAAAAAAGAGGTACTCATTTATTAAGAGGAAGACTCTTTATGGAATCTCTTCTCAAAAGCCAGAACTCCTTGTGATCCATAGAGTCCTCATTCCACACCAGACTTTGAGCAGTACTCTACCTAATGCAGTATACTAATCTCTCTTTGAACTCCCTTAAACCTTTTTTGGGTGAGACCCATGAGCTGACAGTGAATTCAATTTCTTTTGCTCCCCTCTTTGAGTCAGTAAAGACTTTACTCTTCACTTATTTGAAAGCACTCTTTTCAGTAAATAATCATCTGAATTATTTACCATTTGACCATTATTATTCTTTTGTGAACTTCTGAATCATTCAGGTAAAAACTTTGTTTCTGGTTCTATTCCCCTTAATAATTTGAATGGAGATATGCCTGTCACAGAGTGTGAGGTTGTCAGGGATGACAGACTTATGTTATGCAAGACGTTTTTTAGAATCCAAGCCTGCAGATAATGCTGTTTGAACGCATTATTTTAGAAAATGGTTTAACCGTTGTAATAATCTATTTAAAGCTGGACTATATAAAGCCACTTTGAGGTGTTTGATTTGATGTGTTCATGTCCTGAGAAATAAAATGAGACCTATAGTCTATCACAATACTAGGGAAGCCTTCATTATTGAAGATTTCATTTAAAAAATGTAGTAACATTTGTGTGGTTAGTAACCCTGGGCGTAGTTCGCGAAGTAGCGCTACGCGAAGTGCACTTCGCGAGCTACGCGTAACACTACGCGAACTGCATAGTGCGCTGTTCGCGATGATTGCACAGTGCCGGATGCTTGTCCGCACTGTGCAATCATTGAAAACGGCATCTTGCACAGTGTGAGCTGTCTTTTACTGCCGCTCGAGTAGATTTTTACTCGAGCGGCAGCTTTCTCAACGCGGACTGGTAGTTTCTCATCGCGAGCGGTCATGAGCATATGCGACCACTCGCAATGAGAAACCTGACCTCCCCACGTTGAGAATCTCACCGGGAGGTTTATTTTCCACGCTCGCAATCGGCAACTTGATGTTGCTGATCGCGAACGAGGAAAAAGTCTCGCCGGGATGTCATTTTGCTTGCTCGCGGTCGCCAACTTGACGTTGAGGACCGCGAGCAAGCAAAAAATGACCGCTGCACTACGCTACGCTACGCGTGTTTGCACTGTGCTACGTGCAATTCGCATAGTGCGAAGTAGCGCAAACTTCGCAAACTACGCGAGCGTAGCGTAGTGCTTTGCCCAGGGTTACTGGTTAGTAAGTCTACAAACAAACAATATATCCACTTTGAAAAATAGCCCTCTAGAACAATAAGATACTTCATCTGATTGAGCAGAAGTTTAAATAAACAAGAAAAATCCATAGTTAGCTTTTCCGAGGGTCCATTATGAAGTGGTACTGGAATAAGTGGTCTTTCAGATGTTTTCCAATGTTTGTCAGAACACAACCATTTGCAAACGTCAATCAAATTACGTACTTGGAAATCCATATGCGGCCACAAATAAAACTGATATCGTTTTTTATAAGTAGCTGTTACTCCCATGTGACTTTTGTGTACGTGTTTAATCAAAGAAGTATGAAGGCCTTTAGGAGGTGCAATTATATCATCTCTCTTACAAATCCAGTTCTCAAAATTAAGTTCTAAGGTTATCTGTGTGAAGCATTTAAGCTCCTCAACCAGATTCCTGATATTTGGCCAACTTTTTTGTTTATACGTGGTGACCTGCTGAAGAACAGTATAATTTTTGTAGCATCAGACCAATCTGATTCAGTACATACCGCATCACATTTTTAATAGCATCTATAGGCGCAACCCCACATTCAATATCATCTTAGGCTCACCATTTTCTTTAGTCTCCACTATGGGCAATATAGAAAGGCAATAAGCTCTGAAGTTTTTACCACCCTGTACGTTTATCACTGACATGTTATATTCTTGTAATTTCAACAATAACCTTACCAGTCGCGCAGATGCCTTACCTAATCCTTTACCAGCTAATAGGTACACTAAGGGTTTGTGATCTGTGTAGACATCAAAGTTCTGTCTCCAAACAAATATTTTGAACTTCTGAACAGGCCTAACACAAGCTAGTGCCTCCTTTTCTATAGTGCTATACATCTCTTTTGGAGGCCTCCAAGTTCTATATGCAAATGCCACTGTTTATTCATTTCCACTAACCCATTGGCCAAAAACTGCACCTAAGCCCCTAGAATAACTTCTACACTGATAATACACTTCAAACCAGAAACTTAAGGTCTAAGGGCAGGTGCTTCAGTCAGAATTTTCTTAAGGTCTTCAAATGTTTTGTTAATCTGTATAGACCAATCAAATTTGGATCCTTTTTTAAGTAATTCACTCAGCAGTTGAACTAGTAAGACATAACCTGACACAAAGCGAGCATAATATTTCTTAGTCCTAAGAAGTTCTGGAGTGTATCTTTATCTGGAGGTAATGGTGCTTTCTGAATTGCTTCTAGATTATCATACTTGTGTTTGATGCCTTCACCTGAGATTGAATGCCTTAGGTAATCTGCTTGTTATACAAATAGTTTGTACTTTTCAGGTCTAACCATCATAAAAATTATTTTTCCAAGATATACAATGCGTGTTCAACAACAAAATGCTCTTCTGAACTTTCCATGAAAATTAGAATGTCCTCCTGGAATCCCTAAACAAATGATCCATTAACTTTTGAAACACACTTGCTGTGAGTGCTATTCCAGTGACAGTCTTAGATATTTATCTGCTCTAAATGGGGTCACAAAAGTAGTTAGAACTTTTGATTTTTTAGTTAACTGTATTAGATGGAAGCCTGAATGTAAGTCTATGATGGAAAAATACTGTGCCTGACCCCGATTGGCTCACATCTCCAAACCTTTGGGGAAAAGGTGACAATCCAAGAATATGCTCTTATTTAACGTGACTAAATCTACATACAAGTGTAAATTTCCACATAGTTTCCTAGCCGAGCTCAACACAGAAACCCCACATCTGTCCGAACCGAACTCAAAGGAGAAAAACCCACTCCGATATGTCTGTCAGCACTATGATGCCTTCTAAGCAAATATTATCCAACTGGGATTTTGCCACTTCTGACACTCACTGGCACTGACTGTACAAGTGGTTGAACATTATTTTTCAACCTAATTTCATGTATCAATACCTTAATAGTCCCTATTTTGTTGTTAAAAACGTTTGGAAATTGTGAAATAATGTTTTGAACGCAATCCCCCTTTACATCAATATACAAAATGGGCATATCTCCAAGGACTACGGAATTATCTGAGCTTGGTTTAAGTATTAAACCAAGTAGTGCTAAATCCTTCCATCCTAATACACCATGTGCTTTTTTAGCTTCAGTCCTTAGTTTGTGATTTTCTACCCAACCATTCAAGACAAACAAAGAATCCAACTATATCAGTAACATGGTCACCAAACACTTTAGGATTTACATTTGTGTCTATCAAGACTTTAGTTTTGTCTGACAAAATTGTTATTTGTGGCCTTGATTCTGCCATAACATCAAAAAATACACCATTAATAATAGCTTCACACAAAGGACCAATTACTTTTTTCTTGACTCGGTTGCTTATTCAAATTCACTACAAGTATCTCATTTCTTAAGTCCTTTTCACAGTCGTCTAGTGATGCAGTACTAATTTTCATTATACTATTACTGGATTTGCACTACATCTGTTGTAAACTGCAGGGCAAAACTTCCCATATGGTTACTAGAACCACATCTATAACATTGGATATGAGCTTTCTTCTTCAAAATTCCAGGTTTATGGATACTATCAGCACAAACCTCTGTTTCATCTGTAATGTTTTTCCTGTAGATGAACTCTGATGAGAAATGAACACTTTTTGAGAAATGTGAGATGTTTTCAGTAATTTTGTGTATGTCAATAAGAGAAAGATTTGTATTTTTTCAAGTAAGTAAACGTTTCAGAATTTTCTTTGAACTACATTTAAAGACAATTCGGTCTCTGATATACATGTCTATAATCTCCTGAAATTCCCAGCTTTCTGACAAAATGTGCAATGCTGCCTCATATTCACCTACTCTTCTGGTTTCTCTTGCAGAAATTATGGTGTAACAACAGAATACTGGGCTCATCAGTGAATAGTTTACTCTTCCTAACTTTCTCTTCCTTGTACTCATCCCATGTGACAAATTGTCCTTATGGAGCTTCTACCTCTGCTAGGTTGTGAAAGACTCTTTGATCTGCATGCTCCACATGGTTGAACAAAAAAGCAGCTTCACGCTGAGGGTTATACTTAACTATATCAACTGCAGCTGAATAGTTCTCGAAAATGCATAGTCACTGCTTCCATTTGATTCTAGGCTTGCCAGCCAAGTGTAGAAAAGAAGGTAGTTGCATCGCTTGTTGTGCTGAAGTCATTTTTATTTTTTAAAATAAATATGCTAGTTTCATAAAATATAGAAATACTGTCTGCATGATTATCTAAGAGAAACTGCCAAGGTTCAGCTCTTGAATGTGCTGCCTGTCTCCATAGAGTGTGTTAATTCTGTAAGAGTAAACTCCTAAATGTGTTGATCTCTGAGACTGCAGTCCATATGTTCCTTCTCAGTTACCTTGCTGTTGTGCTGGGACTAGACCAATCCAACATGGCTAGCCACATGTAATATGCATGCATGAACGTGACATAGACACACATTTCTTGCTGACGCGCTGATTAGAAGACTTGTGATAAAGCGCGTGTCAGAACACATCCCAAGAAGAATCAATGCGTGAGCGGGAACACAGTGAAAAGTGGGTCTACTTTAGAATGCCATGCTCGAGATACAGTGGCTGCTAAAAGTCAGAGGTTATTCAGCATAAGAGAGCTCTAAGAAAGGAATACAATTTCACCAGAAAATGTTGCTGAATCCCAATTTCTACACACTCCTGCTCTAAAATACCTTGCACTTACCCAAACAGCACATTTGGTTAAAAGTGGCAACTTAATGTCGAAGAATGGTATCTGTGGGCCCCTTAAATTGGATCCACATCCTCTTCGCCAATATGTAGAGCCTAAAGGATGGGTGGCACGCTGGAAAGATTTGAAAATGTCTTTAATGACAAAATTGCAATACACAGCACAGAGTCACACCGAGACAGCCCTGAATGGTCAGTAACCAACAAAGTTAGAATGGTGGTGACCCCTACAACCAACTCAATGTTCTAGGCCAGAACCAAATAGAGAATATAGGTGGAACAAACAAATACATGTGAATAATTACATATGGTACATATCACGGTAATCAGGTCCAAAGACTTCAAGTTTGACAGGGGAAATCATAATATTTTAAACTTCTTTTGCTTTGTGGGATTTCAAGGAAAGCGTGTGATATACGTTTAGAGTCTCACAGTCTTCAGCTGATGAACAATATGTCTTACAGATAAGATAGGAGGCCACGAATAGCAGCTTTTTGAGGTATACTTGAAAGTTTGGGGATGATACGATCCCTACTTCCTTGCACTGTTTTGCAGATATGCTGCAGCACGTTGTTTATAGATGGGAAGCCATTAGTTTTCTGGAGCGGGGATCTGTTCTCACTTTAAAGAACTTTGGTTTACCAACACACCGGCTAATTCCTGCTCTATTTTTATCTCTCAGTCGAATGGATCTTTGTCATTATTTTACAGAAAGATCAGGAGCTGTGCATCATCTAAATCACAATCACTAATCTATTATGAGTCAATAAAGAGAGTTTGGTATGAGCTAAATGGTTTTATTAACATCACACCGATCATGGAACACCTCAGCTTCCAACTCTGAACATACAGCAAAACCACCATCAGAGTCACCCTGGCCTACAGACCTCCATGACCTTGCCCAGCTACTCCAACGTCATTCCTGTCATCGACTCAGCAAACGCCACTTCCTCTGTGACCTCAACTTTCACCTCGATTACATCAATGATACCAACACCGCCAACCTCTTTGAAAGCATGAGCAACATCAGGCCTCACCCAACTGGTCACCAACTAGAGCTCACATCACAGGACACATACTCAACCATATCCTTACAGCCAGTGACAGAATCAAATCAACCCATGTCACTGAGCTCACCTGGACCAACCACGCAATCGTCCATTTGACCATTTTGGGATCCCCCAACACCGCCTCAAGCCGCCCTGCACATCACTCCACAGTTGGAACAAGATCTCAGTGAGCCAATGGACCAACGCCCTCAACACCTCCGCAACCAACCTGGGTCAGGTCAGTCAATAACTTCTCAACCTGGATCACAGACTGCGTCAATTGAGTTTACCCCAGCAACCCACCAATCCCAAAAGATCCTCCATGCAAGCCCCTCCAAGTAAGCCAGTTGGTACATGATGTAAGTAAGAACCATGAAACGCACCTGCAAATGACTCAAAGGGAAATGGTGCAACAGCAGGGAGTCCACAGATCGCACAACAATCAAAACTGCCATCAACTAATACCACCAACACCAACTCCTGAAAAAGATGAAAAGAAGTGTCCTGACCAACCGCATCGCAGTAAGCTCCAACCACAGGAAGGAACTCTTCAACACTGTCAGAGAGTTCTCCAGCCCCTCACTCACCAAAAACATCATCACCCCCTCACAGGAACTCTGCAACTCTCTGGCAGACTTCTTGCACAACAAGATCTCCGCCATCTACTGAAATTTTGAACCCCAGTTCACTGACTGCATGAATAAGGAACACGACCACCTGCTCATCACCTGGGACCAGCCCACCACGCAAGGCACCACAGACATCATGGTCTCTGTCCACTCAGGAGCACCCACGGACCCCTGCCCCACCACATCTTCAAACTCAGATGCAAGTTTACTGCCATCCTCAATGGATTCATCAGAATGGAAGCCTGCAGAAGTCAAGCCCCTACTCAAGAAGCCATCCGCTAACCCCAGAGAACTCAAGAAATACCGCTCCATCTCTCTGCTCCCCTTCCCTACCAAAGTCCTCAAGAGGGCCACCAATCACCAACTCACAGAAATCTTGGAGAACAACTATCTTCCGCACACTTTCCAATCCAGATTCCGCACCATCCACAGTACCAAAATCACCATGATTGTAGCCACAGATGATTTCAGAACCCTTCTCTACCAAGGATAAACATCAGCCCTGATCCTCCTTGACCTCTCTGCAACGTTCATCAGAGTATCACACCACATGCTGATCAAAAGGCTTCACAACATTGGAATACAAGGAGATGCCCTCAAGTGCATTACCTCCTTCCTTACAGGTAGAACCCAGAAAATCCACCTTCCGTCCTTCACCTCGGACCCCAAGAACACCATCTGCAGTGTCCCTCAAGGTTTATCCCTCAGACCCACCCTGATCAACACCTACATGACTCCCTTAATCAACGTCATCAGATCGCATGGACTGAACGTCATATCCCATGCTGATGACACCCAGCTTATCCTTTCACTATCAGAAGACCCCTCTGCCATGCTGATCAACTTCCGCATGTGCGTGACGAACATCGTCAACTGGATGAGAGACAATAGCCTACAACACAACATAAACAAGACGGAAGTACTGAACTTTGGGAACAACACCGCCCCATGGAAAAATGCCTGGTGGCCCCCCCGAACTAGGACCCTCACCTACTAAGACCAACCATGCGTGCAACCTTGGAATGATCCTGGACAGTAAGCTCACCATGAAAAGACAGACCAATGCAGTCTCATTCACCTGCTTTCTCACCCTTCGCATGCGCTGCAAGATTTTCAAGTGGCTCCCCCTAGACACCAAATGCACCATCACACATGCCCTGGTCACCAGCTGACTGGAATACGGCAATGCACTCTACGTCGGGATCACCTTGCACCTCCTCAAGAGACTGCAAACAATACAGAACGCAATGGCCAGACTCATCCTAGACCTTCCTAAACGGGCCCACATCACCCCCCACCTTAAGAAGCTCCACTGGCTCCCCAGTCAGATGAGATGCCAGTTCAAGATGTTGGTCCACAACTTCAGAGCCCTCCAGAACCAGACAACAGGGTACATCAACCACCGGCTGAACTTACACCTTCCCACCAGATACCACCGCTCTGCCTTCCTCTGCCTCGCCCACCCCACATCCACAGCAGCAACAGTGGAGGACACTCCTTCACCTACCTCGCCGCGAAGTTCTGGAATGGCCTCCCACTTCACCTACAGACCTCACCATCTCTGTTGGAAATTCAGAAAAGGACTGGGAAGTTTGGAAACACAAGCTTGCGGTGCGTGCCTTAGGGAGCATGCGCATCACATAATTTTGTCCTGACGAAAGCCATATTGCCACTGATGGGCACTTGGTAGTGGCTGAAACATGTTGACGACATGAAAACTTGCCTATAGCCACCATTGTATAAGGTAACATAACAGGTGGTATACCTTGAGACAATTTAAAATCACTTGCACTTTCTTCACTGCTAAAAAAAACCAGGCCCGCAGTAAATCTGGTGTTCCCACCCTGGGGGCACTCGACAGCCAGGGTGGAAACCCAATGATGAAGCAATGTCACCAACTAGGTTGGTGAGTTAAGGTTTTTTTAATACAACCCAAGGGTTCCATTATTTATGGTGATTAAGAGACCTTAAAAACCACCAATGTTAAGCTGGTAGCAAGTTTGTTCTTAGTGTTTTGAAATGTACATAGTACAGGGAATACAGATGAGCTTTCCCTTCTGTCTCTCTCTAAATGTGTTTTACTTTTCATACATGTGGCCATGGGAACTGAAGGAGGGCTGCTATTGTCATTCAAGTACCTTCAAGGAGGTTGCATCAAATCTTGAGTAATTTCAGTTCACCACATTGCATTCACTCTTCCATTTTCTACTGTGAATAATGGAAGCTGATAGCAAGTTTGTTCTTGGTGTTTTTCACTTTAATGTAAATGTGGAGGAGAAATAAGGATAGCTATAATATTGAAGCTGGGTAAATGGTGAGCCACCAATAGTGGAGAAGGATGTGTGACTAAGACAAAGTTACATGGATTAGAGTTGCATGCGTCTGCCAGAATGTGCATGCAGCTGCAATGGAAGTAGAGAATTGTCAACCAGACATGTGCAAGATGAAACAATGAGAATATACCACTTAACAATCTGCGAGCAAGATCACCAGCCAGGAACCTGGGTATAAGGTGCCCAGCAGGCCAAAATTGGAGGGAGTGAACAAGTAAGGTCCAGAACGAGGAAGGAGAAATCAGAATAATAGGATAACTGGTAATGAATCTTTACTTTATCGCCTCATTCTCTATCATTCCTAGTCCACATTCTTAGGTGAGAGGACATACCAAAGCCAATTAGCAGCTTTGGTGCACACAAAAAAATAGTAACATGGTTACTGAATCAGCATGCAACAAAAATGAACTTTTAATGAATACATCTCATTTTAACATCTTGAGACAGCAGACAAAAATCCCAGTGCAAAAGGATAAACTTTAGGAATTTACATCCAATCTGAAATGAGATGACAAATGTCTAGTATATAAACCATGTAAGTCTCTGCTCACGAAGCAGCCTTACCTCTTGCGGAGGGGCCCTGAACATTTTTGTAAATTTCTTGCTTGAGAGGTCATAAGCTAACTAAATGGTAGACATCATCCAATGACTCAAGGTGGCAGAACCAGATCCCAGGTAACCAAAGTTGATAAAGCGACCGTTGCATTGACAAAAGGAGGCAACCAGGTCCAGAAAAATAGAAACAGCTCTGCACACAGCAAAGGAGAACAAAGCCAGTTTGATAGGTTAGGATGAAAAACTGGAAGAAATATTTCAGCTTCTCAGTGGAGCTTAGACATATCCTAAAGGTTAAAACCTGGACCCAAACGAAGTATTATTCTGTCTGAAACAATGCCCATTATTTCCCATTATCTCCTAGTGAAGATTGTAGCCACAAAGAAGAGTGCTTTCAGGGTCAAAAACCTTGGAGACACTTCCTCTAAAGGTTCAAAAAGTGTTCTTTGAAGAACACAAATAACAAGAAGAAAGTCCCAAGAAAAAGAACACTTCTCTCAGGAGGAAAGGCTAAGGAAAACCCCTTAAGGAGGTGATACGTAAAGGATTCTGCTGACTGTAGACCACTCCAAGGATCCCTAAAAAGCTGCTTATTGAACCTCCTGAGTGGCAGGATATTAATCACCCTGGCAAAACCATCCAAAACAACTTCAAGATTAGGATCAGGTCATTTCCCCATGATGCCACCTCTTTCTCTGCACACCATTTCCTAAAAATCTCCCAGTGGTGATTGCAGGCCTTGCAAGTAGACAGCTGTCTTGAAGCCTAAACGTAAGTAGTCGTCACTTGCAGCAATCCCAATCTTTCTAACCCTAGCCATTCAACCTCCGTACTAATTGGTACATACTCCAAAGAGACATAATGGAGAGGGGAAGAAAGTGGATAGAAAATGGAGACACCAGAAGGATCCCCTACAGCATTTAAACCATCCACAGGTTGGCTGGAGTCCATGACAACCAAAGCCAAAACAAAACAACATGTATCATTCTTTGGTGGACCCTCAACAGATAGGCCAGACGTTTTAGAATGACAGGAATGAGTGGAAGACAAACAGAAGACCCTTGAGCCAGGGACTGGTTAGGGCATCTAACTCCAACTGGAATCTTGTTCAGAGTATCGGGGAAGAGCATTGTTACTACTGGTAAAAAGATACACCACTGGGTTGCAAAATCTTTTCCATGCTTTCAAATATACTGACAGAGACAGCAAAATTCTTGAGATGAGTAATATACCCTGCTCAACAATTGTCCATCCCTCTGATGTGAATTGCTGTCAATGAAAATAATCTTCTGCCCAACAGAAAGGCTGAACAGTGACCTCTGCCAGGACATTGTATTGAGTGCCCCCTGGTAGGGTTTTTTTGTCCTTATAACCACAGATCTGCCCTGCTCCAGTGCTAACAAAGGATTGCGAACCACAACGAACATCAGAACATTATTTTTAGTTAGAAGAGTGTACTAGTCTCCAAAGACCCTGAACAGAGAAAGAGACCAATATACCCCTTACCAACTCCTAGGGCATCTGTGGTCAGAATTACTTGGTTTGGAGAGTGAATATGAACATTCTTCTTTAGATTCACTGAAGCTATCAACTATAGAATTTCCTTGGAAGGGATCTTGAGCGCATAATGGTGAAACTCCCATCTCATCAATGGAGAATGTGTCTCGATACAGGCAGGGACAATAAATACTATGGATGCCTGAAAGAAAGAACACATGAAACCAAGATGTAAGAATCCGAGATCCTCAGAAGGAAGAACCTTCCTTTGCCCCTGAAAAAAAGGAGTGTTGCTCACCATCTCCCCTTTGAATCTGCATCCACCTCTGAAGAGATGGTAACTGTAAAGGCAGCAGGACACTGAGATGACTCTGGATACATCAAACCTATCCAGGATGCAAACGCATTATTCTCACTTCTGTGTGTTATCTTTCCAGATTAAATTATATGTCCTGAAGTGATTCTAGTTTGAGTTTCCTTTCTTTTATCAGAACACTCTGCGAGGTGAAGAGTCAGTTGACAGTTTCCATATTTGCAAAGGTCTGCACTTTAGAGGGGGAAGGAGAAGAGTAATAGCTTTGTTGTGAAATCCCCAGTACTGCGGGCTGCAAGTTGAGGAAAACACTCTGAGCACCTTTCAGGCCAATGGTAAATGTCTCAAACTGGAAATGGTAGGAACGAATAATAGATCTCAGACATCTTTTTATCAGGGAGTGAAATTGGAGCATTGAGATAGGCATCATTCCATGTCCAAAGATGCCACAATCTCTCCTGGTATGATTAAGGGTATAATACTTTGGAGCATGTCCATCTTGCAGTAAATGTTCCTGACAAACTTCTTTGACATTGATGATTTAGCAGAATACCTCTGTGATTCAGAACCAGGAAGCCATGAGACTTCACACATTTTCCCCATTACTCCTGGGGAACCAGATAGATGGTATTCTTGTCCAAAAGGAACTCGATCCCTGCCAATAATGTTTGTTGTTTTGCCAGTGAACGAGGCCAAGGAACTAGAATCTGTTGTCAGTGAGGAAAATACAGCTTTGTTACCTTCCCTAACCACTTCAAATGCCCAAGCACCTGAAATCTACTGAACTAGACCATTACAGTGGTCTTATTCTTTCTGCAACAGGCTGTGTAATAGGGATTAGGTTATAGGGAGTATACAAAGGTGTATTTGTGGAGGACTCCTAATTCTTGCCTCTGAAACAATTTCCTCCACTCTGGGGCTGGGTAGATGCACAATTATGTTACCAACATTAATAAGCCTTGTAGTTGTAGTCTTCTCTAGAATACTCCAGACTTTAGTGCCATCTATGAGAGGTGAGGCATGTTTCTAGGTTTTAAAGGACTTGCAAAGAAGGTCTTCCTGTTGTGGGCCAAATAGTGCACATCATAATAAAGGAAGATGAAGACTCTGGCTTCAAAGCATGATTCCAGTCATGACACCTAGCAGCTTCCCACAGCAACAGAAGCAACAGCAGTGGCTCTCAATGTATCAACAAAAGCATCTGCCAGATATTGGGCTTGCAACTCTATCCTAGCTAGAAGCTCCACAAAATCACTGATGAAAGAGACAGGAACTCCCTAGCCAGTCTCTGAGATGCATATGATGAATACAGTAAAGTCTCTATTCACAGTTAAGGCCAGAGTAAGCCTTACACAGACCCCCATCCAAATTCTTATCCACTGCAATAGAAGAGGAAGAGTATTCCATTACTGCTGCAGAGTGATCTGTCAAGCTAGAAAGCACTGGATCTATCAACAGGGTTATAGGAAAGTCAAGAGCCTCGATAGCATATATCCTAATTAAAAAGTGTGCGATGGTGGTCTTCTCCACCTCTTTCCATTCCTGCAATACTGCTCCTGGACCGTAGCGCTGCATTTGACACCATAGACCACTGAACTCTGATAAGATGGCTTGGGGAGGTCGGGATCCAAGGCAAAGCCCTGGAGTGACTCTCCCCCTTTTTGACAGACAGATCTTTTCAGATTATGGAAACCGCCTGTCTTTCTAACACTATGTCAGCTAAAACTTAAAATGGATTGTGATTCAATCCCTGCTGGTGTCCCGCCTCGATTATGGCAACTCCCTCTACCTGGGCTCAGCAAAATACATAACAAATAGACTACAGGTCATACAAAATGCAGGGGCTAGATTACTGCTCAGAATCCTTAGACACAAATCGGTAAAAGCCTCCCTGAA
The DNA here is from genome assembly GCA_963921515.1 of Calotriton arnoldi. Classification (NCBI taxonomy): domain Eukaryota; kingdom Metazoa; phylum Chordata; class Amphibia; order Caudata; family Salamandridae; genus Calotriton; species Calotriton arnoldi. The sequence goes on along the minus strand of CAWUFW010002995.1, from coordinate 1,230,813 downwards.
ACAGCTCCACTGGCTCCACTGGCTGCATATTGATGCACATTACTTGCCTCATAAAGCAATGTATGGCAGAGGCCTGTTGCAAATCAGAGATCTCATCTCTCCATATATACCCACAAGATTCCTTAGATCTGCATAAGACCGTCTTATGAAAAGTGCAAGAATTAAGAGCTCAAGATTGGGAGGCAGATCGTTCCTACATCTGGTACCAAAGCTGTGGAACTCCATGCCCCGGGAGCTGAGAATGCTCGATGAGGAGCCCAGCTTCAGGAAAAAGTTCAAGTCATGGCTAATTCCACTGTAACCTCCAACACCCCACCCTCTCCTTTCAGCTCTATCACTCAGTGCTGGGAAGCCCTTGGGCAGCCATGGCTTTATAAAAACTAAACATAAACAAAATAAAGGTGTCCTTCACAACTGGAATCACAGGCAACTACCTAGAAGTTGGATGGAGGAACTGAGAAAATAGAGCAGATCTAGTAGAAGGAATTTCCCAGTGCTTGGCAGGAAGATCAAGGTTTTCGCTCAAACATGGATGGACCAAATATAATACCTCCTTGTCCACCCATCATGCAGGGTGGGTTGTAGCTACCTGTGGTGCAGCCAATACAATGCACTGGGGCCCAGAGGGGGAAAGGGGCCCAAGTTCAACAGCCCCTTCAGCCCTGAGAAGACACCTAAATAGCCATGCTGAAGTTCCGAAACTAAACGAGCATTAAGGATGCTTTTAAATTTTGATTTTATCCTGTAACATTTGCTGTGTATTTAAAGACAGAGGTCAAATGTGATTTCAGTCTTCTGACAAATTATTGTTTATTCTTTTAACACGGAGACTAGTGTTTACTTTTCTTTCTGCTTGCTGCAAAGTGTAAAGATTTTGTAAAGTGAACTATGTGAAAATCTTGCTGGTGTTAAAGAAAAGCTGCAGTATGTTGTCTTCCAACACACAACAAAATGTAAATACTTATAAATGAACTGTACAGATATGTCAATATAAATAAAGGAAAGCACAAATAAAAATGTTTTTTTTCTAATTCTAAAGCGGGATGGGGCTAATTTATTTTTAGGCAGACAGCCAGTGCGTCCGCCTTGGGGACGGAGTAAATTACTTCATTCCCATGGTGTAGAGGCCTCCCACCTAATTTATAAATGACCGCCAAGCAAGCAGTCATTTATAAAGGTATTGGAAGGAACCACCGTCAGGGTGGTTCCTGTCAATGCATTTTAATGTTTGCAACAATGCTGTGTCGGAAGGACTCAGCCCAGTAGGAAACAGTATTCCTTCCAAAAAGAAGATCCTGAAACAAGATCTTCTTTTTGAAAAGAAAAAAAGTCATGCTCCCCTTGCCATGGGATGCTTCTCTCATGGCGGGGGAGCATTATTATTGTTTTACTGTTCCGTACAGCCAGGTTTTTCCTAGCGGTATGGAACAATAAATAATAACTATATGTGCACCCAGCTTAATTAGGCGGGGCGGACATGTAGCCATTTCTCCAGTGGCCCTTACTACCTAGGGCCGTTTGAGAAGTTTGGCCACGTTGGAGACAGAGTAGTATCCACGGTGGCCAATATGAAGGTCCGCCTGCATTTAAATTGGGCAGGCACACCTTCATGTTGGTGGTATATATACTCTGTTGCAAATGAGTATACAAACTGCCAACATATAAATGAGGCCCAAAGTTTTTAATAGGGTTAAAACACATCAAGACACTTTACCTGGTGATGCGCACATTATAAAGATTCACTGAAAACCAATTTACACATGTTATCTTTTGTAAAATTGTATGTCAGTGCAAATTTAGTGGTCATTTCAATGGGAAATAATAAATGATACTGACTACCACACCATGCTTTCATAATATATTTGTGAGTGTCCTCCTAAATGCAACACCAGCTACATACTACACCCTTACCACTTTGCTGCTGAATGGGAGAGGCTCATTTGTAACACTTGTTCTTTGAGTGACGTTTGGATTTTTCAGGATCCATACGAGAAAATGGTTCCAACGCCTCTGCCTATGAGGCCCATAGTCGCTCTTACAGCACAGGGAACTTGCTGTTAGCTCCATTTGATTCCCTCATCTGCAGGAGTCATACTCAGAAAAGCAGTATCTACTGAGGCATCTGCGTGGGCACTGCATAGGCCTCATCACACACACTCTGAATGGCTGAGCAGTGTGCATGCTTGCTATTGTAAATGTAGAGTGTACCATTCGGCCCTGGCTGCCTGATGCCAGCAGAGGTCCAAGAACAAGCTATTGTCAAGCTGCTGGGCTGCTTCTGAAGTCAAGACAGTCACAGTAATCACTATTTTCCGCCTGATGAGTGCAGACAATGGCAGCAAAAGTGCATAGACTTACTTAGGACAGACAGCTGGTACTGGGAAAAATGAATGATTTGAGCATTGTTTGTTTTGTTTTAGGCAAAACAAAATGCACAGGTAACTTTAAACAACTTCTTGAGGTCGCTATTGCACAATTCATCCATATGAAAGCCAGAAGTAGGAATAGTTATTGTTGGAAAATGGCCCTCTCTGAATGAACACCCCAAACCTTTTGCCTGCCTGTCTCCTCTTTTGCTGACCACCTTTTCGTTGGCTTTAGGAATCTAAGCCCTGTACCACTGCTAACAAGTGCTAAAGTGCATGTGCTCTCTCCTCTAAACATGGTGACATTTGCTCATCCCAATTGGCATTATTAATTTATCTATAAGTCCCTAGTAGAGTACACTAAATGTGCCTGAAAATTAAGTGCTGCTAGTGGGCCTGTAGCACTGATTGCACCATTCACACAAGTAGCGCTTTAAAAGATGTCTCAGGCCTGCCATTGCAGAGCCTGTGTGTGCAGTTTGCACTGCCATGTAGACTTGGCATTTAAAACCCCTTGCCAAGCCTTAAATTTCCCTTTCGTTACATATATGTCACCCCTAAGGGAGGCCTTAGTTAGCCCATAGTGGAGGGTGCTGTGTATGTAAAAGATAGGACATGTACTTTTAGGTTTTACATGTCCTGGTAGTGAAAGACTTCCAAATGTGTTTTTCACAACCTTGAGGCCTACCCCTCTCATAGGTTAACATGAGAATTCCATATTACACTTATAAGTTGTAATTCCTGATTGAGAAGGAGTAGGTCAGTCATGTTTCATATCATTGGAATGTTAGTGATAAATTCTCTTTACTGGTAAAGTTAAATGTATCACTATCGTTTTGAAAATGCCACTTTTAGAAAGAAGATGGCATTCTTCTGCTCTTAGCCCTCTCTGCCTGAAGCTTGTTTCCAATATAAATCTGGTGTGGTTGACAGCTGGACTTTGTACATTCCCTCTAGACAGCAACACACAAAGGGAGCTTAGGTGTGACTGAGTGGCCATTCACATCCTGATGGGCCATCCTGGGCAGCATCGGAGGGAGCAGCTGACACTTACACCTGAATAGGCTGTCCTGTCCCCACAAAAATGGCTGCTGCCCCCCTGCAGTGAGTCTGGAGCCAGAGCTGAAAGTAAGGACCTCTAGCACTTCAAAGCCCTCTTTGAAGTCACCTCCACTTCAAAGGCACAACTCGGTATAAGTACTGAGTCTCTGACCCCACCAAATCAGACACTACTGGACCTGTGTAGAAACTCTGCCAGGAGGAAGGAATGCAGTGCTGCTACAAGGACTGCCCCTCCGCTGGACAGGACTGGACTCCTGCACTGGAAGAACTGCTTTTCTGCTGTGCTGCCCTGCTGCCTTCTACCCTCTGCCCTGTTGAGGGAGAACTGGACTCTTGCTTAAACCCACAGTGATCTTCAAGGGCATGCTGGCTTGCCTCATGTTCTAAGACTCAGGGATATCAAAGTCTTACCCCCTGCTCTTGTGCATTGGAAGTGGAATCAGGTGCTTGCTCCAGAGGAACCGACGCATCCTCTGGTGCTTGAACAGAATGAACGCATTGCCACTGTTGCGGAAGCAGAACCAGCACATCGCACTTCGAACCAGCGCATTGCCATCAGAACCAACGCATCGGAAACACTACATCGCTGCCACTGCAGAGAGGTGACTGACGCATCCTCTCAACTGCGTGGAGAAGCCCAGTGCATCGGCTTCAGAACCAATGCATCTTGGAAACAGCGCTTCATCTTTGGAACCAGCGCATCGCCATCATTGGGTGGAGAAAATCGACTGCGGGATCGACACTGACGAATCGCTTGACTGCACCCGCATCTCGCTGTTGCGACCAGGATCAGCCTTCTTTTGATCTGCAGGCATTGCGTGGCTCCTGTATCCGGTCAGCACTTCATCCCGGTCGGTCTGAACTCTTGACTTTTCCCCGGTCCACTGCAACCAGATAACCCCTATAAGCGCCTATTGCTTTTAACTGCTATTCTTACTTTTATTCTTCAAAAATTCATATCTTAGCTGTGTACTAATTCCTTCATCTCTGCATGCTGCCGGCCAATGGTTGTAGGCGGAAAGCTGTGTTGATTCTCAGCAGACCTTGATAAAAAAACAATTGTTTCATAAAAATTCATATCTTGACATCTACCTATTGGATTTTTGTTGGTTTGGTATTGTTTTGTAAAAAATAAATCATGATCTATTTTTCCAAACTGGTGTATAGTCTTTTTGTGGTATTTTCACTGTGTTACTGTTTGATGTGTTGCACAAATACTTTACACATTGCCTCTTAAGTTAAGCCTGACTGCTCTGTGCGAAGCTACCAGAGGGTAAGCACAGGCTAATTTAGGGTATGTTTGTAGTTTACCCTGACTAGGATTGTGGTTCCTGCTTAGACACGGTTCATACCTCTGCCAATGAGAAACCCAGGGGCCTCTAGCACAACTGGAGCATCGCTTTTCTTGATGCTCCAGGGGCGCTCTATGGAAGCCCATATTTACAAGGCAGTGCAAAGCAACCCTGCATCACTTTTCATGGCCTTGTAAATACAGCCCCTTTTCACGCATCACTTTGCGTGAAAGGGGCGTGCAATGGGTGTTGCTGTGGGTGTTCCACCACAACACCCGTTGCTTTTTGACACTGCCCCAGATTTACAAGTGTGTGTAAATCTGAGGCAGCACCAAAAACTAACACCATTAAAAAGCAGGCGTTAGAGTGGAGCAATGAGGAGAAATACTTTTATTTCTCCTCGTTTTTTGCTCTTTCTTTGTATGCTGTATTCTGCAGCACACATAAAAGGAGCAAAATGCCATTAATTATTGTTTTTTGTGCAGGAAGGTGTCCCTTCCTACACAAACACAATCATTCCTGCAACGCAGGGACCCTTGCACCATGGCACAACGGTGTCTGCGTTGGCGCTAGGCAGCTTTTTTAGCACCAGCGCTAGGGAAAACACAGTGGTGCACCGTATTCTTGTGAATACGGCGCATCCCTGCATTTTTTTAAATGATGCAGCATGACGCTGCTAAATTGCTTGCAGTGCTGCATAATTTCTTTGTAAATATGCCCCCCATTTTCTAACAGTTATCCTTCTGAAACTAATGGAAACTAGCCAAAATCTTGGAAAACAAGATGTTGCCCCCAGAGTACTGAAAGAGGGGGAATTTGAGTAACTGTTATACACAGTACTGTAGTAGAGGTGGGTGAGTCAACAAATTATCAGGGACAGCCAAGTTAAGAGCCCAGGCATGAGCTGAGCCATGGGAACATATGATATGGAAATCGTGCAACAAATATTGTGTAAAAATGGGACAAAGGGTCTTTAAAATTCCAAAAAGTATATTTTTTTCTCAAGCATTTCACCTTAGTACATCAAATGATATCACTGCATTCAGAGTTGTTTATTATAGGTTTATAAACATGAGCATAGAAATATTCATACACCCACCACCCACTCCAGCAATACCATTAGTAAACGAAGAGGCAAGTGCATTGTCATGTGCACCCTGTATGATGGATTTAACCCAGATCTGCGAGTGGGGGTGAATGTTTGACAATGTTCAGCATTCCGTCCATCATCTTTCTGTGTTGCAATAGTCGCCCTAAGTGGCAAGGGTATGCCCAGATGATAGTTCCATGCTCACTATGCCACTGGATTCAAGCTAGCCTGGCTGATGAAGGGTGATACCTCGAAACTGGTCCCAGGGTGCTTATTTTCTGGTCCAGGGAGGACCTGGCCTAGCAGTTCGGCCTGGATTGTTCCCATGGGGATCAGGGTAAAGACTGATTTGCATGTGGCTGGGTCCAAACTGGGTAGAATGGTGAGCAAAAAAAGATGGATTTAACCCAGAACTGTGACTGGGGGTGAATGTTTGACAATGTTCAGCATTCCGTCCATCATATTTTTGTGTTGCTACATCCTATAAGTGGGCAATATTTTACACATAGCCACATTATAGTCCATTAAGTGAAACACATGAGAGTTTTGAATAGCACACATTCGCACGTATTATTACAAGGTTTTCTCACATGCTATAATGGGAAAAAAAATAGGAGGCATGATAAAATAAAACAATTGCCTACAATCACAGAATTTGGTCAAGTGGTCAAGCCGGAATTGATCTCAGGTTTTCTGGTCTCACATTGTGTAATGCAGCCACTAGATTGGTATCCATTTCTTTCTCCTGTTTGACATAAAAGTTTTGTTTTGTCTTTCATTCTTGGAGCATGAGGTTAGAGCATGGATAGCAGGCAAAGCCACAAGAAAGTTTAGCTCATTTTGGGATTGAGGACTCAAGAGGACCTAGAGCTAAACCAGTGCACAACATCTGGCTTGAACCTTCATTGGCTCACCCACCTCTACACTTTACTCTGGGTATTCTGTGCCTAAAATAAGGTTAGTTGCTGCTGCTGGTATGATACCTATTTTGTTTGTCAGGATATCTTGTATCTGTGCTGCGTGTGAGAGGAGCCTTCACTGCTGCCAAATGCTGCACATTGTGTGTGTGTATTTACACACACAGGCTTGGACTGCTGCTGCAGATGCTGTCTATGTTCTATAGATGCAAGGGAGGCTTGCATTGTTTCTGACCCGATCGGTATGTGTTATATGGGCATGAGGGAAGCTTGTACTCCTGCCTCGTTCTGCACCTGTTATGTGTGTGGAAATCTTGCTATGCATGTGAGTCAAGCTTGCACTCAGACACCCAAATGCTGCTTGTCCATTGTATCTAAGAGAGACGTTAAATGGTGATGCCCTGTGCCATATTTGTTCTGTGTCTTTTGAGGAAGCTTGCAGTGGCCTTGCAATACCACACTCGTTCAATGTCTTTGAAGGAAGCTTGCAATGGCCCTACACTACCACATTTGTTCCATGTCTTGAAGGAAGCTTGCAATGACCATCCCTTCAGTAGCACACTTGCCCATGTCTTTGAAGAAAGCTTTCACTGAATGGCACTGCAGTACCACAATTGTTTCTAGTCTTTAAAGGAAACTTGCACAGGTCCTGCAGTACCACGCTTGTTCTATGTTTTTCAGAGAATATTGTGATCTTCTTGATGACTGCTGTATGTCTTATGTGTTTAAGCCAGAGAACCCCTGTTTTGGGCTTGGCCCTCACTGCAGGATCACCCCCAAAAATTTTGCCTTCACCTCTCCTGTTTTGCTGAATTTAGTTTTGTTGACTTTAGGGCAATTTACCACTGCTAACCAGTGCTAAAAAGTGTGTGCTCTCTCCTTTAAACATGGCAAAGTTGGCTTATACCCCAATGGCACATTTAATTTACTTGTAAGTCTAGTAAAGCGATATACCATGTACCTAGGACTGGTGCATTAAGTTCTACTAGTGGGTATCCGGCACTTATTGTACCACCCACTTAAGTAGCCCTTTAAAATGTGTCTTAGGCTTGCCATTGCAGACTGTTTGTGCAGTTTTAAACTTCCATTTCGACCTGGCAAAATAAACCTTTTGCCAGCTCTAAACCTTCTTTGTTAATATATATGTCATTCCTGGTGTAGGCCCTAAACAGCCCCTAGACAGAGTGTGTTCTATTTAACCCCTTCGCCACAGCGTGAATTCCGCCGCGGTGCGGGGGGGTTAGGGGGTGGGCGTGGTGCTGCGGTGCTCATGACGGCTCCCGGCCGTCATAAATCACGGTGGGCGTGTGCTCATGACGGCCGGGAGCCATCCGAACTCCGCCCACTAATTAATTCTCCCGCACAGGCGGGGCATTAACACCGAGTGGGAGGAGCGGCAACGTTCAGATGGCTCCCGGCCGTCATGAACACACGCCTATTGTGACTCATGACGGCCGGGAGCCGTCATGAGCACCGAAGAGGTTAAAAAGTTAGACATGTACGTTTAGGTTTTACATGTCCTTGAGTGAAAGACTCTCAAATAAATGTTTTTTTATTGCAAGGCCTACTTCTCCCATAGGATAGCATTGGGTTACCTTAGTACGTTTAATAAGTGATAACCTTTGTTCGGGAGCAGGTAGGAATCTCGTGTTAAAACTCTTATTAATGGTAAAGTCAGATTTTACATCACAATTTCATGTTCTAACCATTTGGTACCTGCAGCCTGCACCTAAGTCAAATGACTAGGTGTGAGTGGCAGTTGGCCTTTAAGCATTCCTCCCAGACAGCTACACAATAGAGAGACTGGGTGGTGGCAAGATGGGACATCTAAGTAGGATGGGGGTGGAGCTGTCATCTACCACACTTGCACTTCAAAAAGGCTGCCTCAGCACACTCACAAAGGGCTTCACAATAGGTCATTTTGCCTCCAGACAACCTAAGACCAGGAAAGGGAGGCAGGAAATTCCAATCACTTCTGTAGGAAGGGCTGGGGGGCTTCAGAAGCTTCTCCCACTTCAAAGGGGGCACCAGGTATAAATATAGGGCCCTCAGACCAAATCTTTAGTACAATTGTACTACAGAAGAAGGGCTGCCCTGCTCCCAGAGGACTACCCTGCTACCTGATGTCTGCCTGCTGTTTGACAAGGAATGCCAGACCTGCACACTTCATCCCAGGCTACCTGAGTGACTTCAAAGGAAAGTTAGCTTGCCTCCTTTTCTGAGCTACAGGGTGCCTACCAGTTCCTGGACCCTTGGTGTGGCATCTGTTGAGCTCCTCCTAGGAGAAAAGGAGAAACCCTGATGGTTGGGCTCTTTGCAACCGTGAACAAGCCTGTTCATCCAAGAACATGCCGCCCACGCCGACTGCCAATGTGAAGCTCTAGTGAACCTGGTTCTTCGCATTACAGTGACTGCCAGTAAGGTGCGACAACATGAGATGTGCACTTCGAGCTACAGCTTCAACAGCCCACCGTGACCGCCAGCACAAAGCTCCAGCAATAACCATCCATGATATCTCACCAGATCTTCACACTACAGTGACGACCACCTGCAATGTCCGGCCTGCTCTTCATGCTACAGTGATGACCATCTGCGATGCTCTCCCGCTCCTTGCGACCTCCTCCGCCATGTTGAACTCTTTGCGCTGGACTGTCGAAGGTAACTTTTTCAGCGAGACTAACCCGGTTGCTTTATCTGCCTACTCTCCATTGTGGTCAGCCTGAACTTGTGACTTTCACTCGATCTCTCAAGACCAGGTAACCGGGAGTGGCGCTTTGTACTTCCAGGTGCTATCCTTTCCTTAAATCTCTGAAATTGCATATCTCTGGTTCTACTGATTCAATTTTTGTTGTTTTGGTGTCAAATAATTTATTACATTTAAACTAATTTTCAAAATTGACGTGGGAATTTTCATGTGTGGCGTTTTCACTCTATTACTGTTTGAGTGCTGCATAAATACATCACACATTGCCTCTAAGTAAAGCCTGGATGCTTTTGTGCCAAGCTACCATAGGGTTAAGTAAAGGTTAGTTTTGTGAATTTGGTGATTCACCCTGACCAGGATTGTAGCTGCTGCTTGAAAAGGGCTCACAACTCCTCACCAGCAGCCCAGTTTCTTCCACCCTGCACTCTTGTTCCCTGTGCTCATCCTATCCTATTTCTGTGTGTTTTAGTCCGACCAAAAAACAGTTTTAGCTGTCTCACAAGCCTCATGTTTTCTCAAACATAATACATAATCTTGCTTAGCGCATGCGCTTTAGGTAAACTCACTTCAGTCATTCCTTGGTCCATGTCCTTCACATTAGTCAGCCCTTCAGAACAGCATGCATATAATTATGAAATATACCGGCCCTCTTCAGCCATTGGCTTTTTACCAGTGTTTTGCTCTGGCCAGCGGGCAACTGCTGGTCTTTAGATGTCAGGTAGTCTGAGTATTTTACCTGCTTACTCTGTGTTACGCAGCATATAGAGAAGTCCAACATCAGGAGATACTTCCTTTAGTTCACCCCTTAGCAGCTCACTTGCAAATGCAGACTAGTGCTAATTGAGTAATGAGAGTACTAGCAGCTCCACTGCCATTGCTACTGGACCACAACTTTCTGATACAGAGTGCCAGGCATCACTGCTGCAAGCTTCAAAACCATGCCACCATTTTGAAACAGTATTCTGCATACTCTATAATTTTGTGCTGTTCCAATATGACAGAGCAGTGCAAAGATTTTGGTTGTAATATAAATGAAGTCCAGTAGTGCAGGTGTAGATTGGGTAAGCTGGTTTATTAAGTAGTTAAGATCAAGAGCTATAGTAAAGAGCCCCACCAGGGGCAGCCTTCCTGCTGCTCAGCCCATTCTCCAACTGACTCTCTCAGACATCCAACATTCAATGCATCACCATGCACCAACATTCCACTCCACACTCACACTGGGCGAGCAGCAGGTATAACACACTTCTTTTTTTTAAAAACTTTAAGCACATGCCCCCGACATTTAGTTGGAATATTTTTTTCTTTCTTTCTTTGCTTGCACTACAAAGAAAACCACAACCTTGTTTTTTAGAATGTAGGTGGACATTTTCTGATGAAAAGACTCTTCCCTATAAAAATCCACAAATTTCAAACTCACATTGTCTGTAGTGCTGGCTGATGGGAGATTAGTGAACCCTCAGTGAACATTCAGTCTTCAGTACAGCTTACTTTGAGAGCTTTCAATTACACTAGTGGACCGATACACCCGATATTCACACTGTGCCTCCTATGCCATGTCTATGCAAGCTCTGCAAAATTCCCAGTGATCGTTTTACCTCTGTGTGAAATGTGTGCTTGTGTTAGAGCAGGATAGCCATGGTAATTTGTGAGTGCATTGGTACGGATGTGCCTGTGTGAGTGTAGTGAGGCATACTCCTGTGTGAGTGTAGAGTGAGGGGTGTGCCTATGTGAGCGTAGAAGTGAGATTGTGCGCTCTTTGCATGTTATGTCTTTGTGTGCATGCACTTTACAAGGGCCAAACCTAGTGTCTTTGGTTATGCTTTTTAGGGTTATGACTTTGCAGTGCAGGGAGTGTAAATACAATAGTGTGTGGGTGAGAATGGTTGTGAGTTTTGATATGGCAGATTAAGACTCTCTCAAAGGAGGTTGAGGAGTGCTGGGACTGCTGATAGACTAATATATAACACTAGAGAGGGAGCCCAGTTACTTTGTTTGCATAAGGGCCCATGTCAACCTACATTCACTACTGCCATCATGCTCTGGTATCTGAGAAAAATCAATGAATCAGTATCTTTCTCAGTGCGATGAGATGAGCAGCACAAAAGACATCAAATAGAGTGCTCCAATAAGTCCTGTGTCTTAGCATCCTGTTGAGCCATCAAGTCCTGGAAGATCTCAGTATTAATGCATTCTTACTGACATTCAATCGTCCGCAAGCCCCACCTGACTTTTAGTCCTAGCTTCTCTGTCAGGAGAAGCCTTTCACACTCACTTTGCTGACTGCTCACCCTCCATAGGGCCGAGAAGAATAGACTCAAAGAAAGTAAGTGCAATAGTTAGAGCACGGATAAGACTAGCTCTTACCATGATCAATGGTCCAGTCTGAGACTCTCACCTCCTCTGTCAGTTGACACTAACTTCCAATGACTAATAATGCACATTCTGTTTGCATTAAAGTGAAGGCCAGTGCATCTCACCCTCCTCCAACATGGCCCCCACGCATGGCAAATGGAGAAGGATGGGGACAACATCCTAAGTTCCTATTCATGATATGAAAGAGTCCTCAATGTCAAGGAGCAAGGCTGGCGCAATGACAAAGAAATCTGTCGCCACCCACAAAACCTGACCGGAAACTAGGGAAGTCTCTCAGGGGAGCCAAAAGATTCCCTCTTTTCCTCAGGCTGCAGGAATTTCCAGGCCCTGTGGGAAGGGGATATGAAGTGAATTAAAGTATTCCAAGCAGACAGAAAACAGGATCTACAAAGGGTAATGTGCTCCTCTAAGACTTGTCAACCTTTGAATAATTCTCATCATGTTATCATATAGGGAGAAAGGGAAAGGGCATTGGAGAGTGGCCTGCCCTCCTAAACAGTGTCACATACTCTCTCCCATAGAGGGAACCAAATCATCTAGGGCCACCTCCCATGTCCTGGGGAGGATTTCATTGGAATTCGGCAGTGTGGAGCTGTCACCCCTGAGCTGCTAAACCTATAATGGGCAAGGGTTTCCACCTTACTATGTGACAGTGGTTCTTCATCAGGTCGTAATATGAGTGAAGAGGCTGTGTGAGTTGGCAGCCGGTCTGCATTATATAATGCAACATGGCAGGAAGATTGAATGTATCATTTTGCTATTGCTTTAAAGATGTGTCTGCAGGAAGGCAGCGTCTCCTCACAGGTAAGGATGGGGAAGAGGAAAATGGAAAAAGTCAGCATGAAGTACAAATAGTTTATTATGGAATAAAAGTTCATGTTTTCACACCTCAGTTTTAAAATGGTGTAAGCCTAAGCAATGGGAAAAAGTATATATCAAAGTTGCCAAAGGTCAGATTGTTTTTGAATGGGAGCACTAGAAGCGCAGAGGAAATCATTTGTTTGATAATAACTGCACAATCATATGTTTTTGTCTGATAGGCTATTAAATGCAGAGGTTTAAAGGAACCCTGCTTCCTCAATTGCTATTTCGCACAGAGTTTTCAGTCAATGGGCAGGCCCGAGATGAGGATAGGGCATATTTCTTTAAATTACTCCACTTTCCCAAATGGATTCATATTGATTTTGTGAATGCACCTTCCAAACAAATAATCCGTGTCTGCCAGTTAGACCTGCCAATCGCCACTTACACTTAATTGCGGTACAGATAACGCTGCAGGAAGACTGAAATACACCGCGTCTGTTGAAAGCAGAAATGGAAAAATAAATGCGAAACACATTTGTAAAGCTATACGGTGCCAGATAAAAAAACACCTTATTACAAATGTGTGTTTCGCTTTCGCATAACCTGTTATTTGCGCTCTTTATTTTATTACTCAAAACGTGAGAAAGTGCACCTGGCTGCACTTTATACGAGGTTCAATAGCTACCCAGAAGCAGGTGGGAGCTCATGACTTCTTAAGAACAACAGATAAAACTGGTAAAAGGGGCTCTTCAGACCACAGGACTAATTACTCATTCAGAATTCAATACATGCGGTGCATTAAACCACCTCGCTCCACTTATTGCATTAGATCTGCTATCATTTCGATGAAATTGATCTATTCATGGTCTGTGCCAGGAATTTACAGGTAATGATAGTAAGCATTTATTGGAATGTTGGTCTTACAGAAAAATATATTATTTTACTCATTTGTGCATTTATTGCGAGAGTTACTAAAGTGCATTGAACAACAATAAGATGGTTCCATGGAATTGAGCTAGAAATGGTTGGTAGAAAAAATAAATAAACAGGTTTAACATAGCTAAAAGCCAAGTCTTGATAACTTTGCAGAAGACTTGCTGAGCATCTTTGTGCTGATTGTCTGGGGTGAGGGTTCCTTCAGGGCCGTATTGGCCATTTTCTTTTCTCAGGTAGGCTGCAAGCTATGAAGTTTCCAGCTGTAGCCATTGCTCCATGGGCTCTAATGCAAGAAAGAAGTCCCCCCCCCCCACGACTCGATCGCGGTTTGGAATTAAGAAAATAGCCACTACTTAGCGTGGACTGGGCACCTTTTGACACTGGTAGGACACCCCCTGCTGCACTATTGATTGTTAAGCCCCTGGAGGCAGCTGTCAGAGTGGGGTGGACTGCCATGCACATCCATGCACCCATGACCCCATTCTTCTACTGCATTGTGGGCGGGTTTGAACATGTTTCAAGGCTGGTTTAGGTTTCCAGTCACGCATTGGGTTCCTTAGACGAGAGGTAAGGCTAGAAAAGGCGTTTCGGGCTTTGCTAAAGTGAGAGGCATAGAAAACGTATCGAAGGAGAACATAACGTGCCTGGCCCATGCCCACTGAGGTTGGGGGAGGGGCTGTCTGGCTGGATTGTTCGGGTGACAATTCGGTCAAATATAATTACTTTCGTTTACAATCTTATTGAGTTTAATTCTGATGAATTGTGTGCATGTATATTTTATGTGGATATCCTGGAAATATGGCTTATATGAGTCTTGTCATCTGGACCTACTTGGGACATTCCTGTACTAAATCGTATATTTAATTGCATAATTCTGGTTCTGTCACACGAATAAAGCATAATTTTCATTCTTTAATTGATGTGGTATGTCTAACTATATCACTATGTCTGGATCATGTTTTCAAAGCCAAACCAACCAAGGGGTGGTCATTGTATGGCATTGACCACCCCTTGGCCTCATTCGCATCTAAGCTGCCTTCCCCTTAAAAACCACCCCTCTTTAAGAGCCCATAGGGTGGGCACGTCTGTGACTGATTTATTGCTGATTTACTTCCACACTAGATTGTTCAACCAATTAGAATAATAGAGCCATGCATGTTTTTTGCACAATGCAAAATGCAGAGTAGTCCTGACCCTCAATGCCCCCTACTGATCAACCCCTTTGAACGTCTCTTTGTGTATTTATTTCACAAATGTGCTGAATGGAGTGGTGGGAACCCTGAGGCTGAATCTCAGACTCTCTCCATCCTACCAAGCAATGTCTTTCAGATCCCCTGAAGGCAAATCAGAGGATTTTTCACTTGATCTACCCCTAATGAAGGCCTGCCCAGTTTTTCACAAAGGGGCAAATTGATGTCTGAGATGAAAAGAAACCTATTATTGAGTGGATTGCTGTGATTCCCACATTGGGTTCGAGGTCAGATCGTAGAAGTAAGAGTCGGGCAAAAAGGATCATGCCCTTTTGCCTCTTAGGAAGACTACCTCAATGTGTGCTCTCCTGATGCATGCCAACAACTCTCTTAGGCAGGGAAATTATGCAGCCTTCCTTTGAGGCTAGAGGAGGAGGAGGAAGAGGGCTCTAGCACAGCCCCTTTTAACTAATGGGGGAAACCAGACATGCAAGACAGACCTAGGGGGATATTCACAAGGACTTATCTCCGAGTTATCGCCACCTTAAGGCAACAAAAGTGGAGATAGATTTAACGCCCCATTCACAAGCGGGTGCAAACTGCAGACAACGCAAGTATTCCCGCGATAATTGCCGCAAAACTTAACTTCACGGGTGACACCACCAACTAACCCTAATGAGATGCAGAGAAGGCGTTCCTGTGCAAAAACACACGAAAACACCACTACACCAATTTCACAACGAACTGCCAGATCTGCGATGCGAACCAGAACCACGCGATAAGCCGCGGTAGCAGCAGCTATTTAACACCTGCCTCTTGCTGGTGATAAGCAGGACGACTACCTGCAGTAGGCATTGGAGCCCCGCACACAGCCACACCCGAAGAACAACCAACGCCATGGAGCTACTCATCATGCAGCTTGGGGCCCCAACAGGGCCACAACACCCACCGCCACCACCTCCAGGACCGCCACCACCCCAGGACCAGGACCGGCACCCCCCCCCCCCCAGACCACCACAGAGGCAGCGCAGAGTGAGATAGCGGACCTACCGAAAACTCACTAGTCTCACAGACCTAACGCCCGAGGAAGTCATTGCCCACTACAGGTTCAAAAGGACAACCATCCTCCGCATCATGACCCACATTGGCCCCAGGCTGACGGTCCCATCACAGCGGACAACCAACATCCCTCCGCAGACAAAGCTGCTGGCTGTGCTGCACACGTTGGCCTCTGGTACCTTCCAACCAACAACGGCCAGAGTCGGATGAGTCTCACAGCCAGCCCTATCAAAGTTCCTCACACCTGTCCTGGATGCCATCATCAGCTTCATACCCCAGTACCTTCACTTCCCCAACACTGCGCAGGAACAGCTGGAGGCCAAGCAAGGCTTCTACGCCATTGCTAGCTTCCCACACGTGCTGGGGGCCATTGACTGTGATCCAGCGCTAACAATAAAAATAATTTCTCCTATTATGCTTTGGTCATCCAGGTGCAATTATTTCTCTAACACACACACTATATCCATATGACGGTGGGGCCCATAACACCGCATATACATTCACTTACTCATTTGTTCCCTGGATTTCCTCCGTCATGAAACCTAGGAGAAAAACGATTCGCTGGAAGGAGACGGGATACCTCTTTTATAATGACATAGTATTTCTCATTTGCTTTTAAGGTATTCCGCTCATTGGTCGATGGACCAACTAGTAGGAATCAGTTGATGGTGATTAAGACCAGCTCAATCACAATGAACTCTTTTACCATTTCATTATTAATCATTATGCTAAAGAAAATCACTGAGTCATTTGTTTAAAGAATAATAAAGTTTATATAAAGTTTTGAATGCATGAAATTTAGATTAAGTTTATTATTCAGATCATTGCATTTATCATCATTATAAGAATGGTTTGAAATTGCATGGCACTTTTATTAGACGGTAAAACGAGGTTATCATACTAAGAACTCTATAGATCAACCTATCTATCTCTCTGGGGAAATCCTAATAATTCGAATAAAAATCTATCAATAAAAGTTCTCCTAAAGCAGCATCTTTATACTCAACTGGAAAAGGAAAATAACAGCAGCAGCCTCAGCTCGTCAGCATCAGCAACCGCAAACTCTCCCATCTACAGCATCTAACTTCTTCAGCATCTCCCGCAGCATCCCGCAGCATTCTACTCCAGCATTCTAACCCCTCCCACCAAGAGTAGGTCTTCTTATACCCTAATTCTAGCTTACAGCATAAAATGTTTCTTCTTACATGGCGCGATTCATTCTCATTGGTCAAAAACTCAGGTCCATATACATTTTAATCAAACTTCCTGGTCTTAACCAGTTCCGTGTGGAATGTCCATGCAAGCATCGTTTCCCACAGTTCATGCACTTGCTCATCCGTTTCGATCAGTCCAAATTGTATCTTTTTCTGCTACATTTTGTATAATACAGTTCCGTCTATTGATTCAACCAGGCTTCTCACGCTTCTTGCTGATCATCTTGGCACACATCTGCTCAGAAGGGTCACAGCAGCCTTGACCATACTTTCATCTTAGCCTCTCGGCATCAGCACGTGATCATCCCTTTTCCACAGCCTCTCTCCTCTATCACATGGTCTCATCCGCTCATGCGCACTCTAGTAACTCGCGGCCATTTTATATTGCTGCTCGGCAGGCCTAAGCGCACTATTTTCAAAGATAAACAAAATGTTATTAAAACAAAGAAATATAAACCCTTTCGTTTCCCTCCCGTCTTTCTACGTACCCCAATTAGGTATTACCTAGCAGAAGCAACATATAAAGCTGTCCACTTACCATCGCTTTATTTTGCAACCACACGTTTTATTTAAAAGCACAAATCATGCATTTATTATTAAATTAGTACGCAAATATTATGCTATGTTAGAAACGTAAACAATTATAAGTCAATTAATTTGCACACTGAATTGCGTGTTACCATTAACCCTTTACATACATTGTTGGTTATTTACTTAAACGAACATGTTTATTAATATTGTACGAAAATATTAGGAGGTTAAAATTTTTACATTTACCCTGCTCCATCAACTCCCCCTTTGGTGATTTTTAATATCACCACAAAAAACCCAAGTTATACAATTTTCTCAGACAGCATATATCTTTTATCCATTTGCTTTTGTTAGTTTACACTTCTGTATCTCTTTCAACTTGTTTCTTCGTTTTCTTGTACATGTTCTCTTTTATTTCTTCTAACTCTATTTCACCTATTTCTCTCTCTCTTTCCTTGTTTATCATGTTTTCTTTTTCTAACTTATTCTGCCTTCTTCTTCTCTTTATACATGTTACTGCAAGCTTCAGTACTAATATTATTATTATTATCATGGTTGCTATTATTATAACTTTCCCTATTATTAATCCACTCATTCTTGTTAACCAATTTGTTACAGAACAAAACCCTTTACCAAGTTTCCCCCAAACACTTTCAACCTCCAGTGGAACAAGTTCTTTGTGCAAATTTGTAATATTTGTTATATACTTCTGAATATTCTCACTTTTATCTGGAATGTAAGTGCAACAATGTTGGACTTTCAGCATTCCACAGACTCCGCCCTCTTTTGCCAAAAGAATGTCAAGGGCAAGATGATTTTGCATCACCATAGCTCTCATGGCAACCATCTCGGTATTTACCATTAAGAACCCTCCAGCAGTATCTGTAGATAAACGATCTACCACTGTGGATAATTTCCGAATTCTAAATGCATTCAAAGATATTCCCACTGCTGGTATCAATGCACCAAAAATATCACCTACTATTTCTGAAAAACGTTCCCTTTTTCTACGTGTAAAGGTATTTATCATTTTGTGTGTTCCTTTTTCTTTTCTATCCACATGAAAAATCTTTGGAAAGACCAGGCCTAAGTAGCATGACCCATACCAATGGTCCGGCAACCTATAATAAGCCCTATTCCCGCAAACATAATAAATCCCTGGAAATATTGGATCTTTTCCCCCTTTGAATCCCCATCCACCTAGAATTTGGTAATTGTCATGGCAATTGCTGGAACCCACAAAATAATTGTCATATCTTGTCTTATTTCTTCTAATGCACAACCTTCCCTGTTGGGGCCAATCCAGAGTCATAGCTGCATTTGTCTTTTTCTTGTCATGATGGTCTTCCTCAAACGCCCAAAGAGGTGTTTTTGTCTCTTCTATCACTTTTCTTTCAAATTTCACTCTTCTCTCTTCAACCATTTCTAAAAATATATTTTCTTCCTTCTTTAACTCACAGGTAAGGTTGTACCTATTTATACTATCTAATGTTAAAATCTTATCTTCTAAGAAATATTTACCAAACGTCTTTCCCTCTTTTATTTTGTTAAGCTCGGGAACAACAGAAACCTTTGCAAAAATCTTATCTATATCAGTGTAATAATATTCTAATCTACCTGTTTTATAAAATAAGCTTGCTAATACACTACATGTTATTCCATACGTCAAAGGGAGGTGATGGTAAGTCACACCCTCTGCTACAGATGCAGGCAACTGCATACAAACATAGCAATCTCTTACATCCATTGTTTCTACATACTCATAGAGTAATTTAGTAAAAACATTCTTTGAAAAATCTGTTATTGATTTGTCCTTATGTAATTCTGCACTACTCTTTAAAATAACTGGCTCTTGAGTGTTAGCTCCTTTTTCTTTCTCAGTGTTATTAGACTTTTATACTACAGCTAAACTAATTGGAATAGTTATTGCTAAAACCACCCATACTGTTATTAATAAACCTGTACAAAAACAGCACATCTTGCACCATCTACTTAAAAACTCACATCTACACTTTCTATCTCTAGTATTCTCCATTTTGTCTTTTAACCTTTTTATTTGTTTTCTAGGAAATTGTGTCACTACACCTCAGAAATGACTTGCTTGCCACTCTGTACTTTCAATATTTTATCTTTGCTTGGTACCTTCTTTTAATTCTTTTTCAGAATTCTTTCTTTGTCACATCCGGTAAATTTGTCAGTTCAGTGTTTTGTCAAATCCGGTAAACTATCTAAACTTCTTCATTTTTGTTGCTTCAGGTTTGTTGCACTTCACTTTCTCCCATCAGGTTTCTTTGTTCTGGGTTTTCGTGAGTGTTCAATTCATTCTTCTTTGTGACTAGTTAAAGCACAATACAACCATTCAGGCGATCTGTACTTTTATTTACTTTCTTTATTCTTTTCGTTTTCTGCAAATGTTTTCCACCTTGTTTTTCTTGCTCTTTTTGACTTATTTCATTCACTTGTTCAGCACTTTTCCCATCCAATTTTATGATTCTGAATCTTAATTTTCTTACTTCGTTGGGCCAATTGTCTCCTTTTCTTGGCCTTTTTGCTTCACTTCCTTTTCCTCTCTTTCTGTTTTCCAATTTCTTTTTCTTGTCTCTAGTTTTTCATTTCTTTCTTCTCCACTTTCTTCTGATTCTGTTTCAATCCTTTCGTTATTTCCTCTTATTTTAAAGCTTATAATTTCGCTTTCATCTTCTTGTGGTTCTTTTCTTATCTTCCTTCGTTCACCTATTTCTGTCCCTCCTCGAGGTTCTTCCGATTTCATGTCAGTTTCTCTATCTGCTTCAAAATTTCCCTGTTCTTGTGTTTGACTATCTGTCCCTACTGCTCCTCGGGGTTTTTCCGATTTTTCTAACTTTTGGTTTGAAACTCTCCCTTCTTCATCTATTAATATTATTTTCGAAGGAATTTTACCACAACTTGTACTTGGTTGTTCACTGTCACTATCTTCTGGCTCAGTTTCTTCTCTTATGCTTTCAAAATTCCACTTTCTTTTTAGAATTTCTTCACCTTCCGAATGTTCTGTATCAGATTCTGAACTGGTGTCAGATATTTCCAGATGTTGACTTACAGGTCGATCTTCAAATTCTGGAACTTCAGCTATTTCTTCTATTTCCTCTTCTTCTTCTATCGTTGCACTTGTAGTTGGGTCTTCCAGATGTCGACTTACAGGTCGATCTTCAGGTTCTGGCACCCTGTTTGTCTCCTCTTCTCTTTCTGATGCTGAACTGTTATCTGATATTTCCAGATGCCGACTCACATGTCGATCTTTAGGTTCTGGAACTCTGATGGTGTGGCTGGCATGTACCCAGTGTTTCACTCCTGCACACTTGACTGCGGTGGTCGTCACTAGGATCACTTGTCGTGGTTCGTCCCAGCGAGGAACCAAACAGTTTCTTCTCCGGTGGACTTTTATTCGAACCCAATCTCCTGGATTCAAGTCGTGAGCTGGTTTTCTTTCAAGAGTGGTCGCATCCGGTCCAACCTGATGAAACACAGAACGCACCACATCAGCCAATCCTTTGCAATAATCGAGTACTAGATCATCAGTTATAGTCAGTAGCTTGTTGACAGGTACTTGTGCTTGTCTCATTGCTCATCCCATGATTATTTCATGTGGACTGAGTCCAGTCTTCCTTTCCGGAATACTTCTGATTGTCATCAGAACTAATGGCAGAGCATCTGGCCATTTGAGTCCTGTAGCTTGACACATTTTTCCTAACCTGTTCTTGATCGTTCCATTCATTTGCTCTACTATTCCAGAAGCCTCTGGTCTGTATGCACAATGCAGTTTCTGTTTAATACTAAGTGCTTCACAAATCAGTTTAACTAATTCGTTCTGGAAATGTGTTCCTCTATCTGTTTCAATCGTGACTGGAAAACCATACGTTGGAATGAATTCTCGCAGCAAAAGTTTTGCTACTGTGATACTGTCATTCCTTCTTGTTGGATATGCCTCCACCCAACGGGAAAACAAACAGACGACCACTAGAACATACCTCAATCTGCTGCAAGGTGGCATTTCAATAAAATCCATTTGCATTCTAGTGAAAGCTCCCCCTTCTCGTCCTATTCTTCCTAGACTCACTACTGTCTTCCTTCCTGGATTTAACTGTTGACAAATAAGACATCTCTGACAAAGACTCTCAGCTATGGCCCTGAATTTTGGATTGTACCATGTTTGTCTAAAAAGTCTGATCATTGAATCTCTCCCAATATGGGCTTGCCCATGGTACATCCGTGCCATGTCAGAAATCATGCTATCAGGCATAACTGGTCTCTCATCCCTGTAAACCCATACATCAGTTTCTTCATGTTTTCTACATCCTGCTTTTAGCCAAGTATCTTTTTCTTCGTCTTCTGCAGCTTCTTGTAACTGTCTCACCTCATCCCATGTTTCAATAGAGTTAGTAAAAAGCAAAGGACAAGAAATATGCTCTTTTTCGCGACATTTATTCAAAGAAACCACATTCTTTGCACAGTACTGTGCCATCTCGTCAGCATATTTGTTGCCAACAGTAATGTAATCTTCCCCATTTTTATGTGCATAGCACTTCACGACAGCGATCTGTTTAGGCAGCTGTATTGCCTCAAGCAACTTTTTCACAAAATCTCCATTTCTGATGGGCGTCCCTGCAGACGTCAAGAAACCCCTTTGTGACCAAATCTGACCAAAATCATGCACAACCCCAAAGCCGTACTGGCTGTCAGTCATAATCGTAACCCGTACATTTCTTCCCAACTTACTTGCTTGAATCAGAGCTACTAATTCTGCAACTTGGGCAGACCGTACACCTTTCAGACAAGATGCTTCCAATACAGTTGCTACTGTGCAAACTGCATATGCTGCGCTTAGAACTCCATCACTCGTTCTCAATCATGAGCCATCCACAAACAGAATATAATCTGATTCTTTCAAAGGCTCATCTCGTATATCAGCTCTTGGTTTTGTACAGTATTCGAGCACATTCAGACAATCGTGATCTACTTCATCCATTTCAATCACATTCTCTTCATCTGGCAATGATGTTGAAGGATTCACATTCATACATCTGTCAATGGTCACATTATCTGCACTCAAAATTACCTTTTCATACCTAGTCAGCCGACTATGTGTCATGTATTGGGTTTTCGTTCTTGTCAATAGAATTTCCACAGAATGGGGAACATACACTCTCAATGGATACCCCATCACTATGCCTTCACTCTGTTCCAGACTCACACAAGTAGCAGCAACCGCTTTCAAACATCCAGGCAACGCTTTCGCTACAGGGTCTAAAACAGCTGAAAAATATGCAATTGGTCTTTTCATAGTTCCATGTCTCTGCACCAAAACTGGAAATGCACATCCATCTCTTTCACTGCAATACAGCTCAAAATCTTTCTCATAGTCAGGCATTCCTAATGCTGGAGCCTCACACAATTTCTTTTTCAGCTCTCTGAATGCTTTCATTTCTTCATCATTCCTTTCAAAAGGATCTTTAACATCTTTTTTTGTCAGTTTCTGCAATGGTTTAGCAATTAGTGAAAAACCGCTTATCCATTGTCGACAATATCCGACCATTCCCAAAAACATTCTTACCTCTCTTTGTGTCATTGGAGCTCTCATTCCTTGAATCATTTTTATTCTTTCTGTCGTTACCTTTCGCACTCCTTTCTCAATTTTATGCCCTAAATACTGAACTTCTTGTTGACAAAACTGCAATTTTGAAGGGGACACTTTATGTCCTCTTTTTGCTAAATGATTCAGCAAAGCAATTGTATCATTGACACATGCTTCTTTCGTTTTTGATGCCACCAGTAGGTCATCAATATACTGAACCATTACTGACTTTTCTGGCATTCTTAAATCTTCCAATGATTTCTTTAGGATCTGATTAAAGATTGAGGGACTTTCTGTGTACCCTTGAGGAATTCGGCACCATGCCAAAATACGCTCTCCAAACCTAAACGCAAATATTGGCTGGCTATCTGGATGCAATGGAATAGAGAAAAATGCATGACATAAATCAATTACTGTGTACCATTCTGCTTCGCGTGGAATCTGGTATAGAATCACAGCAGGGTTCGGTACTATTGGGCAACAAGGCACAACAATTTTGTTTACCTTTCTTAAATCCTGTACGATTCTATATGTTCCGTTTGGCTTTTTCAGTCCCATTATTGGCGAATTACATGGACTGCTCATGATTTCTTTTAGAATCCCTTGTTCAATCATTTTATTTATTACTGGCGTTATTCCTTCAATTATTTCTGGAGTCAATTTATACTGGGGCGTATTTGGGTAACTCGTTCCTTCTTTTACTGTAATTTTAACGGGATCTACTCCTTTCATTAATCCTACATCTTCTCCTGTCAAGTCCCACACTTCTTCTTTCACTGTCTTTTTCAGCTCATTTGGGATTTTCTCTGCATCAAATACAGGAAACAAACCATTTACTTCTGGTTCTAAATTTACCATTGTCATTTTATACAGCACATCCTCATCTGCGGTCTGAAATGCAATTCCGTCTGGAGTACAATAA
This sequence comes from Calotriton arnoldi, assembly GCA_963921515.1. Taxonomy (NCBI): domain Eukaryota; kingdom Metazoa; phylum Chordata; class Amphibia; order Caudata; family Salamandridae; genus Calotriton; species Calotriton arnoldi. The sequence continues at coordinate 1,206,745 of CAWUFW010002995.1, read as the reverse complement.
ATTGTGCAGTTCATTTTGCACAATAAATCGCGTCCTAAAAGGTTCACGGGACTACAATCACACACCACAAATCGGTGCATTTCACTAAATGGACCAATTCTTACCTTTACTAATCTAGTAAGAGGCGTTTCAATTTGCTGATTGGAAACTCCAACCACTTGGATATGTTCACCTGAGAGAGGAAGATTTGGAATTTCCACTGACCTAACAGTAGAACGGGTAGCTCCAGTGTCAACAAGGAATGTTACATTTGCACCATTCACTTCTCCATCCACAAATGGATCTGACTGATCTACCTCTAGAGTTGCGCCAAGCACGCACTCTTCCCTCTCTCTTAGACACCGTCATGAACTTTCATCCGTCTCATCTTCATTCTGTCGTAACCAATATTGTGAAATTTCAGCTGCACGTGACAACTGTTTTACCTGTTCTCCTCCGTAGAATCCTGTTTCTGCACTGTATTTCTGTTGGTTAGCACTCTTGGGAAGTGGTGGTTGTGGCACCTGACCTTGTTGAGTAACTACCTCACTCTGCACCTGTGAATTTAATGATTGATTTTCCACATTAGGTTTTGGAGGAAATTTACACTCGTTTCTCCAATGTCCTAGCTTTCCGCAGTTGTGGCATGGCCACTTTTTCTTTGCCTCATCTATGCTCATTTGTCCTTTTCCTTTACCTATATTAGGTCGGGATTTAAACTGTCCTGTTTCACTGCTAGTATTATTCAATTGAGCTTCTTGCTTCTCTGCAACTTTTACCTGTGCCCACATGGCTTTTTCCTTCAATTTACGCTGTTTACTCTCAATTTCATCACTGCAATACTTAGCATATCTCAAAACTTCATCCACTGTGCTATTCTGCCATCCTATCAAGTGCTGCTTAATACTTTCACTTATCTCTGGTGGTAATCCATACACAAACCTATATACAAAATGACTCATGTCCTTCTCACTTAGTGTCTCATAACCACTATACTGTTTGAAAACCAACAACAATCTCTCATAGTACGCGTGCACTGATTCTTTGCTTTCCTGTGTTGTTCTGTCTATTTTTACCCACTCTGTTTCTTTTGGTGGAATTTTATTCTTCAAAAAGGTAACTACTTGATCATACTTCCTCATCACTTCTGGACCTGGTGCTCCTGTTTTGGCATCCCTTGGATATTCTACAGTTGGCCAATCAATTGTAATCTTACATTCTGTCCATAAATCAGCAGGCACTACTATATCAAACAATCCATCTAGATCTATCCACAGCACTTTTGACACCTTAACAAATCTCTCCACTTGTCTGTACCATTCTACTGGTTTCTCTCTCAATTTTGGGAAATCATTTGTAAATGACAGTATATCCTGTCTGGTCCACGGAACATGCACATAACTACCACCTGGTGTTTCTCTCATCGGGTATTCCCTAGCAACTGGTTCCCTATCTGTTACTGCAAAAGCCAAAGATGCTTTATCTGTTGTTTTCTCATTCCTCTTTGTCCATCTATTTCTCCATCTATCCACATCACCCCATTTTCTCAATAAAACAATCAGCTCTTTTATTTGGGTCAGTCTTCCTGATGTGTTCAAATTCTCTATGTCTTTCTCACAAAAATCTACTCTGTACGGTTTCTGCAACGTCCTCACTTTCACAAATTCTACTCTTAGTTCACCTGCAATCTCTTCCAATTTGTCATGTAAATTTCTAGCTCTCCAAGTAAGACTCTTGCACAAAAACATAATCTCGTCATCCTGATAATTTTTTAGTTTTTCTGTTCCAATTGTTCCCAAAATCAACTCTTCCATGTCTATTTTTAACCTAATTACATCTAATGGTTTTTCTTCTGGTTCTTTTGCTTTTAGCGCTTTCATCCATTCATTTAACTCTTCTGGAGTCGGACCTACAGGCGTACTATTTAATTCTATCCAATCACTGCTTCTTTCTGGTGTTCCTGATGCGGACTCTGTCACCATAGGCTTTCTCCTAATCTCACTCTCATTTATCGTCAATTTTGTAGGTGGACTTGGTCTACATGTACTAGCCGAATTGTGTGCACCTTCATTATTCAGTTCCATCCCTTCTCTTTTTCTTTGCAATTGTGAATTCATAGGAATCACCAAAGAATGTTCATTTATTTTCTGATTCTCAAAAATTGGCATTACTGGACCTATCGTTACTGGTACAGTTACAGCTTCCATATTCTTTGTCAATTCTCTTATTTTCTCAGTCAATTCTTTTGTCGTTTTTGCTAATTCAATTGCATTGTCACTTTCTGTCTCTTCATTTTGTGAAATTTTAAATGTTTCTTGTGACCTATTTATTTTATTTCTTCGTTCAGGTTTTTTATTCCTCCCAGTTTCCATTGGCGGTGCATTAGGTGTCACCACCGCAGAAGTCTGTTGGTATGGAGGTGGGTTTCTGTTTAAAATATCTTCCAGCAATTCGTCATCTGTTTCACTACCACCATACACATACTTTTCTACCACTACATGCTTCTTTTTCTCAGTACACTTTCTCTTTGCTTCTTCCTCAACCGCAAAAGCTGGAAACAAACCTCCTGCCATGTTAGCGTATCTCCAACGCTTTACTCTGTCCTCATGATTTATTCCCCACAACCTTCCAGGCATAAACTCATGATTCTTTAATCCTCTGGATCTCTCTCGCTCATACATCTCATCTTCCCATTCCGTTAAAGCTTCAAACTGTGTCGGTCTAGGTCTAGGTTCTAACATTACCATCTTTTCTCTCAAATTCCGTAGTACAGCTACATTAAATGAACCATTCTCAGGAAAAGCCAATGCTCCATCGTTCTTGGTGTATTTTGTCCAATTTTCTAACCATATGCATGTATGATATCCATATTTCAGCATCATATGTGAAGCTAGTGATTTCGGCGGAGGAATTATTTGTCCCTCTCTAGTCACTACCTTTTTGTCCTTCTTAAAGAAGTTCTTAACTTTCGACATCCAAGACGTTTTCTCTTTTCCATACTCATAGTACGACATGATTCACAACCTTTTTCTCCTTAAACAATCCGCAATTCAATACTGTTCCCTATGCGTTATTTCAACCAATACTAGCGCGACTCACACCAACACTCCAATCACAGCGATTTCTGTCTACGGCGCACTGTCCAATCCCAGCGCGGCTTTTGTCTACGTCAGTCCTTCTCCTGTTCTCATGTGACTAACGCACTGACCAATCCCAGCGCGGCTTTTGTCTACGTCACTTTGCTCTTGACCCCTCCTTTACAAAATTTATCGGCAATTTTCTTTTTCAACAATTCTTGTTAGTTACAACATTTTATCCACATTTCCATTGTCTGATTCGCTAAACCGAAAAGATAGCTTTGACCATTCACACAAGAATTCTGTATTTTCCAGTAGGCAGCGCTTACCTCTACCCTACCACAGAACTTTCAGTTTCGTCGATAAAGTAGTACTTCCCTCTACCTTACCCTTCTTTCAAGCAATCAGTAAACCCGTTTCTCTGGGGATAAAACACATGTGGAGACTATACTGCTCCTGAGAATTAAGGCCAGAGTTTCACAAGAAAACCGATCACTATTTCACTTACACACCTTTTATACGCAAAATGTCCCTAATATAACACAACCTGTGTTATTACCAAAAATGAACTCAGACAGTGTAAAATTCCATGCGACTTCTCTTGCCACACGTGTTCCACTTCCTACTTCCCGGAAGCGTGAAAACTTACATATAACATAACGCGACACAACAAAAAGTGTTAGACATAAACTTATCAATAATCTATAATCATAAATCAATAATCACCAAACTAATCTATAGAAACCATAACTCTGCTACCAAGAAATCTGATCCAGCGCTAACAATAAAAATAATTTCTCCTATTATGCTTTGGTCATCCAGGTGCAATTATTTCTCTAACACACACACTATATCCATATGACGGTGGGGCCCATAACACCGCATATACATTCACTTACTCATTTGTTCCCTGGATTTCCTCCGTCATGAAACCTAGGAGAAAAACGATTCGCTGGAAGGAGACGGGATACCTCTTTTATAATGACATAGTATTTCTCATTTGCTTTTAAGGTATTCCGCTCATTGGTCGATGGACCAACTAGTAGGAATCAGTTGATGGTGATTAAGACCAGCTCAATCACAATGAACTCTTTTACCATTTCATTATTAATCATTATGCTAAAGAAAATCACTGAGTCATTTGTTTAAAGAATAATAAAGTTTATATAAAGTTTTGAATGCATGAAATTTAGATTAAGTTTATTATTCAGATCATTGCATTTATCATCATTATAAGAATGGTTTGAAATTGCATGGCACTTTTATTAGACGGAAAAACGAGGTTATCATACTAAGAACTCTATAGATCAACCTATCTATCTCTCTGGGGAAATCCTAATAATTCTAATAAAAATCTATCAATAAAAGTTCTCCTAAAGCAGCATCTTTATACTCAACTGGAAAAGGAAAATAACAGCAGCAGCCTCAGCTCGTCAGCATCAGCAACCGCAAACTCTCCCATCTACAGCATCTAACTTCTTCAGCATCTCCCGCAGCATCCCGCAGCATTCTACTCCAGCATTCTAACCCCTCCCACCAAGAGTAGGTCTTCTTATACCCTAATTCTAGCTTACAGCATAAAATATTTCTTCTTACATGGCGCGATTCATTCTCATTGGTCAAAAACTCAGGTCCATATACATTTTAATCAAACTTCCTGGTCTTAACCAGTTCCGTGTGGAATGTCCATGCAAGCATCGTTTCCCACAGTTCATGCACTTGCTCATCCGTTTCGATCAGTCCAAATTGTATCTTTTTCTGCTACATATTGTATAATACAGTTCCGTCTATTGATTCAACCAGGCTTCTCACGCTTCTTGCTGATCATCTTGGCACACATCTGCTCAGAAGGGTCACAGCATCCTTGACCATACTTTCATCTTAGCCTCTCGGCATCAGCACGTGATCATCCCTTTTCCACAGCCTCTCTCCTCTATCACATGGTCTCATCCGCTCATGCGCACTCTAGTAACTCACGGCCATTTTATATTGCTGCTCGGCAGGCCTAAGCGCACTATTTTCAAAGATAAACAAAATGTTATTAAAACAAAGAAATATAAACCCTTTCGTTTCCCTCCCGTCTTTCTACGTACCCCAATTAGGTATTACCTAGCAGAAGCAACATATAAAGCTGTCCCTTACTTACCATCGCTTTATTTTGCAACCACACGTTTTATTTAAAAGCACAAATCATGCATTTATTATTAAATTAGTACGCAAATATTATGCTATGTTAGAAACGTAAACAATTATAAGTCAATTAATTTGCACACTGAATTGCGTGTTACCATTAACCCTTTACATACATTGTTGGTTATTTACTTAAACGAACATGTTTATTAATATTGTACGAAAATATTAGGAGGTTAAAATTTTTACATTTACCCTGCTCCATCAACTGCACACATGTCCCACTTGTGCCCCCTGCGGACACTGCACACATCTACCGCAACTGAAAGCACACGCATTCCATCAATGTGCAGGCAATAGTGGACCACTGGGGAATGTTCACCAATGTCGTCGCAAACTACCCAGGCAGTGTGCACGATTCCTACATCTTCCGACAGTTCATCATCAACCAGCGCTTCCAGGATGGCATCTATGGAACTGGACTGCTCGTTGTTAAGTACAAAATCAACACACCACACACCTCAAACCCACCATCACACAACGCACAACTGTGGGATTGCACACGTGACCAAACCACATACAACATGTCAGTCAACATGCCCACCTACTGGACACGACAACACAACTCCATTGGGATACTGGGCTTCCCATGTACACAAGCCAGCCATATCATGGCACCACAGCCACACAACAGCTGAACGTGTGGAGAGGCGGAAAGCAGGCATGTGCGAGGGACGCAAGTGACCCATGAATGGGAATGTTCACAACGACAAGTGTGGCGTGAATGTGCTGGACAGACCTGGGTATGCAAACCACAGATATGTCCATGCATACATCAACTTCTGGTGTCTGGGGAGTAGTGAACAGTGGACGCAACCATGTCACCTCAGGCTGTGGGGTAGATCGCGGAAATGTCGCTCGCTGCATCCACCCCTGTGTGCCTGAGCATAGTGGGTTGGCCCGGCTTACGCCAGGCCTGAGCAGGGGTGTGGATGAAAACACCGTTGCGCTGAGCGTGGTGCACTCCCGGAATGGCCAACGTCACTGCCAGGGCGGCGCCTCTCAGCCCGCCATAAGGCCGACACCGTGAGCAGCGGGGCCTGCAAGCCTGTGCGCCTGCTGCACCCCAGGCCACTGATACCCAGACCCGGCTTGCCTGCCCCAGCACTCCAAGGCCGCACTGCTCACCTGCCGACACCGTCGTGTGTCAAGAAGGGCCCACCATGTGCCGGTGCTAGCTCCAAGACCCATGCCCGCGAGCTTGGCAGCCTCCTCAGACCATCGCTGACCTCCGTGACATAGGCCCCCAGGAGTCCACATTCGTTGACATACCCCACCGCTGCAGCCGGCCTACACTGCAGCCCAGTATGTCCCCCATCTAGTACTGAGTCCACATTCATCAATGGCAGAGTTCATGCCAGTGGACGCAGGGAGAGGAGTGAGAGACAGATGCGTTTCAGTCCGGTGGGAACACGGATCACCGTTACGGAGGAGGTCAACCACTCGCAAGGACTGACCTAATGCCACTTACCCTGTGCGCCGTGAGACACCGTCAGCCT